>CM050446.2:21327500-22527500 GCA_027563935.2 Costus lasius | reverse complement strand
TCTATGCACCTTCTCTCAAGTAAAGGTCCACCGACGATGCGGTGGCCCCATCCACCATCAAAAATGTTTAAAGTACTTAGAGATTTGTGTTTGCTTGCTGAGTTTAAACATTTTTGATGTGGACACAAATCTCTAAGTACTTTAAACATTTTTGATGGTGGATGGGAACATTTTTGATGGTGGATGGGGCCACCGCAGCGGTGGCCCTGCAAATAACTTTTTTCCTAGGATGAGTATGCTGAGTTATCGAATGGAAATATAACTCACACCTAAAAATGTCCAAATTTCCCATATCACTTGGCTCCCACATGGGAGTTGTTTTAAAGGAGGAAAATGGCATGGTGATCTAACACGTTTAGGCAAATATTGCGTGTAATCAATCTTGTTCATGTCTCTCATCTTGAAAGTTGAGGCTTTGAAATGGTTGATGGCTTCAATTTGCCCCCCTGCATTTGAACCTTGGCTAATTCCTTCATGTTGGAACGGCAAACATATTCGAAGACTTAGAGGTGAGAGGATTTTGTCAATCGAGCACAACTATGGCTTTGTCATCAAAAAATCAACGGCTTATGCAATAACCATGTTAGTCAAGAAGAGCGACATTGGCTGTCTCACCCCACAAGTTCAGGGATTCAAGCCCATAGTAGTTCATCAACTAAGTGTGATATATGTCGTGTCACCCACAAGTCTAAAGACTTGAGCGGGAATCATTATCAATAAACTAAGTGTGATCTAATTCACGCCACCCACAAGTATAGAGATTCAGGCATGCAGCCAGTGTCAATTAACATGGTTGTCCTCTCAATTGCGTGAATTGATCTCAACTATCTTTTGGTTGTCAACTTGAACTTGACCTCAAAAGCTTTGTCAGATAAGTGACATCAACCTTAGCTTTTGTCGGTCAAGGAAGCTTGCTTCTCAATTGAGAGAGTAAAACTAATCTATAATTTTTTATAGTCATCATAATCTTGATCTTGAGGCTTTTGTCAACAAAGTGATCTTAACACTATTAGTGTTATCAATAGTGGATTGCGGAAAATTACATAAAGTCAAAAATCCGCTATATTATATATCTTAAACCAAAAATTAAAACGGAACCGAAATATTATTATATATCTTAAAACCGAAACAACACCGAGCCGTTTGATTTTAATCAATTTATTCTATTTGGTCCGGTACAGTTTATTGAGCTAACCCAAACTTTGAACACACCTAGTGTCACACCCCGGCGTTAAGGTTCTCTGGTAGAACTTTTTACCGCGCCAAAACCCTAGTTTCCGGTCCCAAAATCACCCTCAAATCAAAACCCTAATTCAGATTTTGACTTGGTCAATATGATTTTGACCCGGTCAACCAAATTTTGCCGTGCCGCCCGAATTCGCCTTCGCTGACGTCACCGCTCGTTAACTGAACGCTCGTTGACCCGCCTCGGGACGAACACGCGTTCTTCGTCATCTTCACGCAGCCGCCGCTTTCGCACGCTCGAACGCCGCCTGCGTTCAAGCCAACGCTAGAGAAGGAAGCCGGATATGGGCGTGCTGGCAAGGTGGAGACCTCTCTCCGCCTTCAGCCTCGTCGCCGAGGACCATGTCTCTCTCCGCAGATTGGGAAGGCGGCGCCGCAACCCGCGATCCTTCCGCCGTTGAAGCCGTCCGCATCCGAAGCATGCGGAGACGATTCCATCGTGCCTGCATCTGTCGCGCGCGGGGAAGATGATATCGTCTTTCCCAATTTAGGGTCAACATTAACTATTGACCGGGCGAATCTCTCCAGCGAATGGGCTCTATTGTAGCATGGGTTTGGGTATGGGCCAGGCTTGGCCCACTGTTCCTTGGGTCTGACACCTAGTATAAGATGCTAAAACAAACAAGGTCTATGTTTGGTATTACTTGTGCTTTTAGCTTTTTCTAGTTGAAAAGTGCTGAAAAAGTTAGAAGGTGTTTAGATAAAATGTTGTTGTTGTGTAATTAAATAATAATTAAACTAATAACTGAAATCATAATCAAAATAATAACTAAAAAAATAAAATGAGAATTAATCTAATAATGAAAATGATAATTAAAATAATTATTATGTTTTTTTTATCGGCAAGAAGCTCACTCATGCTCCTCACTTGCCTATAGGTGGGATGCGAGAGGAAAGAGTTAATGTACCTGGGAAATAGGAGGGAGCAACTCCCCTCTGCTTCCTGGCTTCAATAGCATTCGTGCGTTTGGAACCGAGAAGTTGTCCACTAAACACTTCTGCTCCTTAAAAAAATCTGTTGTGCTGATTAACAATGCCAAACACAGCCAATGATTGACTTGAATAAGCAATAACGTGTTTGCAATCATTAATATAGCACAAGGCAACTGTGCCTATAATACATGATGAACGTGTAAAGTTGGTGATACAAAGCTTATTCAGTTAGGTAGTGGCTTGGTGATCCATGTATAGAGGTTATATTGCTTAGAAATGCTCTGAGTGATTAAAGCAAATAACTTACAATACTTAGGGCCAGTTTGGGGCAACTAGAGCTTATAGCTGGAGCTGGTTAGAACAGAGATGGTTTGACCAGAGCTAGTTGGATAAATTTCAACCCATTTAGATAAACCAATTGTAGCTTGTCAAAGTCAATCAAAATAAATTTTAACCTTTTTTTTAATCTTTACATAAACTACCGGATTGCTGATCGCCGCCAGGAAGAAGGCACGGGCTGCCTTCTTATTTCCCCACCACTGTTGGCATCATCCTTTCCCCGCTCAACTCCAAGCGCCGCCGATCTTTGTCCAAGCGTCGAGGACGAAGCCCGCTGATCTTCATCCCTTCCTTGCTCAACTCCAAGTGTCGTCGATCTTCGTTCAAGCGCCAAGGACGAACAAGGACGAAGCTCAACTCCAACTCCAAGCGCCGCATCAACTCCAAGCACTGCCGATCTTCGTCTAAGCGCCGCCGAGCCGTGACGATGCAACGGGAGGAGATCTCGAACGAGGGGACGAGCCAGGGGAGCTTGGACCAACGCCAAGGAAGGAGGGAGGCGGACCAATGGGCGGCGAGGAAGGAGGGAAGCAGACCAGTGGGCGGTGAGGAAGGAGGGAGGCGGACCTGTGAGCTGCGAGGAAGGAGGGAGGTGGCCCAGTGGGCGGTGAGGAAGGAGGGAGGCGGACCTGCGAGCTGCAAGGAAGGAGGGAGGTGGACCAGTGGACGGCGAGGAAGGAGGGAGGCGGACCTGCGAGCTGCAAGGAAGGATCTTCGCATGAGCTCGCCGAGGAAGGAGGGAGGCAGAGGAACGCGTGAAGGCAACGTGAATGGCGAGGAAGGAGGGAGGTGGACCACTGGACCTGCGACCAGTGGGCGGCGAGGAAGGAGGGAGGCGGACATGCGAGCGGTGAGGAAGGAGGGAAGCGGACCAGTGGGCAGTGAGGAAGGAGGGAGGCGGACCTGCGAGCGGCGAGGAAGGAGGGAAGCAGACCAGTGGGTGGCGAGGAAGGAGGGAGGCAGACCTGCGAGCGGCAAGGAAGGATCTTCGTGTGAGCTCGCCGAGGAAGGAGGGAGGCCGAGGAACGCATGAAGGCGTGAACGCGTTAACGGGAGAAAAGGTGGAAGATGGGCGTGAGTGAGAAGCTGCAAAAGTTGCCCTACGGAGCTTTCTCGTAACAGTGCAGCTTCTCAGGTTCTACAAAAGCTGCCCTACCTGAGAAGCTGCATCCCCAAACACTGGGTTTGACCAAAATCCGTTGGCCGCACTAGCAGAATCCAGAATCTGGGCAAACCAAACGGGGCCTCAATCAATTGGGTAGTGCCCAAGTGAGTCATGCAAAGAGATCATAGAGCTCTCCCATGAGAAGGTCCCAAGTGAATCAAGTAAGGAGAATTGAGCACTTAAGAGATCTAATTATCCAAAGAATAACCCAATTGACCTATATATATGTATATAGATGCAAGATGCAAGTTGTTTGAGATGGTTTTATCTCCCAAGTGGACAAGAGATTCAACCTTCTGAATCTATCTAAATTTGCCTAAATTAGGTACATTAATCTAATAATTACGGACTAGTACACTTCAACTTTTTATTTTTTCCATGACTATTTTACCATGTGTTTTTCTAAAATAGTTATAAAAATTTAAACCAAATGACCTTTTTTATATGGAAAAAAAACATTATCCTAGATAAATTCTTTTTTGAAGCTATGATAAACACAACCTAAATAACATTTGATTATCTTTCTATGATAATTAATCATTGACTAATAAAAATTAAAGAGGACTTGAGTATGACTAATAATTAGCAACTTTGAACATGACATTAGCTAGACTTGAAGCGGCAATGAACTCATGAGCTGAAATCTATTCCCCCTCCAAAGTAAGTAAAGAGTTAGCATGGAAGAAAAAAAAAAGGAAAGTTGCTATACTAAATGAATACACAACATATTTATAATTATTTATTGAGTAATAGTTATAAGTTAGCAATATGAATGTGTTTGAAATTTGCACAAGGAATAGAAATCTTTGATTGATCATGAATTACTAATATGGCATGTGCATAATTAAGATATTATCATGTCAAAAAAATTAATTAAGATATTGTTAGAAGAATGTATTGACATCATAATTATTGGTTTAATCATTGAGGTGATTAGCTAGCAATTAAAAGTGTTTACAACTCACATTACTAGAGCTCCTTGATTGATTAAGAAATGCTAGTGCTTTGGCTTAAAAACCTCAAACTAACCCACACACCCCTCCCCTTTCTAGGATAGGCAAGAAAAATTGGGGTGGTCCCTATCTCCTGACAAAATTTTCAAGTGTTCCGAGTCTTAGGATCTTCCAATCTTATGATCCAAATTAGGCAAACTATTCCAGAACGAATATAGGAGCTGAAATATGGTAGGATCTTACAATCATAAGATCTATGTCTTAGGATAGGGTAGGATCTTACGATCCAACGATCCTACTCGATCCTAAGTTAATTGGTAGAAAGAGTTTGGATTTGATTACAATTATACCAAAAATCAATAATCTATTATGCTAAAAGCTTTAAATTAATACATGATGCAATTTCTCATCTTTAATTATCATCATTTACTTTTTCTTTGACAAATATTTATCAACCTAAGCTCGTTGTCATCTATAACTATATTTGTATACTTCAACTATTTATCATAATCAACTTTGTAACCTTTGTCATCTTTATTTAGTGCTCTCATTATCATTTTCATCATTTTTATTGTCATTACCATGTATACTTTTTATTCTCATCATTTTCCATACTTTTGTCTTATTGTCTTCATTTCATTACGTCTTTATTGTTTCTAATTTCATTATATACTTTTGTTGTATCTGTATTCTATTAACTTGTCTCCATCATCATCATCTCACAAATATTCAATTTCTTAGTTTTACCCTATACAACTAATACATCTAAATAAGAGTATAAAAAAGTTGGATATATATGTTTTAACCTTAATACATGATATTAGATAGATATATTTAATTTTTAATTATTTATTATTTATTAGAATATTTATTTTACTTTTAAGTCTAATTAGATGAATATATTTTAAAAAATATATATATTAGTTGATTTAGTAGAATCTTACGATCTTATGATCTCGACTCTGACAACCTTACCTATAAGGACATATTGAATCTCATAGGTTTGATATGGATGATTTTATATAGTAGTCACTTGTGGCAATGCCGCACAACTAAGTCTAGTGATGTGCGGTTGCTCTACAAGGGAAAATATATACACGTGCAACTGTACTATCTACGTCAGAGACTTATACATAAATTACACTAATTACTACTCAGTCCCCAACAATACTCCTTCCCTCGTATAAACTTTATTTATAGAGGGCTAGTCTACATTGATTTTCAGCAACTTCTCCAAAGAGACAGTCCTAACCTTTCACCTAGCGTTCTCCTCTTCAAGCTATAGATTTCCAATCCTGGAAGAAAGTTATTGAATCACTTGCATATGCAGCCACTTTAGTTTTAAAACATTAATAAGCAGCACCCATGGTATGTAACATGATATCAGTACATTCATTAATTGGTAGTACAGGTTTTCACAAAAGAGCTCATTGTAAACGGCAATGTGCAATTCAGTGTGCACTAGCTCTTCAGAATGAGATGCATACTGGAAAAAGTACGCAATTGCTAATCAAATTTAATATAAGCACAAGAAGGCGTGTAATGGTAAAAGATGAAGCAAGAAACACCAGCCAGTCAGCCATTCAATAGCACATGAGTGTTAAAGAAGCGCAAGTGCCAACGACTAATGAACAAATTTCTTGTTTATACTCCATTTTCAATCAGAGTTGACAAAAAGAAAAAAAGAAAGAAAAACTGAATGTTTAAAGATAGAACAAATCATAAGTATATGGTACAGAGAAAGGTTGACATGAAATGAATACCTCGCCTCCTTGTCAAATCCAAAACGTGTCCCAAAATAAAAGGCAACAGATAGTAGCCATGCATCACTGTGGACAGCAACTAGTGCTAGCCAATCTTTTTCTTCCATTCCATCCCTAGCAAAATTAATTCCTAAAGCTGGCTCAGGAAGTTCTGGCGGAACTTCCTCTGCTGGCAAGTTTACCTCCCAGGACTCATTAGGGAATCCATAAAGGCTCAAATTCTCCTTTTCTGAAAAAATAATTCAAATTATGAGCAAACAGCATTCATTACATCGCAAGACATAAATGGAACAATAACCAAGAAAACTAAAAATGTCCTTATGGAGCTTTAGATGATACGATGTTCAAAACTATAATAAATGAAAAGCAATTCTGTGTTTGAGTTTGAGAAAACTGGAACGTGCCCACATTTTCTC
Organism: Costus lasius; assembly: GCA_027563935.2. Taxonomy (NCBI): domain Eukaryota; kingdom Viridiplantae; phylum Streptophyta; class Magnoliopsida; order Zingiberales; family Costaceae; genus Costus; species Costus lasius. The sequence goes on along the minus strand of CM050446.2, from coordinate 22,520,686 downwards.
CACTCTCAACTGCGAAATGTAAGTTTAAAATACATTCTGTTGATTGAACTTCAGTGTGCAGTTTTCTACGCACCTACAGGCTACCGTACTAAACTATAACTCTTTTTTAAAAAAAAAAGAAAAAAAGAAATACAACTAATGCGGCAATCATTAGAAAGAAAATGTCCGAACAAATTGCACCAGTCACCAATCAGTAACAAATTTAAGCACAGCATCAAAGCCAAAATTATAAAAAGAAACAACAGCTCGGAAGCAGAAATTCTATGGCAGCATGAAATCTGCAGAAGCCCAAAATATCCAACCACAACCCCACACAAGGCCGGCAAGGCGAATGCGGAGTCCAACCTGGATCACACTGCTGGTAGAACTTCTCCACGTCTGCAACAACAACAACAACAAAAGCAAAAGAAGCCAAGTCAGTAGCAGCCGCAAGTCAGCGCAAAAACCGCCATGACATCTCCAATTACTCGAGAGCGCGACAGAGAGGGGAGGGGAGGGAGGCGAGACCAGTGGTGAGGGCCTTGATCATGCCGGCGCGGCGGCCTCTGAAGTCGCGGAAGACCTCCTCAGGCGTTCGGGAGAAGCGCGCGACAACGTCCCCCTCCATCCGGCGGAGGAACCCGATCGAGGAAGGGGCGGAGAGAGCACGAGAGGAAGAGTAAGGGACGCGATCGAGAGGGCAGGGGGTCGGCTTCTGGATTAGTTCAGAGGGGGATTAGGGTTTTGCGGGAGCTGAGGCAGAGGGACCAGTAACTGGGAGAAGAGAGCAAACGGAGAGAAAGGGAGAGTGACAGGGGGTGTGCTTGGCACGTGCTTCGTGTGTGGGTCGGATCTTACGTAGTACGGTAGCTTTTAAAAAATACCACTCGGTAACTATTAACAAACCATTATTAAATTTTTAAATGTTCAAGCATTTAAATATTGAAAATTATATTGACTAAAAGTCAACATAATACCAATATTAAACTAAAATTTTTATTACCAATACTAATATAAGTAAAAAAATTATTAAATAGTAATTTACTAATTATAATGTTATATTTTTATATAAAAATATTTTTTATTTTTTTTAAATCAGTCCATATTTATTGTCGCTTAGGCCTAGACCATAAGTTGGCACTCAGTGGCAGGTGCCTAGCAATAACACGCCACAACTATATATATATATATATATATATATATATATATATATATATATATATATATATATATATATATAATATATATATTAGTAAATAATGATGTGTTGTTAAATACTATTTATTATTTGTGATATTATAGTGAAATTATCTTATTACTACTAAAGTTAAAAGGACTTAATGGATCACACAAATAAGTTGAATATGAATCTTAATTATGACAAGTGGTATCAAATAATGCACTAATAGATAGCATCAAGTAGTAATAGGTCTTGATTTTAAACCATAGATGCAATATCTTCTTTTTTTTCATAATTAAATTAAATTATTTAATTCAAATTTTGAACCAAGTCAATACATTACACATGGAGACATGGTGGTGTAAACTAGATTTTTATGTGGATGTGATGTCTAATTTTATCAAATTATAGTGCATGTAAACCTTAAGTTTCATGCTTTGCTCTTATATAAAATGGGATATCGTCATGCCATGTGGAAATGAGTTTATCTTATAAGATAATTTTTTGTATTATTATGTAAGTAAAATATATTATAATTACATTACCATTATATCAAGATCTCAACTATATAATTTTCACATGCATAATAAATTCAAGAATAAAATCATATCGTGATCCACGATAATTTGATAATGATTGATTAAAATAATCTCTTATTTGATGAAAATAGATTTCTCTCTCTTGACCCCTTTAATGCTTGATTGAAGACCACATCATCCTATTATTGATGGAGAATTTACGTTAATGGGTAGAAGATGACTCATTTCTTTTTATCTATTATAACCCACATCCTATTAATGTATAAGTTGACAAATGATTCTTATAACCAATAAGATTTAGAAACTCATCAATTATTAAAATATAATAAGTTATTTTAAATAATTAATACATTAGAAAATATGGACCATAAAAATAACCTACATTCTCCCACTTGGTCCATATATCTAACCTTTTAGTTTAATAATATGAAGTATTAAATCCCTTCTTTAAATTGGTTAAATTATAATCACTATTAAGTAAATACTAATAAGAATCATAGCGGTTGTATGTCATTAGATCGACATAGTCTCTTCTATGTATCACATTATTAGTTAAATACTCAATATAATTTGTTAATAAGAAATATGTCATAATGGTCTAACAATAATACCTTTGTCAAAGACAAATTTTGTTATACTAACATAATTCATTCATGTATATACAACAAATAACATAATGATAGCAGAATGAAACAGGATGCATTAAAATATATCAGAAACATGAATTAAAAGAGTCAAAGTGTCAAAACATAAAATATCATCATAATATTAATAATAGTTTTCAGTAATGCTCATCCTTTTGACATATGCACCAAACGTCTTTGGTGGTAATCATCTTGTCAATGGATCTGCTATCATAAGATTGATGCTAATTTGTTCAATTGACACTTTTTGTTTCTGAACTTTCTCTTTAATGATAAAGTATTTCAATTCCATATGTTTAGCACTTCTTGAATACTTGTCGTTTTTAGAGAAAAAGACTGTTGCAGAATTATCACAATAAATTTTTAATGGCTTGGCAATATTGTCAACAATTTTGAGTCCTGAAATAAAGTTTCGCAACCATATTCCTTGAATAGTGGCCTTAAAGCATGCCACAAATTTAGCCTCCATAGTTGATGCAGCAATAATAGATTGCTTTGCACTTTTCCATGAGGCTGCTCCTTCAACTAAAAGGAATAAATAGCCAAATGTGAATTTTCTAATATTAACACATCAAACATAATCTAAATCTGAATATCCTATCACCTCAAGATGATTGGATCTTCTATAAGCGAGCATATGATCTTTTGTTTCTTGTAAGTGTCTCAATACTTTCTTTACAGTTTTCTAATGATCCAATCCTGGATTACTTTGATATCCGCCTAGCATTCCAACATCAAAACTAATGTTTGGCTTTGTACATGTCTGAGCATACATCACGCTACCAACGATAGAAGCATACGGAATTTGATCCATTTCTTTACATTCCAATTCATTCCTTGGGCATTACATAAGGCTCAATTTATCTCCTTTTTGAATTGGAATAACACTTACAGAGCACCTCTCCATATTGAATCTCTCCAAAATTTTAATATATACTTTTTGAGACAATCCCAATATTCCTTGTGATCTATCACGAATTATTTCAATTCCAATCACATAAGATGCCTCACCTAAATATTTCATTTTAAAGTTCATTGAGAGAAATCTCTTGGTCTTATGTAATAAACTATAATTATTAGTAGCAAGCAAAATATCATCAACATATAGAATTAGAATTATAAACTTACTCCCACTAACCTTCAAATATACACATCTATCAACAGTATTATCCTTAAATCCAAAGGAAGTGATGGTATCATTGAACTTAAGATACCATTGTCAAGAAGCTTGTTTAAGACCATATATTGACCTTTTAAGTTTACACACCATGTGTTCCTTTCCTTTAATTATAAAACCCTCAGATTAATTCATGTAGACCTCTTCTTCTAAATTCTCATTTAGAAAGATAGTTTTCACATCCATTTGGTTAAGCTCTAAATCATAATGAGCTACCATTGTCATAATAATTATAAATGAGTCCTTTTTCAAAATAGGAGAAAAAAGTCTCTTCACAGTTCATGCCATCTTTTTGAGTGAAACATTTAGTAGCAAAGTCTAGCTTTATAGTATTCGATATTGTCATTAGAGTCGCACTTGATCTTAAAGACCTATTTACGCCCAACTCTTTTACAACCTTTTGGTAATTCAACAATATCCCAGACTTCATTATCATTCATTAATTTTAACTTTTCTTTCATAGTATCTAACCACTTAGTAGAATTATTACTTTCTATGGCTTGTGAAAATGAAACTGGATCATCATTCGTTCTTAAGTCATGTTCTGACTCTTGTAGATCAACCACATAATCATTAGAGAAAGCATGTCGTCTTTGTCTTTCAGACCTTCTTAATACCACCTCTTGTGGTTCATCTACTATTGGTTCATTGGTAACATCTTCACTATGAGGTGTTACATCATATGTTTGTTGTTCTTGTATGTTGCCTAGTTGTCTAGCAATTGTGAGAACAACAACATTAGAAGAAGTTTTAGATGAAGAAAATTCTACCAGGACTTTTTGAATTTCAATATTACATGGTTCTACACTCCCACTGATGTTACCATTTTCAATAAATTTTGCATTTTCAGTTTCAACAATTCTTATACTATGGCTTGAGCAATAAAATCTATACCCTTTAGATTTTTCTGGATAACCAATAAAGAAACCACTGGTTGTTTTTAAATCTAATTTCTTTTCAAGTGGATTATAAATTCTTACTTTTGTCGGGCAACCCCAGACATGTAGGTGCCTTAAACTAGATTTCCTTCCTGTCCATAATTCAAATGGAGTCTTTTGAACTGTTTTACTAGGAACCCTATTTAATAGATACATTACAAGTTTTTAAAGCATACATCCACAATAACAAGGGTAAAGAAGAATAACATAACATGCTTCTAACCATATCCATTAAGGTACGATTACGTCTTTCTGTAACACCATTCTATTTTAGTGTTCCTAGCATTGTATATTGAGCACATATGTCATACCTTTCAAGGAATTTAGCAAATGGACCAGGGTATTATCCAAGTTCATCATACCTTCCATAATATTCACCACCTCTATCAGATCTAATAATTTTCACTTTTGTATCTAATTGTCTTTCAACCTCAGTAATAAAGACCTCTAAGACATTTACTGATTGAGATTTTTCATGTAAATATATTCATAACGTGAAAAATCATCGATAAAGGTGATAAAATATTTTTCTCCACCAAATGATGGAACATCAAAAGGTCCACATATGTTGGTGTGTGCAAGTTCAAGGAATTGTGTGCTTCTTGTGGCTTTCTTCTTATATATTTTATGTATTTTCCTTTAATACAATCTACATAAATACCAAAATCAATAAAATACAAATTAGGAAGGATATTATTTTTTTATTAATCCTTGTATTCTTTCTTTGGATAGGTGATATAAATGTTTATACCACTAGTAAGCTGAACTTTCATCTATTAAACTTCATTTAGTACAAAGAGGATGATGCAAAGTTAATAGAGTCTCAGCAAATAGATTATCAAGATTTAATTTGTACAAGCAATCATAAAGAACACAAGAACCAATAAAATGATTGTGCTTAAACAAGCTACAACATACATTTCCAAACTTAAAAGAGTATCTAATTGTATCAAGTTTTGATAAAAGAAATCAAATTATGAGAAATAGAAGGAACATAAAGAGTTTGAAAAGGCTCTAAATGATGTCCAGTGTCTAAAATCAAACGATAAGTTCTGATGGCTTCAATTGGAGCTTTGACTCGATTTCCTGTGAGCACAAAATTTTCATTTGCGTTTATGGTTTGGGTTATAAAAAATCCCTACATCATATTTGAAACATGAGTGGTACAACCAAAATCAATCCACCAAGTATTAAAAGGAACTTCAACAAAATTTGATTCGAAATATATGAAAGCATTATGCTTACCTCTACTTTCAAACCATGTCTTATGTTTTAGGCAATCTTTCTTATAGTGTCTAGGCTTTCCACAAAACATGATAACCATTTTTCTTTTGTTCCTTCTTTTGGATTTGGGTAGATGACTAATTAACCTTCAATGATCCTTTATTACCCTTTGGATTCTTCTTTCTTGATTTATTTTTAGCTCCTTATTGACCCATGAGATTAATTCAGTGAGTTCCTTATTTTCTTAATCATTCTTCCTCTTGAATAAGCAAAGTTTGCAATTATGTCACACTTCATTTATCTTTTATTGTATTATAATTTATTTGGAATAGACTAGGGGTGAGCATAATTCAGGATTTACCAATTTACCGGTAAATCGATACGGTAAATTCGGTATCGATTTTCGGTACGGTATATAAATTTTTATTATTCGGTTTTCGGTATCGATAACGGTAAAAAACTGATCGGTTCAGTAATTTACCGATTTACTGATACATATATATTATTTAATTATTTAATTATTTTAATTTAGGACTTGTTTGGCCCCGCTTTTAAGCTGCTTTTAATTAACTTTTAAGTAGAAAGCTGAAAGAAAATTGTTTGATAATGAAAATCAGAAGCAGAAAAAAGTAACAAAAAAGCAGAAGTTGGAAAAATTACAATTTGATGCTTTTACAACTTTTGCTTCTTCAAAAAAGTAATTTACATTATTTTATTTAAAATTTTAAGAATTATTATTTTAAATAATTCAAAATTTTAATACTAAAGAAAAATAAAATATATTATTATTTTAAATAATTTAAAATAATATATTTATTTATTATTTTAAATTTTAAGAGTAGTTAAAAAGTTATTAACCAAACATCTTATAAATTTTGACAGTATAACACAGCGCAGCATAACTCAGTTTAACACAGTTATAAAGCTATTAAGGCCAAACATGCTCTTAATTGACTTTATATTTATTTTTTCTTAAATGGAGGTCGCAATTACACACGCAGCATTACAAGGCTCTCGACGACTCGACCTCTCGTACGCTAAGCCTTGACCTTCCTCCAAAATGACAAAACCCTAATTCCCAAATCACTTCCACTCGGCCCGCTCCGCCTCCAAGCCTCCTCTCACCTCTCCGACTTGCTGCTCCGAGCCTCGACCTTCTCCGGCTTTCTCTTCGGTGACCAACCTCTGCTCCGCCTGCTTGAGATCTCTCGACTATCACTAAGCCTCTATCCGAAGTTCGGACTCCTCCATCTGGAGTTCAGACGCCTCCGCCCTCTAGCACGTCGCGGCTCCGCCTGCTGCTTTGCCGCTCAGCCTCCACTCCACCTGCTAGTCCTGCTCTGCTGTGGCAACGTGGGTGTGGTCTCCATCTCCAATGCCGTTTTCTTGCTCTCGCCTTCGAGGTTTTCCCTTTAATACGTGCACAACAACTTAGCTGGAGACAATGTAGAAGTCTTCTTCAAGATCCAAACCAGAAATCCATCAGGGATTAAACTTCCGTGGAAGGGAGAGAGAGCTCCAATGGCAAAGTGTCACCGTCGCCAAGGAGACTTAGAAGTTCCAACTCTCGCGGATGTAGAATGCTCTCGGCATTCTTCCTCCAAATTGTTCCCAAGGCTCCACGTAAGAGCAAGTACAAGTGCATGCAAAACCGGCAACAGCCACGTGGAGGGATTAGCTCTAATCCCTCGGCAAATCCGAAAGTCCCAAGTCAAAATAAAGAGGAAGCTGACCAACTCTCCAATCGGGTAAAGAAAACAGCTAAGTGCCGCATCCAACCTCCTCCTTTCCTCTTTTTCTTGGTTCTAATTATTACCTTTTCGATATTGCATTGTCATATTGCTCTAGCCCTCCTTTTTATTCATTTGCTCAGCCTCCACTCCACCTGCTGGTTCGATTATCACTTTCTTTTTAGATTTTTAATATAAAATATGATTCTATATTTTCATTATGTGTAGATGAAAGTTTTCCAGCTTTCGCACTATAAACGAGAGTGATGGAAGCTAAGAAGAGATAACGAAAAAAAAAAGGAAGGAAGCGATTGCAGCTGACGAGGCAGCACGTTCACGGCTGTTGACAGAATTAAGCAACGCAGGAAATCAAATCAAAGGGAATTCTGCATACGCCAGAGCCTCCTAAGGAAAATAAAAAAGATTCCAACGTTGCAAAGAAACGCAAAGAGAAACCGAATCAGTAATAGAAGGAAACGAATGGCTAATCAGATAAAAATAAAAAAGGGCCGGCGGAAACAAAAGGAAGCTGGCAAAACAAAGCATTTAAAGCTGTGCAAAAATGGCAGAGAATTAAGAGAATCAACAAGGAAAGAGATAGAGGTAGCGATCGACAAAAAGAGAAATCAAAAATAAAAAAAGGCGCGGTACGATTGAAGCAATCAAGGAAACAATTCAAAATAAGCATTGCTGGAGGCTTATATAAGGAGGGGTTAGGCGACTAAAAGAACACACAGAGTAGATACGCCGACAGGCTGCGAAAGAAGAAACGCACAAAGGTAAGAAGGGTAAGATGAATTTTAATTTGTAGGCTTAAGATGTACTAAGCATTCGAGGCACCACAATTAGGCTTAAGATGCACTAAGCATCCCTGGCAAACCCATATATTCCTTGCATTTTACTTGTTTGTCTATTTCCGAATCACTTGATAGTTGATACCATGAAAGAAAAATATTAAAAAAAAAGGCTGCGGAAGGAGAGAGAAGTGCTGAGGGAAATACAAAAAAGTTGAGATGCTGAGAAAGGCGAAAGTAAAAAAGATACGAGGTTGCAAGAGGGGAACAGAGAATACAAATCCGAAAAATAAAATATGTATAAAAAAAAAGAGAGAAGAAGTTGTTACCCGTAAGTTTCCCGATCCTTATTTCACTGCTACTTAAGAAAAGATATCTGCTGCATATGCTGTCGCCAGAGAGAAGAAAGGTCTTGCAAAAACAATTCGTGCTGTCGTATTGCTGAAAGAGAGAATCGGTAAAAAAAGGAAAGGATTAAAATTTGATATATTGCTGAGAGAATCAGAATTTGCTATGCTGATAAAAAAAAAATCCTCAAAATCTGCCAAGGAAACACGTATACAAAAAAACAGAGAGGTCACAAAAAGGGGAGTGAGAGTAAAATTACCTGGAAGACTTCTGCTACCGCTTGATCTTGCCACAGTTTTGTTTCTTTCTGCTTGTGCTGCTACGCACTGCTGCAAAACAAAAAGGAGAAAGTGAAAGAAATACAGAATTTGACTGCTATTCTGTTGCCATAAAAAATGTCGCTCTGAGAAAGAAGCACAAAAGGAGAGAGTTGAAAGAAACCTGTTGCTATATTACTATGAGAAGGAAGCAGAGTGTTAAAAAATTTATCAGAAGGGAATATGCTGTTGTATCGCTAAAGAAAAAAATCTCTCGTCAGAAAATTTACAAAAGGAAACTTGCTACTATATTGTCAAGAAAATCAGAGTTATGCAAAATCTAGTGAAGTACAGAATTTGATTACCGATTGGTCACTAAAAAAAAACTGCTGCTATGTTGTGGAGGAAGAATAAGCAAAATAAAAAAAAAAATCCACAGAAAGAAGAAAACGCATTGTTGCTGTGGAAGGAAACTGTAAAACCTTCAAGACCTTGAATCGCAAAGGAGATTTTGCGTCACTATGTTGATGGAACTCGTAAAGAGAAATTTTTTTACCATCGGCAAGGAAGGTCCGCTGGAGAAGACGTAGAATAAATAATCATGGAAAGAAATAAAGAAGAAAATCCTACCTTGATAAAATCGTTAATCACAAACATGCACAAGGAAATATGAAGATGATTGCCGAAGTCTTTTGCTAATCCGAGTCCATCTTCGGTGAGTACCAAAAAAAAAGAATGACCAAAATTGGGTTAAAGAAAAGGTTACAAAAAAAATATATATGTATACACATATGAAAAGGAGACACTGATCGCGTAACTTAACCCCTTCGCTTGAATTCGTTAACTGTTCGTAAGGGAAATGGCCTCTCCCTTTGCCGAATTCTCCACCAATTGATCAAGGAGAAGAATAGTCGGCTGCTGGCAAAAAAAAAAAAAGGAAAATTACAAAGGAAAGTGCAGCATCTTGCTGGAGAACCGAATCTGCTGATTCCTCTTCTCTGCCTGCGGCATGTTCACCCTCTTCCTCGAGACCCTTATCAACTTCTAGCAAATTTGCCATCGCGTCATCCCGGCGGAACTCCGGCGACCTTCGACACCATCCCGCCAGCAGTCGTCGACACCCTCTCGTCGACGCCATCATCATCTCCCAGAAGCTTAACTGCACCACCACCTTCCTCCTCGCCAGGTCTCGCCTACTGAGCATTCCAACGATTAGCCAGTCTCTCGCCGGAAGAAATAGAAGTGCCGTCTGTAGGCCATCGGCGCCACTTGAAAGCCCACCGCACCTCACCAAACAGCGAGAACAACGCCATAATCGCCGGCGACGCTATCGACTTCCCTTCCCCGTGACCTCGCCGGTTATTGCCACTATTTGACCAAAATCGCCAGAGCTCAGCCGCCCTTGCTTCCTTCGCCGGAGCATATTTCCGAAATTACCGCCTCTGCTACCATCTCCTCACCGCCCTCGTTCCGCTCTTGCGCTCCAAACCGAAGCAGCTCACGGTCGCCAGGGTCAAAGAACTTTACTCTTTGACTTATAGGAGATAACAAAAATAAAAAGAATAAACAAACGAATAAAATGCGTGATAAAATGAAATTGTGTTAACCCAGCCACGGCTAGCTTATTCACCTCGCCGAATGACTCAAATTTAACTCAAGTGACACCTAATTAAACACGGACTCAAAAAAAAAAAAAATTAAATATTCATTAATACTTTTAGCCCTACGTTGACACGATGAAATATTATTTGAGAAATGCGTACGTCGATGTTCATCGTCGAGGCGTAACTCCTCAATATGACATCGCGTTCGTTAAGGCGAAGTATAATTTTCCAAATTAAATTATCCAACAAGTCGTAAGACCGGATAATTTTCTCAAGTTTAAATATCCAACAAGTCGCAAGACCGAGTATTTTTAAGTCAAATTATCCATCACGCCGCAAGGCCGGATAATTTTCTCAAATTTAATTATCCAACAAGTCGTAAGACCGGATAATTTTCTCAAATTAAATTATCCAACAAGTCGTAAGACCGGATAATTTCCTCAAATTAAATTATCCAACAAGTCGTAAGACCTGATAATTCCCTCAAATTAAATATCCAACAAGTCGTAAGACCGGATAATTCCCTCAAATTAAATATCTAACAAGTCGTAAGACCGGATAATTTTCTCAAATTTATATATCCAACAAGTCGCAAGACCGGATATTTCCAAATTAAATATCCAACACACCGTCAAGGCCGGATGATCCTCTAAATTCAATATCCAACATGTCTTAATGCATTATGATGAAATATTGTTTGGGAGGTGCGTACGTTGATGTTCATCATCGGGGCGTAGTTCCTCAATATGACATTGTGCTGCCAAGGCTGGATATTATCCCAAGTCCAAGCATCCAATAAGTCATCGCAAGCCTAAACACTTGACCAAACACGTATTGCCCAAATCGATGATAGTTTATTTTCTTTCATCACTCATGTATCATGTCAAGCAATGTACTCTCATAATGTCCATGAATAAAAATTATTTAATCTTGTATTTTATTTCATAGTATAGATCTTTTAATCAAAGGTTCCCTAATTTTAGGGGTGAGTGTTTGCGCTCTTGGAAGCCGGATCCCATTAAACAAAAAGTCTTATTAATTTAAGATGAATTTGAAATGGTCATATTACATTTCCACATGTAACACTTTTTGACCCTACATAGAATAGACCATATTGAGGAGGTAAGGAGTTCATGATGAATGTCACAAGGAAGCTTGCATCAACTTTCATTCCCATGGATCCCAATCTTGCTGCTATACTTATCATTTCAGTAAGGTGCTCATGCATGGTACGAAAATTATCGAACTTCATGGTGGTTAATGTACCCATTAATGTCCCAGCAATTGACTAATTAGTAGTGTCAGAATGGGACACATTTTACTAATTCCATAAAAACTTTTGCACTATCAGTTTTAGAAATTGTTGACTTGATGTTCTCTGCTATTGTCATTCGCATAAACATTAAACTCATTCTATTTGATTTTTCCCAGGTATTATAGAAAGATATTTGTTCTGCACTGCTAGAGTTAATAATAGTAGCAGGCTTATCATGTAAAAGTGCTAAATCAAGATACAAAATACCTAAGTGAAACTGGACTTGTCGAGTGATGTGTTCCGCAAGTGCACGGACAAATCGAAGTAATAAAAATATCGATCTCATAGGAACCAATGGCTAAGTACTGACTCTACTTAAGATTGTTAGCTAGACGAATCAAGAAAAGGTTGAATTTAATTTTAACTAAATTGCAGAAAGAATAAAAACTCAAGTGGGTTGTAATCAAATTTATGGAAATTCAGGATTTCGGGTTCACCTCTATGTTTCATGACATTTTATAATTAAATGTATCTTAAGAAGGATTTACTGTATTGAAGGGGATTTATCCGCATGTACAAATTGCCCCCTCTCAGTAGTATAATCCGGTGTCTATATGAATTAATTCCTTACTCTCGTGGTTATTAACTCAAGATAAACCCAATGAGCTCTTGATAAATCTAGAGATCCCTCAAGCCGATTCGAACTACTCTCGTGTTCAAATCAACTTGTCCAAATATTGTAGATCCGACGTTGCAATTCACCTCTCAGTACTTCTTGCAACGTCTCAAAGCATGCAAATTATGGCTAGTAATTAATATGTAATATGCACAATAATAATTGGATCTAAGACAAGTAAAGTACTTCTAAAGATTATAATAAACAATTAAGTCATAAAAACATAAAGGGCTACACCCTTTATCCTGAATATAAAGTTTACACTGACATGATAAACACGTTCACGTTGTAAATATCCATGTTTTGATTACAAAATTGGCAAATAATATGAAATTGACAAAGGGAGACAAGGATCAAGGCTCCCAGATGAAGATCGACTCCAACAATACAGAAGATTGAAGCTTTTCCGGTGATGAAACGTCGTCCACCGCTGGTTGCCCTAATTTTCGCATCTTTGTCGACTCCTCCTTGAAAATTGACCAAAAAGTCACAATAATCTGCCCAAAGCTCCCTTATATAGTTCTCCACCTTCAAATTAGGTTTCCCCCAAAATTCGGCATGAAAAGGAATTAAATCGAGTGAGAAATCGAGTCAAAATCGGAATCGGCGGATGAAATTACAGCCATGAAATATATTACGGTCATGCCCGTAATTATTTCTGTGTGTTCTTGTCAAGGCATTACGGCTATGAAATATATTACGGCTAAGTCTGCATGGCCGTAATTTTCTCTGTATGAATTTTATGGGAAATCACGGTCGTGAAATATATTACGGCTAAGTCTGCATGGCTGTAATTTTCTCTGTGGAAAATTATGAAGGCATTACGGTTGTGATATAAATTACGGTCATGCCTGTAATCGTTTCTGTGCTTTCCCAAAATATGGTTGTGCTTTCTGTTCAAGTTACGGCCGTAATATAAATTACGGGCAAGCCGTAATTTCCATCTAAGCTCCGTTTTACTTGAAAATCGATGGGCAGCTTCGTTTCGATGTCTAGAATCCATCTATGCACTAAGATCCTTCAAATTCTATCAAAATTTGATGGTTTTCTCCTGAAATTTGATAAAAGCAAAGAGAAGTGAAGATTCTAAACAAACAAAGGATTTAAGTCAAATTATGTGAAAATATGATAAAAAAATAGAAGAGATTATGTATAAAAACTATAGTAAAAATACTATATGAATACGATACATCAAATCTTCCTAGACTTAAACTTTTGCTTGTCCTCAAGCAAATAAATAGAATAAAAAACAATGCTGAGTATGAAAAATATAACTTTCATATGAAAAATAAATTTCTAAAATATAATCACTCATGAATAATTTTCACCCCATGATTCATAAAATTCCAGATAAATATACCATCCTCAGAATTTAATCCTCAAGATTCATATCTTTAATCAAATAAAATTCTGTAACTCATATGATGAATAGAATCTCAATTTCATGAATTCACTTTTGTTTCAATCTAATTCTATAATACTTTTGTTTACAGGAATATGATACCCAAAATCTTTTTCCACTGATGATTTTCTCTTTTCTAATTTTTTTTTATTTTTTTTATTCATTTTGCTTTTGACATTCTCTAAATCGAATACCACCTTTTTTTCTGGTGCCGAGTTTAGAGTGCATTGACCACATAGCCAATGTATTAGAACTCATATCTTATTGGCTTAACAAAATAAAATTCATGTCTTAAGATAGAGGAGTCAATGTCAAATAATTTTTCTCTAGCATGTACCCATATAGATACATACTTTTATTTGGACTCCAACTCTTGTCTTTGGTACCACTGCCAATTTTTTACAGTGCCAAGTAGAGGAGTCATTCTCTATTTTTATTTATTTTTGGATTTTAGGTTCTGTCTTCCCAACAAATAGCATAATAGGTCAAACATCAACTAGGTTAATCAATCAATGTTGGTTCAACAAATCATACTCATATACTCATTTTATTTGAATAAGATTGCTTCACTGTCAAATTGCATTCATCAAACAATATATCTACCAAAATCTCATGCATCAATTGATAATAATTAAAATGAGCTGATATATATTGAAGAAACAAACTTTACACAGGGAGCATATTTTCATTCACAGACATTGATATGTATAAACATTCAGCACCATAATAAAAATATATATCATCATAAACATGCATCCATCCAGATTCCACAAAGAGTAAAACCATATATCATCACAGAAAAATAAAAATGCACACGACAAAGGAAAACACATCATCAAGTTATAGGTTTTACAATTATCAGAATGCACCTACACATGGTGCTGAATCACATCATCATCAAAGTTAAAAGTGCAATAACGTCAAACAACCCTTCTAAAAAAAACAATAGCACAAAAATTTGAGGAGAGCAAAAAGAAAACAGACGCGGCGAATTTAGAAGTCCATTCTTCCCTACAAAAGAGAATGCATCATTCTTGTTGTACTAAAGCAATGAATAAGTAAGAAGGTTAAGGGATACTCACAAAACATTAATCGTCGGCGTCGATATCTGTCTCCTCATCACCCTCCTCCTCTGGAGCAGCCTCTCCCATAGGCTCATCTTGATCATCTTCCTGATTTTCTTCCTCATCTTCGCCGCTAAATTGGTTCCATAGAAATTCCCCCCATTTCTTCAATATCTTCATGCAAATGCCCAATCACATTAAGCACTTTCTCCAAGAGGCGCCCCTGATGGTATACCTATGCAAATAATGCCTGAAAACCTACGTCCTGGGCACTCGACCATTCTTTCTGATCTACGGCAGCGCTACGTGATGAAGATCCGACAGCTTTGTGAGGTGGGGAGTCCATGCTCATGTCAAAAGGGTCACTATTACCACTCCAAGTGGGCGGTGGTGGTACTGAATCTAACGGTGCTGGGGTATTGCGAACAGCTGCATCTAGGGCAATTTTCCAATTTGCCTGATTCTTTACTGAAGTCTTTTCCTTTTTTGGCAGAGGCATAGCTGGAAAATTCTGTCCAAGGACAAGTGAAAAGATATCACCCTCGTGGATGATCATCCTCATTGCAACACAAGATTCTAAATCAATCCTTGAGTTTCCCCTCGCAGTCTCTATCCCATATGGTTCAACTCCCAAAGAAAGAGCAATAGTAGTAATATAACCTCCTAATACTATGGTGCCCTTCTTGGCACGCGCAACCTTGTCAAACTGTTTAACTAAGAAGTAGGCCACATCCACACAATAACCATGAAGCATACTGATAGCGCCCACAGATATAGTAGGCGTTTCCCGCAAGTGCATGGGTCTATCGAAGTAATAAAATATCGATCCCACAGGGACTAATGGGCAAATACCGATAGATCTTGAAATGGCTAGCTAGACGATGTCGAAATTGGTGAAGTTTAAGATAACGAAATAATAAAAAGTGCAGGAATGTAAATAGAGGAAATCACATGAGAGGATTCTAATGAGGAGATGTATCAAGATATGGGTTCACCACTTTGACCCCTTACAGTTGAATAGTTAAACTCTATTGCCAATGTCTTGTCTAGTTCAAGGGGGCACAGCTTCCTTGTCACGTAGGTAGCTCCCCTCCGAGAATCTCGTCCGCTCCCACAGACTAGATTGTCGGTCCAATTCGTATGGTTCTGACGCGCGGTCGGACTAGAGTCTCTCCGACGCATCTAAGCTCCTTATAATCCCCTTAAGTAAGCACAGATCCACAAGCGAGTAAAAACTCCTAGAGATGCTGATTAATGAACCTCACTTAAGGTGATTAAAGACTCAAACACTCCCTTTTGGGAAGTGTAGGCATAGCACACCAACGAAATGGATAAACTCTCAACCAAGTGGGTCTGACGCGCGGTCAGACAAGAGGCTCTCCGCAGCGTCTAAAACTCCTTAAAATCTCGCGAGCGAGTACAGATCTGCGAGCGAGTTTTTCTCCCTAAGATCTGATTTACAAACCTCACCTTGGTGTTTTCCTAAGTGAGTACAGACCCGCAGGCAAATTTTCTCCTCTAGATCCGATTAACAAACCTCACCCTTGCGACTCAAGGCTCAAGTTTACTTTTCCGGATGATGCTTTCCTTTAATCCTATGGGTAAGTACAGCTATGCAAGCGAGTAAACTCCTAGAAAAGCTAATTTACAAACCTCATCCGAGGGATTAGAGGTACGCGCATATCTTTTCGGGTAAGCAGACAATGCACACACACAAGACCAAGCAAGGACTTTGGCTAATAAACTTAACTATCACAACTAGTAAATCGTCAAGGGCTACCCCACATCCTGATTTAGTATTTAGCCTATCATGTTCATGGTAACAACATAGACAATGTATTCAGCCATAAACATTCCTTACAACTACAGATCTTATCCAGGAAATGCAAAAGAAATATAGATCTTGTGTTGCTCTTGTGAAGATTATACAATGAATGCAACAAAGGGACTATGAATGCCAAGTATATCTTACATATTCCGTCCCTGAGAGGCTTGCGCACTAAGGTGTCTTCGTTGGATGCAAAAGCACAGCACTCCTCCTCCTTCTCGCAAGCGCAGCTTCTCTGTGCGTTGTCCTCTGCCTAGCCCTTATTGATTTTTCCTTCTATGTGAGAGCTCTCTTGAACGATGCCTTTCCCCCTCCTTTTATTCCTCCCTTCTCTGCATCTTTTTCTCCTTCCCATACCCTGCAAAAAGGGCTGCAGTTGCTATCTCTGCTCAGCCGAAAGAAGATTCTGCTGCCTGCTCCCATGCCCTGCAACGCCGCCAGCCATTATCCTCCACGAAATCATCATTTCGTGGAAGGATTTCTTCAGAATAAGGCTGCTCTGTGGTTCTTTATCAACGGGGGAGAATAGTCCTCAATGCCCCTGACCTTCACCTAGGGTTAAACTGAAGAAAGCAGAGTTAAAATCGTGGTTTCGTAACAGGCGGGTCCGCGATCTCGGGCGAGAATTTGGTCATGACCCGGTCGTGATTTGTCAATTCCAGCTTCAGGTATAATGATGATCACGGGCATGATTCTGATTGGGACCCGATCGTGATTTCCAACAAAGGACCTGGTGACTCCGAAATCTTCTAGTTTGGATCATCTTGAGTTAGGACGAGTTCCTTTGCCACAAGAGTGCCAGAATCTACTCTCTTTGTGGTCAATTTGACCTAAAGATGTGAAAATACCGAAGCAGGTGTAGATTCCATAGATGTATCCAAATAAAGGCAATTGTAAGGCTTAAAGTCGTGAAATAGGCATGATTCCATAGGTAAATCGACATGTAAAACTCTATATAAATCTGTGTCAACAGAATACCTACGACTTAAACTTTTGCTTGTCCTCAAGCAAAAAGAAAGAATGAAATTCCATGAGGGTTGTTCAACTCAAGTTATACTCCTCAACGATCTATAAATGCGAAATGATTACAACTAGTCACAGGATGCACAAACCACTGTAGACTTTAAAGATGTCAAGATGAAAAGCAGAGTATCCGGGGTTAAATCTATAGACAACAGTTGCACGATAATATTGGATAGAAAATAGTTCCTTACCACATGAGACACCAATACACTCAAAGCACCAAAAGGGTAAACTCTAAAGTGGTAGTAAAGGCCTCACTCATGACTTCGGTACCACCGCATTTTTTTCTTCTTTTCCGCAGTGCCAAGCTGTAGCTTCGGTACCACTGCCTTCTTTTCTTTCTGGTTTGCAGTGCCAAGTTACAACTTCGGTACCACTGCCTTTTTCTTTTCAATCATTTTCTCTTCTTTCAGTGGCAGTGCCAAGTCAGAACTTCGGTACCACTGCCTTCTTTCCTTCTTTTTCTTTTTGTCGGGTAGTGCCAAGTTGTAACCTCGGTACCACTGCTCTTTTTCCTCTGTTCTTTTCTCCTATTTCTTACACGGTGCCAAGTCAGAGGAGTTCGAACCAAAACTAATACCAAGAGTTACCAAGGGTGGTAGGTGTGTGTCAATTGGTTTGGTCTATAATCTTCTAAATAAATAGTACTCATGTTGACATATAGATGCTTCCTAGATTCGAAGCTCATCAAAGTTCAATCTTCAAGTTTCCAGTGTATAAGGGATCGAGTGGCTAGTTGCTCAATCATGAATGTGATCTAAATGTGGTGCGGGGGTCTAAGTCAATCATAAATCAGGTCCATGAACAAGGATCATTCTTAAATGAGGAAAATATCAGTCAATGAAAATAAGAAATCTTGGCTAGGACCTACGACTTAGATCCTTACGTGTTCAAGAAATTTTTATCAAAAAGGTTCAAAGCTTATCAACAAAATCATGATAAAAATGTAGCAGAAAGATGTGAACATGATAAGTATGCTATAATAACGATGTCCTTGCGAAGTTAAAGCATCACTAAAGTCACAAAACAGTATGAGGGATTTCTAAAGTTTTGGCAGATGTGCCACAACAGCACATTAATAACCTCACAATAAATATTATCAGTTTACCATCACATGCAAGCAGTATAAAGTTTAACCATCAGTACAATATCCATCATAAAAGAGTAAAAGTCATGATGACCTATCAAAATGTGTAAGTACCCTCACCCAGAGCAAAACTTGCATCATCCCAGATGCACATAGTATAGGCATATATCAAAAAGGGGTGAGGGAAGGCTTACTAGAGTGCAGCTCTACTCACTGCACTCAGCCGGGTCGTCATCGTCAGCTGGCTCAGAGGAATCAGAAACATGGATGGTATCATCAACGTCCTCGTCTTCATCTCTCGGTGGCGGTGGAGCCATGTTACTATGGAGGAAGATGTCAATGCATTTAACCGTGTCCATCAGGGCTACTAACTGCTTTCCTTGGTTCAGCTGCTCCTGCCGGAGAAGATGAAGCATATCGTCCGTAGAAGGGCGCACGGCAGTCCGAGGCTGCCCACCGATGGAAAAGCTGGGGTCAACATCTAGTGGCGCCATCTGATCCTCGGGCGCTGCTACTTCCGGATATAAGCGCCAGTTGGCGCTATCCCTGATGTCAGTCCGGGCAGAATTCAGTAAAGCCATGGTGGTAGCGGTATCTGAAAAAGTCAGATGATATATATCGCCCCTCCTAACAATCATCTTCATTGAAAGAAGATGCTCAAGATCTAAGCGGCGGCTTCCAACTGCTTCAGGTTGACCGTAGGGGTTATGTCCAAGGGAGAGAGCTATCATCGTGATCAGCCCGCCGATGCAAATGACTCCTTTTTGCGCATGGGCTACTTGAATAAATTGCCGGGCGAGATGATAACCGGCATTAATCTGGAAATGGTGCAAGAGCCCCCATAGACATAGTAGCTCGGGCTGGCATACAATTCCATCTCCTTCCCTTGCGAAAATCGAATGCGCGAGTAACCTGTGTGCATAGCGGATACAGGGGTTAGAGAGCGTCGAAGCTCTGGCATTCCGGGGTGAGTAAGCGGATATGGAGGAGATGCACCTCCAGAAAATGTCTTCATTGAAGTTCGGTGGTCCGACCCTGGAAGCGTACGCAGGAAACCCAAAGATGTCGTTAAGATCAGCAATGGTAAGGCGATACTCTATGTTTGCCAATCTGAAAGATAGCAGTCCAGGATCCGTTTCTAGAGCAGAAACTTTTAATTCAACCGAGCTCAGAAATTCAAGTGTGAAAGGGATGTACGTGGGATGAGCATACTGTAGAAATCGTCCCCATCCAAATTGGCAAAAAACCCAAAGCAGATCATCGAAAATTCTGAGAGCAGCAAATGCCGGTGGGTCTATGTACCTTGTGTTGATTATCCGCCGGTTAGATAGGACTTGATACCTCGCCGCTTGATGGTTGTCGCGCATTTGGATTTCCGGCGGTGCGGCTTGCTGAGGTGGTGCTGCTGGTCGAGGGCTCGTAGCTCCAGCTGGACGCTTGCCGGTGTTCTTCCTCCTTGGCGGCATGATTGCTTGAGCGGCGAACAGAGAATATTGAAATATCGGTAGCTGATTGAAGAGGAGCTTGCGGCGGAATAAGGATTGGGAACTTGGAATGAGAGCTCGCCGGAAGTTCCTGATGTCACCGGAAATATCGCCGGAGAGCTGGTGGTCGGCGGTGAAGCAGACGGCGGCGACTGGTGGGGCTCACGGTGGGGTCGCGCAAGGCACGAACACGGCTAGGAAAAAGGAAATCGGGAACCCTAGATGGAAAGCTTGGGCGAGCTGCTTAAGTGAAACCCTTAACGGGTTGCTTAACGGGTCGGGCTGGCCAGGCAGATCTGCTAAGCTGCTGAGATTTAGTGATCACGCCCAGGATTTTCATCAGGATCCGGTCGTGATTTCCTTCCGCAGTTCTCTAATGTGAATTTTCACGGTGGTGTCTTTGATCACGGGGCAGCCGTGAAACTCTCGTAAATTTTGTGCAAATTCTGTATTCTAGAAATCCTACCTGTGATTTTTGTCATGACCCACCCGTGAATGTCTCTGTAAGATTACGCGAAAATTTCCACGTCCGTGCCTATAGTGACGGGTCTGCTGTGAATCTTTCGGCAGATAAGTCTCGTTTTGCCTCTTCGGAAAAATCTCGGTCATGACTTTCAGCGTTCCCCGGTCATGATCTTCTTGTGAAATCCTTTATTACTGATTATGGCCGTGGCTCTAGTTTCTTTCTTGCCGTAATGCTCTCGGCGAATTTTCTGATGTTTGAGCTGAGTAAGAATCACGGTCAAGATTTCTGTCGGAACCCGCCCGTGATTTTGGAAAATTTGACAGAAAACGCCTCTTCCTACTGCATCGGTTTGCAATATTCCTGTGTCATTCAAAGTCAAGTAAAAGCATCAATATACATAGCTAAATAAGCGGAAACACAACAAACAATGCAAGTAGTGAAAGGGCACAACAAGGCCCAAATGTTGTTTTCAACTTTCAGTAGAGTCAATCGGCAATGCTGAAGATAAACAAGATTGATTCATGGATGTACATTATGCTCTCAAATTCAAAGATCATTAGAAATCAATTAGTGAAGATGCAATGCAAATGGTTTTCCAACAAATCAGATGAAACTTGTCAAATGGTGGTAGCATTGGCATTCGGAATTTGTAGTCATCAACGTCGTAGTTCATGCGCGTTTCCTGCAAGAGTATCATCATTGTTAAACATCAAAACCATGTGTTGGAACGAAATGACTACGACTAAGAAATGAAATCCAAACTCATAGTAGAGAAGGTTTAAAACATTCTAAGGCTGGATTGGTGTGTCCTAGCATGCGATCACTAAGGTTTTAACACTAATTATCAAAAGAGTTCCTAAGAATATGCAAACTAACTGAAGCTTTAGCAAAAACATGAAAACAAAAAAGTAAGATGCTGAAAATGAATTTAACTAAAGTAAGATGCTTGGGTTGCCTCTCAAGAAGCGCTGATTTAATGGTCCGTCAGCTTGACCACGGTTTGTGTCATTCTAGTGAAGGAGCGTCTATGAGGAACAATGCAGTGTCCTCCGGTATCGGTTCATGGAAGATGTAGTGCTTGAGTCTGTCCGTTGACTTTGAATGTACCAGTTGACTCTCGGTAAATGTCTACAGCACCATGAGGGTAAACCTTCTGCACTTCGTACGGTCCTGTCCATTTAGTTCGAAGCTTACTAGGAAAAAGTTTGATCGTGGAGTTAAACAATAATACCAATTCACCTTTGCGAAATTCTCTCCTCAGAATCCTTCGATCGTGCCATCTTTTGGTACGTTCTTTATAAATCACGGCGTTCTCATAGGCTTCATGTCTAAATTCATCAAGCTCATTCAGCTGAAGCTTTCTGGCCTTGCCAGCTTGGTTCCCATCAAAATTCAGTCGTCGTATCGCCCAATATGCTTTGTGTTCGATTTCAACTGGTAAATGACATGATTTACCATATACTAACTGAAATGGGGACATACCAATTGGAGTTTTGAATGCTGTACGGTATGCCCATAATGCATCGTCAAGTTTAAGTGACCAATCGGTGCGAGTGCGCGATACCGTTTTCTCAAGTATGTGTTTTATCTCTCGATTTGATATCTCTACTTGGCTGCTAGTTTGAGGATGGTAGGCAGTAGCAACTTTGTGCAGTACCCCATATCTTTTGAGAAGTGATTCAAATCCTCGCTCAATAAAATGAGATCCGCCGTCGCTGATTACCACACGAGGCGTCCCAAATCGTGGAAGTATTAATTTCTTGAAAAATTTCGTGACCACTTTGGAGTCATTTGTCGATGCGGCCAAAGCTTCTACCCATTTGGAAATATAATCGACTCCAACCGAAATGAATTTGTTACCACAAGAAGGTGGGAACGGACCCATAAAGTCGATTCCCCATACATCAAAGATCTCAATCTCCAGGATGGTGTTTAGAGGCATCTCATTTCTTCGTGATATTCCACCCATCCGTTGGCAACGATCGCAAGACTGTACATAGTCCCTTGCATCTCTGAATAAAGTTGGCCAAAAGAAACCACAGTGGAGAATCTTATGTGCTGTCTTCTTGCCACTGAAGTGCCCTTTATAAGAAGAAGAATGACATTGGAATAGGACATCTGGAATCTCTTCTTCTGGTAAAAATCTTCGAATGATACAATCAGCACAACACTTAACAAGAGTGGTTCGTCCCAATAGTAGTGTTTAGCCATAGCCTTAAACTTCCTTCGCTGTTGGTATGTGAGTTTCGGAGGCATAATACCGGCTGCCAAGTAATTTACCAGATCGGCATACCATGGTGCTTTCACAGCGGTGACCGCTAGTAATTTTTCGTCCGGGAATGCATCATCAATTTCTTCTTCCAAACTGTTCTCGGGGGTGGATGTCAAACGAGAGAGATGGTCTGCTACCAAATTATCGGTTCCCTTTTTATCCTTGATCTCAACATCAAATTCTTGTAATAACAGTATCCACCTAATTAGCCGTGGTTTAGCGTCTTTCTTTGTCATGAGATATCGGATTGCCGCATGATCTGTATAAACAATGACACGCGAGTTAACTAAATACGATCGAAATTTATCAAAAGCGAAAACTACAGCTAGAAGTTCTTTTTCTATTGTGGCATAGTTGCTCTGTGATCCATCCAGTGTTCGGCTGGCGTAGTAAATAGCATGAGTTCGGTTGTTCTTCCGCTATCCCAATACAGCTCCTACCGCATAGTCACTAGCGTCGCACATAATTTCGAAGGGTAGCGACCAATCCGGAGGTTGTATTATTGGAGCGAAAATCAACGCTTTCTTCAATTGTTGAAACGCATCCATGCAGTTCTGGTCAAAAACAAATGGAGCATCCTTAGCAAGTAAAGATGTTAAAGGCCTAAAAACTTTCAAAAAATTTTCAATGAAACGCCTATAAAAGCCTGCATGGCCTAAGAATCTTCTTATTCCTCTAACGGAGTTTGGAGGCGGCATTTTCTCTATCACACTGATTTTTTGCTTTATCGACTTCGATACCGCGCTCCGATATCAAATGACTAAGAATGATTCCTTCTTTTACCACAAAGTGACATTTCTCCCAATTTAACACCAGGCTCGTCTCTTCACAACGCTGCAAAACACGGGTCAAATTAGATAGATAAGAGTCAAAACTGGACCCATATACCGAAAAGTCGTCCATAAAGACGTCCATGATGTTTTCAATGAAATCGGAGAAGATAGTCGTCATGCATCGCTGGAATGTAGCTGGTGCATTACATAAGCCAAACGGCATACGCCGATAAGCGAAAGTGATGCCTTGCATTATAGTAATGATTTTTATTATCTTTCCATGATGAATTTAGGCATATTTTAATGTTTTTATACTCCTTCAAGGCTTATTTAGTTAAAAACTTCAGAATCTTCACTTTTCGTCTGTCTTATTGAATTTCAGGTAAAATCACCCAATTTTGAAGTCTTTTTGAAGAATCTAAGGGCATGGGGTGATTCCTTATGAGAAGACGAAGCTGCCCGTAAAATTTGGGCTCAATCGGAGCCTTTTCTGGACTTCACGGCCAGGTGAACCCCACGGGGTTCACCGGTGATCTTGCCGAAGGACGGAATTCACCACGCGCTTCACTACCTGGTGAACCCGGCGGGGTTCACCGATGATGTCAGGGTATCCGAGATTTGCCACATGCTTCACTGGCAGGTGAACCCCATGGGGTTCACCCGTGATTCCGTCTAATAAAACATGTGCAAAAATATTCTGAGGACTTCACTGGTAGGTGAACCCGGCGGGGTTCACCTGTGATTATTTCGCAACAGAACTGTACCGTGCACTTCACCACCTGGTGAACCCGGCGGGGTTCACCCGTGATGCTTTCTGGATAGCCCGATAGACACTCGATTTTTTGCTGATTTCAGGCCCGATTCAAGTCCAAATTTAGCAAGTGAGGATTCTATGGAAAGCTGATTCGAAGGAGAGGGCAAGGAACATAAAAGCCCTAATTCTCGTGCCATATTTGGGGAACAATCGAGGAGAAGGCGAGTTAGGGCGAGTTGACCGACACCCATTCAGTATTTTGGCGATTTTGAACCCGATTCAAGTCCAAATTTAGCAAGTGAGGACTTTTTGGAAAGCTTAGTTGGAGACGAAGAGAAAGAATATAAAATCCCTAATTTCTGTGACCTAATGATCGAGCAATCGGGCGACGAAGTGGCTAGGGTGGAAGAACACGGCGATTCAGCGACTTTGGGGTGATTTTTGAAGATCTGATCGTTGGAACTCAGTGATTGATAGCACCCACCGGTATAGGTAGGCATTACCTGCAAGTGCACGGGTCTATCGAAGTAATAAAATATCAATCCCACAGGGACTAACTGGCAAGTACCGATAGATCTCGAAATGACTAGCTAGACGAAGTCGAAATTGGTGAAGTTTAAGATAACGAAATAATTAAAAGTGCAAGAATGTAAACAAAGGGAATCACATGAGAGGATTCTAATGAGAAAATGTATCAGGATATGGGTTCACCT
Organism: Costus lasius; assembly: GCA_027563935.2. Lineage (NCBI taxonomy): Eukaryota > Viridiplantae > Streptophyta > Magnoliopsida > Zingiberales > Costaceae > Costus > Costus lasius. The sequence continues at coordinate 22,495,475 of CM050446.2, read as the reverse complement.
CTTGACTCCTTACGGTTGGATAGTTAAACTCTATTACCAGCGTCCTGTCTAGTTCCAGGGACTCAGCTTCCTTGTCACGTAGGTAGCTTCCCTCTGATAATCTTGTCCGCTTCCACAAACTAAATTACCAGCCCAATCCATAGGGTTCTAACATGCGGTCGGACGAATGTCTTTCCACAACGTCCAAGATTCTTATAATCCCCGCTAGTACGCACAGACTCGCAAGCGAGGTTTTTACCCTCCTAGAGGTACTGGACTGCACCTGAGGTGATTAAAGACTCAAACACCCCCTTTCGGGCAACGTAGGCAAAGCGTGCAGACGGAATGGGTAAACTCTCAACCTAATGGATCGGACGCGTGGTCGGACTGGGGTCTCTCCGACACGTCTGAGCTCCTTTTAGTCACGCGAGCGAGTACGAATCTGCGAGCGAGTTTTTCTTCCGGAGATCTGATTAACAAACCTCACTAGGGTGTTTCCCTAGGTGAGTACAGTCTAGTAGGCAAGTTTTCTCCTCTAGATCCGATTAACAAACCTCACCTTTGCAATACCAGGCTCAAGCATACCTTTCAGAATAATGCTCCCCTTTAATCCTACGAGTAAGTACAGCTATGCAAGCGAGTAAACTCCTAGAAAAGCTGATTTACAAACCTCACACGAGGGATTAAAAGTCGAACATATTCCTCCGGGTACACAGGCAAAGCACGCACACTAGGTCAAGCAAGGATTTTAGCAAGTAAATCTAACTATCACAACTAATAAATTGTCAAGGGCTACCCCACATCCTGATTTAGTGTTTAGCCAAGCATTCTTATGGTAACAATGTAAGCAATGTATTCAGTCATGCACATTACAAGTGGTAACAATTCTTGCGCAAGAGTTGCTAAGGGAAGATGGATCATACAATATTTTCTTAAGATCTTACAATAGATACAGCAACTCAAAGATAAATGCTAGGTATTACAGGTATGCTTTTAAGAAGCTTACGCAACAGATGGTTTTTGCCAAGAGATGTAAGTTGCGCAACTTCCTTCTCCTCTCGCCTTTCACCTCCTCTCGTTTCCTTGCCCGTGCGAATCCCCTAATGGACCGAACCTCCTTCCTTTGGAACAAAGAAAGCCCTTTTATCCTCTTCTCTTCTGAACCTTCTTCTCTTCCCCATGCCCTACAAAAAGAGCTTGCTGAAAAGCTTCAGCCGAAAGAGATTTCTGCCAGCCTGCAACGCTTCAGCCGCCCATACCTCACGAAATGATGATTCCGTGAGCAAAACCTCTCCTAAAAGCTGCTCCACGCCTCCTTCGTCAATGGGGGAGAAACGTCCTAGGTGCCCTTCAGCTTCCCCTTAGGTCAGATCAAAGAAACGTGAGAGAAAATGGTGATTTCGTAACATGCGGGTCCGCGATCTCGGGCAAGAATTTGGTCGTGACCCGGTCGTGATTTGTCGATTTCAGCTTCAGGCATAGCGACGATCACGGGCATGATTCTGATCGGGACCCGGTCGTGATTTCCAAGAAAGGCTTCAATGAATCTGAAAACTCCTGGTTAGGATCATCTTGAGTTAGGATGAGCTCCTCTAGTACCAAAGTGTCAGAATCTACCCTTTATGTGGTCAATTTGACCTGAAAACATGAAAATACCGAAACATGTGTAGATTCCATAAATGTATTCAAATATAGGCAATTGTAAGGCTTAAAGTCGTGAAATAAGCATGTTTCCATAGGTAAATTGGTATGTAAAACTCTATATAAATCTGTGTCAACAGAATACCTATGACTTAAACCTTTGCTTGTACTCAAGCAAAAAGAAAGAAATGAAGTCCCATGAAGATTGTTCAACAGAAGTTACACTCCCTTAATGATCCATAATTGTCAAATAATCACAGCTAGTCACAGGATACACAGATCACCGTAGACTTTAAAGATATCAAGATGAAAAGCAAAGTATCTGGGTTAAATCTATAGACAATAGTTGCACGATAATACTGGATAGAAAATAGTTCCTTACCACATGAGACACCAATACACTCAAAGCACCAAAAGGGCAAACTCTAAGGCAGTAGTAAAGGCCTTACTCATGACTTTGGTACCACCGCACTTTTTCTTTCTGTTTCTGTAGTGCCAAGCCGAGGCTTTGGTACCACTGCTTTTTGAATTTCAGTGCCAAGTTGCAACTTCGGTACCACTGCTCTTCTTTTTTTTATCTTCTTTTCTTTTGATGGTAGCGCCAAGTTGAGACTTCGGTACCACTGCTCTTTTCCTTTTTTTCTCAATGTATTGGGCAGCGCCAAGTTGCAACTTCGGTACCACTGTTTCTTGTTTTCCATCCTTTTCTTTCTTTCTATCTTTTGTACGGTGCCAAGTCAGAGGAGTTTGAACCAAAACTAATACTTAGAATTACCAAGGGTGATGAGCGTGTGTCAAGTGGTTCGGTCTATAGTCTTCCAAATAAATAGTACGCATGTTGACATATAGATGCTTCCAAGATTCGAAGCTCATCAAAGTTCAATCCTTAAGTTTCCGGTGTATAAGGTATCGAGTGACTAGATGTTCAATCCTTAATAATGCTCTTAATATAGTGTGGGAGTCCATATCAATCTTGAATCAGCTAAACGAATAAGAATCAATCATGAATGAGGAAAATACCAAATAATGAAAATAAGAAATTCCAGCCAGGACCTACGACTTAGGCTTTGATGTGTTTGGGAAGCAATCATCGCAAGGTTCAAAGTTTATCTACAAGACTATGACGTAAGTGTAGCAAGAAAATGCAAATGTGATAAGTATGCTTCAATAAAGATGTCCTTGCAAGGTTAAAGCATCACTAAAGCAATCGTGCAATAAAAGCAGTACGAAGGATTCCTAAAGTCGCAGCAGGTGCGCCACAGCGGCATGTTAATAGTATCACAACAAGCAGTAACAGTTCAACAGTACCAACATTTCATACAACATCGTAAAGTCAAAATATCAGCACAACACCTCATCATAGGATTCATAAGAGTCACGACGACCTACCAAAATGTGTAAGTACCCTCACCCAAAGCAAAAGATGCATCATCCTGATGCATAAAACATAGGCATATATCAAAAGGGGTGAGGGAGAACTTACTAGAGTGCAGCCCTACTCACTGCACTCAGCCGGGTCGTCATCGTCATCGTCGTCGGCTAGCTCGGAGGAATCAGAGACATGGATGGTGTCGTCAACATCCTCATCCTCGTCTCGCGGTGGTGGTGGAGCCATGTTGGTGTGGAGGAAAACTTCAATGCAGTTCACCGTATCCATCAGGGCTGCTAGCTGCTTCCCTTGGTGGATCTGGTCTTGGCGAAGCAAGTGGAGCAAATCATCAGTAGAAGGGTGCGCGGCAGTTCTCGATTGTCCGTAGATGGAGGTACTCGGGTCGACATCAAGGGGGGTGGTCTGATCCTCTGGTGCTGCTGGATTTGAACGCAAGCGTCAGTTGGCGCTGTCCCTGATATCTGTCCTCGCAGTGTTCGGCAATGGCATGGTGTCTGTGGTATCCGCGAAAGTCAAGTGGAAGATGTCCCCCTCGCCGGACTATCATCTTCATAGAAAGTAGGTGTTCAAGGTCCAGTCGTCTGCTGCCCACCGCCTCCGGCTGTCCATAAGGATTGTGGCCCAGGGATAGAGCTATGTTCGTGATCATCCCGCCTATGTAGATAACTCTTTTCTGTGCGTGAGCCACACGCATGAATTGCCAGGCGAGATGATAGCCGGCGTTGATATGGAAATGGTGCAAGAGGCCCCAAAGGCAAAGTAATTCCGGTTGGAGTACAATTCCGTCTCCTTCCCTCGCGAAAATCGAATGCGCAAGTAACCTATGCGCATAGCGGATGCAGGGGTTGGAGAGCATTGAAGCTCTGGCATTGCGGGGCGAGTAGGCGGACCTGGTGGAGATACACCTCCAGAAAATATCCTCATTGAAGTTAGGTGGACCAACTCTGGAAGCATAAGCAGGAAAACCGAAAATGTCATTGAGGTCAGCTATAGTAAATCGGTATTCCGTATTCGCAATCCTGAACGTTAGCAGCCCTGGATCTGTGTCTAGCGCAGAGACTTTCAATTCAACCGAACTCAAAAATTCAAGCGTGAAAGGGATGTACGTGGGATGAGCATACTGCAGAAATCGCCCCCAGCCAAATTGTCGAAACACCCAAAGTAAATCGTCGAAGATTCCGAGTGCAGCAAGCGTGGGTGGAACGATATAACGAGTATTAACGATTCTGCGGTTGGAAAGGACTTGGTACCTTGCCGCCTGGTGATTATCCCTCATCTGGATTTCTGGTGGCACTGGTTGTTGCTGTGGTGGCGCCGCCGGTCTAGGGCTTGAGGTGCCTGCCGCTCGCTTCCCAGTGTTCTTCTTGCGGGCCGGCATGGCTTCTCGAGCAGCGAACAGAGGCCAACACTGAAGAATCGGCAGCTGATTGCTGGAGACCTTGTGGAGAAATAAAGAGCGAAATCTTGGAATGACAGCTCGCCGGAGATGATCGGAGCAGTCGCCGGAGGGTTGGTGGTCGGCGATGAGGCGAACGGCGGCGGCAGCAGGTGGGGCACACAGTGGGGTCGCCGCGTGAGTCGTACGGAAAAGGAAAAATCGGGAGCCCTAGCGAAATCCCGGGCGAGCAGCTTAGGTGAAATCTCTTAATGGGTTTCCTAAAGGGTCGGGCTGGCTAGGCGAACCCATTAAACTGTTAATTTTCTTAATCTCGCCCAAGATTCCTATCAGGGCCCGGTCGTGATTTTACCGTGGTCTTTGAATTCCTGTCTTCACGGTGGTAATTTCATCCACGGGGCAGCCATGATGTCCTCGTCAAATTTGTAAGCATTCTGTCTTCTGAAAGATCCTGCCCGTGATTTTCATTGTGACCCACCCCTGATTGTCCTCTGTTCGATATATTTTTTGAGATCGCTCTTTTCTTGCGCCTTAGTTGGAAAAGCTATTTTCTTATTTTTATTCTTCAGCTGAAGGTTCTTTTCCTTTTTCTTTTGACTCTCCCTTGTTGGTGGACGAGGTCTTGGCGATATGTATCGTGGGGACAGGGAGTCTTTCCACACTATGCCTGGTATTTGTTGTAATTTTCGGAGGAGTCGCAGTGTCTTTTTCGACACCACGGTGTTCCACTCCGGGTCTTCTAGAGACGCCGGATCCATTCTTGTTTGGATAACATCGACCTCCTCGGTTTGAGCTTCATTCAGTACTTGTTTCGATAGAGTTATCCTCCCTGTCTTATATTGCTTCTCCACCCAATCTTTGAAAATATAGCAGTCTTCTATCGTGTGCCCCAGTACACGATGGTAAGGGCAACAGTTGGGATCGTCAGTCTTATTGCTTTCTTCGGGGCGTTTCGGCTCTGGCAGTTATAAGCCGTTCTTCAGAGCATCCCTAAAAATTTTCATCGTCTTCTCTCTTTTGAACGAATAGATTTTATTCTTTCTCTCTTCAAGAGTCAACGGCCTGCCCCGGCTATTTTCGCCGAGCGTTGGCGCTCTTTCTATTCGAGGTATGTTTGTATTATGGACTTCCGCCCTTTTGCCTCTGCTAGCAGTGTTCGTGTAGGCGATCTTGGGTTCATTCCTTCTTGGTTCTTCCCTTCTGAATTTTGGGTTTTGCGCGTTTACATAAGGCTGATGGTTCGTTCGTTCCAGTTTTGCCACTTGGGTGATCAATTCTTGAAACGTAGAGATGTTATTACCGCAGAGAAAGGGGGCCATCCAGCTATCGATGTTACGGACCAACAAGTCCACGGCCTCGGTTTGCTCTAGTGGCTTTTCGCATTTGACACTCAAATTTCTCCATCTTGTAATATAATTGAGGACGGTCTCGTCCTTTTTCCTCTTTGTATCGGCCAGATCTGCGATTGTAATCTTATCGCTTATCGAAGCGAACTTCATCCTGAAGGTTTCCTCCATGTCGGCCCAAGTTCCGATAGCTTCGTTCTCCAGAGAGTAATACCACTCAAAGGCAACCCCTGAGAGGCTTTGTGGAAACTGCCGAAGCAATAAGGCGTCGTTGCCGCCAGTGTTCCCACAAGTCGCGACGAAATGGGCCAAGTGTTGGTCAGGGTTTCCTACTCCACTAAACATCTTAAAGTGCGGTACAATGTACCCTTTGGGGTAAGGAATATTATCGTATACAGCTGGGTAGGGTCTCCCTCGCCTCCTTCGCGGAGCAATTTTGGTTCCCTCCAGTTGCTTCAGTTGGTCCATCACCATCTCTTGTACTTCTTTCCTGGTCAAGGTGATGGCCTCGTCATTTGATTGTGCTGGTAAAGAAGATGTCGCCAGAGCGTTATTTTGTTCTCGCGATGATTGTTCTTGGCGCAGCATCATCTCTTGCGTCTTTGCAAGAGCATTAGTCACCTCCTCGAACTTCGCCATGAGGATGCTCATGTCGTTGTCCCTCTTCTTGAGTTGTCTCTTAAGATCGGTGATAGCCTCATCTCTATGGTCATGATTAGTGGTCATGACAGGTTCTTCCTCTTCCTCTTCCTCTACGAACATTCCTTGATGTAAAGGGGTTGCTCCTGGTTCGTACCGTTGAACAGGCTCCTGGATTACGATTGAGGCCAACTTTTTACCCTTGGCCTTCCTTGCCATGGTCCGAAGGGTATCCTCTTCAGAATTAGAGCTGGTCTCTCGTGCGTGTTCCACCATTCGTACCGTATGGACGGTATAACCCTTTGCTTCCTCATGGCTAGTCTTGAAACACTTTTCTTTTCTTCTCACACTCTTTTGAATCTTTTTGTAGGCCTCATAAACCCTTTGAGAGATTATCTTTTGAGCAGTGATATTCTTAGATTTTGGGTGAGGCCTGCTCCGTATGTGGGTTTGCAGCCGCAGCCCCTCTATCAGGTTAGAGTTTCTCACAACTGACAGAAGTGGTGCAAATTTGTTTGTTAAGGCAGTTTCCGTTTTGGCAACGGAATGGTTACGCTTCACAGGGGTTAAGCGACCTTGTTTGTAAAGCCTAGCCTCCTTCTTCCTTAAGGCTTGTCGTTCCTGTTTCCTTGTCTCCTCTGGGGTCGAGAATATAGTCTGGTGGATCTTGCCCCCGTTAACGGTGAAAGACAGTTCCTCTTCCTTTTCGTCGAACATGCCCCCATTATCAGTGAATGATAGCTTTCTTTCTTTTGTGGTAGTCTTCTTCCCCTTCAAGGAGGTCTCACTCTTGATGACCGGAGTATTCTTCCCTTTGATGTTCTCAGAGTCCATGAAGGGTAGGTAGATGAACTCAACGTCCTCCTCCGAAATGGAGCCAAACTGGACGCCATGCATGATGATCGATGCATCCTCAACAAAGATGTTCAGCTTCTTCGCCATGGCTCTGTAGAACAAGAGAAGTGTAAGAACAAAGGCATGAAATTTCGGTGTTGCGTAATATAGATCTCGAAGATGAAAGGAGAAGCCGGTCCCACCGAGCGTGCCAGAATTTGTAGGGTCAAAATTGCTACATTGGGAATGTATTGTGACCGTTTCAAATCCACCTTAAATTAATAAGGCTTTTTGTTTAGCGGGTTCTGACTTCCGATGAGCGCAAGCGTTCATCGTTAATTACCCCTAAAATAGGGAACCTTTGATTAAGAGATCTATAATACGCAACAAGATAAGAGCGATAATCAGATGATGTCACTTATAAATTTCATCCATAAATTTAACTTGACGTGATACATATTTCGACATGATAAGAGGAGAAGAGTATTCATCAAGATGGGCAGTTTGTGTTCATCGGACTTTAGCCTTGTAATGGCGTGTCGGGTAATATCCGGCCCAGGCAGTACAACGTTATATCGAGGAGCTACGCCCCGATGGTGAACATCGACGTACGCACCTCCCAAACGATATTCCATCATAATACATTAAGGCGCATTGGATATTAGACTGGAAAAGTCACCCGGCCTTGATGGCGCGTTGGATGATTTGACTTGAAATTTTGTCCGGCCTTGACAGCGTGTTGGGTAGTTCGAATTTTGAAGGAAATTACTCGGCATCACGGCATGTTGAGTAATTTGGATTTGGTAATTATCCGGCCTTACGGCGTGTTGGGTAATTTGATTTGGGAATTTATCCGGCCTCACGGCGTGATGGATAATTTGATTTGGAATTTTATCCGGCCTTGCGGCGTGTTGGATAATTTGGATTTGGAGTTTATCCGGCCTTACGGCGTGATGGATAATTTGATTTGAAAATTTATCCGGCCTCGCGGCGTATTGGATAATTTTAGAAAATGCCTCGGCCGTAACATTACGCTGAGGAGTTATATTCCGACGTCAAGCGTCGGTGTACGTACCTCCCAGACGATATTTTGGCATGTTAATATAAGCCCTTTTTACTTCATTTATTATTGTTTCTTTCTGCTTTCTCCTTTTGCCTTGTTTTGTTGTTGACAGTTTCATTTCTTTTGCATCGTCACATCGATATACGTTATGCTGATAACGTCTGGTCTAAAGGTAAAGTTTTCGGTCGGCAAAAGGAGCTAGGGCTTCTTTCATTTGTTCAGTTGGCATAAAGCCTCAACGATTCATAGGGGGCGGGCGGCGATTTTGCGAGATCGCTGAACAGAGCTCTGGCATCGACGTTCTTGGCCGACCAGAGGGCTAGGGCTTCTTTCATTGCCCAGTCGGCGTAAACTCTCAGCGGTTCGTAGGGGCGCACGGCGATTTTGGAGATCGCCGAGCAGAGTCCTGACGAAGGCGGCAATTCCTGACGAAGGGGCGACGGGAAATTGTAGAGCGGGGGTTTCAATACTTCTCCTTACTGATCTCTTCACTCGGCGGTGTGCTTCTTTCCAACGAATTATGGTAAGAAAGACCCTTTTTAGATCCTGTAATTTTCCACACTATTCATTCTCACGATAGTAGGCAATTCCTTCTTCGTTCTTGGTGAAAGTCTAACCGCATTCTCATCTCCTCTACACACTTGCGTTGCTCAGTTTCGTTGGCCACTTGTCTGATGGTGGATTTCCGGTGCGCAACAGAGGAGAAGGGATATTCAATAGCCCTTGGGCCTTACAGCAACTCACGGACCTAAGCTGAGGTAACGAAAGGGGAACCAGAGAAATTTCGGTTCATTCCTTTCCTCATTCTATTTCCTTGTTTTTGTAATCACAGTGGGTTGATGTCGCAAGCTACAGATATTAGACGAAGTAGAGGAGTCCTTTGCTTTGTGCTGGATTTGATTTCCCACCCGACCCTGAAGGAAATCGGGGACGACGAGAGGGGCAGAGGACTCCGCGAGAGGTCCATTGGGAAGCCATCTGCTTCAAAGGGCAAGAACAGAATCCTGTAACAGATCGGATCGGGTTCATAGGACGGTCAGGTCAGATCCGTTAACACTAGGTTTTGAAATCTGGATCGGACTTGATGTTTTCGTCGTTTGAAATCCGGATCGGACTTTTTGTGGCTCTTTCGAAGTCCGATCATAATGCTACAGCCAGCTTATCTTCTACTCCCTTCTCGTTCTTATTATTATTTTTGTGCTTTAAGACAATTGCTTGCCATGAAAATTTTTGTTCGTGAGGAACACTTTGGTCAGATTCTTTAGTATTTCAAATCAGATAGCGTCTCAGGTCCGATTCATCAGTATCGGTTTTTGTTCGTGAGGAACACTTTGGTCAGATTCTTTAGTATTTCAAATCAGATAGCGTCTCAGGTCCGATTCATCAGTATCGGATCTTCTTTCGATTCGAATTCTTCTGATGTCGTTAGGGCTAAGCCTCCATGATATTTTACCGACAAGAGTAAAAGAAACAACGACTGAGCAGAGTTTCTTTATTATTCTTTGTGCTTGAGTGATCTTCTGGTAGACCGAAGTGTCACGCTTGAGTAATTTTCTGGTAGACCGAAGTATATTCGTAGGCTTCTACAAACGAGTACTCTTCGTTTCCCTCTTCTCATTATTTTTGGTTTATTCTCTTTTCTCTCTCTCTGTCTCTCTCCCTCTTTCTCTTTTCTTTCCTCCTCTTCTCCTTTTGCAGTATTTTCTCTCTTCTTTTTCTCCCCCTCTTTTGCAGTATTTCCTCTCAATTTATCTTCATTTTTGCTTCTTTCCCGGGCGGTACTACTGATGCTTATTGCACCTCAAGTCTACTCGAATGATATGATGAAACGGTGCGTGTGTGAATCCATGGTGGTGCCAGGACGCTTAATGCGTCCATGAGGCCTAAAAAAAAAACCGAGAGTCGAAAGAAAGTGTGTGTGTGCGTTTCTTGTGATGCCAGGATGCTTAGTGCGTCCATGAGGCCTACAAAATCCGATCGAAAAGAAAATTCTCTTTTATTACCTTCTTCTGCTTTCCTTACGATATCCCTCCTCTTCTACCTTCTTCTGGTTTCCTTGCGGTCTCCTCTGTGTTGCTTCCCCCCTCCTTTTTTCAGCTTCTCGCTCCCTTTTATAGACCGCCAGCTTTCTCTTCCTCTTTTATTTTTTATCACGTTTTTTATGGGCTGCTGCTTTTTGCTCTTTCCCCTTTTTAGTTGTCGACCCTGAATGCCCCTTATTTGGAACCCCCTCTTGTCTTTTCCTTCATTATTGGCCACTGCCAGTGTTCTTTCCCTTCTCTTCTTTTGGACAGTGGCTGTTCCTGTCTTTAATGGCTGTATCCTTCACTAAAAACCAACTGCCGTGTGTTGTTTGTTTTTTTTTTTTATAGAGTCGGCATTTGGTTGTTCCCTCAGTAGCTGATTTTCCAGCTATTTTCCTAGAAGTCTTCTCTTCAGTTTTCGGCATAGGGTAGGAATAGCTGGTAAAGTTGGGACCTTGTTTTTTTTAAAAAAAAAAAATTCGAAAGTTCTTCAAGCGTCCTAAGACAAGCCTGCACTGATATACAGTTTCTGTGTGAATTGGGACTTTTGTTATCATGACTATATCTGGGGCCAGCCATTGAGAAACCACTACCAACATGGGTGAAACTTGCAGGTCTTTATAGAGAGATTTACAACCAACTCATCTACCTTACTTAAAACAAAATTTGTCTGCCGAGGCAATCTTTCCAAAATTTCCTCTTTCCAAAATTTGCCTCATCAAGAGAATTATTAGGGTCCAAAATTGAATTCTGAAGATGAGAATAATGCTGCGATTGAACTTTTAGTGCAGGGATCTCCTCCGCTAGTTGCTGTTTTTTTCATAATTAGAAGCTCTGAGCTTCAATTCCATATCAATTACTTTTTTGTATTCTTCCCCTCATTAAACGCGAGACCGTCGGTTGTTTATTACATACGTTTAATATCAGCCACTAACATTTCATTGCTTTGATTTTCCTTTAGTTGATTTTCGGCGGTACTCTTTTATTTCCGAATGAAATAAAAGACCCAACAATCTCTTAATGGGTTTCCTAAAGGGTCGGGCTGGCTAGGCAAACCCATTAAACTGTTAATTTTCGTAATCTCGCCCAAGATTCTTATCAGGGCCCGGTCGTGATTTTACCGTGGTCTTTGAATTCCTGTCTTCACGGTGGTAATTTCATCCACGGGGCAGCCATGATGTCCTCGTCAAATTTGTAAGCATTCTGTCTTCTGAAAGATCCTGCCCGTGATTTTCGTTGTGACCCACCCCTGATTGTCCTCTGTTCGATTGTGCGCGAATTCCACGGCTGTGCCTCTAGTTACGGGACTGCCGTGAACCTTTCGACGGATAATAGTCTGAAAACTCTTCGGAAAGATCTCGGTCATGACTTCCATCGTTCCCCGGTCATGATTTCCTCGTGAAATCCTTTATTACTGTTTATGGCCGTGGCTCTAATGTCTTCATTGCCGTAATGTCCTCGGCGAATTTTCTGATGTTTGAGTTGAGTGAGAATCATGGTCGAGATTTTTGTTAGGACCCACCCGTGATTTTGGAGAAACTGACAGAAAATGCCTCCCCTCACTGCATCAGTTCGCGATATCCCTGTGTCATTCCAAATCAAGTAAAAACATCAATATTCACCACTAAATGGTCAGGGAAATATCAAACAATGCAAGTAAATGAAAGGGGCACAACAAGGCCTCAAATGTTGTTTTCAATTTTCAGTAGAATCAATCTGCAATGCTGAAGATAAATAAAATCAATTCATGGATGTACATTATGCTTTCAAATTCAAAGATCAATAGAAATCAATTGGTGAAGATGCAGTGCATTTGGTTTCCCAACAGATCAGCTGAAACTTGTTAAATGTTGGTAGAATTGGCATTCAGAATTGGTAGAGCAACGTCGTAGCTCATGCGCGTTCCCTGCAAGAGTATCATCATTGTTAAACATCAAAACCAGATGTTGGAACAAAATGACTACGACTAAGAAATGAAATCCAAACTCAGTGGAGCAGGTTTAAAACATTCTAAGGTTGGGTTGGTGTGTCCTATCATGCGATTACTAAGATTTTAACGCTAATTATCAAAAGAGCTTCTAAGGATATGCAAACTAACTGAAGCTTTAACAAAACATGAAAACGAAAAAGGAAAGTGCTGAAAATAATTTTAACTAAAGTAAGATGCTTGGGTTGCCTCCCAAGAAGCGCTGATTTAATGGTCCGTCAGCTTGACCATAGTTAATGTCATTCTGGTGAAAGAGGATCCGTGATGAGCAATGCAGTGTCCTTCGGTATCGGTTCATGGGAGATGTAGTGCTTGAGTCTCTGTCCGTTAACTTTGAATGTCCCAGTTGACTCTTGGAAAATGTCTACAGCACCGTGAGGGTAGATGTTTTGTACTATATACGGTCCTGTCCATTTGGTTCGAAGTTTACCAAGAAAGAGTTTGATCCTGGAGTTAAACAAGAGCACCAATTCGCCTTTGCGAAATTCCCTCTTCATAATTCTTTGATCGTGCCATCTTTTAGTGCGTTCTTTATAAATCATGGCATTCTCATAGGCTTCTTGTCTAAATTCGTCAAGCTCATTAAGTTGAAGTTTTCTGAGTTTCCCAGCTTGGTTCCCATCAAAATTTAGTCATCGTATCGCCCAATAAGCTTTGTGTTCGATCTCAACTGGTAGGTGACATGATTTACCGTATATTAGCTGAAATGGGGACATACAAATTGGAGTTTTGAATGCCGTACGGTAGGCCCATAATGCATCGTCAAGTTTAAGTGACCAATCGGTGCGAGTATGCGGCACAGTCTTCTCAAGTATGTGCTTAATCTCTCGATTTGATATTTCCACTTGGCCGCTAGTCTGAGGATGGTACGCAGTGGCAACCTTGTGTAATACTCCACATCTCTTGAGAAGTGATTCAAATCCTCGCTCAATAAAATGAGATCCACCATCACTGATTACCACGCAAGGCGTTCCAAATCGTGGGAGTATTAATTTCTTGAAAAATTTTGTGACCACCTTCGAGTCGTTTGTCGGTGAAGCCAAAGCTTCTACCCACTTGGATACATAATCGACTCCAACTAAATGAATTTGTTACCGCAAGAAGGTGGGAATGGACCCATAAAGTCAATCCCCCATATGTCAAAAATTTCGATTTCAAGGATGGTATTCAGAGGCATCTCATTCCTTCGTGATATTCCACCTATCCGTTGGCAACGATCACAAGACTATACATAGTCCCTTGCGTCTTTGAATAAAGTTGGCCAAAAGAAACCACACTGGAGAATCTTATGTGCTGTCTTCTTACCACTGAAATGCCCTCCATAAGAAGAAGAATGGCATTGGAAAAGGACATATGGAATCTCTTCTTCTGGTAAGCATCTTCGAATGATACAATCAGCACAACGCTTAAACAAGAGTGGTTCGTCCCAATAATAATGTTTTGCCATAGACATAAACTTCTTTCGTTGTTGGTACGTGAGCTTCAGAGGCATAATACCGGCTGCCAAGTAGTTTACCAGATCGGCATACCATGGTGCTTTCACAGCGGTGACAGCTAGTAATTTCTCATCTGGGAATGTATCATCGATCTCTTCTTCCAAATTGTTTTCGGTAGTAAATGTCAGACGGGAGAGATGGTTTGCCACCAGATTATCGGCTCCCTTCTTATCTTTGATCTGAACGTCAAATTCTTGCAACAATAATATCCATCTGATTAGTCTTGGTTTCGCGTCTTTCTTTTCCATGAGATATCGAATTGTTGCATGATCTGTATAAACGATAACATGCGAGTTAACCAAATATGATCGAAACTTATCAAAAGCGAAAACTACAGCTAGAAGTTCTTTTTCAGTTGTGGCGTAATTGCTCTGTGCTCCATCCAGTGTTCGGCTGGCATAGTAAATGGCGTGTGTTCGGTTGTCTTTCCGTTGTCCCAATACAACTCCTACCGCATAGTCACTAGCGTCACACATAATTTCGAAGGGCAGTGACCAATCCGGAGGTTGTATTATTGGAGCAGAAATCAACGCCTTTTTTAGTTGTTGAAATGCATCCATGCAGTTCTGGTCAAAAACAAATGAAACATCCTTAGCAAGTAAAGATGTTAAAGGTCTAGAGATTTTAGAAAATTTTTTAATGAAATGCCTGTAAAAGCCTGCATGGCCCAAGAAACTTCTTATCCTTCTGACGGAGTTCGGAGGCGGCATTCCCTCTATCACACTGATTTTTTGCTTTTTCGACTTCGATACCACTCTCTGATATCAAATGACCAAGAACAATTCCTTCCTTTACCATAAAATGTCATTTCTCCCAATTCAACACCAAGTTTGTCTCTTCACAACGTTGCAAAACACGAGTCAGATTAGATAGACAAGAATCAAAGCTAGACCCATATACTGAAAAGTCGTCCATAAAGACGTCCATGATGTCTTCAATCAGGTCAGAGAAAATAGTTGTCATGCAACGCTGAAAGGTTGTTGGTGCATTACATAAACCAAACGGCATACGACGATAAGCGAAAGTACCGAAGGGACATGTAAACGTGGTTTTCTCTTGGTCGTCTGGATGTATCGGTATTTGAAAAAATCCTGAATATCCATCCAAGAAACAAAAATAAGAGTTAGTGGCTAATCTTTCAAGCATTTGATCAATAAAGGGGAGAGGAAAGTGATCCTTGCAGGTGGCCTTGTTCAGTTTTCGATAATCGATACACATGCGCCACCCGGTAACAGTTCTCTGCGGGATCAATTCGTTATTTTTGTTTTTTACCACCGTTACCCCTCCTTTCTTTGGTACCACATGTACCGGACTTACCCATTGGCTATCCGAAATGGGGTAGATGACTCCAACATCTAACAACTTCAGGATTTCTTTGTTAACCACCTCCTTCAAATTCGGGTTCAAACGTCTCTGATATTCAATAGATGGTTTGTTGTCTTCTTCGAGGTGTATCCTGTGCATACATAAAGAAGGGTTAATACCTTTTATATCATCCAAAGTGTACCCAATTACCTTCTTATATTTTTGAAGTTTATCTAGGAGAAGGCTTGTTTGCTCTGAATCAAGATGGTTTGCGATGATGACCGGATAAGTATAATTCTCACCCAAAAATTCATACCTGAGGGTGCTCGGTAAGGATTTGAGCTCTAGCTTAAGTTGCTTACAGACCTCAGATTTCGGTGCAGATGGCTGCTCAAACTCCTCTTCTGGTTCAATGGTTGTACACGAGTCAAGGATGTCAGCATAGGCGCGAACTTCTTCTTCCTGCTCTTCGTCATAGTCGCCCAGTAGGTATAATTCGAGAGGGTCAGCATTTTTCCGAGGGATGTAAGATGGATCAAACTCATCATCGGCGATTCAGATACTATAGCAAGAATCTGCAAAAAGAGGTTTCTTTAAGCTCTCGGTAATATCAAATTCAATCGTGTCTTCACCTACGCACAGTGTCAACTTTCCATTTTTAACGTCAATTATAGCACCGGCAGTGGCCAAAAATGGTCTGCCCAATATAATAGGAAGTTTGGAGTCTTCTTCCATCTCAAGTACGACAAAATCAGCTGGAATAAAAAATTTACCGACCTTTATTGGCACGTCCTCTAGAATTCCTACCGGATATCGTACAGAACGGTCGGCTAATTGCAACAAGATGTTCGTCGGTTTCAAGTCTTCGATATCCAGTTTCTTGCATAGAGAGAGTGGCATCAGACTTACACTGACTCCAAGATCGCATAAAGCGCGGTCAAAAGGTGTGTCTCCGATCAGGCATTGAATGGTAAAGCTACCTGGATCCTTCAACTTTGACGGTAACTTGTTTTGGATGATTGCGCTGCATTCCTCAGATAACGCTACTGTGCCATGTTCCTCCATTTTTCTTTTATTTGATAGGATTTCCTTCAGAAACTTAGCATAGGATGACATTTGTGACAAAGCATCGGTAAAAGGTATGTTAATATACAGTTTCTTTAAAATTTCTAAAAATTTACCGAATTGATGATCGAGTTTTGCTTTTGCCAACCTCTGGGGAAATGGAATTGGCGGTCTGTACGGTGGTGGAGGCACATAAACAGGTTCTGTTTCCTTCGTTTGTTGTTCACTCTCAACAGGTTCATTCGATTCTTCAGATTCAGGGGTTCTGATCTAATTCTCACAATGGTTATCATTTGGCATTTCTGGTTCTTCAAGTTGCTTGCCACTGCGTGTGGTAATGGCATTGCAATGTTCTTTGGGATTCGTCTCAGGCTGTCCAGGTAATCTGCCCGGCGGTCTAGTAGATGTACTAGCCTGTTGGGCAATTTGGTTTTCCATTATCTTCTGGTTTGTGGTTAAGTTCTTAATTGCCTCTAACACGCAGTCCATTGCTTTTGTTTGCGCTGACACGAAGCTGTCAAAGCGCGATTCAAAAGTTTGTTCCTGTGGTATTGTGTTGGTGCTTGGTTGTGGTGGTTGGTCAAATTGTTTAGGCTGATACCCGGTGTTTGACAAATGAAATCCAGGGGGTTGCCTAAAGTTTGATGGTTGAGCTGCGTTGTTGTTTCTATAGGAGAAATTGGGATGACTTTTCCACCTGGGGTTGTAGGTGTTAGAAAAAGGGTTGTTTTGGACCCTTTGGTTAAAGTTCCCTACAGCATTTACCAAAGTAGGCAGGGTGCCTTGTAATACCATATTTCCTAATTGACAAGTGTCAGATAGATGACCTTCTATTCCATAAATTTCACACATAGCAGTATTATGACGCATGTTCATGGAATCAAGTTTGTGAAATAATGAATCTACTTTCGCAGCAAAAGAATTAAGAGCGTCAAGTTCATATTTACCGGCTTGTCGAGAAGAAGTACCTCTTTCGCCCGACCATTGATAGTGGTTGAGCGCCATTTCATCGATTAAATTGTAGGCTTCATCGACTGCCTTGTTCATCAAAGCTCCTCCAGTGGCTGCATCAACGGTAAGACGAGTATTATAAAGCAGTCCGTTATAAAATGTATGTACCAGTACCCATTTCTCGAAGCCGTGGTGAGGACACATTCGCTGCAACTCCTTGAAGCGATCCCACGCCTCATACAATGATTCGCCTTCTCTTTGAGAGAAATTGGTAATCTGGTTCCTTAATTGCGCGGTTTTGCTCGGAGGAAAGTATTTTGCAAGGAAAGCATGTGAGAGTTGTTCCCATGTGGTAATGGATCCAGATGGTAATGAATGTAACTAAGCTCGTGCCCTGTCTCTAAGTGAAAAAGGAAAAAGTCGTAGCCGCAGAGCATCAGTGGTTACACCATTCATTTTAAGAGTGTCACAGTATTCAAGAAAAACAGAAAAATGCATATTTGGATCTTCAGTCGGCGATCCACCGAATTGGTTTTGCTGTAACATTGATAAGAGTGTCAGTTTTATCTCAAAATTGTTCGCCTCTATTGGCGGACGTGCAATGCTAGAATGCAGTCCTTGAACATTTGGTGCAGCGAAATCACGAAGTGATTTTTTACCATCCATTTTTGATGTTTGTGAATTCTTCTTTGGTTGATATTTCTGAATATTTCTACGACGCCGGAACGTTCTTTCAATTTCTGAATCAAATGGTATTGCAGGTTCCGGTCGCGGAGTTCTATGCATAAAATAAAATTCTAACAAGCAGATGTTTCGTTAAATCAAATAAGGTGTAAAATGAAATAAAAGAAAGTATATTAAATAGCTAAAAATGTCTAGTCTAATAACTCCTTAATCTAGTCAATATTGCCGAAATTAATCCCCAGCAACGGCGCCAAAAACTTGATAGCACCCACCAGTATAGGTAGGCATTACCCGCAAGTGTACGGGTCTATCGAAGTAATAAAATATCGATCCCACAGGGACTAACTGGAAAGTACCGATAGATCTCAAAATGACTAGCTAGACGAAGTCGAAATTGGTGAAGTTTAAGATAACGAAATAATTAAAAGTGCAGGAATGTAAACAGAGGGAATCACACGAGAGGATTCTAATGAGGAGATGTATCAGGATATGGGTTCACCTCTTGACTCCTTACGGTTGGATAGTTAAACTCTATTACCAGCATCCTGTCTAGTTCCAGGGACTCAGCTTCCTTGTCACGTAGGTAGCTTCCCTCTGATAATCTTGTCCGTTTCCACAAACTAAATTACCAGCCCAATCCGTAGGGTTCTAACGTGCGGTCAGACGAATGTCTTTCCACAATGTCCAAGATTCTTATAATCCCCGCATGTACGCACAGACCCGCAAGCGAGGTTTTTACCCTCCTAGAGATGCTGGACTGCACCTGAGGTGATTAAAGACTCAAACGCCCCCTTTCGGGCAACGTAGGCAAAGCGTGCATACGGAATGGGTAAACTCTCAACCTAATGGATCGGACGCGTGGTCGGACTGAGGTCTCTCCGACGCGTCTGAGCTCCTTTTAGTCAAGCAAGCGAGTACGAATCTGCGAGCGAGTTTTTCTTCCGGAGATCTGATTAACAAACCTCACTAGGGTGTTTCCCTAAGTGAGTACAGTCTAGCGGGCAAGTTTTCTCCTCTAGATCCGATTAACAAACCTCACCTTTGCAATACAAGGCTCAAGCATACCTTTCGGAATAATGCTCCCCTTTAATCCTACGAGTAAGTACAGCTATGCAAGCGAGTAAACTCCTAGAAAAGATGATTTACAAACCTCACACGAGGGATTAAAAGTCGAACATATTCCTCCGGGTACACAGGTAAAGCACGCACACTGGGTCAAGCAAGGATTTTAGCAAGTAAATCTAACTATCACAACTAATAAAATGTCAAGGGCTACCCCACATCCTGATTTAGTGTTTAGCCAAGCATTCTTATGGTAACAATGTAAGCAATGTATTCAGCCATACACATTACAAGTGGTAACAATTCTTGCGCAAGAGTTGCTAAGGGAAGATGGATCATGCAATATTTTCTTAAGATCGTACAATAGATACAGCAACTCAAAGATAAATGCTAGGTATTACAGGTATGCATTTAAGAAGCTTACGCAACAGATGGTTTTTGCCAAGAGATGCAAGTTGCGTAGCTTCCTTCTCCTCTCGCCTTTCACCTCCTCTCGTTTCCTTGCCCGTGCGAATCCCCTGATGGACCGAACCTCCTTCCTTTGGAACAAAGAAAGTCCTTTTATCCTCTTCTCTTCTGAACCTTCTTCTCTTCCCCATGCCCTGCAAAAAGAGCTTGCTGAAAAGCTTCAGCCGAAAGAGATTTCTGCCAGCCTGCAATGCTTCAGCCGCCCATACCTCACGAAATGGTGATTTTATGAGCAAAACCTCCCCTAAAAGCTGCTCCACGCCTCCTTCGTCAACGGGGGAGAAAGGTCCTAGGTGCCCTTCAGCTTCCCCTTAGGTCAGATCAAAGAAACGTGGGAGAAAATGTTGATTTCGTAACAGGCGGGTCCGCGATCTCGGGCGAGAATTTAGTCGTGACCCGGTCGTGATTTGTCGATTTCAGCTTCAGGCATAGCAACGATCACGGGCATGATTCTGATCGGGACCCGGTCGTGATTTTCAATAAAGGCTTCAATGAATCCGAAAACTCCTGGTTATGATCATCTTCAGTTAGGATGAGCTCCTCTGCTACCAAAGTGTCAGAATCTACCCTTTATGTGGTCAATTTGACATGAAAACGTGAAAATACTGAAACAGGTGTAGATTCCATAAATCTATTCAAATATAGACAATTGTAAGGCTTAAAGTCGTGAAATAGGCATGTTTCCATAGGTAAATTGGTATGTAAAACTCTATATAAATATGTGTCAACAGTGATTCTTGCTTATTTCCTTCGGTTCATCGTCTCTTCCCTCTTAGAAACCTTTTACTGTGATTTTCTTATGTTTAAAGAGAGGATTTGAGCGTCTCGACAATGGTTGTAGCGTGTACTTAATTTCAGGGATAGGTTGAAGCCCTCTGACAATTTTTATCTGCAAATCATGTTTTAATCTTGTTATTCAGATCATATCTTAATCATATTTCACTTGATGTATTTATTTCTTGATATTTACTCCGGCCAAGTATTATCATGTCATAGTTGTTACGATTCATAACGAGAGTAGGACCGTAACGACCGAACCTCATTGTGAATCTTGCGAAGGCTCGACACAAAAGTGTTTGTTCTTCGCTCGAGGGTTCATAATCTACCACGGAACCCATTGGGTTTGTCTAGAGCGGTCCACCGCGAAAGTAGGAGACGTTCTGGGTAAATACCGGGGTGTACACTCGAAAGAGGGCACCTTGTACCATAGGGTAGATTCCTTATGCATATCTGTAAATCCTTGTAACTGGTATTTATTCCTTAGCGCGATTAAAATCGTCAGAGAGGTGGAAACCAAAGCCTTGATATTCTCTCTCATATATTTTCCCTACTGTAGTTGTTTGATTTCTTATTTACTGTTCTGCTTAGTTTTAGTTTTCAAGTTCCAAAAACCATGATTTGATCAGCTTAGATTCCAAGAATTAGATTTTTTGGTACTCACCTTGTTACTTGTGGGATTCGATATCTTTTATATTGCTTCGATAACACGGTGCACTTGCGGTGCGTATCAAGTTTTTGGCGCCGTTGCCGGGGAACAACGGTTGATATTAGTATATTTCTAATGATTGGTAGACTAAGCATTTTTCTTTTTCTTCCTTTTTATTTTTATTTTTATTTTAGCTATTTCCTTTCTTAAGCTTTATCATTGTGTCTGATCAATATTTTTTGCAAAGGAGCTTAAGAACAGGTGATTTGTACGACCAAGATCTTGAAGCTTTTATCTTTGAATCTAGAGAATGCCCGAATACCTTTGGCTGCTGGAAATATGAACAACAAGACTTTGAGAGATTATGCTGCTCCCTCTATACAACACTTACAATCAGGCATTGCTCGCCCGAATGTGGAAGCCAGTAATTTTGAGATCAAGTCTGCACTTCTATCGTTGATTCAACAGAACCAGTTTGGAGGCTCTTCACTTGAAGACCCTTACATGCATTTAGCTATATTTTTGGAATATTGTGATACTTTGAAATTAAATGGTGTCTCTTCTAATGCAATCCGACTAAGGATTTTTCCTTTTGCTCTTAGGGACCAAGCAAGGATATGGCTACACTCCTTACCACCAGGATCAATCACTACATGGGACCAACTCTCCCAAGCTTTCCTTTCCAAATATTTCCCTCAAAGCAAGACTGTGTGGTTTCGTAACCAGATTATAAGCTTTACTCAAAATGATGGGGAATCACTCTATGAAGCATGGGACAGATTTAAAGAACTTCAAAGAATATGCCCACATCATGGACTTCAAAAATGGGTAATTGTTCACACTTTTTATAATGGTCTAAATTATAACACGAGGCATATTATTGATGCAGCTGCCGGCGGGGCTTTGATGAACAAGACTGTGGATGATGCTATGAACCTGCTGGAGGATATGGCCCTCAATCACAGTCAATGGTTAGGATACAACTTCGCCAAATGCCAATTAGGAATCTCACAACTTGAACCTTTTAGAAAGCAAGCCAATACCTTTTGGACTCACCACCCTAGACTACAGTTAAACCCATATTCCAACACATACAATCCAAGTAGGTGGGACTATGAAAATTTTTCCTATGAGAACAATCCCAACACAATTCCCCAACCTAACTATAGACAACCTCCTGAATTTCAATCGAGGCAGTTTGTGTCACCTCAAAAGTCTAACCTTGAGTCACTACTAGAGACTATTGTGGCAGCACAAATCAAGGAAAATGAGAGTGTTTGTAAAGTCATTAGGCAACTAACATCTAAAGTAGATGCTCTCGAGGCCCACAATAAGTTGTTGGAAACCCAATTGGCTAATCAAGCTAGCACCTCTACAATAGCCTCTGGTAAACTCTCATCCCAATCTGAAACAGACCCAAGAGAATATTGTGATGCAATTATAACTTGTAATGGGAAACAACTTGAGGAGCCTAAGATGCCTACACATGACACTGAGATTAAATCTCCTAAGACACTTCAACCTGAACAATCAAAAGAGGAGATAGAACATGAGAAATCACTTGAGGATATATCTTCTTTTGTAGAGTCTTGTCATAAAGTTGATGTTGTTGAGGAAGTAGTTAACCAATATATGATTGACAAATTGTTTGTGGATCCTATAGATATTTGTTTTGCAGCTGAAGAGAAGGTGAAGGACAATAAAAAAGCCCAACCTTTTGCTATACTCCTAGATTCAACTGAACCAGTCAACTTGAGGAAGGTACAATTTGGAAATTTGCATAAGGAAACAACCAAGGTAACTGATGAAGGTAAAATAAACTTGAAATCATTTTTTGACCCTTCAAGGTATGAACCCCTTGGTAATTACATCTTCATTCTGATTTATGAATAACACTATGGTCGAGCTAATGACCTTAAACAAGCGCTTCTTGGGAGGCAACCCAAGTTTTCCCGTTTCTTAATTTGCATTAGTTGTCATTTAGTTTTTAGTTTATCGCTGTTGAGTATTTTACTCTCTTGCTTATCTAGTTTATTTTAGGAGATTTTAATCTTGATATACACTGATTAGAGGTTTATTTTTGCGATGTAGATGTGTTATGCGAACAGGAGATTTTTACTAGGTTTTCACTGAAGTCCAGTGCACTTCACGGGCTGGTGAACCCAGCGGGGTTCACCCGTGAAGTACACACTGTGTAACTTGACGAGCAGAGTTTCGAAGGATATTTTTATTGAAGTAAGAGGGAGCTGATATTTCTGAGCTGCGTAGATTTCCTGGATTTTCAGCAACTTACAGTACACTACACGGCTTGGTGAACCCGGTGGGGTTCACCCGTGAAGTACACTGTGCAACCTGACGACATCGCCACCTTCTCCTCTCACGTATGCGACGTTGCATAGAGGACTATGCAACATTTTAGAGCGGGTGAGCTGTCTTTACTTCAGTTTCTTATGTCGTTGTTCTGACTTTCTGCTTTTCTCTATGGTTTTAGTTTATGCTACTTTATGATGGATGCTATTTTGGCATTGTTCCTATATGCCACTATTTGTGGGCCTGGTCCACATCTACAGGCCCCACCCTCTGCAGTGTATAACACATATTTGAACCACTTGTTTTTCTGTTTTGTTATTATGCTACAATCCACTTTACATGTTCCATGTTGTGAGCTTGCATGAAGTTGTTTTTAAGGCATATATTGCAAATTTTGTGATGAAAAATTCATTATTCACCTGTCATGCTAGTCTTGTAATGATAGCTTTGCAAAATTCATAAAGATAAATGCATGCTTGGTTGGAGTTTATCAAGACATGTTGAATATAGTACTTGTCAGAAATTTACTCAATAGTCATGTCCATATATTCTATGAATTAGAAATTCTCTAAGTGGATTGATTTTAGGTTGTTCATTGAGTGGGTCAAGCATTTTCATGATTCTTCAACTGATTTTGGTTTGCAATTTATATTCGATTCATATTAGGAAACATAATCTTTTTTCAAACTTTGAATTCCTTTCTAGTATTGGGGAAACACTGCATTTGTTAAAAGCCAGGATATGTTGATTTCTGTTACATAAAAAAAAAGAAATTTCACACTTAGATTCCTCTACTTGGCACTGCGAAAAATGGGCAGTGATACCGAAGGATATGAGTTGAAATCTAAGAAATGTGAATTGAAATAAAAAGACTCCTCTACTTGGCATTGCAAAAAATTGGCAATGGTACCTAAGGATATAAGTTGAAGTCTAATGCAATGATCAGTGTTTTGTATCCTGAATAAAATATTTGAGTCAACCCCAACATTATGAATTGGAAGGATAGGGAAGGAATGAGTATTGTATATGCTTGATTGAATCTCTTATTTACTGCTTTCTGAATTGGTTGACATCTAAAAACTGTGGGACCAAACTGATGAATGCTTAAGACACTCCTCTTAGTTAATTTCTTCTGATTAGATCATGGATTGCTAAAAAGTATTTTTCCGAACTTAGTTGCGAACTTCAACACGAAAAGATTATTCTTATACCAAGATTGTATTTCAACTTATTCTATTGCTTGAGGACAAGCAAAGATTTAAGTCGATGAGTATTTGATGCCTTGCATTTTAGTAGTGATTTTTATTATCTTTCCATGATGAATTTAGGTCTATTTTAATGTTTTTACACTCCTTTAAGGCTTATTTAGTTAAAAACTTTAGAATCTTCACTTTTCGTCTGTCTTATTGAATTTCAGGTAAAATCACCCAATTTTGAAGTCTTTTTGAAGAATCTAAGAGCATGGGGTGATATTCCTTATGAGAAGACGAAGCTGCCCATAAAATTTGGGCTCAATTGGAGCCTTTTCTTGCCAAAGGACGGAATTCACTGCGCGCTTCACTGCCTGGTGAACCCGGCGGGGTTAACCGATGATGTCAGGGTATCCGAGATTTGCCGCATGCTTCACTGGCAGGTGAACCCATGGGTTCACCCGTGATTCCATCTGATAAAACCTGCGCAGAAATATTCCGAGGACTTCACTGGTAGGTGAACCCGGCGGGGTTCACCTGTGATTATTTCGCAACAGAATTGCACCGTGCACTTCACCACCTGGTGAACCCAACGGGGTTCACCCGTGATGCTTCTGGATAGCCCGATAGACACTCGATTTTTCGCTGATTTTAGGCCCGATTCAAGTCTAAATTTAGCAAGTGAGGATTCTATGGAAAGCTGATTCGAAGGATAGGGCAAAGAACATAAAAACCCTAATTCTCGTGCCATATTTGGGGAGCAATCGAGGAAAAAGTGAGTTAGGGCGAGTTGACCGACACCCATTCAGTATTTTGGCGATTTTGAACCCGATTCAAGTCCAAATTTAGCAAGTGAGGACTTTTTGGAAAGCTTACTTGGAGACGAAGAGAAATAATATAAAAGCCCTAATTTCTATGATCAAGCAATCAGGCGACGAAGCGGATAGGGCGGAAGAACACGGCGATTCGGCGACTTTTGGGTGATTTTTGAAGATCTGATCGTTGGAACTCAGTGATTCTTGCTTATTTCCTTCGGTTCATCGTCTCTTCCCTCTTAGAAACTTTTTCCTGTGATTTTCTTATGTTTAAAGAGAGGATTTTGAGCGTCTCGACGATGGTTGTAGCGTAAACTTAATTTCAGGGCTAGGTTGAAGCCCTCTGACGATTTTTATCTGCAAATCATGTTTTAATCTTGTCATTCAAATCATATCTTAAGCATATTTCACTTGATGTATTTATTTCTTGATAGTTACTCTGGCCAAGTATTATCATGTCATAGTTGTTACGGTTCATAACGAGAGTAGGACCGTAACGACCGAACCTCATTGTGAATCTTGTGAAGGCTCGACACGAAAGTGCTTGTTCTTTGCTCGAGGGTTCATAATCTACCACGGAACCCATTGGGTTTGTCTAGAGCGGTCCACCACGAAAGTAGGAGACGTTCTGGGTAAATACCGGGGTGTACACTCGAAAAAAGGCACCTTGTACCATAGGGTAGATTCCTTATGCATATCTGTAAATCCTTGTAACTGGTATTTATTCCTTAGCATGATTAAAATCGTCAGAGAGGTGGAAACCAAAGCCCTGATATTCTCTCTCATATATTTTTCCTGTCGTAGTTGTTTGATTTCTTGTTTACTGTTCTGCTTAATTTTAGTTTTCAAGTTCCAAAAACCACGATTTGATCAGCTTAGATTCCAAGAATTAGATTTTCTGGTACTCACCTTGTTCCCTATGGGATTTGATATCTTTTATATTACTTCGATAACACCGTGCACTTGCGGTGCGTATCAAAAAGTACCGAAGGGGCATGTGAACGTGGTTTTATCTTGGTCGTCTGGATGTATCGGTATTTAGAAAAATCCTGAGTATCCATCTAAGAAACAAAAATAAGAGTTAGTGGCTAATCTTTCAAGCATTTGATCAATAAAGGGGAGAGGAAAATGGTCCTTGCGTGGTGCCTTGTTCAATTTCTGATAGTCGATACACATGCGCCACCCGGTAACGGTTCTTTGCGGGATCAATTCGTTATTTTCATTTTTTACCACCGTTACTCCTCCTTTCTTTAGTACCACATGTACCGAACTTACCCATTGGCTATTCGAAATGGGGTAGATGACCCCAGCATCTAATAGCTTCAAAATTTCTTTCTTAACCACCTCTTTCAAGTTCGGGTTTAAACGTCTCTGGTATTCGGTAGATGGTTTGTTGTCCTCTTCGAGGTGTATCCTGTGCATGCATAAAGAAGGGTTAATACCTTTTATATCATCCAAAGTGTACCCAATTACCTTCTTATATTGTCGAAGCTTATCTAGGAGAAGGCTTGTCTGCTCTGAATCAAGATAGTTTGCTATGATGACAGGATAAGTAGAATTCTCACCCAAAAATTCATACCTGAGGTTGCTCGGTAGGGATTTGAGTTCTAAGTTAAGTTGTTTACAGACCTCGGATGTCAGCGCAGATGCTTCCACAAGCTTTTCTTCTTCTGGTTCAATGGTTGTGCTTGAGTCAAGAATATCAGCATAGGCACGGACTTCTTCTTCCTGCTCTTTGTCATAATCACCCAATAGGCAAATTTCGAGAGGGTCAACATTTGTCCGAGGGATGTAAGACGGGTCAAACTCGTCGTCGATGACTCCGATAGTATAGCAGGAATCTGCAAAAAGAGGTTTCTTTAAGCTCTCGGTAATATCAAATTCAACCGTGTCTTCACCTACGCGCAGTGTCAACTTTTCATTTTTAACGTCAATTATAGCACCGACGGTGGCCAAAAATGGTCTGCACAATATAATAGGAAGTTTGGAGTCTTCTTCTATCTCAAGTACAACAAAATCAGCTGGAATAAAAAATTTACCGACCTTTATTGGCACGTCATCTAAAATTCCTACCGGATGTCGTACGGAACGGTCGGCCAATTGCAAAGAGATGTTCGTCGGCTTCAAGTCTCCGATGTCCATTTTCTTGCAAAGGGAGAGTGGCATCAGACTTACACTGGCACCAAGATCGCATAAAGCACGGTCAAAAGGTGTGTCTCCGATCAGGCATTGAATGGTAAAGCTGCCTAGATCTTTCAACTTTGGCGGTAACTTATTTTGGATGATTGCGCTGCATTCCTCAGTTAACGCCACTGTGCCATGTTCTTCCATTTTTCTTTTATTGGATAGGATCTCCTTCAAAAACTTAGCATAGGATGGCATTTGTGACAAAGCATCGGTAAATGGTATGTTAATATACAGTTTCTTTAAATTTTTTAAAAATTTACCGAATTGATGATCAAGTTTTGCTTTTGCCAACCTCTGGAGAAATGGAATTGGCGGTTTGTAAGGTGGTGGAGGCATATAAACAGGTTCTGTTTCTTTCGTTTGTGGTTCACTCTCAACAGGTTCATTTGGTTCTTCAGATTCAGGGGTTCCGGTCTCATTCTCACAATGCTCATCCTTGGGCATTTCTGGTTCCTCAAGTTGCTTGCCACTACACGTGGTAATGGCATTACAGTGTTCTTTGGGATTCGTCTCAGGCTGTCCAGGTAATCTGCCCGGCGGTCTAGTAGATGTACTAGCCTGTTGGGCTATTTGGTTTTCCATTATCTTCTGGTTTGTGGTTAAGTTTTTGATTGTCTCTAACACGCAGCCCATTGCTTTTGTTTGCGCTGACACGAAGCTGTCAAAGCGCGATTCGAAACTTTGTTCCTATGGTATTGTGTTGGTGCTTGGTTGTGGTGGATGGTCAAATTGTTTAGGCTGATACCCGGTATTGGATGAATGAAATCCAGGGGCTGCCTAAAGTTTGATGATTGAGCTGCATTGTTGTTTCTATAGGAAAAGTTGGGATGATTCTTCCACCTGGGGTTGTAGGTGTTAGAATAAGGGTTGTTTTGGACCCTCGAGTTAAAGTTCCCTACAACATTTACAAGAGCGGGTGGAGGGTCTTGCGATACCATATTTCCTAATTGACAGGTGTTAGAAAAATGACCTTCCACTCCACAAATTTCACACATAACAGAATTAGAAACACTATGACGCATGTTCATAGAGTCAAGCTTATAAGATAACGAATCCACTTTTGCAGCAAGAGAACTAAGAGCATCAAGTTCATACTTACCGGCTTGTCGAGATGAAGTACCTCTTTCGCCCGACCATTGGTAGTGATTGAGCGTCATTTCTTCGATCAAATTGTAGGCTTCATCGACAGCCTTGTTCATGAGAGCTCCTCCAGCGGCTGCATCAACGGTAAGACGAGTGTTATAAAGCAAGCCATTATAAAACGTATGTACCAGTACCCATTTATCGAGGCTGTGGTGAGGACACATTCGCTGCAATTCCTTGAAGCGGTCCCATGCCTCATATAATGATTCGCCTTCTCTTTGAGAGAAATTGGTAATCTGGTTTCTCAGTTGCGTGGTTTTGCTCGGAGGAAAGTATTTTGCAAGGAAAGCATGTGAGAGTTGTTCCCATGTGGTAATGGATCCAGATGGTAATGAATGTAACCAAGCTCGCGCCCTATCTCTAAGTGAAAAAGGAAAAAGTCGTAGCTGCAGAGCGTCAGTGGTTACACCATTCATTTTAAGAGTGTCACAGTATTCAAGAAAAACAGATAAATGCATGTTTGGATCTTCGGTCGGTGATCCACCGAATTGGTTTTGTTGTAACATTGACAGAAGTGACGATTTTATCTCAAAATTATTCGCTTCTATTGGTGGACATGCAATACTAGAATGCAGTCCTTGAACATTCTGTGCAGCGAAGTCGCGAAGTGATTTGTTACCGTCCATGATTGATGTTTGCGAATTCTTCTTGGGTTGATATTTCTGAAGATTTTTGCGACGACGGAACGTTATTTCAATTTCCGAATCAAATGGTATTGCAGGTTCCGGTCACGAAGTTTTACGCATAAACTAAAATGCTAACAAATAAATGTATCGTTAAATAAAGAAAAGTGTAAAATGAAGTAAAAGAAAGTATGTTAACAAACTAAAAATGTCTAGTCTAATAACTTCTTAATCTAGTCAATATTGCCAAAATTAGTCCCCGGCAACGACGCCAAAAACTTGATAGTGCCCACAAATATAGTAGGCGTTTCCCGCAAGTGCACGGGTCTATCGAAGTAATAAAATATCGATCCCGCAGGGACTAATGGGCAAATACCGACAGATCTCGAAATGGCTAGCTAGACGATGTCGAAATTGGTGAAGTTTAAGATAACAAAATAATAAAAAGTGCAGGAATGTAAATAGAGGAAATCACATGAGAGGATTCTAATGAGGAGATGTATCAGGATATGGATTCACCACTTTGACTCCTTACAATTGAATAGTTAAACTCTATTGCCAATGTCTTGTCTAGTTTAAGGGGGCACAGCTTCCTTGTCATGTAGGTAGCTTCCCTCCGAGAATCTCGTCCGCTCCCACATACTAGATTGTCGGTCCAATTCGTAGGGTTCTGACGCGCGGTCGGACTAGAGTCTCTCCGACGCGTCTAAGCTCCTTATAATCCCCTTAAGTAAGCACAGATCCACAAGCGAGTAAAAACTCCTAGAGATGCTGATTAACAAACCTCACTTAAGGTGATTAAAGGCTCAAACACTCTCTTTCAGGAAGTGTAGGCATAACACACCAACGAAATGGATAAACTCTCAACCAAGTGGGTCTGACGCGCGGTCGGACAAGAGGCTCTCCGCAGCGTCTAAAACTCCTTAAAATCTCGCGAGCAAGTACAGATCTGCGAGCGAGTTTTTCTCCCTAAGATCTGATTTACAAACCTCACCTTGGTGTTTTCCTAAGTGAGTACAGACCCACAGGTAAGTTTTCTCCTCTATATCCGATTAACAAACCTCACCCTTGCGACTCAAGGCTCAAGTTTACTTTTTCGGATGATGCTTTCCTTTAATCCTACGGGTAAGTACAGCTATGAAAGCGAGTAAACTCCTAGAAAAGCTAATTTACAAACCTCATCCGAGGGATTAGAGGTACGAGCATATCCTTCCGGGTAAGCAGGCAATGCACACACACAAGGCCAAGCAAGGACTTTGGCTAATAAACTTAACTATCACAACTAGTAAATCGTCAAGGGCTACCCTACATCCTGATTTAGTGTTTAGCCTATCATGTTCATGGTAACAACATAGACAATGTATTCAGCCATAAACATTCCTTACAACTACAGATCTTATCCAAGAAATGCAAAAGAAATATAGATCTTGTGTTGCTCTTGTGAAGATTATACAATGAATGCAACAAAGGGACTATGAATGCCAAGTATATCTTACAGATTCCATCCCTGAGAGGCTTGCGCACTAAGGTGTCTTCGTTGGATGAAAAAGCGCAACACTCCTCCTCCTTCTTGCAAGCACAGCTTCTCCGCGCGTTCTCCTCTGCCGAGCCCTTATTGATTTTTCCTTCTATGCGAGAGCTCTCTTGAACGATGCCTTTCCCCCTCCTTTTATTCCTCCCTTCTCTGCATCTTTTTCTCCTTCCCATACCCTACAAAAAGGGCTGCAGCTGCTATCTTTGCTCAGCCGAAAGAAGATTCTGCTGCTTGCTCCCATGCCCTGCAACGCCGCCAGCCATTATCCTCCACGAAATCATCATTTTGTGGAAGGATTTCTTCATAATAAGGCTGCTCCGTGGTTCTTTGTCAACGGGGGAGAATAGTCCTCAATGCCCCTGACCTTCCCCTAGGGTTAAACTGAAGAAAGCAGAGTTAAAATCGTGGTTTCGTAACAGGCGGGTCCGCGATCTCGAGCGAGAATTTGGTCGTGACCCGGTCGTGATTTATCAATTCCAGCTTCAGGTATAACGATGATCACGGGCATGATTTTGATCAAGACCCGGTCGTGATTTCCAACAAAGGACCTGATGACTCCGAAATCTTCCAGTTTGGATCATCTTGAGTTAGGACGAGTTCCTTTGCCACAAGAGTGCCATAATCTACTCTCTTTGTGGTCAATTTGACCTAAAAACGTGAAAATACCGAAGCAGGTGTAGATTCCATAGATGTATCCAAATAAAGGCAATTGTAAGGCTTAAAGTCGTGAAATATGCATGATTCCATAGGTAAATCGACATGTAAAACTCTATATAAATCTGTGTCAACACATACACCAAAAAAAGTAGAGTTCAGAATGTCTAACCATACTGTCGCTTTCTCCACGTCCAAAGACGGTATGTGCTAGAACTCTATGCACATATCTCAGACAAGGGTTGGAAATGCTTGTCGCTCTTGCGGTCTTTGGTAAGAAACTTGAATTTGAAGAAATTTGATACCAAAATGCATTTTCAATGAAACCCGGTGGTGGATGTGTGGTTCCTGCTGAGAGATGGAAAATAGCTCTAATGTCTCAGAGTGTGAGGCTCCTCTCAATGTTTGCAAGACAAAAGGTAAGGGTACCTTTCGCATCTTGATCAGAATATTCATGAAGTTCCACCTCCAAACTGCTGAAGAACTCTAAAACTAGAGGGAGGTAAGTCTGTGGCTGGTTCTAGAAAAATCTGAGTGCTAATATCTGCTCATACATCGAATGTACATCCTCATCCAGCCCTAAAATCTCCAACGCCCTCTTATCTGAATATCTTGTGTTAGTGATCCATCTCATAAGCAAATGTTCATATCTAGCTTCTTGTACATTGTCTCTGAAGACAATGCCATAGGGATTCTTAGAAGGGGGTGGTGTTGAAGAAGTGGATGTAGCTTTCCCCTTTCCCTTTGATACCACTTGCTTTGTTCTTGGTGTCATTCTAATCAAAGTAATGTATTGGAATAAAGAAACAAGTTCTGAAATAGAGATTATTACCCAAATATGAAGCAAGGCTGAAAACAGGATGCACGTGAAGAAAAAGAACTCAGAAATCCGGTGAAATTAGTTGAAATTGGTGTTTAAATCCTTCAAAGGAATGGTCTCCTAGTTGATTCGAAGCCTTTAAAATAGACTTGGCAGCTCTGACGAAGATTGGCTAACAAAAACGACCACCGACGGAAATCGGTGAAAATCAGTGAAATCAACACCTTGTCCTGCTGGAAAATTGCTCGGATACAATTGGAAATAGGTTGGAGAAGGTTTCCTGACAATCTGGAAGGCTGGAGAGGCTTGATTTGAAGAGTCGGCGTGATTGGAAGTAAATCATGGGTGAAAACCCTAAAAATACGGCTTGGGTTTATATAGACAACAAATAGAATTACGACCGTAATATACATTACGGCTACGCCCGTGAAGTCTTCTGTATAGAATCAAATCAAAATTACTGAAAAGAATTATGAGTACGGTCGTAATACATTTTGTTCAAAAACTAAAACTCATTACGGGCGTGAAAGTTTTCACGGTTACGCCTGTAAATTTCTTTTTTTACTTTTGAAAAGATAAAGAAATTACAGGCGTGAAAATTATCACACCCCTACCGTGAGAATTTCTATATAGAAAAGTCCAAAAATCATGGGTGTGAACATTTTCACAGCTGTGCCTGTAAAACTTTCTGTGTGAATAAGATACCAAATTATGGCCATAATATAAATTACAGCTAGGCCGTAATTTCTACGTAAACTCCAAAATCACCGTATCGACGTAAAAGCAACTTAGAACACTCATACAAAACAGAAAAACAAGAATTAGTACTAGAAAAACTCAAAAATAAGTAAAAACTAATCTAACCAAATAAAAAAAACAAGAGTAAGAGTGCTTGGGTTGCCTCCTAAGAAATGCTAAGTTTTAAGTCATTAGCTCGACGAAAGATAAATCTTGATTAGGTAACGACTCCTCGAGTTGTTTCTCCATGATTTCCTTGTTTTGTTCTTTGATCTCTGAATATATAAGGTTTATCCCAAAAATAGTGTTTCACTTTAGCTAAGAATTTCTTTCTTCCCTTATCTGCATCAAACAATTTGAACCCCTCCTTTTTTTTTCGTCTCTTCCTTTGAATTTTCTGCTTCTTCAGAAGTAAATTAGTCTCCTCCTTATTAAACTGGCATTCTTTATCATTAGAGTATGCAATACAATCCATAAAAGTATAACCTTC
This sequence comes from Costus lasius, assembly GCA_027563935.2. NCBI lineage: Eukaryota > Viridiplantae > Streptophyta > Magnoliopsida > Zingiberales > Costaceae > Costus > Costus lasius. Next base: position 22,462,215 of record CM050446.2, on the reverse strand, counting down.
ATTGTTAGAATGTTCAGCAAACAATTTATGCACATCAGTCAAAATATCATTCACAATACTATTACCACAGCAAGATCCATTATATGATGGGTTTTTTGTAGTTTGAGAAGCATTAAGATTTACATTAATAATTACAGAAAAAGTAGAGTTCTCTCCAAGAAATTCATACTTGAGGTTACTTAGAAGAGTTTTAAATTCATATCTCTTTTCTTCATCACTGTCATCACCTTTGATAAGACATACTTCAAGCGGATCTTTCTCTATCTTAGAATTAATAGGCATCGGTGAAGTGTCTTCTAAGACTTCTACACTGCAAAAGAAGACTTCTTTAGATTTTCTATCAGTTCAAAATCTATAGAATCCTCACATATCTTAAAAGTGAGCTTCCTATTTTTCACATCAATATTCGCACCAACAGTTACCAAAAAGGGGCAACCTAATATTATGGGAAGTCTAGAGTCCTCCTCCATCTCGAGGACAATAAAGTCAACTGGTATAAAAAACTTACTGACCTTGATAGGCACATCCTCGAGAATACCTACCAGAAGCCGTATAGAGCGGTCGGCTAACTGTAGAGAAACAGAAGTGGGCTTCAAATCTCCAATGTCCAGCTTCTTACAAACAGAGTGTGGCATCAAGCTGAATTGGCTCCTAAATTACACAAAGCACAGTCAATAGACATATTACTAATTAAACAAGGAATAAAAAAACTCCCTGGATCCTTAAGCTTCGGTGGCAATTTATTCTGAATTATTACACTGCACTCCTTAGTGAGTGTGACCATTCCATGCTCCTCCAACTTTCTCTTGTTGGACAATATTTCTTTCAAGAACTTGGCATATGAAGGCATATGTGACATACCATCAGTGAATGGTATATTAATATAAAGCTTTTTAAGTACCTCTAAAAATTTTCCAAATTGCTTGTCAAGTTTAGCCTTTGTCAATCTCTAAGGGAAAGATACTGGCGGTTTGTAGGGAGGTGGTGGTACACAAACTGGCTCCAATTCCTTATCCTGCAAAGATGTTTCGCCATTGTTTCCTTCTTCCTCTGTGGACTCAGAATTTTGCACCTCTTGATCTTGTGTTGCGTCTGGTGCCTGTGGCTCTTCCAACTATTTCCCACTGCATGTGGTGATAGCATTGCAGTGCTCACATGGGTTTATCTCTGGCTTCCCTGGTAGTCTACCTGTAGGCCTGCTTGAAGAACTGGCCTACTGGGCTATCTGAGTTTCTAACATCCTCTGATGGGTCTTCATAGATTCTACCTCAGAACTTAGATTCTTGATGGACTCATTAACATGTCTAAATTCTTACCTGAAATCATCAAATTGATGTTTGAAATTATCGTTCTGCTTTTCTAGTTGATGTATGAAATTATAATTCTATTATGTCTGTGTGGCAATAAAAGTCTCCATCACAGCTTCCAAGTTAGACTTCTAGGGTACTTAAGATTGGTTGTATTGTCTTGGTTGAAAACCAGAGGGCTGTCGACTATTGTTCTGGGATGCTTGATTTTGATTGCTCTTCCAAGAAAGATTGGGGTGGTTCCTCCATCCAAGGTTGTAAGTGCTTGAATATGGGTTATTCTAAGGTCTTCCATTGTAATTCCCAATTACATTCATTTGTTCAGAATCGCACTCTCCCTGTGTAGAAACTCCCAACTGACAATCTTGTATATAATGTCCTGCATTGCCGCAAATCTCACACGAAATAGCATTAACAGTAGCAGAATTAAGATTCAAAGAATTAATTTTATTAGTCAAAGAATCAACCTTAGCGGCACACGAAGTAATAGCATCTAAGCCATACCTACCTAACGCCTTGGCAGATGGTCCTCTCTCACTTACCCATTGACAATGGTTCAAGGCCTCCTCAAACAAATTAATCACATCATCCACGCTTTGTTCATAATCGTTCCTCCGGCAGCAGCATCAACTGTCATACGAGTATTATAATTCAATGCATTATAGAATGTGTGAATGATTACCCATTTGTCAAGGTCGTGGTGTGGACACATTCTTTGAAGCTCTTTAAATCGATCCCACGCCTCGTACAGTGATTCTCCTTCTTTCCGAACAAAACTTGTGATCTGGTTCCTTAGCTATGCAGTCTTACTTGGAGGAAAGTATTTTACTAGAAAAGCAATGGAGAGCTCCTCCCAAGTTGTTATGGAACCTAGCGGATAAGAGTGAAGCCACGCACGAGCCCTATCCCTAAGAGAAAAGAAAATAGTCTGAGTCTCAAAGCATCATTAGAAACACTATTCATTTTCAAAGTATCACAATATTCAAGAAATATGGAAAGGTGCATATTAGGATCTTCAGACGGCAAGCCTCCAAATTGGTTCTGCTGAACCATGGAAAGTAAAGATGGCTTGATTTCAAAGTTGTTCGCCTCAATGTTGGGGGGAGCAATACTAGAGAGAATCCCTTGCAAATTTGGGTTTGCATAATCCTTGAGAGATCTCGGGTTTGCATCACCCATCTTAGATTTTAAGATCTCCTTTGTTAATTGCTTTCTGCGCAAGCGAAAAGTTCGTTCTGGTTCTGGATCTTCCTCAAATAACTTTCTGGAAGACCTGGACATAAACAATTAACAAGTTAAACTGAAAATGGTAAATAGACAAATAGTTCAAAATCACAAAAATAAAACAAACGTCTAGTCTGTCAATCCTTAGATTGAATCAATATTAGCAAAATTGGTCCTCGGCAACGGCGCCAAAAACTTGATGTGTTCCGTAAGTGCACGGACAAATCGAAGTAATAAAGATATCAATCTAACAGGGACCAATGGCTAAGTACTGACTTTACTTAAGATTGTTAGCTAGACGAATTAGGAAAAGGTTGAATTTAATTTTAACTAAAGTGTAGAAAGAATAAAAACTCATCTGGGTTGTAATCAAATTTATGGAAAATTAAGGATTTTGGGTTCACCTCTCTATGTTTCATGACTTTTTATAATTAAATGTATCTTAAGAAGGATTTACTGTATTGAAAGGGATTTATCTGCATGTACAGATTGCCCCCTCTCAGCAGTACAATCCGGTGTTTATCTGAATTAATCTCTACTCTCGTGGTTATTAACTCAAAAAAAATCCAATGGGCTTTTGATAAATCTAGAGATGTTATAATTTAATTTCAAAACTAATTTTCTATTTTATGTTTACAGGACCTAGTGGTAATTTGTGAAAAACTTATGAGTTTATACGTAAGTTTCTTTTTTAAACCTTTTCTCTTTGGAGGAGGGTTTCTTTTTTTTCTTTTCTTTTATGTTTTTTCCATCTGTGAGCGGTGGCAACTGGGAACCCTCATTCCTCTTCATCTTTGAGTGGGATTTTTCTCTTCCTTCTAGTGGTTGCTGAAATTTATGGTGGAGAGTTTGATTTGGCAGCGTCTCCACCTTGGATTGCTTCAAGAACTGGTTCGGCGACATCTTCACGTGAGAGTTTCTTCAAGAGGTGTGCAGCCATAATGTAGCTTTTCATCTTCACCTGAGTTTGAGATTTTCACCTTGGATTTTTCTAATTGCTTACGGACTCTGAGTTAGGTATTCTCCTCCTATTTTATCTGTGTTGGATTTTGTTTTTTATCTTTTTCCATCTTCTTATTTCTTCTAGGTCTTTGGGCATTCTTGATAATTATAGATTCGCTGCTTCTTTCAAAAACCATTTGATTGCCTTAAGTAATGTCCGGATTGGTATTAGCCTGTATTCAACATTGTTTCACTTAATTGCCAGACTCGTTTCTTGTCTTATAAACTGTAGCATGCTATTGTAAGTATTAATTTCGTTGCCATCAGCTATGCTTTGGATTACAACTGATACTTGATGAAGAATTGCTCTGTGACGTGTATCCGAGACTTGATTGATTAAAATAGAGATTTTAAATAAAAAGAATGGATCTGGAGATTGAAAAGCTATACAAGAGATGCTACCGTAAATTAGATTTAAACAAAGCAGCATCGCAAGTTGGGAGCTGGTTGTTGTCAAATTGACTCCATGTCCTTTTTATTTTATTTATAATTGCTTTGACTTAAATTCTTGAACTCATTTGAGTTCTATGCTACAGAGAATTAGTAGAGTAGGATGAAATTCATAATTGGTGAATGTGTAGTAAGTGGAAAACCAACTTTGAGTTAACTTTTGAATTTTTTTTTTTTTAGAGCTTACGTTGAACACTCAAATTGATTAGTATAGCCATTGAGACTTTATTACTTTACTTGGCTGCAAACTAGTCTTGGTTGGATTTAATTTCTATACTCCTATCTTTTGAATTAGTGAAGTCATTAAAAGCATAAACCTATTCCACATGCTGTGATCTTAATTAGTTTTGTCCTTCTAATTCTTTTCATTATTTCAATTAGGCAGGCCGATAATCTTTAGATGTACTAAACATATCTAACCAAATATATCAATTAACCATTGTCATGTTAATGATTACAAAATAACTAATCAACCTTTTGGTGATTCCTAAATATTTTATAATCAATGAAATTCAATATACCCATTAATATAATATATATCATCATGTGATCTTTTTTTAATAAAATCTCATAATAATGGGTAATTGAAATTTTAATTTGGCATCTATAGAAATATTCTAATTTATACAACTTAATAAAAGTTTTCCTTTTTTTTAATAAAAAACTTTTTATTTAAACATAATTATGTATAATATTTTGACTATGATGTTAATCACATTAACTAATTCTAAGGAAGTCATAAAATAAAATTATTCATATAACTTAACCCGTTATATTTCAAATATATTTATGTACTATTATTTGTTAAACTTTATAAACATGTCACAAATGATAAAGGAAGCATTAAAACATTTAAACGAAGAAAAACTTAGAGACTATGTGAAGAATATGTCACATAAAAATAGTAAACCAAAACTCATTAGTGCATTGATTTCAATATATAAATCCAAATAAAGAGAAATCAAAGATGTAATTTATATAATATTCATGGTAAATAAATTTTCTAAGACAATTATGTGTCCAACCTAAGCACATAACTTCTAATTTATTTATATACACATGAAATCATTTGAATTGATGTAGAATATATTTTTATCATGTTATAAATATAGCATAAAAGAAAAGACCAATAAATATTAATGGAAAATTATATGTTCTAAAACCATGCTCTAATACCACATATACGATAGTTTTTTGTATTATTATTATGTAAATAAAATATATTATAATTACATTAGTATTATATCAAGAACTTTGAACTATATAATTTTTACATGCATAGTAAATTCAAGAATAAAATCATACTGTGATTCATGATGATTTGATAATGATTGATTAAAATAATCTCTTATTGATGAAACTAGATTTCTCTCTCTTGACCCCTTTAATGCTTGATTGAAGACCACATCATGCTTTTTTTGATGGAGAATTTACGTTAATGGGTAGAAAAAGGACTCATTTCTTTTTATCTATTATAACCCATATCCCATCAATGTATTGGTTAACAAATGATTCTTATAACCCATAGGATTTAGAAACTTATCAATTATTAAAATATGATAAGTTATTTTAAATAATTAATAGATTAGAACATATGGACCATAAAAATAACCTACATATCTTGCCTAAAAACCTTCGAGTGTCACTTTCTCCTCTAATTGTTGCACTACCACCCCTCTACACATGAGACAAGGACAGTAAAGCTTCGCTCCTGACGCAAGCGCTCTTGACGCACCAGAGAGTAAACAAAGAGATTCATTCAATCGTATGTGAATACCATAGAGGTGAGGTGCTCATGTGCTTTGCCTATAAAGATTCAATCTTTTAAAAGGTATGGATTTTGAACTACTAATTGGTTTCTCCTTCACATAGATCCTTTGTGGAGAATCATTTGTAGGATGTTCATTCCCCTACAATATGATCTTTTTGAGCAACAATGTCTACAAATTATAGCATATAAACAATGTAGAGAATCAAACATTAGAGAATCTTATTTGGATCAACCCAAAGCTACAAGAAAAAAATATCAAACCTTATAAATCAAGCTATGATTGACTAATAAGTTATACGCTCTATATCTTCCTTTAGGTACCGACATCAATAAACATATTCAATATGGAGAATCTATCACTATATTATGAGTAAATTGAGCTATATTTAGATTTGAGCAAAGCAACAATAGTGTTCTCTAACTTTAGAGCTTATATTATAGTCTAGATCTCCACATCTAGTTGATACCAATCTTGATTGTTACACAAAGATTCTTATTGAGCGGACATACTCAATTTGAATCCAATTTATTAGGGGAAGATAGGTTGATTCAAATGATACCTAGATCTTGGTGGAGGTTCTAAAGGAGCTTGCACCTAATCTCCAAAAGGCTTATCAAAATAAATATTTCCTATAGTTAAATTATTTCTACCCAAAAAGAATGGGTAGGATGAGGACCCATGTGATCAAGAATTGCACACTCAACCATCTTAATAGTTCCATTGATCACAATATGTACATTTGTGTTTTTTTTTTAAAAAAAAAAAATGAGATATTGGGAGAATTTTTTACTCTAACTAAACTAAAATAACTCTAATTAATCCAAAATCACCTAACTAGTTACTCCCTAATTAGATGTCAAGTGTCAAGCATGCATAGGGTTCCACCCCTATAAAAATAATTAATTTCAAAAGGGAAAGGTGAATTAATGTTAGTATATGCTTTATGTGTCTTGTGCTTATGTAGATCTTAACTTATGTGAGGTTGCAACCCACATCCTATTAAAGACTTACCGAGCCAACTCAGATCACTTTGCTCATATAAGAAACCAAGCCTCTCATCCTTGCTATTATCTTCGACCCTATTCCTCCTTTCTTGCGTGTTATTATCATGTGCCTCTCCTACAACCCTGACTATGTGTTTGATGTCATTTACATTATTCTCATAGAGTATTTGCATTGAGCATCCCATCATAATTAGGCATTTCATTGATATCCACCTAACCCTAAACATCATCAAAATCAAAATCATCACCATACAAATGAGTTCACCATAGCCATTACCTATGTCCGTGCTATGATAAATCACCCTTCTACTAGGATGTGTTTCCCTACCCATTAGACATTCCATTGAACCTCCCAATAGCATCCACGACCCTAATATAAGACAATCAATTAATCATGCTGGCAATGAGTCTTGATGAGTGTTGATCATCAACTTCTTTTTGCAAATCCCTACTCTCAAAATTTTTTACATATGGATCTAATTATTCATCACATTCTTCTAACCATTCTAGACTTTCTCATGATGAAAAAGTGAGAGCTCTTGCTCTAAACACCCACACAAGCCCCCCTAGACATTGTTGATATACTTTCAAATAGTTGAAGGAAGAACATGTTGAGTCTTCCTCTTGTAAATATTAAATTCCTATTCTTTTGTAGATTAGGTTCAAATCGATATCATGCCATAAGCGATCCAACCCAATTTAGGTTGTGTTCAAATGCACGAACTCCCTAAATTTGGCCCACTCAAATAATTCTTATTTAATCAACTAATAGCAAAATTTCAAATATCCATATTATTTCAACTCATTTGAATCAATGTAAGGATCTTACTAGTGATCCAACCCCTCTACCATAAGAAATCAAGCCTAATGTTTCTAAATCTAGTCCTAGATTTTGCATCAAAATCCATCTTTAGGGTAACCTAATCAGACTCTATTGAATGACTTAAGTTCACTTAGATTCTAGAAAGGGTGTGCTTACTAGGAGGAATGGAAACTTAGGTGAGAAGAAAAGAAATTTAGATGAAAAGAAAAGTGTATAAATTTTTCTTCTTTGAATTTACTTGAGGGGTGGAAAATAAGAAGAATTTGATGTGCATACTCCATATTTATATTCTTACATCCATATTATTAAAATATAATATCCATATTATTAAAATATAATTAAATACTTATAAAATAACTAAATACTATTAAATAGTATTATTATTGACTATAAATATATTATAATACCTAAAAATATGATTAAAAATATTAAAATATATTATACAATTTAAAGTATAAAGAATTGAGCAAATTTTAAACTAAAATATGGTGACTAATTCCTTTAGCTAGTGATATTTGAATTTATCAAAGATTCAAGCGTTGTGATCAAAGGCGAGTTCTTTGACTTCTCAATGTTGGAGCAGCTGATGGAATTATCACATATTTGTTTGTACACTAATTGATATTTCTTTATTCCCCGGAGAAGTTTTCCTTCCAAGGAAGATAAAGAACTGTGTCCGCATCACCTTTGCAGTAGTGGGCGATGGAGGCAGCAACAATGAGCGAGCAGGCAATGACCTTTGCAACTGTGAGTGAGCGGGCGACGACGATAGTGATGGACGAGCGAATAACGACCTTTGCAATAGCCGCCAATGGAGTAGCAACCGATAAGCGGGCAACGACCTTGCTAGGTAAGCAAGGCAGCAAGGGGGTATGTTTAGCAAATATATGTTTTTGTTTGATTTGGGTGGATTCTAAAAAGGAAAAAAAAATTACTTTCCTTATTTTTCCTTCTTCATTTTTAGTCCACCCTAATAAACTGAAAATATTTCTTTTCTTACTTTCCACCCTATAAACACAATGTACGTGATCAAAATAACCCACTAGCATCACTATTATTCACAAATAAACTGAAAATATTTCTTTCCTTACTTTCCACCCTTGTAAACACAATGTACGGGATGAGAGTAACCCACTAGCATCACTATTATTCACAAACAATGTAAAAGTACCCCTTTTTTCATTCTTCACTTACTTATGCAATCAATTAGGTATAAGATTATCTAGATCTAGCTGATTAGCTAAGGATGTAATGCTTGGAAGGGGGGATAATTTAGCCCCTTCAGATTAATTGAACTGAACCCAAATTTTTTAATTCAATTTCGATTAAATTTTGGTTTGGGTTTAGGTTGTAAAAAAATGAAAGATATGATTTTATATGTGATTTAAGTTAATTGGATTCTGATTGAACAAAATATAGACTCCTACTTGCATGCTTGTATCCTCCACACGCTCGCTACCATGGCATTTTTCTTGCCTCACCATCAACGCCATCTAGAGTACAAATGTAGCCCAAAGCACCCAGTCAGAGACACGAGCTCAAATGGTCATCGCCTCCAATGCTAAACAAGGACCAAGAGGGTGAAGAGCAGCCGATCAATGCAGACTTGCTTAATTAGAAATGCTACCGTATTAACACAATCGTCATCATCCAAGATAGAGAAACAAGAACAAGATTTACAATGGGTATAAAAGGAAATAAGCATAAAATATAATATTTATGGAATATGTGAACATTAACAAAAAGAAGCAAATTCGACAGTCTTATAAAAGCACAATCTCATGATGGTCATTATATTCTATAAAAATTGATTATTGTAAATATATCATTTAAACAAAAAATAGTTAAGCTCCTTCAAACTTAAATCTGAGCCAAAGAAGAAAAAAAACATCATGATCCACCTACGACGCCCTACACAAGTTAACTTATACATTTAAGGATGAAGTAACATTAATGCATGTATGTATCTTAATTTTTAGTACCCGTCTCTGACAGCAAGATCGTCCCAGGGATTACCTCCAAAAACGCAATAATGAAAACGCTGCCTCTTCTGATTGTTTACATTTAAGTAGGATGCATATAAACTATGGAATGAAGAAACAATATGGCACCCCTTTTTTTTTTATTAAAATGCCCTCAAATCTATCTTAAATTTATACCTGAAGCCAGCTCCAACATCCTTCACATTTCGACTGTAGTGTACCACTTTCATCGGCATTGAAAAAATAGGCCAAAATCAGCACCTAAGAGGCGCACCCTTTTAGATAGAGCAAAAATGGGGCACGGAGTGATGGGTGCCCTTTCTCTATTTGTTTATTATTTGTCTCCTTTGATCTTTTATTCTGGCATCTCTATTCATAAGCATGGGAAGTAAAATCATATACACAGAAAAATTGCAATTATGGACAGCAAATCTTTCTGAACTAAGTAGATTAATGTGGTACCTGTAAGCATGATTCAAAAGTATAGAACTAAGTTGATCATAGAAATACTTGCAAGTATTTGAAAAGTGTTTCCAGTTCCGCAACAAGCCTGGGGGCTTCATGAACTGCATAGGGGATACATAAACAACTATATAGGGAAGGAGGAAAGATTGTCTTTTAAATACTGTTAAAATTTGATGCATCTCGAGCTCTATCAAAGGTTACTACATCAAATATATGCTTTGTGTTCTACATTTTAAAAAAATAAGAATGCATTCAAATATGTGAAAGAGCCTCAAAGGATATGTACCACGCCGAGCAAGGTCTTTAATCACCTTGAGCATGCCTCCTCGACTTCAGAATGAGCTGCTTGCTCATCAGTTAGGTCACTCGACATAGCTGAAGGTATCCTGTGTCGCTTCAAAATTCGGGAGGTAGCAAGCCGGGCATTTTTATAATTCAAAACAATCACTCTCTCCTCATCTAAATCTAATCTTAAGCTTTCCTCACTGCAACCTTCCACGAGCGCACACAGATGCCTTAGATTCTTAACTTCTACATCATTTACTTTCTTTACCTGAGAGCCATGTGCACTACATATATCAAGATGTTTCCGCAAGTATCATGATAGAACAAAATGTTTTACTGTTAAAAGTGATACCTGCAACTCCGAAAGCCGCTCATATCCTGTATTAATGTCATCCATCAGGACCTGAAACAAGCAGGGAATCATCGCCAGTAAGTAAACTATCAAGGCCAAATAAAAGATGATGAAAACATTTTCCCAGAGACGAATGTCTTTGGATATCCATGGTTGTCTGATGCAGAAGATTGACAGAGATGTTGCATGTTGAAACAGTCACAAGGACGAAGAGTTAGGTTGAGAACATAGAATCCAAGTTTAGAATACGGTGCATTTTGAGACAAAGAAACATTCACTGACTGGAATTTAAATCCAAAAGCATATTGGCATGATGTAACATTGAACATTCGCACCATTTACATCAACACATGATTACTACACTTCACATCAACATATTCTACCATGATGAAAATAATAATAGTAAACAAAATTATCTCGATTCTTGAGTATTGAAACAATAAGAACTAGGGCCTCATCATACTACCACCGACGTAACATGATTAAGTTCTTACACATTACAAAGAATGTTTGAGGATTGACAGAGTTCATGCATTGGGAAAAGAAGAACGGAATTGTACATATGTTATTGTAAAGGTTAATTAAATCAACACCTTTGCTTAACCAAATCATTAAAATTTACATTATAAATGTAAGACGCTTCTTCCATTTAGTTAAATGGGAAACTATCAGCGTTGAGTTTGAATCACCAAAGAAAACCTAAAAGACGGTTTAACCAATTACATCACTCGGTTGCAGTTTCTCTATCAGCATAACCATTCTAGAAATCTGATGGAGGTTTCCAGCCATCCAGCTGAATAAGATCTAGCAGTTCCATCAAAGAGCACAGCTTAGATAGGAAAATGGTGTGATTATAAGGTGCAATCTAATCCAGAAACAATCATTGTGGGTTGCATATTAGGCCCAAGGGGAGTCACAGAAGCAGTGTGATTCAGACTTTCATGAACACCGAATTGTAAATGGTCCTCGACAGAACTATCTCCAATCAAAATTCTGCTCTTGTTCAAAAGATAATATATATAGCAATTAGAATGCTGCACTGTTTTGCTACTGCTCCTGTCCATTTCTTCCTAAGATGCAATATGATTATTTAATCAATATGATGAATAAATAAGGGATTAGGCACCTGAAATCAATATTTAATAATTAATATCTTGGATAACGTATGTAACATACTATATTCATGAAACAACTGCTATGCGCTTTGTACAGGCAGTTGCGAGAAGCAAGTAACTTTGCACTAGCATTTGTCATGAATTTCTGGGTGTGTTCCCAAGCTTACAAGATATTCAACTGCGATAGATAAATTGAAAAAGAAAACTAACGTGTTGGGACACGTTATGTGCATAAAAATGTGTAATATTGTATAGTATACCTGAGAAAGAATCACAAGTTGTTCACCAGCCTTTTTAGGCAGTTCACGTAGTGCTCGTTCACATAAGCGGCGGGGGGAACTATTGTACCAATCCTCTCCATATTCATGAAGGTACGGCTGGGTCAATGGAACAAACACAAGACCAGCAAAGATATAGTAGCTTGGAAGCTTATCAAACTGATGAACTGGAACTAAAGGTTGTAACTGCATAATCACATCAGAAAACATGTTATCATGTAAATAAAAACTTGTTTCAGATCTGCAACGGAAAATTTTTTATGCAAATTTAAGTTAGGTGGGTCTCGTGATTAATTTTAATCAAAGACTATGCAGAATGGTACTTTTGGCCGAATGGCCTTGTGTTCCTCACTCATTTCATTAGTATTCTTTCCAACTCATAAATTAGTATTTGAAGGCAAAGTACAAGGAAACTAATATGTTCTTTTTGTTAAATGCAAGTATGTGACATACAAATCAATATGAAAAAAATATACATTATAAGGTACAATCTCAAAGCCTCACAAACTTGCACCCATTAAACATGTTAACAGTGTATATTTCAGATAAAGATAACATTATCACTATATTACTCCACTGTAGCATTATAATATTACTCTAAGATATCTCCAATGAAAATGTCTCTAAGTCTCGAGTTCTCCATAGAGGATCCATAGTGACATCTAAATTACTTGATATCCCACAAGATCAATTGTGAATGTTGCTTTAACACAGACCCACTTGTATATTTCTATCCATACGTTGGTAGAATGATGGATTAAGACTCAGTTTGTACTAAGTGGTAACCATATTTTGCCACATGCAAATAGCTAAATTCTTTAATCTAGTTGTGTGTTAGCTTTCTTTTATAAACTCTCTAAACTTCTCTCTCCCTTGATTCTCTTTATTCATCATTCTATAGCTCCCAAAACATAGAACGTTGATCCTACATGCTAACATGCTCAAATAATTACTATCATTGGTAATGCATCAATTGCAACACAATTTTCATCAAGAGAGATCACTCTAGTTAAACAATACTTTATTGTCAACTACATCGACATTGAAATACAATAAGGCCTTCCAAGAGATCCATGCTTTGCCAACAACTAACACTTCAAAACAAGAAGCAAGCCAAAAAGAGTGAAGACTTTGATCGACATGCATTCAGAGGGCAACTTCTATGATCAATACTATGGTCACTCATGAAGATAAAATTGTCAAGAAAGTATAAGCTATCCAATACACCTTCGAGTGGGTCGAGAGTTGAGACTCTCCTCGAAGCAATTTGCTAAACAATCTTATCACAAGGCAACACCAAATATAATGGACGTGTGGCAAGATCAACTTTAGTCATGCATAAAATGAACTAAAGCATGAATATGCATAGAGACACTAAAAACCATATAGTCCCAAACGGTGGCCAGTGCAACATTAGGGCCTTATTTAGGCTTAGACTGAGAAGGGGGTAAACAAGCACTACATCATGCTATTAGCCTCGAGTGAGTGGAGGTAGTTTACTAAGGTGTTTCACAAAGGTAGAGCCTATTGGTGCATCAACCAAATGTGGAGGGTGCAGTTGCTAGTGGTTACAAGAGTAATCTTATGGCTCACCACAATAAACAAATAGTCAAAGGTGACACAAAAATGAACTCTTCAAGATCACTTTGATACTAAGACAATGTAAGAGGAACCTAAATTATTATAATTAGTCATGTTATCTATTATATATAGGCTTGATTATAGTGATAATGAAAAATATATAATATGGAATACAAATTATGGCAGTAAAAGAATTTGGTGAGAAATATGTGCAAAATGATGATAAAAAAAATTAGTGTAAATATTAAGAGCTAATATGGATACAATGTTGTCATAATTGATGGGATTTCATGTAGCTAGGTATGTAATGATGTTTTCATGAGAATATTGCCATACTCATCCTCTGACTTCCATGTATTTTTACATTATTAATAGCTTATACCTTCACACCATAATAATTTTAAATGTAAGGCTAGTAATGCATAAGTCAAACTAAAGCAAAGATTTGATGGGATCGTTCCCCATCTATTCTTTCGTAATCTCCTTACAAGCACTAAGGTAATTCCTATCAACACACTGTTGTCCTAAAATCATGGCTATGGCTTATTGAGCACAAATATGCTTTCTGTGCTCAAAATCTTTAGTAATTATTGACTAAAATTCAAAAGTTAACTCCTGAATTACAAATACAAATATGAATTATTCCAACCCTCATCTATGTGTCAGCCTAAATATGAATAACATACCCCTTCACTAAAATATTTCAAGATTCTTTTCCCTTCCATTAGTCACTAAACTCTTGTGATTGCCTCTTAAAATCTCTTTTAAGCTTCTCCGAGTTCAGGGTCTGGACTTTTAACACCCAGATGAGCATAAAATGTGAAGAAAACAAACTAAGACAGCAAAAAAATATATACAAACTGAACTCACTGGCCAAAGCGAAATGTTGAACTCGTGTTCCATGCCATCTCTCAGTATATTGAGAACAGAAGTTTCCCCAGGTTTCTTCATTGACACTAGATGATCAAAGGTTATCCTCTCTCTGTTTCGAAATGGTACTGCATAACACACCATGAACTAATAAACATGGATTATAATAGTTCGTTCCATATGGAGATAATATTTGCATATATCCTGACAACTCTAACAGAAAAATACCATGAGAGTCAAGCCTGGGTTTTTTTATGATTAGGTAGATTAAACTTACCACTTCCATCATTTGCAATAGGTACTCCATCAAATGCGAGGATAATATCATCTTTCTTCAGCACCCTATGAGCATCTGAAAGAGGATTAATTTTGCTAACAAGAACACCAGTCATTTCTCGTTTCATATGGAAGTGCTCCCTTAGTTGTACATTTTCTGTAGGCTGGCATGATAATCCAAGGGAGCAGAATCCTACATATTTGCCATTCTCTTCGACTCCAGAGATAAAGTGTTTTATTACTGGAACTGGAATAATGTACCTGGACAAGATATTGTGAGTAAGGTTGTGGTTATTAAATGAGTGGCGTTGTGATAACAATCCTCAACATATGTGAACTCAAACATACTCTTCGATGTCAACAGTACCAACTCATTAAGAGAAGAAAAAGAAAAACTATCCTTTGTATCAATGTAAATGATAAAAAAAAATATGATGCTATAGTTAAAAACTTAAAAATAAAAGGCAAGAAGAGTCGTGAGTAAACCTAACAGTGAATCCATAGGCATTTTGAAGTGAATAAGAAATTTATTTGAACTAAGTTATTCGAAATAGCATTTGAATTAACAAGAGAGGCGGGTAGTTAGCCACCTTGACATAAGAACTAGGAGCATTCTGAAGTTGAATCATAATATACTTGTGAAACACCTACAGTTGACAAGTTCAAAGCTGAGTTACAGAAAATAATTATCACTATTAGGTACACAACTTTTTTTTCATGTTTACTCAAACCCCAGCCTCTGTTAGTTTAGGGCCAATGGTCCAAGAAACAAACCACCAAGGCACTGCAAGTACATTAAAGGAAGGCTTACTCCAACATGTTGCATACGGATGAAGATCACCACATTAGATTATTCTATCATTCCTAGTCGGTTATGCTTACGGGACCCACTGGTCAGCACATTAAAGAGATGCTTTCTCCTGCAAGTTACACGTAAACAACATGGCATCTTAGAAGCTGCTCACCTTATTAAAGCTGGTGCATGAGCCAGTTGCTGTTCCAAGACACTTCTTGCTATGAGAAGTTTCAAGCTTCAACCGCATGGAAACATTCTAGACAAACTTAAATACGTATCGTTGTCAAATTTCGCCATGAAGTGATTCATCTTGTCTTGAGACTTTGAAAGATACATTAATTTTGTAGTATGTAATAAAATCAATGGATGTAGGACCAATCAGAAGAGAAAGATTCTATATATCCAACCAATTGATCCAAATTAATTAAGCCACAAATTTTTGTACAATTTGTCATACGAATTGGTAATATTCTTTAAGCTTCTGTCCTCATGATCTTATCCACATGCAATTGAAATAGATCCAATAAGAAAAGTTTAAGGTTGGCATACCCTCCACTATTTAAGAGAGAAGTACAACTAAGAATTATGTCTGTTCAGTATTTCCAAATGAAAGATCCGAAGGATAACTAGTAAAGCTCAGAGAGAGCTAAACGAAGAAAAAAAGAAAAGAGGAATGAAAATCCAATCAATCACTGAAAATAGTAGGAAAAATAGAACAACAAGAAATGAAAAAGGATTAGGCACTGAATCAATCTTCCAGATAAGAACCAACTGGTTGTTGAACTAGCCATATTATTACATGCCGCTGTTCATGTCAAAAGGGCAAGCACTAGGCCATCCGAAGCGTTGGTGATTTGCATCAAGTTCAAAAGTTAAGTTGTTGCTTAATCTTTGGCTTTAAGGCGTTGTATGGTTTAAGAGAGGTAAGGAAAAATAGGTTAGACAACAAAGTCAGAACAGCTGCAAGTACCAGATTGTTGAACCATTGATTCTTACCCAAAATGTATACAGGGAAGTCAAGTCAAAATTGATTTTGACTCTTGCCTACATATTAAAGCCAGATAAGAGAGAAAGCCATATTAAAACAATTACAGTTTGCCAAAAAAAGTTTACACAAAAGAGGAGATCCTTGGTCTGCTTCCTTTCTTCAAAACTTTGGAAAATCAAAATGAACATTAAACTGCATCTAGCAAGGAAAAAATAACTGAAAAGCAAACTATCATCTGTTATTTCATTGGAACCACTTTATTACAAATTAACAACGTAATCATCCAACTGGATGGACCTAATTAGACACAATTACTACTGACTAGCTAAGATTGATTAGAAGCTGTCTGATGATTACAAGTATACTAATTTGTTAAAAAAATTTGACAAGATTGCCAACAAGCAAGGATTCTCAGCTGCCCTTATTTCGATGAACCCGGTATGAGTGCTTTGGATTCAATCTCCCCAATATCGATGGCAGAAACTGGTAGCTGGAGACCTTAAATTGCGTTTCGCTCTATTTCTTCTTCTCCATCTTTGGCCTTTCCCCATATGAGCGAATAGAGGCATTGCTGCACTGAGAACAATGCAATATTTCTAGGAAAATTTGAAGAGGGGGTTGAAAGCATGATGAACCATTCGTTCTTACACAATATGTATACAAAGTCCAGTCAAAATTAATTTTGACTCTTGACACATTGTAGCCAAATGAGAAAATCTTGTGTACGCTAAATTTCAAAGGAAAACAAAAAAAAATCAAAACAACTGGTGAAGGAAGGATAAGACTAATAAATTGCAGCAAATAAGGTAGGCATTTACAGCAGTAACAAAAAAGGAAGCCCAAAACAAAAAGGGGAAGAATCACTACTAATAAGGAAAGGAATGAAGGCGTTGGCAGTGAGTAAAATTTTTTGAACAAAATGAGCGCCATGCAAAGAGAAGGAAACAAAGTCTTTGGAAGGTGGCTGGAGGCTTATAAAAAGAGCAGGAAGCGACTAAAAAGAAGAGGACCAAAAAAAAAGGGGAGATGCTGCTACAAGGCTACTCGATTGAAAGGTAAAAGGGGAGTATTTTTATTTTTTTATTTTTATTTTTTGTTGTAGGAACCATGATTCGCTAATTACACCATGTAAACCCCCCGAAGTAATTAGGAATGTTATTTTATTGTTGTAGGAACCATGATGCGCTAATTTCATCATGTAAACGCCCCCAGTAATTAGGAATGTTAATTTGATGTTATTTTATTGTTGTAAAACCCCCCACCCCTAATTAGAAATCTTAATTTCTGATGTAGGAACCATGATGCGCTAATTGCATCATGTAAAACCCCATAGTGATGCGAGAGAATAAAAGAGAAGTGAATAAGAGAGAGGAGAGCGTGCCAAGTAAAAACAAAAAAAAAAGAGAGGTGCGAGAGAATAAAAGAGGAGTGAATAAAAAAGAGAGGCAACCCAAAAAATAAAATAAAAAAGAAGGAACGACACAAAAGAGTAGAAGAGAAGGTGCCACACAAAAATAAAGAGAGGAAGAGGCTAAGGCGAGATAAACATAGAATTTGTCACCGGATGGAGAAATCTGGCTCTGGCTCTATACCTTCTACCCCTTGCTACTGTAAGCGATAGTGAATCTTCTTCGTCAAAACTTTGCAGAAGAATAAATTAAGATTTAATAAAAAAAAATACTGCAATGGAGTAATGATGCACAAAAGAAATGTCCTTACAAAAAAAACTTATGAACAGACTCCGTCACAGTGAAAATCGTCTGAGGGCAATGAAAAAAACAAAGAGGAATAAAAGGGATTTTAATCCTATGCCGTTGACCTTCAAATTCAATCTCTGGCAGAATGGTGAATTGTAAGTCAAGCCCTGGTCAAATCTAAAATTCTGAAAAGATCCGACATTATTTGGATTCAATCCAATAAAGGCCCAAAGCTCCTCTCTTCAGCCTCCTTGACAGCAAATATGAATAATTTCGACTAAGGATTTTCAAATTCATTGATAACAGCAAAGGAACAATTAACATAATCTAATTTTCTCAAATTTAAATTATCCAACAAGCCGTGAGGCCGGGTAATTTTCCCAAATTTAAATATCCAATACGCCGCAAAGCCGGATATTTTCTCAAATCAAATTATCCAACACGCCACAAGGCCGGGTAATTTTCCCAAATTTAAATATCCAACACGCCGTAAGGCCAGATAATTTTCTCAAATCAAATTATCTATAACGCCGCAAGGCCGGGTAATTTTCTCAAATTTAAATATCCAATATGCCACAAGGCCGGACATTTCTCAAATTCAAATTATCCAACAAACCGCGAGGCCGGATAATTTTCCCAAATTTAAATATCCAATACGCCACAGACTAGATATTTTCTCAAATTAAATTTTCAAACACGCCGTAAGGCCGGATAATTTTCTCAAATCAAATTATCCAACACACCGCAAGGCTGGGTAATTTTGTAAATTCAAATTATCCTACAAGCCGCGAGACCGGGTAATTTTTCAAAATCAAACATCCAACACGCCGTAAGGTCGGATGATCTTCCAAATTCAAATTATCCAACATGCCGCAAGGCCGGGTAATTTTGCAAATTCAAATATCCAGCATGTCTTAATGCATTACAATGGAATATTATTTAGGAGATGCGTACGTCGATGTTTACCATCGAAGCATAGCTCCTCAATACGATATTGTATTGTCTAGGGCAGATATTATCTAATAAGCCATCTAAGACCAAACATTTAACGAATATAAATTGCCCCAAATTCATAAAAGCTCCTTTCTTTCGTCGCTTATGTACCATGTCAAGTCATGTATTTTCATAATGATTATGAATAATATTGTCTTGTCTTTCATTTTATTTCATAGTATAGATCTTTTAATCAAAGGCGCTCTAAAGGCGCCCTAATTTGGGTGAACTGGCCATTAGGCCAAACGTTCAAAATTGGTAAATGGACCGTTAGGCCAAGCATTCGAGATTTGAGTGAATGAGCCTTTGGGCCAAGTGTTCAAAATTTGGGCCAAACTTCAAAATTTGGTGAACGAGCCATTGGGTCAAACGTTCAAAGTTGGTAAATAGGCCGATGGGCCAAGCATTCAAAGTTTGAGTGAACGTGCCATTGTGGCTTATGAAATTGGGGTTTGAAGTTTGACGTATATCCGGCCTTTACGGCTTGTGGACATTTGAAATTTGAGCAAATATTCTGTATTCATGACTTATGAATATTTAAATTTCAATCTTAGCATGTTATTTCTTTGCACATAGTGTCGTATTGAGGATCTACGCCCCGATGGTAAACATCAACGTACACATCTTCCAAACAATACTACACCATAATGCACTAAAACTCTACATTTTGACATCATCAAATATTCATAGTAGTTTCCCTTGAGAAGCAGTAGGTCTCCAAAATTTGAGTTTTAAGTAGCAGAATGCTTATCTTGGATCGGTATATGATTTCACGTGAACTTTGAGAAGATGTTGTCTTCTTTCTTTTGGTAAGAATTTCTTCGTGAGCCCTTTGTTATTAAGAAGCTTGTATTTGATTTATCTTTAATCCATCAAATCTCTTGATGACATAATGAGGTAGTGCCAAGGGTGACTAGGCGAGAAGCTTTAGCCTTGTGGCATTAACCATTTTATAAAAAAATATTCAAAGCGATAAGTCAAAAAATAGCCCAAGCCAAAATGACCCCTTATTTGAGACAGCATGCTTTATCATTCTCTTTATTAGAAGGATAAAATAAGTCCTTAACCATCAATAATTCTTCCATGATATATTTCAGATCCATTCGTTCGAGAAACTTTCAATTTTTGCAGATTGAGAGCTCTAAAAGACCTTGAAGTCTTTTGATCTTCCTATCATTTGATAAGAATCATTTTTTTTTAATTCGTGTTAGGAGCTTACAGTTTTTAGCAAACTGCCAGCTATGAATGGACTTTGACATTTTTTATCTTACTATCGTTTAATTAGGATCAATTTGGTTGTTTGTGTAAGGAGCATACAGTTTTTAGCAAACTACCAACTATGAATGGATTTCACATTTTCGATCCTACTGCCGTTTGATTAAGATCAATTTGATCGCTCATGTAAGGAGCATACAATTTTTAGCAAACTGCTAGCTATGAACGGACTTGGCATTTTCAATCCTGCCATTTGATTAGGATCAATTTGGTCGCTAGTGCAAGGGGCATACAATTTTTAGCAAACCGCCAGAACGGACTTGACATTTTTTGAATGGACTTGACATTTTTTATCCAACTGCCGTTTGATTAGGACCAATTTGATCGTTCGTGTAAGGAGCTTATAGTTTTTAGCAAACTGCCAGTTATAAACGGACTTGACATTTTTGATCCTACTGCCATTTGATTAGGATCAATTTAATCGCTCGTGTAAGGAGCTTACAGTTTTTAGCAAACTACCAGCTATGAACGAACTTGACATTTTTTATTCTACTACCGTTTGATTAGGATCAATTTGGTCGCTCGTGAAAGGAGCTTACAGTTTTTAGCAAACTGCCAACTATGAACGGACTTGACATTTTCAATCCAACAACCGTTTGATTAGGATTAATTTGATCGCTCATGTAAAACTGCCAACTATGAACGGACTTGACATTTTTGATCATATTGCCATTTGATTAGGATCAATTTAATCGCTTATGTAAGGAGCTTACAGTTTTTAACAAACTGCCAGCTATGAATGGACTTGACCAAGGTTATTGAAATCGCGATCTGGGTCGTAGGATCGTCCAGATCAGCCACTGCGTGCTGGGTCGGGTGTTGGGTTGGAAGATAGGTAGGAACGGTGGGATCGCCGTTCCAGAACGTAGGAACGGCTAGGATCGGCCGATCCCACCGATCCAACTTAATAAGCAAATTTTAACCCTAAACCCGTTAGCCCATTTCGTTAACCCGAATACCCGATATCATATATGCACAAGAATTCCCAAACTCTAATCACGCTCCCGAACCCTAATCACGCTGAAGCTCTCTTCGCTCGTGCTCCCGGCGACATTCTCCATCACTCCTCGCCGCCGCCAGCTGTTCGTCACTGCCTCCTGCTGTTCTTCTTCACTCCGCCGACTCAGATTCATTCCTCGCCGCCACCTCCAGTTTTTGCTCCCAGAGGCGACATTCTCCTTCACTCCGCCGCCGCCATCAATTGTTCGTCGCCGACTCAGGTAAGTTCTCCTTTTATATCTCTGCATATTTACAGAGATGACATCGTTGTTTTTATTTGTTTGCCATTGCAATTTTCAAGTTTCTTCTTAAAACTATTCCTTTTCATTTGTAATTTTTCTCATTTTCAATATCATATTACTTTCAACCTTTCTGCTCTTATTATCTGAAAATTGTCTAGCAAATTAATTTCAAAACAGTTTTTTATTGTTACCCTAAACCCTAAACATATAGTTTTATCTTGGCTGATTCTAGATTGAACTATATGGCTATTTAATTTGACAAGGTATATAGTATATACCCCTAGTTTTATCTTGCCATATAGTTCAAAAATCTACCTGGAGGAAACTAGGGGTATGTACCTTGATTTACATGTCCACTTTTATCTTGCCATGCCCTAAACCCTAAACATATAGTTTTATCTTAGGCTGATTCTAGAATTTTTCTTGAATTATATTAGGCTTTTAATTTCAAATGGCTGGAGCTAGTAAATCATCTAATGTTAAGAGGAAGAATGCATCAAGAAGTAGAACAGACATTGGTTGGGAACATGGGGTTGCAATTGACAATAACCCTAGAAAAATCAAATGCAAGTATTGTAAAAAAATTATATCTGGAAATATATATCGATTCAAGCATCATTTAGCTTGCACAAGGAAAGATGTTGAGGCATGTAAAGCCGTGCCTGATGATGTTAGAAAACAAATTGTAGTTGTCATGGCACATCTAGAACAAGCTGCACAAATGAAGAAGAAAATTAATCAAGAAGATGAAGAGGAAGTGAATGTAATTGAAGAGAATATTAGTAAAAAAAAAAGAAAAGACAATTATGGAGTCTTTCAGCTCTTCTAGTAAGAAAGTCTATGTGTTGCTAGTAGCACTCAAAATCAAAGTACAATTAATCAAATGTTCAAAAAAGACTTGAGGGAGGAGGCTTGTCAGCAAATTGCTAAAATTTTTTACACCAGTTCCATTCCCTTTAATAGTGTAAGAAATCCAGAGTTTGTAAAAATATTTGATCTTGTTGCAAGATATGGTCTTGGTTTTAAGCCTCCTTCTTACCATGAGATTAGAGAAACCTTTTTGAAAAAGGAAGTAATGAAGACAATGGATATTATTGAATCTCATAAACTTGAGTGGAAGAAAACTGGTTGCTCAATAATGTCTGATGCATGGACAGATAGAAAAAGAAGATCAATATGTAATTTTCTAGTAAATAGTCCCAAGGGCACTGTTTTTTTATCATTTATTGATACATCTGATATTTCCAAAACAGCTGATAAAGTTTTTGAGATGCTAGATAATATTGTTGAGAAGGTTGGAGAGGAAAATATAGTCCAAGTTATTACTGATAATGCAGCAAACTACAAGGCAGCGGGAGAAATGTTAATGGAGAAAAGAAAGAAGTTATTTTGGACCCCTTGTACAGCACACTGTCTAGACCTCATTCATGAAGATTTTGAGAAAAAATTAAGCACGCACCGAATGACCATTGCTAAAGGCAAAAGGGTATGCACATTTATTTATTCAAGGACTATGGTAATATCAATGTTAAGACAATTTACAAATGGGAAAGATTTGATTAGACCAGCTGCTACTCGATTTGCTACTTCTTATTTAACTTTGGGTTCTCTTAGGGACTCAAAGGGTGCATTAATGAGTATGTTTACTTCTAGTCAATGGAAGTCAAGCAAATTTTCAAGAATTGAAGAGGGGAAGAAGATTCAGCAAATTGTGTTAGACAGTAGTTTCTGGAAAAATATTATTCTTTGTCTTAAAGCTGCTTTGCCAATTATTAAAGTGTTGCGTTTGGTTGATTCTGATGAAAAGCCAGCAATTGGATTTATTTATGAAGAGATGGATCTTGCTAAAGAAAAGATCCAGTTGAATTTCAAAAATGTTAAGAAAAGGTAATCTATTTATTTTATTAAAGTGCTGGTTTGGTTGAATATAATTTTAAGTTGTTTATTTTATCATATAGATATGAGCCAATTTGGCAAATAATTGATGAGAGGTGGAATGTACAACTCCATAGCCATTGCATGCTGCAGGCTATTATTTGAATCCTCAGTTCCATTTCAGCCCTACTTTTAAGCCTGATGCAGAAGTGGAAAGAGGGTTATATAATTGTTTGGTCATAATGATCCATGACCCTGAAGAAAGAACAAAAATTGATATACAACTTGAAGATTTTAAAGATGCCAAAGGATTATTTGGCATTGATCATGCAATTATGACAAGAGATAAGAAGGCTCCAGCTAAATGGTGGGATTCCTATGGAGATAATTGTCCTGAACTACAGAGATTTGTTATACGTATATTGAGCTTAACATGTAGTTCTTCAGGGTGTAAAAGGAATTGGAGTATATTTGAGCAAGTTAGTATGCTTTGAAATATTTATACATTGATTTATCAAATATTATGTACTGCATCTAATATAAGAATTTTAATTTTTTTTAGGTCATTCAAAGAAAAGAAACCGTTTACACCAAAAGAAGATGAATGATTTGGTGTTTGTAAAACACAATTTAAAGTTAAGGGAGCAACAAATTAAACGGACAACTCTTGAGGACATTGGTTTTGAAGAATTATCTTCAGATGAGGAAATGAGGAATGGATAACTGATGGGCAAGTAAATGGTTCAAATGAAGAAAGTTGCTCACAGAAAGAATGGCTTGGTCCTCTTCCTCTGGATATAGAAAAAGAGAGTGAAGATGAAGTAGAAGATATTGCACCTGCAGTACAAGAAAATGATGATCTTGTTGAAGATGAAGATGAGGATGAAGAAAAAAGTGATGAAGATGAAGAAGATGATGATATTAATGATGAATCAACAAGAATTTGTTTTAGGATTACTCTTGCATACGTGCATTTTTTATTGTAAACTTATGAATTATGACCGTAGGTTACTTAGTTTTAAGTTGTACCTTTTGACTTATCTTTATGACTTGTGAGTTGTGAGTTGTGATTTTATAAAACATGATCTTGTAAGTTATAATATTTTATTTTGATACCTTAGTTAGACTTTAATTATCTATTTTAGTTGGTAAATTCTAAATTGGTTGTGATTGGGTGTGAATTTGTGAATGTGAAATAGTTTTATGTTTGATGTGATTTAAATTGTCTAAATTTTCATGAATGAATGTTATTATATTAGCATTCTTATTGAAAATGCATGTTATCTTAATATATAAATATATAAAATTATTTTTTAAAAAAATATATTTTTTATTCTTTCGGTAGGATCTTCTGATCCTACGTTCCGATCCTATGGAGCCTCTACCGATCTTGCGTAGGAACTCGATCCTGACAACCTTGGAGTTGACATTTTTGATCCTAATGCCATTTGATTAGGATCAATTTGGCCACTCGTGTAAGGAGCTTATAGTTTTAAGTAAACTGCCAGCTATAAACGGACTTGACATTTTCGATCCTACAGCCGTTTGATTAGGATCAATTTAGGCGTCAATCTTTGCCTTTCTTTCTTAGATGACGCATCGATTTCATCCTTTAACACCAGACTTGAATGTGAAAGAAACATTCTAGTAGCAACTAATGCAATTAATTGGTTGCCCTCATCTTGGGTTCCTCTTATCTATCACATCATTCGCTAATATTTTAACATAAATATAATGATATCTCTTGAGTCAACTTTCTTTAATTTTTTCCTTGATTTCTTCTTGTCACAAAAAGTATGGTTCCACCATATATGCTGATCTTCTCAATTATGACATAATAACCCTTCATGAAATAGAAGTCATCTGGCTTATTTGAGATGCCCCCATTTTGAGGAAATCCATCCTATATCCAAGTACTTATTGTGCTCGCAGTTGCTAGGTTGCAAACAATGACCCAACTGTTGGTCAGGTCGATGTCTCGTAGGCATCTATGTGGATGAAGTTAGAGCTTCGACCATGGAACCAAAGCGTATGTCCCTTGCCCCAATTGCAATTGACAAGTCAAGGGATGAGAGTCCAAGTGTTCCTTCAACTAAATAGAGATTTTTCATCGCTTTCATAAGAGCTACTATGTCAAACTCAAAATGAAGGAAAGAAGGGTTATATATATAGATCTCAAAGATGAAAGGACAAGCCAGGTCCCACCGGGCGTGCCAAAATTTGTTGGGTCAAAAAGTGTTACATTAAAAATGTAATAGACCATTTTCAAATTCACCTTAAATTAATAAGACTTTTTGTTTAATGATTTCTGGCTTCTAATGAGTGCTTGCGCTCATTGTTAATTACTCCTAAAATTAGAGCACATTTGATTAAGAAATCTATATTATGAAATAAAATGAAAGACAAGATAATATTATTCATAATCATTATGAAAATACATGGCTTGACATGGTATATAAGCGACGAAAGAAAGGAGCTTTTATGAATTTGGGGCAATTTGTATTCGTCAAATGTTTGGTCTTAGATAGCTTATTAGATAATATCCGGCCTAGACAATACAATGTCATATTAAGGAGCTACGCCCCAATGGTAAACATCGACGCACGCATCTCCCAAACAATATTTCATCGTAATACATTAAGGCATGCGGGATATTTGAATTTGCAAAATTACCCAGCCTTGCGACGTGTTGGATAATTTGAATTTACAAAATTACCCGGTCTCGCAGCGTGTTGGATAATTTGATTTGAGAAAATTATAAGGCCGGCGTGTTGGATAATTTGATTTGAAAAAATATCCGATCTTGCGGCGTATTAGATATTTAAATTTGGGAAAATTACCCGATCTTACGGCGGGTTGGATAATTTGATTTGAGAAAATTATCCGGCCTTACAGCGTGTTAGATATTTAAATTTGGAAAAATTGCCCGGCCTTGCGGCGTGCTGGATACTTTGATTTGAAAAAATTATCCGGCCTTACGGCATGTTGGATAATTTGATTTGAGAAAATATCCGGCCTTGCGGCATATTGGATATTTAAATTTGGGAAAATTTTCCAGCCTCGCGGCTTGTTGGATAATTTGAATTTGAGAAATATCCGACCTTGCGGCGTTTTGGATATTTAAATTTGAGAAAATTACCCGGTCTTGCGGCGTGTTGGATAATTTAATTTCTAGGGAGAATATTTTGGCCTTAACAAATGCAACGTCATATTTAGGAGTTATGCCCCGATGGTAAACATCGACATACGCACCTCCCAAACAATATTCTACTACGATATGCCAAAGCTTTCAATATTATTTTTGTATGATTTAAATATTTATATGGGCGCGTCTTTTAGAGTCATACGTTTTAGCTAGACGCGGTATCAGTTAAATTCAAATATTTGCGATGTAGATCCATGACCGAAATGACCAATATCCCGTGACATCCATGTATATAACATTTACTTTATTAATTTATTTATTTTTATTATCATTAATTATTTCTTTATTCCCCTCGTGGAACAGTAAAGTTACTCTTCCCAATTCTGTAGCCTTCAGCGTTTCTGCAACTTTCAGCGAGGGCGGTGGTTTGGCACTGTTCTAGAAGCGAAGGCGGCTAATGGAAAGGGGCATATGAGACGCGGCGGCGCTAGGGCTAGAAGAAACAATGATTTCGGCTTATCACGGTGCCGTTCATGTGGAATGGACGAGCGTGTCCACGATGTCAAAAAATGAGGAGCTTCATCTGCTGCTACAAGGATGTGATGATGGCAGCGATTGCTAAGGTAATTTGGGGTGGATTCGCAGCCGTTGCATCAATTGGGCACTCGACTGACTTGGGTTCCA
Source organism: Costus lasius (assembly GCA_027563935.2). Lineage (NCBI taxonomy): Eukaryota > Viridiplantae > Streptophyta > Magnoliopsida > Zingiberales > Costaceae > Costus > Costus lasius. The sequence continues at coordinate 22,434,735 of CM050446.2, read as the reverse complement.
CGCCTTGAGAGAAAGATCATATGCTCTTGAGGAGATCCCGACCAACCTTGAGATCGGTGGATTCTGATCTTGATACAGCCTGGACTGTCAGTGGCAGACCAGCACAGCAGTGGAAGCGAAAAGGAAGCTTGTCTTGCGATGACGAGTGGACTCGATTCAACTCCCTGTCCGTGGATCAAGCTTGGGGTAAGGAAGAGGTCGGCAGCTCGACAGAAAACCTGACACCTAAATATAGCTGGGAGTAGCAAATCTGAGAAAGGTCCACGATTGATTTGTAGGTCAACATCTTTTTTTTTATTCTTTGCAGATTTCTGAACTTAACGAGCAATTCATTTTTCGCTCCGGGTTGCTTCCAAAGAAATTTAGGATTCGAATTTCGAATTCTGCTAATTATTTCTTTGCTGTTAGCAACAAATTTAAAAATCCTTAGTCGAAATTATTCATGTCTGCTGGCAAGGAGGCTGCAGAGAGGAGCTTTGGGTCTTTATTGGATCAGATCCAAATAATGTCGGATCTTTTCAGAATTTTGAATTTGACCCGGGCTTTACTTATAATGCACCACTCTATGAGAGATTAAATTTGAAGGTCAACAGCATAGGAGTAAAATCCCTTTTATTCCTCTTTGTTCTTTTCATTGCCCTCGGACGATTTTCACCGTGACGGAGTCGGTTCAAAAGTTTTTTTTTTTGCAAGGACATTTCTTTTGTGCACCATTACTCTATTGCAGTATTTTTTTTATTAAATCTTAATTTATTCTTCTACAACATTTTGACGAAGAAGATTCACTACCGCTTACAATAGCAAGGGGTAGAAGGTATAGAGCCAATGCCAAATTTCTCCATCAGGTGACAAATTCTACATTTATCTCGTCTCAGCCTCTTCCTCTCTCTTTTTTTTTATGTGTGGCACCTTCTCTTCTACTCTCTTGCATCGTTCCTTTTTTTTTTAAGGTCACCTCTCTCTTTTATTCTCTCGCATCGCTATGGGGTTTTACGTGATATAATTAGCGAATCATGGTTCCTACAACAGAAATTAAGATTTCTAATTACTGAGGGCGGGGTTACATGATGCAATTAGTGCATCATGGTTCCTACAACAATAAAATAACATTAAAATAACATTCCTAATTACTGGGGCTAGGGGGTTTACATAATGCAATTAGCCCATGGTTCCTACAACAATAAAATAACATCAAAATAACATTCCTAATTACTATGAGGCGTTTACATGCAATTAGCGCATCATGGTTCCTACAATAATAAAATAACATCAAAATAACATTCCTAATTCCTGGGAGGTTACATAATGCAATTAGCGCATCATGGTTCCTACAACAAAAAATAAAAATACTCCCCTTTTACCTTTCAATCGAGCAGCCTTATAGCAGCGTCTCCCCTTTTTTTTTGTCCTCTTTTTTTTAATCGATTCCTGTTCTTTTTATAAGCCTCCAGCCACCTTCCAAAGAATTTGTTTCCTTCTCTATGCATGGTGCTCATTTTGTTCAAAAACTTTTACTCCTGCCAGCGCCTTCATTCCTTTCCTTATTAGTAGCGATTCTTTCCCTTTTTGTTTTGCGCTTCCTTTTTTGTTGCTGCTGTAAATCCCTACCTTATTTACTGCAATTTATCAGTCTTATCCTTCCTTGACCAGTTGTTTTGATTTTTTTTTGTTTTCCTTTGAAATTTGGGTAAGATTTTCTCAGTTGGCTTTAATGTGTCAAGAGTCAAAATCAATTTTGACTGGACTTTGTATACATATTGTGTAAGAACGAATGGTTTATCATGCTCTCAACCCCCTCTTCAAATTTTCCTAGAAATATTGCAGTGTTAACGGTGCAGCAATGCCTCCATTCGCTCATATGGGGAAAGGCCAAAGACGGAGAAGAACAAACAACGAAACGCAATTGGAGGTCTCCAGCTACCCGTTTCTGCCATCGATGCTAGGGAGATTGAATCCAGAGCACTCACACCGGGTTCATCGAAATAAGGGCAGCTTAGAATCCTTGCTTGTTGGCAGATCTTGTCAAAAAAAATTTAACAAATTAGCATACTTGTAATCATGGCTTCTGATCAATCTTAGCTAGTCGGTAGTAATTGTGTCTGATTAGGTCCCTCCAGTTGGATGACGTTGTTAATTTATAATAAAGTGGTTCCAATGAAATAGCAGATGATAGTTTGCTTTTTAGTTATTTTTTCCTTGCTGGATGCAGTGTAACGTTCATTTGGATCTTCTTCCAAAGTTTTGAAGAAAAGAAGCAGACCAAGGATCTCTTCTATTTTGTGCAAACTTTTTTTTGCAAACTGTAATTGATTTAATATGGCTTTCTCTCTTATCTGGCTTTAATGTGTAGGCAAAAGTCAAAATCAATTTTGACTTGACTTCCCTGTATACATTTTGGGTAAGAATCAATGCTTCAACACAGATTGAAGCAATTCTTCCATGTTAGATTGAAATGGTTGCTGAACTTGCTACATGTATATCCAGTGCTCTATTGCTTCTTAAGAAGCTAAACTCTGAGCTATTTGAAATCTTGGAAAACTGTGTAAAGTTTGATAGATGAATGTTTAGGTTTTTATTGGTTTAGAGTCTTTATCATGTTCAAAAAAAAAAAGGTTAGGGATGATTAAGAGAAAAGCATAAGCAACACTGCATCAATAGGAGTCTTCTTGAGAAGTAAACCACATTGTCACTAGAGGTGGCCATGGGCCGTGCCCGGGCCGGCCCCCGCCTCGGCCCGACTTCTGGCGGGCCGTGCCAGGCACGGCCCGATTGTAACTGTGCACGCCGGCACGGCACGACAGAAAAATACCTGGGCCCGGCACGGCCCGCGGCACGTTTAGGCGTGCCGGCCCAGGCACGGTTCAGCTTCTGGCCGGGCCCGGATCCGGCACGCGGGCCAGATTCGGCACGCGGGCTGAAACTGGCCCGCGGGCTATGGTCGGCCCAGCGGGCCGTGCCAGGCACGGCCCGAATGTGGCCCACGGGCCGACTTTGGCCCGCTTCATTAAATTAATTTTAATATATTTTATTAAATTAATATTAATTTATTTATTAACAATACTAACAACACATGACTAAAGTTAAAACCAACTCGATTAAATTTCGTATTCATAAATTATACATTTAAGCTTAAATCAATTGCCGACATAATGGGCATACACAATTGACCCGTAGCCAACTACGCAAACAGCTACTATGGAAGATATGCGAGCATTGTGTTAAGCATACTTGCGCTCCGTGCTCCATCTTCTCTATGCATATTGCGCACTCCATGTTTTCAGCTCTACCTCCTTCTTCAATAATAAAAAACTCAAGTGACTCTTGTGCTTAGTTTGTTTCGATATATTGTTCCACTCATCGTTGATATTATCACTATCCTCCTCACTATCACTTATTTCAAAGTCATCAACCTCTATCTCAATCTCAACCCCAGAAGGAGAGGGAGAAACCAAAAATTCTTGTCTAGCATGATCAGATAAGTGGATAAAGTGTTCTTCAAACCTGAATACATCAATTCGTATAAGTTGACTAACACGTTCGATAATACTTAAAATAGTGATTCTCCATTGATCAGCATTGAAGAAATTTAAGGTAGATGTAAGGAAGATTGAACGTTGAGAATTTGGCATAATGATAATTATCTTCACTCTTCTATTATCTGTCATTTTTCTCTATGTCTCGTGCTCGTGCTCACCATGTGATAATTATATTATAAAAGTAAATTAATTTAATACTTACTTGATCTTCTCCACGTCTAGTCACGTGGTGAGCACGAGGCATAGAAAAAAATGACTAGTCTAGACCGAGAGAGCATTGAATTCTTGATGGCTAAAAAGAAACTTAAGTTTGAGTTCAATTAAGAAACTAATTGTAACTCAAGACTTAGAAAAGAGATTAAGAGAGTATTAAGAGAGAATGAGAAATTATTCCAAAGATAGTTCGAAACTTGTGTGAAGAAATGAGAGGGTTGGGGGGTCAATTTATAGGGATGAATTGGGTGTATAATTACATATTTATACCCTATTTTTAATTATTAAAAGGGGCTAAAATGGTAATTTTATACCATAAAGACAATTATATCCCTAACTTTTAAAATTTTTATAACTATTATGAGGGCATTTAGGTAAAAATGCATGTTCATGTCGTGTCATGCCTGGCCCGGCCCGGCACGCCTGCGGGCCGTGCCCGGCCCGGCCCACAGGCCGCGAACCCTCAGCCCAGAACGACCCGAGCCGGGCCACGGGCCGCCGCGGCCCGTTGCGTTGACTTGGTCAACGGGCCGTGCCGTGCCCGGCCCGTGTCGTGTCGGGCCGCGGGCCGGCCCGGCCCGTTGGCCACCTCTAATTGTCACTAATAGGATGAAAGAATTATGATAATCCTTCGGGACTCATGAAGAAAGTAAAAGCTTAGGAATTTTCAACAGTTAAACTTCAAAGACAGCAGAAGTTTTGTCATTTCTACTTGCATGCAGTGTCATAAGAATTTTCAAACACATACATCAATAAAATAATTAATGAGGTAGATGAAGACAAATAGTAGCAAAATCGACATAAACTAAAAAATGAAACAACTAACAAGAAAGTTGATCTGGAATCGAGAAAAAAAAAGGTTAAAATCTACAGAACTCACCCAATATTTTCCGCACCTGAAAGGTTTTGGAAAGCTACTCCAGCAACCTTGTCACCCATTATTGCAGGCCCCCCGCTATTTCCAGGGTTAATAGCTGCATCAATCTGTATGGCCATGAGCTGAGCAGCACCATGAACATATTGTGTCGGTTCAACTCTAGAGACAATACCTTTCGTTACAGAAATGTTGTCTCCACCTGCACTAACAATGAACTTTTAATTCCGAAAGATAAACTAATGACCCTTGATACATGACTTCCAGTTATGAACCTATTTCAAGCAATGATCATTTCATGTGGTCATACAAAAAACCATTCTGACCAAGTACCAGTCCCATTCCTATACCCCACTAGAATTTTTTTTAAAAGCAGTGTAACCGCATATGAGCAAACACCTCAAGGATCAAAATATGTGAAATAAAAAAATGTGTAACACTTAGCACAACAACAACAAAAAACACATGAAAAAACAAATGCTATGGTGAACAAGTTGTGTTACATTTTCAAATATTCAATTCTTTCATGATTATTGTTTTCATCAGCTTTCAATATTTTCTTGCTTGCCAAGGTGAAGTACTTCTTGTGATGATTTTGGGTTTGAGACTCATGACAAGCACAAACTCGTCTTGTTAAATACCCTAGGATTACTAGGAAACCTTATTAGAACTTAAGTATTGAATACTAAAACACGCATGCACACACATAAAACTTGGGATCAATTGCTTCAAGTAATTGACTTAACAAAATTTAACTAGGGATATGCCCCCTAATGTACACAAAATAAAGCAACTTGTTTTTCTCACTTACTTTCTCTTTTGTTTTTTTTTTTTTTACTTTTTTCTTACTTCTCTTCTTCACAGGACAGAGTGGCATCTTAACTTATGATTGCATGGAGCATTTCTCTCCTCCTTTCCTTTTTTTTTTCATTTTCAGAAATAATTTGAAGTTTTTAAAATTTATAATCATGATACCAAAAAACTCAATATGAAGCATTTGGATTGGTTCCAACTTAATATTGAGTTGAGCTAAGGGAATCAAATCTTGACCAAAACACTACGAATTCAAATGTTTTGATAGTGCAAAGCTGAAGCTTCTCAGTGAAGTTCTATAATTTGTACTGCCTATCAAGGTTCGAAAATCCGGTCCAGCAGCTCGGTCCGGCGAGCCGCCGGACCGGTACAGTACCGGCATGGTACCAGTGTACCGACGTTCGAACCGGCGGGAGGCGGGAGCAGCGATGGCGGCGGAAGCTTCGCCGCCGGCTTCCAGCCTTCTTCCGCCGCCCGCCTGCCGCCCGCAGATGCTCCGCCTGCTCCGGAAGTTTCCGGTGCCGGTCCCTCACCGGACCGGTACAAACCGGAGGTACCGGCCGGTTTCGGACCGGTACCTCAAACACTGCTGCCTATATATTAATGCATATGCTGATTTAAGAAGAAAATATTCAACAGGGTAAAGTAGAGGGAAAGAGACAGAGAGAAGAAAGAGAAGAGGAGATGAGATTGGAAATCATAAAAAGCTAAATTGTATTAATTTCCTTGTTCATCCTACACAATAGATAGAACCTCATTATATAGAGGTACTAAGTATAGAAATAATAATACTTTAATTATTACTTAATTCTAACACTCCCCTCCCCCTTAAGCATGAGCATATATGGCAATTATGTCCCACTCGCATAGTAATAAAATTATAACAAAAAAAAATAACGACATAGTTTAAAAGAGAGACTGTGCTGAGAGTCTAAGCTATCTAGACTTGATCTGATATGATTGGACAGGGTCAAGCTTTGCAAATAAAAGTAGTAGGTGGCATAAGGCGTGACCAACAAGAATAGGAAGCCACATAAGACATTATTAGCAATAAAAGATGGCATAAAACATCGCCAGTAGAAGTAGTATGTAGCATAAGACATTGCTAAAAGTAGTAGTAGCCGCTATAAGACATCTCTAGTAGAAGTAGTAAGAGACATAAGGTTGGCATAAGGCATTACTTATTGTAGAGGACGACATAAGACACCACCAATAGTAGAGGGCGGCATAAGCCATCATCTACAGTAGAGGGCGGTGATGCTCGCCGTATGGATGAACAATATTAGTGAATAGTAACCACGATGGAGAAATGGCTAGGATGTAGAAAACCTACTATGTTAAAGTGGAGGAAAAGAGATAAAAAGAGGAGAAGAGATAGGAAACCCTAAAAGTTACATTGTATTAATCTCTAGGTTTATCTTACATAATAGATAGAACTAGTGTTATCGAATAGCGGCCGCCATAGCGCTATTCGGAAGCGGAAATAGAGGATTCCGCGATGAAATTGCTATCACGTGGCGGCAAACGCAATTTCCACCATTGCGGACGCGTCAATGATGGCAGACGGTGTTTGCGAAGCGGCTATGGCAGCGGAAGAGGAGAAGCAAGCGGCGGAAGAGGTGAAGCGGGCGAAAGCGGAAGAGGAGAAGCTGGTGTCAGCTTCAAAGGAGGCAGGCGACGTTTGTAGAAGCAGAAGGCGTCGGTATCGGCATCAGCAAAGGCGGAGGGCTTCAGTAGGCGGAAGCTTGTCGAAGACGGAAGGCTTCAGCAGGCGGAAGGCAAAAGGCGGAACCAGCATAAGGCGTTGATAGAGGCGGATGTCATCGGCTGACTAGGCGGAACAGCGGTAGGCATCGACTGGCTCGGTGGAAGGCGTCGACTAGCTCAGCAGAAGGCGTCGACTGGATGAACACTCCTCGGCGGAAGACGTCGTGAAGCTTCCGCGTCTGTCAAAGTTGCAGACGAGCAAGAGAATGAGTCATGGATGACATGTGGAGTCCCCAAATTGGGGAGATCAAGCGTCACGAACAAATAAGGAAATAGAAAAATAGTCGTGTATTGCTTCTTCCTGATTCTTCGACTTCACAGCCGCTGAATGCTTTCAACCTAGCCAGACGCGACGCACATCAATTTTCTTTCGATTTCTTTCAAATTTACTGTGTTGCACCAGCCTTCGACTTCCCCAACTCCACGTTGCTTCAGCCTTCAACGCCACACGTTGCTTCAACCTCGAGTTCGACGTCGCCACTCTCCATACGTGACAAATTTATTATCCTCTAAGGTAATAGTTTCAATCTTCTTAATTTTTTTTCCAATCTTCTTAATTTCACTTCCAGAATACTATAGAAATTTTCATATTCCATATTCTCCACGCATACTCTAATTTTTCTTTCAAATAATTTTTTTTCTTAGTATACTATGGCATGCGAAGAATCTTTAAATTATTCAAAAGTTGGCACTAGATCTGATCGTGGTTGGAAATATTGTAAACCAGCACAAGGAAATGATACAAATGTGTATTTGTAATTTTTATGGGAAAATTACAAAGGGTGGAATTACTAGAGTCAAAGAACACTTGATGGGAAAAAAGGGTAATGTTGCAGCTTGTATTAAATGCCCAAAAGAGGTAAGAGAAGAATTATGGGGATATTTGAAGGATAAAAAAAACAAAATAGTGAAGCATTTCAAAGGGAAAGAATACACAACGATCTTGATGAATTTGGTGACAGTAATGAAGAAGAAGAACATGTGCACAATGAAGGGTTTAGAGAAATAGGGCCTGATAATGCAAATAGAAAGAAGGGTCTCATTTCTCTCTATTTTGGTAAACCTGAAACTGCAATTGAGAAAAAGAAAAAAGAAAAATTAAGGCAAGCAAACATAAGAGAGTCATGTGACAAAGAGGCTACTGCAAGAGTTCATCAATATATAGTTCGATTTTGGTATCAAGCTCGTTTATCCTTCAATATGATTAAATTGCAAAACTTTCATGACTTGCTCACAGCTATTGGAAGCTTTGGACCAAATTTGAAGCCTCCATCTTATCATGATATAAGAGTTCCACTTCTCAACAAAGAGTTAGTGTACACTGAAGATTTGTTAAAGGGCCAGAAGGAGCATTGGACTAGATTTGGATGCTCTATTATGTTTGATGCATGGACAGATAGAAAGTAAAGATCCATAGTTAACTTCTTAGTGAATTATCCTACTGACACAATGTTTATTAAATCTGTTGATGTATCAGATATTGTGAAGACATGTCAGAAGATATTTGAGTTGTTTGACTCTATTGTGGATGAGATTGGAGAAGAAAAGATTGTCCAAATTATTACAGACAATGGAAGCAACTATATTCTTGCAGGTAAATTATTGGAAGAAAAAAACCACATTTGTATTGGACCCCTTGTGTAGCCCATTGTATCAATTTGATGTTGGAAGACATTGAAAAGTTGTCTCTAGTAAAGAAGACAATTCAAAATGCAATATCACTTGTTGGCTTCATTTATAGTCATTCAAGTACTTTAAGCTTATTGAGGTATTTTACCAACAAAAGAGAATTAGTGAGACATGCAATTATTAGATTTGCTACATCCTTCCTCACATTGAAATGAATTCACAAGGAAAAAAGCAAATCTTAGAAAAATATTTGTGTCAGATGAATGGACAAATAACAAATTATCCAAAGATGCTAAAGGGAGAGAAGCAACAAGAATTGTACTAATGCCAATTTTTTGGAATAATGTAGTGTACATGCTTAAGGTGATGGCTCCTCTAGTGCGTGTGCTTCGCCTCGTAGATAGTGAGAAAAAACCAGCCATGGGTTATATTTATAAGGCAATGGAGAAGGCTAATGAAGCTATTATGAGATCTTTTAAGAATAATGAAAACAAATACAAAGATGTTTTTGAAATCATTGATCATAGATGGACTTGCCAACTTCATCGCCCGTTACATGCTGCTGGTCATTTTCTAAATCCAGAATTTTTTTATAATAATCCCTCAATTGAATTTGATTTTGAGGTGACTAATGGGTTATACGCATGTATTGAGAGGTTAATTCCTACTTCAGAAATTGAAATAAAAGATTCTTGAAGAGCTGCCCATTTATAAAACAGTTGGTGGTATGTTTGGAAACAAATTTGCAGTTTCACAGAGGAACACAATTGCACCAGGTGAGAAATTTTATAAAAATTTCTAAATTCTAAATTTTAAATTTTGTTACATAGATTATTGAATAATAAAATATTTTAGCCTTTTAGCACAATGGTGACGAATGTATGGATTGTCTAACTCCAAATTTACAACTCACCATAAGGATCTTGAGCTTAACATGTAGTGCCTCAGGATGTGAACGCAACTGGAGTGTGTTTAAACAAGTAATTTATCAAATTAATAATTTATTAGTAATTAAGAATTTATCACTTATAGAATTTTGCTAATTATTTATTTAACTTGTTGCAGATTCATTCCAAGAAAAAGAATAGACTTGAGCATAAAAAACTACATAATTTAGCGTACGTTAAATACAATCAAGCCTTGCACAAAAGATACAATTATAGAGATGAAATTGACCCAATCTCACTCAATGATATTGATGACTGCAATGAGTGGTTACTTGGGAAGATGAATGGTAAGGAAGATGATGCTGGTAATGAAAGGATATTTGAGGATCAAAATGATAATGCCCTTAATTGGGATGATGTTTATAGGGCTTCAAGAGTTGGAGAGCCTAGAACATCTAGGCAAACTTTTAAAAAAGGAAAGGAACCCCCTAGTGTTATTGGTGCAAGATCTAAGAAAAATAAAAGTTTGATAAGTGTAACTTCTTCAACTAAAAAAGAAAAAGAGATTGTGGTTGAGGGAGAAGATGATACAGTTTTTGAAGAATCAGAAAAAGAATTAGAAAACATTGATTATGGGGATTCAAAAGAAGAAATTGAAGGCTATGCCTCACTATCTGAAAATCAGAATAATGATTATGTTGGAGAAGAGACAAAGGAGCATCAATAAATTTTTGGCTTTGTTTTGTGTTTTACTATTTTCAATATTTTGTATTGAACTTTGTCTTGATTTAGTGTTTCTATTACTATGTTTTGAAGTTTGAAAATTTAAATCAATGACTTTTATTGAATGCTGTGTTAATAACATGTTATCTTTCTTTGTTCAACTTGTTTTAATTGTTATAGAACATATTTTAATTCTTATACAGCTTGTGTTATATGTATATAATATATATTTTGACCGCTATATGATTTCCGCTATTTGCCCATGACACTATCCGCTATATTACATATCGGATTTTTGCCTTGTCGCTATTTTCCGTGATCCGCGATCGATAACACCAGATAGAACCACTTTATATAGAGGTATTAAGTATAAAAATAATAATATTTAATTATTACTTACTATATATAATAATACTATTTGTAATATTATTAATTCTAACCCAACAAATGCAATAGAAACTAGAACGGGAAATTGTGTCTTAATCACTCTCTAGGTGCAAGAATGAAAATTGATAAATGAATAATATGTTTTTCCAAGAAAATAAGAACTAATGCCAAAGTTATCGTTCTGAAATAGCGTCCATACCTTGAGGGTAACCAACTACAGCAACTGCTTCTTGTAAATATGGGATGTCACCGAGCTCCAAAAAGCTCATCCCTTCCCAGAATTCTTCATTGTCAACGGTGAGAAGAGCCAAATCACATTCATGACCAACCGCTTGAACCTCAGCCTTGTACTTGGTTGGTGAACCATGTTTCCTTACAAGCACGAATGTGCGATCAGCTACTACATGGGCATTAGTTACAATTTGCCTTCCAGGAATCACAAATCCTGAACAACGTCAAGAATAGAAAATTTAAGTTTATAAGGGAGTGATTTCTGTCTACTGACATGAATGTGAACTTCAGCACATATTCAAATATACCTGTGACAATTACACAGTACTTAGAGGTCTGTATATTCAGAATTCAGGAATAATTATGCTTTGCTACTCTAACCCCCTCCAACGCAGTGTATAAACAGGCATGTATTGAACATTTTATGTGAAATTAAACACCCATAGCCATGCCTAGTCAAGCCACTTGACTTGCATAGTTGAATTGATTATCTTCTGAAACGAGTGTTCTTTCAAGTTGACTGTGGTGCTATGTCTGGGAATGTTCCTTGTATTTTATACATTAATGAAGTTTTAAAGGACATACCATTTTCAAGAATAGCAGTAGATTTGCAAAAATGTTTAATCAGTCAAAATTCATGTTGGTGAAGAGATCTTCATAATATCACTCTACTAAGTGGAAATTCATTTTCGCCGCCTAATTATACTCAAACACAATTATCCACGTTATTGACACCATCTAGTGAAGCTGTATATTAACATCAGTCTTGCCTAAAGGGTAAAGAGAAGATAACTTGTTTCCTTCAATAAAATGATCTATTAATAATAAATAGCAACCTTCGGAATTCTTGGTCATTCATTTAAGGTCAGCACCTCGGTAGCCAAAAAATGGTGATTTTTGTTGGTAGTAGAGTATGTACGACGAATTGCAGTTAGCAAAAATAAGATATAGTTAAATACCCACCTAAACTATAGTGTATTTTCAAATTTCTCACAGAACTATTTTTTATATCAAACTTCCCGCCTGATCTTTTGCCCATAGCACTTTCCCTACCTCCCAGAATTCTTCAATATCAGATCTGGATTTAAAATTATAGATCATATATCGGCCAAAAAATAGCTCAATTTTGAACCTGGTCGTCGGATGGCTTATCTTCTTGTGTAAACATTTGGTTGGTTAGTGTGTAATGAGCAAAAGTTTCAGGTAGAGTTTCGTACAACAATAATTCCGGTGGGTAGTTGCAAAATGCTCAATGATTCGGATAAATATTGTGTAATTCTATGCATCCTGATTCGATAACTTTTCACTTGAGTCAAAATGAAAATTTGAAGTTTCACACAAATTATACGACAGTCAAAATGTCATAAACCTCTAGTGAAATAGCCGACAATGTGGACAATATTAAAGAAATGAGAAGCATACAAGAACAGGAGGGAAGAATGCAAGCAGCGAAAAATGGCGAGCGGAAATTTCAAACCAAAAGAAGGAACCTTTTCTCCTCACCGGAACCCATGCTCTCCCTCTGCGCCTTGTTCTGCCATGGCAGGAAGTAGTTGGGGCTGCTCGACACCGTGAAGACCTTCACGACTGAGCCGAGAGCAAGCTCAATGGCAGCGTAAGCGTCAGTGTGTTGGTAGGCCAACGGATCTTCATCCACCACTGGCACAGCGCAGGGGGAGGCATCGCCTCTGCCGACACCCTCGAAGGGGGCGGTGGTGGAGAAGAGGGCAGAGAGAACAGGAAAGTGCGGATGGGGGAGCAAGAGAGGGGAGCGTCGGAGGGGCTTGGATGGACGAAGAGAGGAGGGCCGGAGGAAGGGGAATGGGTGGCGGAAGGAGGAGGAAAGGCGGCGGAGGGAGGAGTAGAACATTACGGCGGGGAGCGGCGACCGATGGTCGAAGGACGAGGGTTTGGGTTTTGGAGTTTCGTTAACTTGGTACGCTGTTATCGGATCGGATCGGATGGAATCGGGCCGTAACAACTACCTGAACAGAGTAGGATCATGCTGATATCATGTTATCGGATCGGATCGAACGGAGCTACAACCAGGAGTAGAGACACGGAGGAGCTATTAGTGGGGGGCAATTTGTCATTTACCTCCCCTCTAATCTGTATCGGATGCCATATTCAGCCAGTTGCCCATTTTTTTAATCCTTTTTAATGAATAGTCAATTCTGTGCACTCTGCCATTTGATATGATCTAAGGGGCAAATTTTCTAGGTACCTGCCTAAAAATTTTAAGAAGAAACTAAAACTTTTATAAAAAATAATTTTTTTGAAAAAAATATATCTACGTAATCTACATACTCTAAGATATCTAATGGTATTAATATTATTGTGGATAGGCTTGTGTATGGTAAGAAATTAATAAAAATATTATTGTGAAAAAATCTACTATTATTCAGAATAATTTTTTTTCACAATAATATTTTCATCAATTTCTGATCGTCTATCCACGATAATATTGATATCATTAGATAATTTAAAGTGTGTGGATTACGTGAATATAATTTTTCTAAAAAAAATTATTTTTTTATAAAAATTTTAGTTCCTTCTTAAAATTTCTAAGCAGGGGTACCTCCTGATGTAAGTGATAAAATTTCGCCAAAAAAAATTCCTAGGTAGGAGGCCTACACAGGAAATCCTAAGCATAGTGGTTATTTGGCTACGAAAATTTTTTTTCTCGTGGATGAAGATATCCACAATGATCTACACGCTCTAAGCTATCCAACGGTACTAATATTATCGTGGATAGATGTATCCACGATGAGAAAACATGGATAAAAGTATCGTGGATATCATGGATAGGGTTTGCTACAGTAACAGTAAATCCTATCCATGATACTTGTATCCACGTTTTCTCATCATGGATAAATCCATCCACAATAATATTGGTACCGTTGGATAGCTTAGAGTGTGTAGATTATCGTGAATATATCCATTCATGAAAAAAAAAAATCATGGCCAAAGTACTTAAGTTTATCCTGGCATAGGGGCTGCCCAAAAATTTTTTTCTTTTTGCCACTATCTCCCCAGGCTAGGTGCTATAGAGGTGAATATCATCGTCTTTATTTTTTTTGTAATATATAATTTTATGATCAAATTAAAAGTTACATGTGGAATTTAAATTCATATTTTTCTTTTAATGTATTTATTAATTATTATGCGGCATATTGAGCTTAGAAAAATTTTTAGAATTATTATTTTTTATATATTATGCTGCTATTTTTTTTAATTATTATGCGGCATATTTTTTTATATATTTTGATGATAAAATTAAAGGTTGTCGTGCATAACTTAAATTCATATTAAAAGTTTTTGTGCATTTACTACCAATTACCTTTATGCCACGTAAGAAATGAATTTAGAATAGTAAAATAGTATGATTTCTCAAAGAAAAAAAAAGAGATACACGAGATAATGACCCTTTAATTTGGCACTTTAATCTATAAATAAAAAAAATAATTACTATTTATATTAGTCAACATAAGAGTAAATTATCTTTTAATATTTGATAATTAATTATTTACAAAAATGAAATACTTGTTTGATTTCTCTTTTATGTCTATTAAGTTTAATAAATGTTGTTATATTATTTTGAAAACTGTATTATGTCCCTTTAATATGGTATTTGTCTAATGTCTTAACACTTAATACTCTTTAAATTATTATATAATTATTTTGTAGACATTTAACTTGTAGAGAAAAGAACTAAACATCTCTTAAAAGTTGCAATTCAAGTAAGTTTACTAAAAAATTTTTTTGCTTACCTTAGTAAAGTCTTAGTTATTTAGTCATAAGATTTTCATTATACATTTAATATAGTTTATACGTAGAAATAAAACTTTTTATTTATTTTTTATAAAATATAGATAAATTTTTTAAAAGAAAATATATTATAAAAAAACTCATTGAGTCTTTAGTAACAATGTGTAAAGATTAAGAAAAACCATCCAAGCAATTATGCACTAAGATTAATATAGAAGATCTTCTTAACTTTCCGAGATTAAGAATTAAAATTTCTGAATATCATCATAATGATTGAGATAAGAAAAGAAGAGCATAATCTATAGAAGGGACCATATTAACCTAGATAACATAATTACCTCAAAATAAAATTGGAAATGTATTTAAAAGGTTTTCTCCTTCTTAGTTTAATGACTTTGTTAATTGGTAAGAATATAATATTCCAGACGATACTACTTTTATGTTTGTGTAGATTCTTTTGTTTTTGAGAGTTTTTCAAATTAGAATAAGAAATAAATGTTTAAGATATGAGGTGCTAATAGTGTACATAATCAATCATTAAGCAAGTGTAATGTCTTAATGAAATAAAGTTAACATATAGTAACTATTTTGTTTAAACACTTTGACAAGCTCAAAGCATATATCATACTCGTTTAAATGTATCAATTGATTGTATAAGATTTCTTTTACAATCATATTTGAGTTATATCTTTAAGTCATATTTGAGTTATCAAGTAGGTGGAGATTCTTAGGTTTTGTGGTCCTAGTGCTTACTTAGGGTCTGTTTGGCCCCATTTTAAAGCTAATTTTAAGCAGCTTTTAAGCAAAAAAAAAAAAAAGTTAAAAAACTGTTTGGTAATAAAAAACAGAAATAGAAAAAAAGTAAAGTATAAGTTAAAAAAATTATAATTTGATAATTTTATAGTTTCTGCTTTTTTTTAAAGTAATTTACATAATTTTGTTTAAAATTTTAAGTATTATTATTTTAAATAATTTAAAATTTTAATAATAAAAATAAAAAAATATTATTATTTTAAATAATTTATAATAATATATTTATTTATTATTTTAAATTTTGATAATAGTTAAAAAGTTATTAACTAAACATCGTATAAATTTTGATAGTGTAGCACAGTACAATATAACACAATTTAGCATAGTTATAAAACTATTAAGAGTGGGGCCAAATAGACTCTTAGTCTATGCTTTGATTGAATTTGAGATAATGTCCTTTGGGAAATTAACCCATGATAGGTTGGTGTTACAAAAGCTAGCTTGAGTGTGAAAATTCATGGGGATTTCTAGAATATGTTCAAATTTGTACTTATCAATAAATATATCATATATAAAATGAATATATTATATCACATAAATATATACCATAGGTCAATTAGTTTATGACCTCACTTAGGGCCCATTTGACCCCACTAATAATATGCTTTTAAGTAGATTTTGAATAAAATTTTGTTTGGTAAAGGTAGTCAAAAGATGACAACCTCCTAGTGCTAGTTGCTAGTTGACTCCATCATCCTTCTCTAGCTTTTTTCTCCTTTTGCCTCGCTAGTGCTAGTTGACTCACCAGCGCCCCAACCTCCTCACTTGCAACATGGCCCTAACCTTCTCGCACACATGCTTGCCTAGCTCGACATTCGCCCCCAATCTCCTTTCACTCACAGCTTGCGCCGCTCGTCTTGCTTGCTGTACTTGCCTAGCTCGTCGTTCACCCTAAAAAAGAATTAACACACAAGAGAGGGGTGAATTGTGTGTTGAGATTTTTTTTTTTAACTTATGATTTCTTCTAATCTAGATAAAAGAAAATAAAGATAACTATAACAATTTAGATAAAACTATATTATGAAGAAGAACTACACTTATAAGAGTTAACTAACAACTAGTGTCACTAAATTTATAAGTAAGAAATTCAACGAAACATAAATAAGCAATGCAAACTAAGTGATTTATAGTAGTTCAATCCTAATGCCTACATCCACTACCTAGGCTCCCCACCTAGGATTTTTAACACAAAACATATTTTCTTCTTTAATTGAGGTTTACACTAAGTAGTCTCACACTTCTCCTAAGAGAACCTCTTCTCCAAACCCTAAATGCAAGAAGTAAAATAAACTAATTATGAGGTATCTTCCAAGAGCACCTTTAATAATTAGTAAAATATAACAAATTCAATGCAAGAACTAAACCACAAATGAAGAGGAAAAAAAATGTTCATTCAAAGCCAAGACTCTTCTTGATGAATTTCTCCAAGAGTGCTAGAACTCCTCTTTTGAAAAAGCTTTTTTTGAATGATGAGGGCTTCAAAAAAATTTCTAGGCTTTAAGATCTTCAAGAGAGTTTATCATGGAAATTTCTACATAAAAGGAAGCTCTTTAGGGCACCAAGGGTTTTGAAGATCATGTAAAAAGGTTATAGGGCTTTTGAGAATATTTTTATATGATTTTTTGGAGTTACAAACGACTAGATTTGAAGAAATAACTATTAGAGGTCGAAAAAGCTCAGCTTGTGCCTATTTGGGCCAATTTAGCCTAGTTCAGTTGAGTCTGCTTCAGATTGCATATTTGGTTCAAATTGATTTAGCTCATTTGACGTCTGAATTGAGTATCGTTTGAATCATTAGAAAGCTTAGAAAGTATACTTTATAAATATGCTAGTTTCACAAAATTTTGGCGAGGCAAAATATGGTTTTAGGGTGATAGGATTCCCGCAAGTGCACAGGTTTATCGAAGTAGTAAAAATATCGATCCCACATGGACCAATGGGCAAGTACCGACAGATCTCAAAATTGCCAGCTAGACGAAGTCAAAATTTGGGAAGTTTAAATGTTGAACTAAATTAATGAGCAAGAACGTAAACAGAGGAATTGCACGAGAGAAATTGGATTGGGAAATGTATCAGGATATGGGTTCACCGCTTTGACTCTTTACAGCTAAATAATCAAGCTCCAATGTCGTAGTCCTATCTAGTTCAAGGGACTCAGCCACCTGACGAGCAGGTTGTGCCCTCCGATAGCTCCATCCATTCCCATGGATTGGGCTATCGGTCTGATTTGTAGGGTTCTGACGTTCAGTTGGACTTGTGGTCTCCCTAACACGTCTAAGGCCCTAATACTTTCAAGGCAAGTACAGCTTTACAAAAGGGGTCCTCCCCAGAAGATGTCATAGAAGAGATACACCGCCAGAAGATGTCTTCATTGAAATTGGGCGGTCCAAGCCTTGAGGCGTATGCTTGAAAGCCGAATATATCATTCAAATCGGCGATGGTGAACCGATATTCATTGTTGGCAAGTCTGAAGGTGATTAAGCCTGGGTCTGTTTCCAGGGCTGAGACCTTGACTTCAACCGAGCTGATAAAGTCCAAAGTGAAGGGTATGTAGGCTGGTTGAGCGTACTGGAGAAAATGACCCCAACCAAACTGTCTGAACATCCAAAAAAGATCAACGAAGATTCCTAGTGCAGCTAGAGATGGTGGGTCGATGTACCGTGTGTTGATGATGCGCCGATTAGAAAGAACTTGATATCGTGCCGCCTGGTAACTATCCCTCATCTGGATTTCTAGCAGCGCAGCTGGTTATTGCGGTGGCTCCAGTCGTGGATTGGAAGTCCCAGCTGGACGTTTCCCAGTCGACTTCTTGCGTGGCGGCATGGTCGAATGAGAGTCGAAGGTGCTGAAGTATGGTCGTTGGAGAAAATAGAATGAGCAGCGAGAAAAGGGGTGAAAACCTGGAGGTGAGAGCTCGCCATAAGTGACCGAAGAAGTCGCCGGAGAGTCAGCGGCCGACAGCGAAGCAAGCGGCGGCGACTAGTGGGGCAGACAGTGGGGTCGGCGAGATGTACGGAAAGGGAAAATCGGGAACTCTAGGCGGATAAATCGGGCGATGCTTAAGTGATTAGCCTTAACAGGTTGGGTTGCCAGCGGACCCGTTAAGCATGTTAGCGATCACGCCCAAATAAGCTCGTCTGGACCCGCTCAAGAAGTTCTTTGTAGAAATGTCTGCTGGGAACTCACGGTCCAGATTTTCATCAGGACCCACCTGTGATTTTTGGTGAAATGATAGAAAAATGACTGTCTCCACTGAATGAGTTTGGGGTATTCCTGTATCATTCAAAACCAAGAAAAAGCGTCAATAACCACAGCTGAATAGATAGGAACATATCAAAGCTAATACAGCCAATAATACAAGTAATGAAAGGGGCACAACAAGGCCCTTATATCACTTCCAACTATTAAGAATTGAGTGCCAACGCTTGAGATAAACAAGTAAGTAGCAGGCGAGCTTGTATAGGTTCCCAATAGAATGGATTAAACCTAATCAGTGTGGGTATAGCTTGTATCATTCTTGGTGAGTGCCTCTTATCAGGGACTTCTGTGCCAACTTCAATATCAGTACCTTGCTCAAGCGCCCGGAGTTTGGTGGTCAGCATCAACATAGCGTATGCACATTATCTACAAGATTACCACCAATGTTATAGCTATGGAGAAGAAATT
This sequence comes from Costus lasius, assembly GCA_027563935.2. NCBI lineage: Eukaryota > Viridiplantae > Streptophyta > Magnoliopsida > Zingiberales > Costaceae > Costus > Costus lasius. The sequence goes on along the minus strand of CM050446.2, from coordinate 22,415,428 downwards.
CAAACTTATAGCAGAGAGGGCTAGGATGTTCTAATCTTGGTCGATACGTCCTAGTGTCATTTTAGTATATAACAGGAATATAAGATCACTAAGAATTTCAGACCAATCATCAAGAAAACTCCTCAAAATATGCAAACTAAACTGAACTACACAAACATGAAAGAAAGAAAGAAAGATGCTGAAAGTAGATTCAACTAGGATGAGATGCTTGGGTTGCCTCCCAAGAAGCGTTGATTTAACGGTCTGTCAGCTTGATCATAGTTGGTGTTATCCTGGTGAGGGAGGATCAGCGAGGAGGAGTATAGGTTCCTTTGGTATCAGTTCATGGGGGACATAGTGCTTGAATCGCTGTCACCTTGAATGTGCCGGTTGAATCATGGAAAATATCCACAGCGCCTTGAGGGTATACTTTACGTATTACAAACAGTCCCGTCCATTTAGTTCGCAATTTACTAGAGAAGAGCTTAATCCTAGAGTTGAACAAAAGTACCATTTTTCCTTCGTGAAATTCCCTTCTTATGATTCTTCAATCATGCCACCGTTTAGTTCGTTGCTTATAAATCTCGGCGTTCTCATAGGCTTCTTGTCAAAACTTATCGAGTTCATTGAGTTGAAGTTTTCTAGCACTGCCAACTTGTTTCTCATCAAAATTCAGTTGTCGTATCACCCAGAAGGCTTTGTGTTCAATCTATACTGGTAAGTGGCACGACTTACCATATATCAACTGGAATGAAGACATACCGATTGGGGTTTTGAATACTGTACGGTATGCTCATAGAGTATCATCTAGTTTGAGTGACCAGTCCGTGCGAGTACGCGACACGATTTTCTCTAGAATGTACTTTATCTCCAGATTTGATATTTCCACTTGGCCGCTAGTTTGAGGGTGGTAGGCAGTGGCCACTTTATGTGTTACTCTATATCTTTTGAGGAGTGATTCAAAACTGTGCTCAATGAAGTGAGATCCACCATCGCTTATTACAATGCGGGGCATTCCGAATCGCGAAAATATCAACTTTTTGAAAAATTTGATAACTACCTTGGAGTCATTTGTTGGTGCAGCCAAGGCTTCAACCCATTTGGAGATATAATCAACTCCGACTAAAACGAATCTGTTACCACAGGAGGATGGAAATAGACCCATAGAGTCGATATCCCATACATCAAAAATCTCGATCTCAAGGATGATATTAAGAGGCATCTCGTTTCTTCGAGATATTCCACCTGTCCATTGGCAGCGATCACAAGATTATACGTAATTCTTTGCGTCTTTAAATAGGGTCGGCTAAAAGAATCCACATTGGAGGACCTTGTACGTTGTTTTCTTACTACTACAGTGTCCTCTATAAGAAGAAGAATGACATTGGAATAGGACATCTGAAATTTCTTCTTCTAGTAAGCATCTCCGAATGATACAGGCTGCGCAACACTTGAACAAAAGTGGTTCGTCCTAATAATAGTGTTTCACAATCGATATAAACCTCTTTCGTTGCTGGTACGTGAGATTCGGAGGCATAATACCAGCTGCAAAGAAATTTACTAGATCGGCGTACCATGGTGTTTTTATTGTGGAAACGGCTAGCAAGTTTTCATCCAGGAACACATCATCTATCTCTTCTTCCAAATTGCTCTCGGAAGTGGATGTTAAGCGGGATAGATGGTCTGCTACTAAATTATCAGCTCCCTTCTTATCTTTGATCTAAATGTCAAATTCTTGCAACAACAATATCCACCTCATCAATTATGGCTTTGCGTCCTTCTTCGTCATGAGGTAACGAATCGCCACATGATATGTATAAACAATAACATGTGAGTCAATTAAGTGCGATCGAAACTTGTCAAATGCAAAGACTATAGCTAGCAATTCTTTTTCCGTTATAGCATAATTGCTCTGTGCTTCATCAAGCGTTTTATTAGAGTAATAGATGGTGTGTGTCCGGTTGTTTTTTCGCTGCCCCAGAATGGCTCCTACTGCATAGTCGCTGGCATCGCATATTACTTCGAAGGGTAGCGACCAATCCGGAGGTTGCATTATGGGAGCTGAAATCAACGCGCACTTTAGTTGCTGAAATGTGTCCATGCAATTCTAGTCGAAAACAAATGGGACATCCTTAGCAAGTAGAGATGTTAAAGGCCTAGCAATTTTAAAAAAGTTTTCAATGAATCGTCTATAAAAGCCTGCATGTCCTAAGAAACTTCTTATTTCTCTGACGGAGTTTGGAAGCGGCATTCTCTCCATCACATCAATTTTTGCTTTGTCGACTTCGATACCACACTCTGATATCAAATGACTAAGAACGATCCCTTCTTTGACCATGAAGTGACATTTCTCCCAGTTGAGCACCAGGTTCGTCTCTTCATAACACTGTAAAACACGGGTCAGATTAGATAAACAAGAATCGAAACTAGACTCGTATACCGAAAAGTCGTCCATAAAGACGTCCATGATGTCTTCAATGAAATCTGAGAATATCGCCATCATACACCACTGAAAGATAGCTGACACATTACATAAATCAAATGGCATGTGCCGATAAGCGAAAGTGCAGAAGGGACATGTGAATGTGGTTTTCTCTTGGTCATCGGGATGTATTGGTATTTGGAAAAATCCTGAGTAGCCATCCAAGAAACAAAAATAAGAGTTAGTGGCTAATCTCTCAAGCATTTGATCAATAAAGGGAAGAGGAAAATGATCTTTGCGGGTGGCCTTGTTCAGTTTCCGATAGTCGATACACATGCGCCACCCGGTAATGGTTCTTTGCGGTATCAATTCATTGTCTTTGTTCTTTACTACCGTTACTCCTCCTTTCTTCGGTACCACATGTAGCGGACTTATCCATTCGCTATCCGAAATAGGGTAAATAACCCGTGCATCCAATAATTTCATAATTTCTTTTTTAACTACTTCCTTCAAGTTCGGATTAGTCATCTCTGGTATTCGATAGATGGTTTGCTGTCGTCTTCAAGGTATATCCTATGCATGCAGAAAGAAGGGTTAATACCTTTTATATCTTCCAAAGTATAGTCGATTACCTTCTTATGTTTCCGTAGTTTATCAAGACGAAGGCTCATTTGTTGTGAATCGAGGTGGGCAGCTATAATAACAGGGCAAGTAGAATTTTCTCCTAAAAATTCATACATGAGGTTGCTTAATAAGGATTTGAGCTCTAAGTTCATTCGTTCACAAACCTCATATTTCGGTGCTGGTGATTCTTCAAGTTCTTCTGTAGCCGGTTCGACTTCGGTGCTCGTATCAAGAATTTTGGTATAAGCACGAGCCTCCTCGTCCTGCTCCTCGTCATCTACATTTGTCAGGCAAACTTTCAGCGGGTCAATGTCTGTCTGAGGGATGTGGGACAAATCAAGCTCGTTGTCGACGACTCCGATACTACAGCAGGAATATGCAAAATGAGATTTCTTCAGACTTTCGGTTATATCAAACTCTACCTTTTCCTCACTTATGAGCAGTGTCAACTTCGCATTTTTAACGTCGATTATAGTGCCGACAGTTGCCAAAAATGGTCTGCCTAGTATTATAGGAAGCTTGGAGTCCTCCTCCATCTCAAGTACAATAAAATCAGCTGGAATAAAAAATTTACTGACATTTATTGGCACGTCTTCTAGAATTCCTATCGGATGTCGTACAGAACGGTCGACCAATTGCAAAAAGATATTTGTCGGCTTTAAGTCACCGATATCTAATTTCTTGCAAAGAGAGAGTGATATCAAACTTACACTGGCACCAAGATTGAACAAAGCACAGTCGAAGGGGGTGTTCCCAATTAAACATTGAATGGTGAAGCTACCTGGGTCCTTCAATTTTGGCGATAACTTATTTTAGATGATTGCGCTACATTCCTAGGTTAACGCCACTGTGCCGTGTTCCTCCATTTTTCTTTTATTAGATAGGATTTTCTTCAAAAACTTAGCATGAGATGACATTTGTGATAAAACATCGGTAAAAGAGATGTTAATATACAATTTTTTCAAAACCTCCAAAAATTTACCGAATTGTCGATCAAGTTTTGCTTTTGCCAACCTCTGGGAAATAGAATGGGTGGTTTGTAAGGTGGTGGTGGCACATAGATAGGTTCACTCTCTTTCATCTGTGGTTCATTCTCAACGACAATAGGTTCCTTAAACTCCGGAATTTTTCCTACATCCTCGGAATGATCCTACTTAGGCATTTCTGGCTCTTCAAGCTCTTTGCCACTACGTGTGGTAAGGGCATTGCAATGTTCTCTAGGGTTTATTTTGGGTTATCCGGGCAATCTGCCTAGTGGTCTAGTAGATGTGCTGGCCTGTTGGGCTATTTGATTTTCTAGGATCTTCTGGTGTGTGGTTAAGCCCTTGATTGCATCCAGGATACTTTCTATTGCCTTGGTTTGCGTTGACACAAAGTTGTCAAAGCGTGACTCTAAGGTGTGCTCCTATGGTATTGGGTTGGTATTTGGTTATGGTGGCTGGTCAAATTGTTTAGGATAATACTCGGCGTTGGGTGGATGAAATCCAGGAGATTGCCTATAGTTTGATGGTTGGGCTGCATTGTTGTTTATATAGGAAAAGTTGGGATGATTCTTCCACCCCGGGTTGTACGTGTTTGAAAAAGGATTGTTTTGGACCATCGGGATAAAGTTACCTATAGCATTCACTAAAGCAGGTGGGAGGTCTTGTGATACCACACTCCCAAATTGATAGGTGTCAGAAAGATGACCTTCCACTCCACAAACTTCACACATAACAGAGTTAGAATATTCTGTAAGTGCACGGCACCAAAAACTTGATAGGATTCTCGTAAGTGCACAAGTCTATCGAAGTAGTAAAAATATCAATCTCATAGGGACTAATGGGCAAGTACCGACAGATCTCAAAATTGCCAGCTAGACGAAGTCGAAATTTGGGAAGTTTGAATGTTGAACTAAATTAATGAGCAATAACGTAAACAGAGGAATTGCACGAGAGAAATTGGATTGGGAAATATATAAGGATATAGGTTTACCGCTTTGACTCCTTATAGCTAAATAATCAAGCTCCAATGTTGTAGTCCTATCTAGTTCAAGGGACTCAGCCACCTGACGAGCAGGTTGCGCCCTCCGATAGCTCCATCCATTCCCATGGACTGGGCTATCGGTCTGATCCGTAGGGTTTTGAAGTTCAGTCGGACTTGTGGTCTCCCTAACATGTCTAAGGCCTTAATACTTTTAAGGCGAGTACAAGTTTACAAAAGGGGTCCTCCCTATAATTCTTGATTTACAAACCTCCCCCCCACGTGGCACCGGCTCAAACGCACCCTTTCGAGTAGCGTAGGCAGAATGCATCAAAATAGTCCAACGTTCTGGCACACCTTTGGTTTGCCAGACACATCTAAGAACCAAATTCTCACGCAAGGGAGTACAGTTCGTCAAAGGGGTTTCCCCTAGCCCCTTATTTACGAACCTCGCTCAAGGAAATAAAAGGCTCAAACGCTCCCTTTCGGGTAACGTAGGCAAGGTGTACAAACGGACTAGATAAACCCTCAACCGACTGCTTCCGACGCGCGGTCGGACTTTTGGTCTCTCCGACGCATCTAGGATCCTAGCAATCCCCCACAGCGAGTACAGTTTGTCAAAGGGTTCCCCCTAGAATTTCTGGTTTACAAACCTCGCTTGGGCGATCGAAGGCTCAAGCATCCCCTTTCAGGTAATGCAGGCAAAGAGCACACATATGGTTAAGTAAGGATCTAGGGTTTTAGGAGTAAGATTATTATAACTAATAAGCCATCAAGGGTTACCCCACATCCTGAATGAAAAGTTAGCCTATCATATTTATCGTAGAATCACAAGTAATAGTCTTTAGCAATACACGCATAGGCAAGTTTGCGCAGGAATTACAAAGGAAAGGTAAAATTATACAATATTTTGCATGGATTGTGCAATAAACGCAGCAAATCGAATGAAGCTTAAAGATCTTTCCTTACAAGCTTGATCTTGAGGTGTTCTACTCAAGAAGATCTTCAATGATAGCTGATGCGCAGCCCCCTCTTTCCTGCAGTCGCCCTCTTCTCCCAAGAGCAGCCCTCTAGCCTCAACGTGTGATCCTCCCTTCTCTTCTTTGCTCCAGCCTTTTATCTCCTCCCTCTGCGCTTTCTTTTCTTCCCCATGCCCAGCCAAAAGCCGCAGCAGCCGCTGCTCCTTCAGTTGAAAGAAGTCTCCTCTGCCCTCTTTCCATGCCCTGCAGTCGTTGCCAGCATCCTGCCTTCACAAAATCATCATTTCGTGGAGGAAAATTTGCCCTAAAAAGCTGCTCCACACCTCCTTTGTCAACAGGGGAGAAAGTCTTGGAAGCACCCTTGCCTTACCTTAGGTTAGATTGAAGAAACTTGGGTTAAAAACGCAGTTTCGAAACAAGCGAGTTCGCGATCTCGAGCGTGATTCTCGTCGTGACCCGGTCGTGATTCCCAGTTGCAGCTTCAAGCGTAGAGATGAGTCACGGGCCTAATTCTGATCGTGACCTGGTCGTGATTTCCGACAAAGGCTTCAACGGATCCAGAAACTTCCAATTAGGACCATCTTGATTTAGGAGGGGTTCCCCTGGTCTCAAAAGTCCAGATTACATCATCTTTTGTGGTTGTTTTGACCTGAAAAATGTGAAAATACCAAAAGAGGTGTAGATTTCATAGATGTAAAGCAATTAAGGCAATAATGAGGCAGAAAGGCCAGAAATAGAGACGATTCTGATGGTAAAATCATACTTGAAATGTTATATAGATATGTGTCAACATAGGGTTAAATACTACAGTAAGTTCAAAATTATAAAAGTTTTGGTTTAGTGATATGGGTAAATTTTGGGAACATGATAACCAAGGATGTATTTAATGAATTTTGGTGGAAAGAGCTATTAAATAAGAAGTAATTTAAGTACTGTACATTTATCTAAGGAATAAAAAAAATAAAATTATGAGAAATAAGTCTTAATCACTATAAGAGTTTAATTTTCTTCTTAATGTGGACGAAAGTTAAAAAAAACTTGAGCTTGAACTTCATAAATCATTCAATATCTTCAACCTAAATAAGATGCTTTATATCATGCATATATATGATATATTGTGGCTTAATTCTATTATTATTTTAAAGTAAAATGCATACTTTGTCTCATTTATTTGCTTAAATGTGATTTCGTGGAGTGGTTGAGGAGAACTTGGACGAACAATGACAACTAGGGTTTTGGGCGAAAATCCTGACGGCGAGGCTATTCCGGCTTGATTTCTTCACCGTTTTTTATGCTGAAGATCATGCTTCATCCTCTCTCATCGTAGATCTAGTCTACCCTCTGGTTTGCATTGATTTATTTGAGAGATTTAATGTATTTCACGATGAACGTTGTAGCGTAATCTATTTTCGGGGTTTGGGCATAGCCCACTGTAAGAATATTGAATGATATCGCTTGATTAATACATTACTTAAGTTTATCTTTGTTCTTATTCAATTCTAAGTTGCATGAATTCATATTTGTATATTGGCCATGTATATGTATATTTTAGACGTTGTGGGAAGGACTGAGAGGTGAACCACATCGTCAGATCCCCTTAGATTGATTTTGTAATTTCGACCACGAAAGTAGGTCAAAATTACTCGAGGAGTCAATAATTCTTTACATAACCCATTGGATTTGCTTAACCTAGTAAGCCACGAGAGTAGAAAACTTGGGTTAAGTTAGATACCGGATCGTGGCCTTAGAGGGAATGATCTGTACCTTATGAGGAATTACCTTAAGAACTCAAATTAAACAAATTTAAACACTAGCATTATCTTTCTATTATTCTTCAGAGTGGTGAAACCCTAAACCGTGATCTTCTCTCGAGATCTTTACACCCTGTTTGTTCTTTTGCTCTTAATTTGCTTTGATTTACTACTTGCATTAGGACATTAGTAACCCTCTTCATTAGTTAGTACTTGACCCCTAGTCCCTATGGGATCGATAGTTTTTATTACGCGATAGAACTGTGCACTTGCGGCAACCCTATCAAGTTTTTGGCACCGTTGCTAGGGACTAGGTTTGCCAATATTAACATAATCAGGAAATTGATAGACTAGATTTAGTTAGATTTCCTTTTATTTTTATTTTGTTAATTTTCTATTTAGTTACATTTTGTTTTAGTTGTAATTTTCATTGATGTTGTTGTTGCTTACCTCTTTGGTCAAGGTACCTTGTTTATGCCCAAGAACACTCTTCGATCAGGTAAACTTGTACCACAAGATCCGGAGATAGAGAAAATCTTTCGTCTGGTCCGAAGGAACTTAAAGAGATTAAAGCTTGAAGGACAGTTTTCTAATAGTTAGACTATGGAAGCTAACCACTCTCTCAAGGACTATGCAATACCCACCATCTCTGGTGTGTACTCGAGCATATCACGACCGGCTATCGAAGCTAATAACTTCGAGATTAAGCCATCCTTAATACAGATGGTGCATCAAAACCAATTCAATGGAGCAGCTACCGAAGACCCAAACCTTCATCTTTCTATCTTTTTAGAATGCTGTGACACTTTAAAGATTAATGGTGCTTCCCCTGACGCAATAAAACTGAGAATCTTTCCTTTTTCTCTTAGGGACCGAGCCAGATCATGACTACAATCTTTACCCAGGGCTCCATCATGACGTGGGATCAATTATCACAAGCTTTTCTAACAAAGTACTTCCCACCGAGCAAAACAACCCAGCTAAGAAATCAAATTACAAACTTTGCTCAGTGAGATGGAGAGTCCTTCTATGAAGCATGGGACCGGTTTAAGGAGCTACTACGGATGTGCCCACATCATGGCCTACAGAAATGGGTAATCATACATACATTTTATAGTGGTTTATTATATCAAACAAGGCTTTCTGTAGATGTTGCTGCTGGTGGGGCATTGATGAATAAAAATTATGATGAAGCTATGAATTTGATTGAGGACATGACCCTCAATCATTACCAGTGGTTAGGAGAAAGGAGCCAGCTAGTGCGAAATTCAGGGAAGTATGATCTGAGCATAATTAATTCCTTGGTAGCAAAAGTAGATTCACTTTCATCCAAAATTGATTCTATGAATGTTTCTACTTTTAGCTCAACTAGAAGTGAATCCAAGAGATCATTGTAATGTCGTCATGATAGGTAGTGATGAGCAATTACAGAATTCCAAGACTGATGAAATTGATAATGTAGAAAAGAAGCCTAACAGTCAAAAGGAGAAGTCTCATTCAGAAACTCCAGACAACAAAAAGACGGTGGCGGTGACTAAAGATTTTACAGCTTGCATGCATAATCAGCCATCTCTCAAACTCGAAGACACTGGTAGTTTTGATATACCATGCATGATGGTGCAAGGGTGGAGTTTAATCACCTAAGCGCACAATAAGGAGAAAGGAACAAGGAGAGGCAAACAATGGTTGACACGCCACCATAAAAAAACTCACCGCTGTCTGCTTGCAAACAACAAGGAGCAAAGGGGAGATGCCGCCTGAAAGAGATGCTCACCAATACATTGCTGGACTTGAAGCCGGCGCACGACGAAGAGAGAGCAAGGGGGGTGGTGTCGCACAAGAATGAAGCAGCCACATGTGTGGCCGAAAGAGGGAAGAGACGTTGCCGCTAGACTCGCTGCACATGACACTGGAAGAAGGAAGAGTTGCCGCTCCTGCTAGAAACTCGCCAGATGGATGACGCCCCACCACAGGACGTTGAGTAAGTCGCGGGCGCTACTTTCTGTTGCCGCCAGACACACAAACTCGCTACCGGAAGTGGACACACAGGCGCAGCGATGAACAGGCGACGGAGTCGAATAGAAGTAGAGGGAAAAAAATAAGAATGGGAAAAGAAGTGTTTTGGTTATATATATTATTTTTACAAAATGTCTTATTAAGTTTTAAAATTTACAATCAGTTCCCTGAAAATTTTAAACAAACCCTCACATATATATATATATATATATATATATATATATATATATATATATATATATATATATATATATATATATATATATATATTGACAGATATAATGGCCGAAAGGAGTTGCTCTCTTGTGAATTCTTTTCTTAACAAGCCTATTCTCTTCTGGAGCTCAATAAATCTGTATGCTCGATCATCTATGTTTGAGTGAGGTGGAATAATTCAATCAATTCCTAGTGGCACAGGTGTAGAGAAATAACAGGATCTATAACACTGTGTAGTCAAGAAACACTCAAGTAGGATTTTTTATTGAAGAGAACTTGCTGCGTACAAATTGGATCTAACTGTGTTACATAAAGAAAACATTACAGGCCTTATATAGATTGATCATAATTAAGGCATAATTAAAGCGAAATAACTACCAATAATCAAACAGATCTAGAAGCGAAGTATCAAAATGAAAAGGTGCTTAGGAAACCTAAAAGGTGCCTAAGAAAAAATAAAATAGCGGAAGATAGAAAGTTATCTTGAGTGTTGAGCGGATTAATAAGTTTAGAAACGAAGTATCACTATCAATGAGTCTGCGAAAGAAACGAAGCATCACTTTAAATCTTAACACTCCCCCTTAAAGTGATGTTCGCTGAATCAACCCCAACTTCGATCGCAGAACTTCGAATGGACCCCTTGGGAGTAACTTAGTGAAAATATCTACAATGTTATCTTCACTCCTTACTGCAATCATATCAATAATCCCATCGAGCACCTTCTCACGAACAAAATGGTGTTTGATCTCAATGTGTTTCGTTCTTGCATGAAATACAGGATTTGACGCCAGCTTGATAGCACTCAAGTTGTCTCCATGAATGGGAATCGGCTTATCACTAGACATATGCAAATCCTTGAAGAGTCGGCGAAGCCAGATACATTCTTGAGCTGCATGAGCGGATACTTTGTACTCCACTTCGGTTGTCGACAATGACACCGAGCCTTGTTTCTTGCTGCACCATGAGATACTTGCAATTTGGCAGAGAAAAACAAAACCAGAAGTCGATCTTCGATCATCCAAGTCTCTGGAAAAATCAGCATCCGCAAATCCTTGCAAAGAAAATCTTGCATTCTTTTTATAAAACAAATTCACATCAAGAGTAGTGTTAACGTACTTTAGAATCTTCTTTGCTTCCTCAAGGTGTGGCTTCCTCGCCTCTTGCATATATCGGCTGACCACACCAACCGAAAAAAGCAATGTCCGGCCTTGTTATTGTCAAGTAGATTAGACTTCCCACAAGCGCACGAAAAGGACGAGGATCTGATAAATGCGTTCCTTCATTATGACGAAGTCTCACGCTCACGTCAAGTGGTGTATACCACTTTTTTCCGTCGATCATCTTGAACTTCTCGACAAGTTGTTTGGCATAGCTGAGCTGAGACACAAAAATTCCATTATCCAAGTTCTCAATTTGTAGTCCAAGAAAGTTGCGCAGCTCTCCTAGCTTCTTCATTTCAAAACGCAATGAAAGCTCATCCTGGAGATGGGAAATTTCCACAAAGTTGCTACCCGTCAAGATTATGTCGTCGACATATAAGAGAACGACCACCATCAGCCCTTGATGTTTCTTGATGAAGAGGCTTGAATCCTATTCAGATGCCACGTAGCCGCAAAAGCGTAAATACTCCGCAATTTTCCTGTACCACACACGCGGGGCTTGCTTCAACCCATAGAGAGCTTTCTTCAACTTACACACGAGATTTGGACGATCCTCAACTACAAACCCGGGTGGCTGATCCATATAGATAGGACGATCAAGCTCTCTATATAAGAAAACATTTTTTACATCAAGCTGCCATAATTTCCAGCCAAAACAGGCTGCCAATGCTAGGACGATACGTACCAAAGTCATCTTTGCTACGGGACTAAAAGTTTCTTCGTAGTCTTCCCCGTATTTTTGCGAGAAGCCTCGTGCAACCAGTCTTGCCTTGCACCGATCTATGCTCCCATCCATCTTTCTTTTTATTCGAAAGACCCATTTACACGAAACAGGTTGCACATCGGGAGGCTTCGAAACCAAATCCCAAGTCTGATTTGTTTGCAAAGCATCCATCTCTTCCTTCATTGCGGCTTCTCATTCTTTAACTCCTCTGACTTCATCATAGGAGGAAGGTTCTTCATCATCGACTGGATTAGCCAAGAGGCAAGAGAAAGTTGTCACAAAGTTGTCATCTCTAAACCGAGAGGGCTTGATGATATTCCTTCTTGGACGTTGGCTTGTTGTTTCCTCTTCGGGAGAGTCATCTCGAGGAGAAACGAAACTCCCCCCTACCCCATGATCTTCCTTTGACGATCCTTCTAACGAGTGTGACAATGGCAAGGTTATTGTATCACTCTTTTCCATGCCAGCATCCTTAGAGTAGTATGAAGAAATCTCATCGAAGACTACATCACGAGATACGACAGATTTAAATGTTGCCGGATCCAAGCACCACCAGCCTTTTCTTCCCTCGTCGTAGTCGATGAAAATACACTTTATAGCCTTAGCGTCTAGCTTTCTTCTTCGAGAATCAGGAACATGAACAAAGCAAATAGAGCCAAAGACACGAAAGTACTTCACGCTAGGCTTGACATTAAAGAGCATATCAAAAGGCGATTTAAAATTAATCGGACTAAGCAGCACCCGATTGATCACATGAGCTGCACATCTCATACCCTCCGCCCATAGCTCCTTCGGCAAGTTCTTCATATGTAGCCAACTCTTACACGTTTCCACAAGATGTTGGATCTTTCGCTTCGCTATCCCATTTTGTTGCGGCATCTCCGGACATGAAAACTCTCTTTTAATACCGTTCTTCTGGCAATAAGAAAGGAACTCATTGGAACATAACTCTCCTCCATTGTCCGTCCGTAGAACTCGAATTTTTCTGCACAACTCCCCTTCCACGGTTTCCTTAAACTCGAGAAACCTTGAGAATACCTCTGACTTGTGTTTCACGAAGTAAACCCACGTGAACCACGTATAATCATCCACAAATAGTAGCAAGTAGGTGTATCCCGAGTAAGAAGCTGTCTGAGTTGGACCCATTAGGTCGCTATGAATTCGATCCAACGGGGCTTTACACCTCGAACTCGAGTTGTCGAAGGGAAGCCTATGAGCTTTTCCAAATTGACAGCCTTGACATACACCTTCATTCTCGAATTTCAACACTTCGGGCAACCTATCAACTAATTTCTTTTGAACCATAACTTTTAGCTTAGTCATATTGAGATGACCAAGCCTCGCATGCCACAATGACGTCGTGTTGTTGCTACTCATCTTCTCAATATAAGAGTTTGATGCAGATAAAACAAATAGATCATTCACCCGCGTACCTGTATGAACGACATCCGCCTTAATTTCCTTAACGTTTCGAAGGAACTTTACATCTTCTGGTCCGAAGAGAACGAAATTTTCAGCATCCACCGCGTTCGTCACGGAGAATAAATTTTTTCGTATTCCGGGTATGTGGTACACGCTATTAAGCTTTATTGAATTCTCATGGTTGTCGCCGATTATAACGGTTCCTTCCTACTGAATTTTATGAACCGTGTTATCCGCAGTAACAATCCCACTTCCACTGTCGTGAACATGAGAAGAGGAGAAGATTGAATCATCTCCAGTAATGTGATGACTGCAGCCCGAGTCGACAATCCAATCCTTGTTGATCGGTTGTTTTCTGCGAGATGTTCCCTCAGCCGCTAAGCACATCTCCCGAGTTATTTTTCCAGCTGCTTGTTCACCTTCCGAGTTTGTTAAGTCGACATGAAGACAAGCATTCCAATCTTCCCCCGGTTGTTGGTCGAACTTCTTGCCACCATCAGAAGAACTCGTGAAATTTCTAGCCTTAAGTTTAACTCGGCAATTTTTTCTGATGTGCCCAACCTTTCCGCATCTATAGCACTTGAATGCCTTCTTAGGTACGTTTGAATGTTCTGATGCCTCCCCATCTATTTTCTCTTTTCCTCTATAAGCCCCCCCCCCTTCTTCACAAATAAGGCGCTCGTAGATTCTTCTTTGATGTTGGTTCCGGCCATTTGTAAAGCCAACGACTCTTGAGATGATAGGAGATTTTCCAGTTCTTCAAGAGATGGTTGTTGCGTCCATCCTTGAATCGAAGTAATGAAAGGTGTGTACTCCAGTAAAAGGCCCCGAATGATGTACCTCTTCGTCCAAGCTTCTGAGATCCGCTCTTCAGGATTTAAAAGAGAAATCTCCGAACATAAATTCTTTATTTTAAGAAAAAACTCCGAAATCGAAATACCCACTTGCTTCGCAGCCGCTAACTCATTCTCGAGCATTTGCAAATGAGCCTCGTTCCTTTTGTTGAAGAGACGACCGAGCATTTGCTAGATCTCACGAGCAGACCCACAATCGATTATATGCTCGAACAATCCGTGAGAGATAGACCTCTTCAACACAAACTCTGCCTTTGCATTCAACTGCTTCCACCTCTTCAACGCCTCTGCGTTCGCCGGAGCCACGACACCGCCATCCACGATGACATCCCACAAATCTTCCCCGACCAAGTACGATTCCAGACAAGTCTTCCATATCCGGTAGTTTGACTAGTTTAGCAACTCCAAACCAAGTCCAGCTATACAACCACCACCTTCCATATCTCCGAGTGTATTGACCTTCCTCACGAACTTCACCTGAGCTCTGATACCATGTAGAGAAATAACAGGATCTATAACACCGTGTAGTCAAGAAACACTCAAGTAGGATTTTTTATTGAAGAGAACTTGCTGCGTACAAATTGGATCTAACTGTGTTACATAAAGAAAACATTACAGGCCTTATATAGACTGATCATAATTAAGGCATAATTAAAGCGAAATAACTACCAACAATTAAACGGATCTAGAAGCGAAGTATCAAAACGAAAAGGTGCTTAGGAAACCTAAAAGGTGTCTAAGAAAAAATAAAATAGCGGAAGATAGAAAGTTGTCTTGAGTGTTGAGCGAATTAATAAGTCTAGAAACAAAGTATCACTATTAATGAGTTGCGAGAGAAACGAAGCATCACTTTAAATCTTAACAACAGGCAGGAGGCGATCATCAGAATCCAAAATGACAAGCATTCAAAAGAATCACATTATGTTTCACACACAAATCTGTGTAGCAAACTGTTAAGAATGTGTTCAATTGTTCGATTCTTTATGTGTTCAATTGTTCTGTTAGTTGTGTGTACAATTTCAATTGTTAGTTTGTTACATTTGCTTTAGAAATGGCTATGGAGCATGCACTATATTTTTTTCCTCAATTATGAAAATCCTAAACTCAAATTCGTATTGGGTATCCTATTACATAACCTGAATTAGGGTCGAGTATTTAACATGTACTTGCATATATCCAATTAAATAAAAAATATTTTTTTATTTTAAAAATTCTATAAAATAATTTAATATATAATAATTATATTATAAAATTAGTATTTTTTTATTATTTATTTTTTATAAATAACATATTTTATTTATTTTTTTTTATGTATTTATATTTATTTTTTTATAGATAATATGTTTATATTTATTTTAAAATCGAGTATCAGGTACTAAATACCTGCACCTATAAATCTGAACTTGACCCTTCGAACTCAAACCCACCTCATTTAGCTTATCAGGTATCCGAACTCACTATAAATGGGTTGAGTCGGGTACCCATCTAGGGCGAGTTAAATTGTCATCCCTATTTGCTACCTCAATGTGTTTTAGAAGCAACAAAGTCAAGAAGAGCTAGTTTGTATAAAATTAGAGTGTTGGGCTCAAGTGGCATAATCAAACTAGTGACTTGCATAGTATTGGTACATTAGATCCATGATCAACAAGTATTAGCATATATTTTGCATGCATTAGCATATTAGTGTCACTCAAAAAAATCACACATGGGAAAAACTAGATGCAATTTTAGGCATGAACTAGATGTAGGCTAACAAAACAATTGCCTTTGATAGTTGTAAGAGGATAATCGGGCACTAGCGCATACAAAGGCACGAGGCATGCATGTGATACAAAGGGGATTGATTGTACATAAGTTGCATATTTCATGCCCTCGACCAATGCAAGTGTTCAAGAGCGCATGAGCACGAGCACACTAGCGCATACAAAGGCACGAGGCATGCATGTGATATAAAGGGGATTGATTATACATAAGTTGCATATTTCATGCCCTCGACCAATGCAAGTGTTCAAGAGCGCATGAGCACGAGCGCACTAGCGCATACGAAGGCACGAGGCATGCATGTGATACAAAGGGGATTGATTATACATAAGTTGCATATTTCATGCCCTCGACCAATGCAAGTGTTCAAGAGCGCATGAGCACGAGCATTGGGTGACTTTTATACTCCCCCGGTTAAACTTTGTCAACTTAGTAGATATAGTAGATATGACTTTGCACTTAGATGCAAGTGGGAAATCATATGCCTCCAATGTTGTATATAATTATTGTGGATGCATATATATGGATTAATTGTATATGCTATCATAAATTTAGCTCAATTAAAATGTTCAAATAAGGAATAAATTAACTATTGTGAAGTTGTATATAATTATTGTGGACCCATGTATATTGATTAATTGCATATGACTATCATAAATTTAGCTCAATTAAACTTATCAAATAAAGAATAAATTAATGGGTTCAAACATCTTGCATTACATGGAGTTGTTATTTTTGGTTTGCGTAAAGACTTAAGATTATTTATATTTTTATGATGGGCTAGAAATAAAAATAATATTTTATACATGTCAGGACATATGTTTCTTTTAATTAATTAATAGAGTGTTTTCCTTTTAAGAAATATTTCCCTGATATAACTCTCTCCCCTTGAAAGTATGGGGAAACACAAAGTCTTGGAAGATGATATCATAATAATTCTAGAGATAAATCAATAAATTTCTCATAAAAGCTTATGCTTAAATCTCCTTTCTCAATGTTTTGACAAAATGTATTATGTTGTGATTTGTTATCACAAATCGAACACTCCTAACAGTTGGTATAAAGCGATTTTATCTTAAATAATTAAGAATTTTTTTGAGAAATTTGTTAAGTACTATAATTTTTAGTATGTTATTTTTGACTATATGTATGCTATGATTTTTTTTCGCTAATTTGGTGCGCTGTCAGCGCTTGTCAATGGTGTAGTTGTCGGTGATTGTTACTGGCATGAGTCGAAAGGTGTAACATGCAGGAGGGCTTATGCCCTATTTGGTCATGCTGCATTGGCCACCGGTAATGGCTTCTGCCCCAATTTCTATCAACACACACAATAGGGCTTTTGCCCAAGGCATTGGGAGAAGAGAAGGAATGGGCTTCTACCCTAATCACCATAAAAACAAACAAAGCGCTTCTGTCCTAATCCATCTATCGCTCTTGTCGTAAGTGTTTTTGCCCTAATCTTGTGATTGCCATCATCGTAAGGGCTCCTGGTGCAAAAATTCGTGGACATGAGAGAATCACTGCCGGGCCTGCCATTTGGAAAAAAATTTTCTGAACGGCCTTGCTCACGATTTTGGAGCATAGCCCCTATCAAAGTGTTAAAAATGCTTTGAGATTCGTGCTCATCACCTCTAATTCGTGTCTATCATCTGTGTATTAAAAATCGTGCTCTGCACAAATTGCAAAGCATTTTTAACACTTTGATAGGCCCTGTGCTCCAAAAATCGTGAGCAGCCGGGCTGCTCAGAAAATTTTTTCTGCCATTTGGTGTAGGTGACTGTGTGGTTGTCTTGAACTGATTCCACCGCTTAATGAGGGTGGACGTGAGCTACAAGCGAGTGATGAGCGATGGTTGCAGGCGAGAGTGCTTGTGGGTAATAATGATATAAGGGGCTTGCAGACATGTGCAATAGCGAGTGACCACAATTGTGTGCAAGCTAGAGGTGAGTGGGATTACAGTCATGCAGGTGAACCCGATTTGGGAGCCAGTCATTTGGTCCAGGTGGGTTAGACAAAGATGGTATTAGTGTGTATGCTCTTAAGACCATGGTATATGTGAAATTGATATGTCGGCTGGTTGGATACTCGGCATCAACCAAACACATAAGCGCATCAAGTAGGATGCACTGAACTGACCTTGTGTGAAACTATGACTTGGTGTCACAAGTTGAAGTTTACAAATGACAAAAACTGCTCCGGTCTTTAGGCTTGAGGTCATTGACACTTACATCAGATAAATAATGTATTTTGATACAACCTAATACTTCAATGTAACTAGGGAGTCGTAACAGCTGTCATTAGGTATGTTATAAGTCATATGTAAAGTACGAGTGATCAATAGAGGATTTGCTCCTTCCTTAACTAGGGAGTTTGATAATCCAGAGTCCTCTCCGTGGGTGTTTGATCTAGAGTTGATAACTCAAAAGGTTACAGTAAATTTTATATGTCTAAATTACTTTTTTGACTGATCTTTTATGTAATTTTGTTTATTTTCTTAAATTAAATTGGTCATTAGGTTTGGAATCTATAGAATTTTTGTTTTTAAATTTTTTAGGTAAAATGTGCATATTTTTATGGATAGTTGGGTTAAGTGGATAAGAGCTAAAATTGAAGAAAATTCAAAGCTCAAAAGAATAAGAAAAAGGGCAAAATTCAAAAATTGACTCATGATTATAGGGTTGTGATCATTTACACAGTAGCCATTACAAACCTATGATTACGAAATTAGGGTAGAAGACTATTTTTCAAAAGCTAAATATGAATCTTAAAGAACCTCTCAGCACTCCTTTTTTTTTTGTTTGAGACTATGTTTCACATAACCTCTCTTTACATTCAATTACTTCTCTTGATTTTTTGGTCAAAATTCCATAAAATTTGATCAAATTTTACAAGTTTTACAAAATTTGGTCAAAGTTCTATGATTTTTTCATAAAGGTTTACAAAATTTGACCAAGTTATGTGAGTTATACATATTTTGGTCAAAGTTCTATAAATTTGATCAAGTTATATGAGTTATACATATTTTGGTCAAAGTTCTATGAAATTTGATCAAAGTTCTATGAAATTTGATCAAAGTTCTATAAATTTGATCAAAGTTCTATAAATTTGATCAAGTTATATGAGTTATACATATTTTGGTCAAAGTTCTATGAAATTTGGTCAAACTTTTATGAATTTTTGATAAAATTCTACTAAATTTGATCAAGTTTTATGAGCTCTATGAATTTTCATTAGAGTTCTACAAAATTTGATAAGTTCTATGAGTTCTACTAATTTTTATTAATGTTCTATAATTTTTAGTCAAAGTTCTATAAAATTTAGTCAAAATTCTACTAATTTTTGACAAAGTTTTACAAAATTTGATTATGCTCTATGAATTTTGATCAAAGTTATAGGAAATTTGGTTAAAGTTCTTCAAATTTTTAACAAAATTCTATGAAATTCGATCTAAGTTCTATAAGTACTATGAATTTGGTCAAAGTTTTACAAAGTTTGGTGAAAGTTTTATGTTTTAATCAAATTTTATAAATTTTGGTCAAAGTTCTATGAAAAAATATGGTAAAACTGAGTTTAACATACATTAATAAACAAATGACACCGTTAGGTGTACCATTTTCTCATCTCCTGTTTGCTTTGTGATGTGTACACAGGACCATACTTTATGATCTATGCTTAGCTGATGGTTGGACCCTACTGAAGATAACTAGGCAGGGTTCGTGCCTACGAATTTTTTTTTCCTCAGATCCTTTTCTTGTGGTGGCATTGACACTAGTGGACGAATAAAACTTCTAAGCGGGTACCCCGCTAGCGAGGTACCCTATCTAATGGTTTAATAACTAAAGCCTATCATGGGATTCATGCGTGCACGAATCGTAACCTAATCCTAACTCTAAAAGCGGGTACCAGGATACCCACTTAAGAGTTTTTTTCCTAGTGGACTGAGTAGAATTTACAAGTAGACCCTCTCCTTGTAAGGAAACTAATCTAAACCATTAGATAAAAAGAGCCTATAGATCAAAATAGATAACGTGATGCACTATAGTGTCCTACTAACTTGTATCAAAAGATTTTGGCCCCGTTTGGGGCGGCTTCTCGCGCGCGTTAGCATTTGCGGACAGTCAAAAATAGAAAGCTGATCTGTTTGGGGAGCAGCTTCTTAGTTGCCAACTGAGAAGCTGCATTGTTTTCCAAAAGCTTCTCACAGGTAACTTTTCGTAAATAAGAAGCGGCTTTGAGGGAATAGTGGCCCCGTTTGGGGCAGCTTCCCACGCACGTTAGCATTTGCGGGCAGCCAAAAATAGGAAGCTGATCCGTTTGGGGAGCAGTTTCTCACTTACCAATTGAGAAGCTACACTGTTTTCCAAAAGATTCTCAAGCGTAACTTTTCGTAAATGAGAAGCGGCATTGAGGGAACAGTAACATCAGCGCACCTTACGCATCTTGCTGGTCATACGCGTCTCGACGTTCGCCCTCGCCAGCTCTCCATCTTCGGCTCCGCCTATTGTCGCCTTTGGCAGTCGCCACCTCCGCATGTTGCCACCAAGCAAATCAGCTCCCGTCGCTGCACCTTCCGTCGCCGCATCTTCTCGTCGCCCATCATCACCAGCTTTGTCACCGCTTCCAGCCGTCGCTACCTCTGGCTGTCACTGCCTAGTAGATCAATTCCCATCGCCCATCACCGCATCTTCTCATCACCCGTCGCTGCACCTTCCTGTCGCCCGTCGTTGTACCTTCTGTCGCTGCACCTTCCCGTCGCCCGTTGCCTATTGCTGCACCTTCCCATCACCGGTGATTAGGGATGGCAGCGGGTAGGGTACCCGTATTTTTTGTGCTACCCGTACCCTAACCCGAATAACTATTCTACTACCCGTACCCGAATAACTACCCGTTTATTTTTTAGAACCTCTACCCATACCCTACCCTATTAAAAATTTAACTACCCGTTTACTACCCGAACCCTATAAGTACCTGACTTAAATATCTATCCTATTAAATTTCAACATATATATATATATATATATATATATATATATATATATATATATATATATATATATATATATATATATATATATATTGTTATCCGATTAATATTCGGGTACCTGACCATATAATACCCTAATAATGATCAAATTTCGGGTAAGATAAAACGGGTACCCGCAAATCCGAATAATATATTAAAAAAAGTATAGTCAGCAAATAAAAAATATATATTTATATACATATATATAACCGGGTTCGGGTAGTGGGTATCCGTCCTATGCTACCCGAACCCAACTCGGGTAGTATATGCGCTACCCATACCCTACCCAAACCCGAATAACAACTACCCGTTTACCTTTAAACGGGTTCGGGTAGAGCGGGTAATTGGTACCCAATTGCCATCCCTACCGGTGATTGCCCGTCTCTTCACCCGTCGGCATGGTGTCGAACACAGCGGTGGAATCCCAAATCCCCTTTGCGTGGCGACGACGAAGTGGGATTTGAGATTTTTTTTTATTTTTTCTTAATTTTTTTACAAAGTATTAATAAATATGAATTTTTAAAATTAAAATAATAAAAAATATAAAAAAAATAAGAGAATTCTTTAAAAAAAATTCTTACAAAATTAAAAAATTATTAAAAAATATAATTTTTTACCAGGTATTAATATGTAGGGTTCTGCACATAGGCAATTCTTAAAAAAATTCTAGAAAAAAATTTAAATTTAAAAATTTATATTTGTATGATTATTTCTTTAAATTTTAAAATAAATTAAAAATTAAAAAATTCTTGAAAAAAATATCTATTTTAAGTTTAAATTCATGTATGTAATAGCCTAAAAAATATTTATTGGTGTGTTAGGTAATTTTATATTTCATATACGCTTTGATATTAAAAAATTAATTTCTATTATAAATTAAAAATATTTTCTTAATAGAACCAAATAGCATAACATAGCAGCTCTAAATTACGGCAGCTCTAAATTACTTATAAGACCAGTTAAAATACCTAAATAGCCTCAACTTTCCCAACCAGCTTTGGTCAGACTAGCTCTGGTCAAACCAGCCAAAAGCCAGAAGCTTCAGCCGCCCCAAACTGGCCTTTTACCTGTTTCATAGAAATCCACACTTATACCATTCTTAAAAAAAACCATATAACATATACAATATGATAATTGTGTTAACAAAAATGTATGAAAAATATGGAATATGTGAAAAAATCAAAGTAAGTCACGGTTGGGACCTAACATTTGAAAGATAAGAAGATATCTTGGGGATTGCCTAGCTCCATTTAAAAAGTGATTGAATCAAGAGAGCCTTAGACTAATGATATAAAATACTTGATGCCCAAGAGTATAAACATTGAAGCACTTAAATAATCTGAGATAAGTAAAGACGTAAGCCTAGGAAGCTGGAGGCAAGAGCCTTGAGACAAGTTATCTTCCTATTAATTATTATATTAGCTCATTTATATAATAATTCTAGTTTATTAATTGTCGTATGCGGGATGTGTCATAATCTATTAGGTCATTTATATAATAATTCTAGTTTATTAATTATTAATTATTATATTGGCTCATGTGTCACAATCTATTAGGTCATTTATATAATAATTATAGTTTATTAATTATTATATTTTTAAATGTAATTGTCTATAAAACAAAACTTTCTATCTACAACATATATCAATAGTATATGGGTTATTACATTTTAGTTATTAACTAGTTCTCTTTCTAGTTTATTTTATTTCACCATCATTTAAAGAGTGAAGAGAGAGAAAAAAAATAATTTCCTCAGAAATATATATATTATAGACAATCATTATTAAAAATATTAGTATAAATTTATTATCTAATTATTGTACATGAAAAGTTCAAAAATATTAACTTAATAATCCTGATATAACATTTGATTTACATAATAAAAAATAACTTATAAAAAGATTATGTGCTCAAAGGATATAAGTAATTAAAAAAAACATATTGTATATGATTATTTATAAATTAAGCTATATTCATATCATTGTTTTATTTTTTAAAAAAATACATAAATAAATTTATATGTATTCTTTCAACAACCACGTTGAAAATTTCATAATTTTTTAAGTTAAATTGTTAGTTCAACCATCAATTTTATAAAGTAAGCACAAAGATCATGGATTTATTATGATGTAACTAATACCATCTACTTTATGCCACCAACTAAAGTATACCTTCCCTTGATTAAGAGTGAATTCATGGGCCCTAAAGTGTGGGTCCCATTTTTTAAGCTTTTTTTTTTCGGGTAAAAGAGTGAATTTATGTTGACTAGAACTTTAGCCTGTTTTCTTCGGAGAGAATATATATGAAAAAAAATAAAAATATATTGAATCTATTTTTTTTTCTTACTAGATTTAATATGTTTTTTTTTAAATTACCCCTAAATAAATAGTTTGATAATTATTAATAAATGGACAAAGTCTGACTAATAGATAACAATTATTGTTTGGTAAAAAAAAATTAATTAAAAGAGTTAAGTAACAATTGCATGAATCCTTAAGCTTTATTCTTAAATAATAATTAATTTCGCTTTCATAGTTTTAGGTTTAAAATGCATTTTCTCGACAAAAATTAAAAGGCAAAGTATATATTTTCTTTTGTTTAGTAAGATGTATAAAGAGAAAAATATTAAAAAAAGATTAAATTTTCTTAATTTAGTTGCATCTAATTTAAATAAAAGCTAGATAATTATAAAACACATGAAAAAAAAAACAATTTACAATATAATTTCTAGCAACAATAACAATATTAAAATTATAACTCTAATTATACAAGTAGTTCAACCGTAAAAGAGAAAAAAAAATTTGAGGGACAAAAATAACCAGTAAACATCAAAAGCAATTTTTTGCCGGCCTTTTCAATAACCAGTAACACCAAAAGCAATTGATGATTCAGGTAACACTTCTACTGGCTGATAGCATACCACGCTCGCTATTTGTCTCCCGCTCACTAGGAGTTGGTCAACGAAATCGGATTGCAGTAGGTGACTCTCAACTACCACCGCCGGCCCTCTCCTCCTGCCCTCCCATGTATAAACCGCAGCAGCCGTGCTACTCTCCTCGTCTCCCATCTCACGCTACTATCGATCCCTCTCTCTGACCAACTATGGCTGCACCGGGAGAGGCTGGGAATGAGTTGGTCCGGAACAAGCAGGTCGTGCTGAAGAACTTCGTCGTGGGTGTTCCTAAAGAGACGGACATGGAGTTCAGGGAGGGCAAGGCCAGCCTCAAGCTCCCCGAGGGAGTCGAGGGGGCCATCTTGGTCAAAAACCTCTACCTCTCCTGCGATCCCTACATGAGGGGGCGGATGAGGGACTATTACGATTCCTACATCCCTCCCTTCCAGCCCGGAAAGGTATCATCTTTTTTTGCGCTAGATTTCTGTCCCTTTTCCCGATTTGAGAAAGGTGTGCTTAGGTGTTTGGTAAGAGTGTTCCGATTCTTAGGGTTTTGAGAAGTCCTCTACATTCGTCAGTAGCTCGTGGTCGTTTTTTTTTTTTCTTTTTAATCATCTTGAGTGGTTGTTTCTCTCTTCCAGCATCCAGAGGTAGCACAAATTGTTAAAGGTGCTGTCTTGATTTCCCATCATCCCCCAAAAGCCGATTAATTAGGATTTTCTATATTCATAAAAGAAGGTTGATATCCAGGCAAAGCATGCTTCTTGTATCCCTCTTGATTTTTTTTTGTTTTAATATAATGGATCCTTCTGTTTCCATATAGTGGAAAGGATACAATTCTTGTATCCCTCTGTACTTGGTTTGCCACTGTGATCCACATTTCTGTATGGAAGAATACAATTAGCATGTTAAATCACATTCTTCCTAGTTACACAGTTATTTCAGAATTTTTCACTTACACTTTCCCTAATATTTGATACTTGTGAACTTGTCTACATTTTTTCAATATCCTAACAGTTTACCTATTTCTCATGAAGCCCATAGAGGGATTTGGAGTGGCCAAGGTTATTGATTCCAGAAACCCAAAATTCAAAGTTGGTGATTATATCACGGGATTAACTGGCTGGGAAGAGTACACTACTATTGTCCGGACTGAGCAGCTGAGAAAAATTGAAATTCTCGATATCCCACTTTCGTTTCATGTGGGACTTCTTGGTATGCAACTCATCTTTCATAAGTCTTTCTATCTATATGTATGACATATATTGTGTTTTGTTATTGAAATAACAAGGTGTTTTGGTTAGGTTAAGTGAAAAGGGTCCATTGAAGGGGATTTCTATTTCTTTAAATTAAATATCCATTATTACCCCTAGTAACGATTGTTCGTTGGATGATACAAAAAAACCAAACTCTTACAATTCTTGATTCCAATTTGTCATCTAAATAAATAAATAAAACTATATAAACTAAACTATATAAAAATAAAAAAAATTTAAGTATTTGAACCCCGACTTGTCCAATGACTCATTCCAGTATATCTCTTATCAGATCAAACAAAAAAAGAGTTTTTTTTTCCTGCCCCTAAACTAGATTAAATATTTAAGGTAGTCTAGAAATGACTTCCATGGTTTTACTGTTTTTTCACTTGAGCCAGTTTGAGGAATATGTAAAGATGATGATATAGATGACTAATCTTCATTAAATTCTTTTCTTGTCAAATTTTCCATCTGTTAATTAGTCATATCAATTCATTGTTTGATCTTCAGACTCGTCATTTGGTAAAATATAAACTATTTTGTGAGCGTAACTATTTTTCTTGCATCCCATGTCTGCATCCAATAAATGAAGATGTATATCTTTTACATGTTGCATTTACTCAGAACAATCATGATGGGGAAAATATGCTTGAACAGGTATGCCTGGCTTTACAGCGTATGTCGGCTTCAATGAGATTTGTGCTCCAAAGAAAGATGAATATATGTTTGTGTCAGCTGCATCTGGAGCAGTTGGGCAACTTGTAGGTCAGCTGGCCAAGCTACACGGCTGTTATGTTGTTGGAAGTGCTGGATCAGCAGAAAAGGTAGAACAAATTATATATTTCTGTTTCTTTTCTTCTGAGTCACCAATTAACTGTGCATATTTCAGGTTGAACTTCTTAAGAACAAGCTGGGGTTTGATGATGCATTCAATTATAAAGAGGAAACTGACTTGACTGCTGCCTTGAAAAGGTCAGTGTCACTCAATCTGGCAATAAAAGTCAAAGAGTTGTTTCACCATACTTGATTAGATTGCTCCATAAACTTAATTAATTCAATGTGATTGAAGATGCTTTACTACTGACTGCATGAGTCATAGTCACCTTGATGAAATTCTTCCCTAATTACTGTGATTATAAGTTTCAAATATTCAGATTCTCTTTCTGCTATAGTGCAGTTCATATGATTGGTTTGTCAAGAATTTCTTGCTTGAGCTGTTCCATACTTGAAAACATCTTAACTTTTCTTCAATTTTTTCCTTTATCTTGTTCTTTCAAATTATGAATCCTTGCTGTCATTTGGGATTTTAACAAAGCCACCTCCATGTTCACTGGACATTCCAGGGTTTTTTTTTGATATTTTTGGCTACATTGTGTCTACTCTCATTTATGTTGAAACAATACAAATTTGATTAAGAATCCAGCTAAAAATCAGAGTAATGATACTTATCCCTTTGTCATCCAAGTAAATCAAATATGAACACGTGTTCATTTTATCTTGTGAGATTTAAATCCTTGTCATGCAACCAAATCAAGTGTGGATCGTTATGTATGACTCGCTAGTGAATGCTTTATTTTTCTTTTGGATGCTGATCATAAATATATTTACATTCTTCATAGTCTTTGGTTGAAATTTTGGCTTATGGTTCAGAAAATATCACTTTCATTAGATTTCTAAAATTCATGCCTCTTCAGAAGTGTAGAACTAATACACTATAAATTAATACACAACAACTTTACCTTCTTGTGAATCTTCTAATTTGGTAGCCTATGATCATCAGATACTTCCCCAAGGGCATTGACATCTACTACGACAATGTTGGCGGCGCCATGCTCGATGCAGCACTGGCCAACATGAGAGTACATGGTCGAGTCGCCGTTTGCGGGATGGTGTCTCAGCATGCTGTGTCTGACCCCAAGGGGATCTCCAACCTCTACACACTTGTAATGAAGCGCATTCGGATGGAGGGCTTCATTCAGAGTGACTACCTACACTTGTATCCTCAATTCTTGGAGACTGTAGCAAACTTATACAAGGAGGGGAAGATTGTTTACATAGAGGACATGAATGAAGGACTTGAGAATGGCCCGGCAGCATTTGTGGGACTTTTCTCTGGCAAAAATGTGGGCAAGCAGGTCGTCCGTGTTGCAGAGGAGTAACTTTGATCTTTTTCATTGCCACAAGCGCCCTTTTCCTTTTCTGTCATGTTCTAAATTTCTCTCATGCAATGTTGACAAAATTTGTAGTAAGATTAGAGGTTCATTGTGAGAGTGTCCCTATTTTTCTGTAGCATGCAATCCTTGTCAAGTGCTTAAAGATGCTCTGAAAGAAGTTCACCTGCCATTGTGGTTCAGAGATGTACTTAATTGCAAATCTGACCCGCACACTGTGGCAAAGGAGATGCTTTCTTGTTAGTTCTTTTCTTGACAAGCCTGTTCTCTTCTAGAGCTCGATAAATCTGTATGCTCGATCATTTATGTTTTGAGTGAGTTGGAAAAATTCAATCAATTTCCTAGTGGCACAGGCAGGAGGCGATCAGAATCCAGAATCACAAGCATTCTGAAAAGAATCATATTATGTTTAACAAACAAACCTGTATGGTAAACTGATAAGAATGTGTTCAATGGTTCAGTTCCTTATGTTTAAGGGAAAATTTATTGTGATCCTAAAGTTTACACTTTTTTCTAGTTGATAATGGAGTTTTATTTTTCTCATTCTTTCCTGAAAAATGTATTTCATGTTTCAATCTAAACTAGTGATGCTGTAAACAAAATTGGACAATAGAAAGCACAAGTCTCCATTGTAATTTACATCTGGAGCTTACATAGTGGGGTTAGAAGTTAAACAATTAATGGGATATAAATTCTTGAAAGTGCACTTTCAATTAAAATAAAAAAAATAGAGGCCTGTGTTGAGGTCATTCGACGAGTCGAAGCCTAGCTTACGTTATCAAATCAATTTTTTTTTTTCACAAAAAAAGACAATTTATTTTAGTCAAATTTCATTTGGCATCGTAAGTCAAAATTGAACTATTCAGGTGGCATTTGTGGCACCACTTCAAAATTGGTCCAATAGAATCTGGATCAGTACAAGTATAAATCATAGTCCAAGGATAAGCATTCTGCATTTTCTATCTGCTCTAGTGTTACGTCAACCCTATTTTACCGCCCAACCTTGCTAGCCCAGTCAACTGGGCTTTTGACCAGGGTCAAAATCGGCTCAAAGCCCAGTTGACAAAGGGGTAATGGGAGGAAAACTTCTCCCCTAAGCGCCTATGGGCATAATGGGGAGAAGTGGCGCAATTTGCTTCTTAAGGAAGCTTTAGGCGCCTTACCCCTCTACCTTTGATGGTATACTTGCCTCTATGGCAAGTCTTGGGACTGATATGGCTTGAGAGCTTCTATGGAAACTCTTGGGGCGCATATGGCTAAGTGGGTGAGGTTTATGGAAAAGTCTTGGAGACTTTCCTTACCTCAAACCCCTAATTTCTCCATAACCACAACCCTAGCCGAATTTCTCTTGAAGAAGTTGCACCCTCCCTCT
Source organism: Costus lasius (assembly GCA_027563935.2). Taxonomy (NCBI): domain Eukaryota; kingdom Viridiplantae; phylum Streptophyta; class Magnoliopsida; order Zingiberales; family Costaceae; genus Costus; species Costus lasius. Next base: position 22,386,842 of record CM050446.2, on the reverse strand, counting down.
CTTATCTCACCGCCTCTTGCATCTATAAAATAGATGCATGCGTGTGCCTCCTTTAGACATATATTGCCGCAATCAAACAAGAAGGAGGGAGAGTGCAAAGCATTGGCGCAAGTCTTCTTCTTCCACCTTCAAGTCGCAAGCAACTTCCTCTTCTTCTCTCGTTGGCGCAAGAAGGAGGATTGCTTGGCACCTTCATCTTCTTCCATAAGGCCGCAAGTCTTCTTCCTAATCTCCCCTTGGCGAAAGAGGAATAAGGGCTTGGCGGCATCATCATCCTTCTCTCAACTTGGCGCAACTTCTCTTGAAGGTGGCGCAAGTGAAGTAAAGGATCTCAAGGCTTGATTCTCTTTCTGAGGCTAGCATCAAGCGTGGAAGGGAGCAACATTGAGAAGGTTGACACGTGGATACTTGTAGAGGGCGAGAACTTGAGCACCTTCAACATGACTTCAACAACTAGACAAGCAAAAGAGGTACATCTCTAACACATCCTTGTGTTCTCTTTGTCGTATGGATCCTTGGGAAAGGAATGTGTTTCAGGTGTAATGCTTCTTCCGCTACATCCTGGGACTGCAAAAATTTTAAATTACACCCAGCATTCCCCAACAGTATCGGCTGTGTGGTTCGGTAGGAGAAGTTTGGGTGGTTGCGCCATCCTGGATTGTAATAGTTGGAATAAGGGTTGTTCATGGGGTTTATATTTCCAACTGCATTTAGATGTTCATGCTGACTTTGGACCGCCTATCCATCTCCCACCTGGCACTCGGCACCTACATGGCCTGCAACACCACACACCTCACAAGATATTGAATTAGTGTCTAAAGAATTAACAGACCATGAACTAAATTTCTTAGTCAGATTGTCTACCTTCGCAGTGAGAGCAGTTAAAGAATCAAGATCAAATTTACCTGATTTCTTGGAAGGTGTACCTCGCTCCGAATTCTATTGATGGTAGTTCAGTGCCATGTCCTCCAGGAGGTTTATAGCATCTTCAGGTACCTTGCTCATTAATCTCGATCGTCCAGCAGCTGCATCGACTGTGAGCCTAGTATTGTATTCCAATCCCATATAGAACGTGTGTACTAGAACCCAAGTCTCAATCCCATGGTGCGGACACAGTCTTTGAAGCTCCTTGAATCTTTCCCAAGCTTCGTACAAAGACTCTCCATCCTTCTGCATGAAGCTCATTATCTGGTTCCTGATTTGGATTGTCTTCGAAGGAGGGAAATACTTTGAGAGGAAAGCTTGAGATAATTCATCCAATGTTCGTATTGAAGTTGAGGGGATCATGTGGAGCCATGCCCTTGCTCTGTCCCTCAGAGAGAAGGGAAACAAGAGCAACCTGATAGCATCAGAAGTAGCTCCATTAATTTTTAGCATATCACAATATTATAAAAATATAGACAAATGCATATTGGGGTCCTCAAGAGGAAAACCACCAAATTGATTCTGTTGTATCATGGAAATTAAAGCAGGTTTAATTTTGAAATTATTGGCCTCTACACTAGGCCTAACGATTCCTGATTGAAACCCATGTGTAAAAGGAGTTGCGTATTCTCACAGTGTTATGGCATTGTTGGCATTCACAGGTTGAGGCGCTGGTTCATTCTCCATATTGAATTGAATGTGTTCCATTTGTTCTTGACTTTCCTTTTTCCGAGTTTGCTCAAGCTTTCTTCTTTGTCTGAAGGTCCGTTCTATCTCGAGATCGATTTCAAAGAATGCACCTGCCCTGGAATTTCTTTGCATAAAAATATATCAGACTCAATTATTAAGTTCAAAGCAATTGACAAGCAGAAAGCAGTGTGAAATAGAATAAAGTGAGAAAAACTAACTAAAGCTTAGTCTACCAATCCTTAGAAGTATAATGATATCAACCGTTGTTCCCCGGCAACGGCGCCAAAAACTTGACACAATCTGCAAGTGCACGGAAATATCGAAGTAATACAAAAGATGTCGAATCTCACAGGGAACAAGGTCGAGTACCAGAAAATCCAATTCTTGATATCTAAGCTGATCAAAACAGGGTTTTAAGAACTTAAAATGAAAAATAAGTGAAACTGCAAACGAAGGAATCAAGCAACAACGGTAAGGAAAATATATGAGAGAGATATCAGGGCTATGGTTTCCACCACACTGACGATCTTAATTGCGTTTAAAAATATCAGTTATAAGGATTTATGGTTTTACACAAGGAATCTAACCCTAGAGTACAAGGTGTCTTCTCTTGAGTGTACACCCCGGTGTTTGCCTAGAACGGTCTCCTACTCTCGTGGTGGATCATTTTAGACAAACCCAATGAGTTTCGTGGTAGATTATGAACCCTCAAGCGAAGACCAAGCACTCTCGTGTCGAGGCTTCGCAAGTTTCACAAAGAGGTTCCGTCATTACGATCCTACTCTCGTTATGAATCGTAACGACTAAGACATGTCAATACTTGGCCAAGGTAAAGATCATGAAATAAGTACATCAAGTGAAATATGCTAACAATATAATCTAAATAACAGAATTAAAACATGGATTGTGAATAAAAATCGTCAGCGGGCTTCAATCGAGCTCCGAAATAGGGTTTACGCTACAATCATTATTGAAACGCTAAAAAATCTCTCTTTAAACATAGGAAAATCCTGGGAAAGAGTTTCTAAGAGGGAGGAGATGATAGAAACAAATAACCAAGAATCGCCGTGTTCCGATGATCAGATCTCCAAAAATCGCCTCAAAGTCACCTATTCGCCGTGTTCTTCTGCCCTAGCTGCTTCGTCGCGTGATTGCTCAATGATTAGGGCATGAAAATTGGGGCTTTTATATTCCTTGTAATCTCCTTCGAATCAGATTTTCAAAGAATCCTCACTTGCCAAATTTGGACTTGAATCGGGCCCTAAATCATTGAAAACCCATATAGAGGTCGGACTGTCCAGAAAGTATCACGGGTGAACCCCGCCGGGTTCGCCAGGTAGTGAAGCTTACTGTACAGTTCTGTCGCGAAAGAAGCACCGGTGAACCCCGTCGGATTCACCTACCAGTGAAGTGCATTGTGAAGATCTGCGCAGATTCTCTCAGACAGGATCATGGGTGAACCCCGTGGGGTTCACCTGGTGGTGAAATCTACTGTGAGTTTCGGACACCCTCGACAACATCGGTGAACCTCGCCGGGTTCACCTGGCAGTGAAGTGCGCTATGGGTTTCATCCTTCGGCAAGATCACCGGTGAACCCCGTGGGGTTCACTTAGCCGTGAAGTCCAGAAGAAGCTCCGATTTAGCCCAAATTTGATGGGCAGCTTTGTCTTCTCATAAAGAATCACCCCATGCTCTTAGAATCTTCAAAAAGACTTCAAAATTGGGTGATATTGCCTGAAATTCCACAAAAAAAATGAAAAGTGAAGATTTTGAAGCTTTTAAGTAAATAAGCCTTAAAGGAGTGCAAAAACATTAAAATAGGCCTAAATTCATCATGGAATAATAATATAAATCACTACTAAAATGCAAGACATCAGTAATCTCCTTAATTTCTTAATGATTGGATTATTTTTATTTCGTCAGTTGTTCTATAATATGATAATTTTACTTAGGTGATTATTGTCTTTGATCTTTTCTACTTTTAATTATTAGCATATTTTTAGAGTTTTGTAATATGTACTGAAAGGTGATTTGCAAAACTTGGAACCCTAAAATTATGATTTAGGAACTTATGCTAAGAGATTAGGTTTGTTCTTAATTCTTGATTTTTGAAGTATAATTCTTGTTGATAATCTGATCTAGGAAATTTTATTAGTTAGACATGAAAATATGCATTGAAAGATGATATTGGATTGTTGGAAATGAAGTTAAGATATGAGAATATTTAATTTCGCTTGAGATATTAATACTGAAAGTTAAGCCACGAGAGTGATTTAAACTTTCTTTGTCAAAATTTACTTATTTTAAAACACTGAATAGCAAGTCACGAGAGTGAAGGTTGGTCAGTGTCAATTGTCGTTGCGAGAGCAAGGCAATTTCCTTTAAAAAATAAATTTCATCTTTATCATGTTAAGAATAAATTAATGAACACTTATTTCTGTCTAGTCGTTGAAATTAAGGTGGATGAAACCCTAGTCCCAACTTCCTCTCTCTGATAATCCGTACACTTTCCGATCGTTTGCTTACATCGTATTCGATTTGCTTAGCTAGTGAGAAAACAACAATTTGGTACTTAACATGTAGGTTCTTGTGGTTCGATATCTTTTATACCTTCGAGTATCCGTGCACTTGCGAACACAATACTACTCCTAGCCTCACCCACTAGACTTGCTTGCCATCAGCACTTGCCGGACTTCTCTCCATGCTTGCTCCGTCTAAGGGTGATTATTTCCCTTAACATATAACTTCTTTTAAATAGTGTAGCATAAGGTAGAACCTACATCTCATAAGGTAGAACTTATATATATTAATGTAGAATTTGTTGGAATTTTTTACTCAACTTGATAAAACTCCTACATCTCACTTGTGCAATCACAACAATAAATAGATGCAATAAAAATTGTAATCAACTAAGAAAAATAACCAAACATAATTACACTAAGATTTTACATGGAAAAACCCTTGAAAAGAGGGTAAGAAAATATGTTAGCAAGCCACCAAATTTCCATTGTAAATTTAATAATACAATATCTCTTCATAACAATAATTTCATTAACAATAAGATGAAAAATCATGCAAGGAAGAAAAACTATCCCTAAATTCGCCACTATATTTAAAATAGTATCTACAAGAGACCAATTAAAAATATGACCGTTGAATAGGTAAAAAACTGCCCCAGGAGTATCTTTATAAAATTTTGTGCCGATCAAATGATCGATGACTCAAGGATTGTACTGGGAATTTCTCATTCTCTTACCCTCTCCCTCCTGCTCTTGTTGAAATCCAAAAAAAAAACTTTCTTCTTTTCTTCCTCCACGTTCACGTAGATATCAAACATTAATTAAGGGATTTTTATAGAAAAGTCCATTCCTTTCTTATATTTGCAAGTGGGTCCCTACATGATGTAGGACCCACATATAATAATCTCCTCTCTTGCATTATACAGGGATTATCAATGCAATCATCTTCCTACATACATCAGTCTTCTCTTTCATCACAATCTTAGTCATTATGTCAGATGAATTTTTATCAATGTGGATCTTGTTGAGACTCATCAATTTCATATTTAAAACATCTCTGATCTAATGGTATCTAATGTCAATGTGCTTTGTCCGTGCATTATAAGTAGCATTTTTGCTAACTCCATAGCACTTTGACTGACATAGTGAATTATATATTTCTTTTGACTTATATTCTACTTAGTCAGGAAACCTTTAACCATATCAATTCTTTTCCTACTTCGATGGCTGTAATATATTATGTTTTAGTAGTAGAAGAGCAACACATCTCTACAATTTAGATTGCCATGAGACAGCTCCCTCTGCAAATGTAAACAAATATCCGAAAGTAGATTTTTCTCTATCTAAGTCACCTACACAATTAGCATCGGTAAAACCTTCAAAGAAAAGCAATGAAGTACCAAAACACAAACATATTGCTGATGTACCTTTCAAATATCTTAGGTTCCATTTTACTTCTTTCCAATGACTTATACCTGTATTTGCAAAATATCTACTAACCACTTGATAGGCCCCGCAAGCATACGGTTTCTATCGAAATAGTAAATAAGATCGTCCCAAGGGAGCAGGGTGTCAAGTACTAACTTTTTGTGTCATTGAAAGAAAGACAATTCAAACTCGGAATGTAATAATTTCTCTAAATCTAATTTATCGAATCAAGAAACAAACGACTAAATGGGAAAGTTATAGTTTTAGAAGTGTTCAAGACTTCAGGTTTCACCTCGTTGAATGAATTAAACGTAAAACATTGAATCAAAACGAATTAATAAACGGATCTCCTTCTCTCGAAGCGCAATCCGACGGTAAACAACTTAAGGCGATCACTCCTAGGGTACGGATTACCTTCTCTCGAAGCGTAATCCGGTGTCTAACTTAAGCTAATCTCCTACTCTCGTAGCAAAACTAACTTGAGAGACCCATTAGGCTCTATGAAAGATCGTAAATCCTCGAGTGACTTTGAATGACTCTCGTAATTCAAGTCACAAGTTTAGATGAGAAAGTTCGAGTGTTACGATTCACCTCTCGGTTCATCACGTAACACTTAACACATACAAAAGTTTGGCCAAAACAATTATACGCAATAAGCACAACTCATTTAAATAAGTCAATTTACTAAAAATAGCACTGAGATTCAATAAAAATGTTTTACATATGCAGAATTGTTCAACAGGCTACGCCCGAGTCCCGAACTAGGGTTTTACACCAAGAAACACATTGTTTATCAACTAAACCCAAGAAAATGTATTCGAAAGGAAGGGAAATTACAAATCTGGGGTAGGAGACGATAGATCTTCAGTCTTCTCTCGATAGCTCCAAAGAAATCCGTCGAATCAATCCCAAGAATGCAGAAATCGCCCTCTTTTCGCCCTAGGTCGCTTCTCTCCAAAATTCAAACCCCGTAACCACCCAAAATCCTTGATTTTATACTTCATCCCAAACCTTGGACGGTTAGGAAGATTAAATGGGAGTTTCCCCCAATTTCCTGACATATGGAGCGTCCGATTTGGCGAAGAAACAAACAACCGTCGCGATCTGCGAAAGCGAACACGGGCGTGATGGCGAACACGGGCAAGCCATGTTCGGTTCGGTGATCAGCAGGTAAGTAAGCACGGTCGTGCGTCTGGACACGGGCAGGCTGTGTTTACTTCGAAAAAATCTGGAACACCCGAACACGGGCGTGCGCATGGCGGTGATGACTTTGGCGGATTTTTGGATTCTGTCGAACACGGCCGTGCTGCTAGGCCGTGTTCTCCTCGTCAAATGCAGAGTTTGAAGCCACGATGAACACGACCGTGAATACAAGCACGGCCAAGCCGTGTTCTCCATATAAAGCTCGAAAAATTCTCAAAATTTTCCTGTGTGATGCTTGAAATGTGCTGAACCTTTCCATAACTTCATATCTTCAAAATGTTTTCGAAAATCTAGAGAAATAGCCTGCATTTCACAAATAATCAAAAAATAGTGATGATTCTGAACTTAATGAGAAAAAAATTCAAAATAATATCATAAAAGCATAAATAAGGCTGATAAAGAACACATAAATAAGACTTTAAATCTGTTAAAAGTAACGCTTATCAAAATATCACAGACTTAAAATCTTGCTTGTCCTCAAGCAATTACACTCTCAAGGATAATCAGATATAAGGAAGACAGCATGATCAAAAGCCAATGTATGAACTTTATATGAAAACACTTATACTCTATCCTAGGATGAAGAATGCAAATCGAGATATAATCTTAAACTGTGAGTAAAGCATTATATTCGGTGGCAATCCACAAATCTGAAATGGGTAAAACACCAACGCTATGTCTAGACTATTCATATTCATAGAGTCCTTCTGAAGACAGCCAGTCAAGTCAAGTTGCACTATTTCAATAAGGGCTTCATAAAGTTTTACTCGGTTAGTTCAAGCTACTTCTCTGAATTAACTTTTCACCTTGTGACGTGAGGGACAAACATTTGTGATGAATGCACCCCCAGTACTTAGTTAACAAGTAAACTCAGAGTGTGTACACCACATAATGTACACAAACTCATTTCTTCACTCTAAAGTAAAAGAAATCGGAGTTGTTCACTTTTACCAACCCATTCTTTTCATCTCATGACCCCTTTTACTCTCTTTTTTTTTGTTTTTTTTTTTCCGACAATGCCAAGTTAGATGAAACTTTTGGATTCATCTTCGCTTTGGTACCACTGCCCCTTTTTGTCTTTTTTTTTACTAAACTTGAAAAGCTGTCACCAACAAGGAATAGATAAAGCATGAAGCGTTAAAAACATAATGTCATGTAATAAATGTAATTCAGCAAAAATGGGGATCAACCTTTGAAACATCATGCAAACCATAGTTAAGCATACTCAATCACAATCTAAACCAAGAACCATAAGTATAAAAGTAACATAATAAGAACTCCCTTGAACTTAAGAAACACACACATCATCCTTAATCTCATCATGGGTTAGAGTGTGTAAGAACTGAGGACAAGTTCACAACAATATCATCACAGACTTAGAATTTTGACACAGAATGGGAGGATCAAGATATAAGCATGAAAAACATCAGAGAAGCCCAGTGCATGAAACATAGTATAACATAGCACAAACACACTAAATCACTAGACTTAATAAATAACCACGAACAAAACATGTAAAACCAAAGGCTTAAAATTGAAAAGTACAAAGCATGAAAGAACTAACACTGACTAACACATACTAAGAGGGAAACCCTCTACCCACGGCAAAAGAACTGCATAGTCTCCTATGCAATAGAAAGTACAGGAATAACATTGAAGGAAAACAAATTACTAAAAACAGGGAAATATCACCATCTGCGAGTGTTCAGGGCTCGCGGCATCTCCTAAATGATTGAAAGCATGATGGCTGAGGTATAGAAGGTAGCATAAAGCTGATCACGGCAGCAGGGGGAAATCACCACCGCTTGGTGTTCAATTGCCACAGCATCTCTTGAATAGCCAGATGGTCCTCGGCCTGCAGCTGACCCTGGCGGGCCTGCTCCTCCTCCATTTCCTTCAGGCGGCGAAAGACGTCTTGCATCTCCAAGCGCGACTCGTGTTGGTCATCGTGAATCATCTTTAGATAGCCCTCTATGTTGGCATAGGCGTTCGCGGTGGACGCTGAAGAAGAGGGCTCGGCATGACAGAAGGATGGAGAGAGTGGTGCTGTCTCCATCGGAGCGTCCTCATCAGGTACCGGGAGCATGCACCAGTTCCACCTCTCATGGACAGTAGTACGAGGAGGGTTCGGCAGTGGCTTCGTGGAGTCACTATCGCGGAAGAGAAAGCAATAGATATCACCCTCGCGGGCGATCATCTTCATCGAGAGACAAGACTCAATGTCTATCCAGGAACTCCCCATGGACTGCTCCACCCTGTGAGGGTCGACACTCAACGCGATAGCGATCGGTGTGATAAGGCCGCCTAAGGCGACGACCCCCTTTTGCACGGTGGCTAGTTTCTGCAGTTGTTTAACGAAGTAAAATGCAGTATTAATCTTGAAAGAATGTACCATCGCCCATAGGAAGAACACCTCATTGGCACTCACCATGCCATCGCTCTCGCCCCGTGCAAATATAGTGTGCACCAAGACCCGATGAACATAACGGAAGCAAGGATTGCTGACGTAGCTCGCCCGTGCTGACCAAGATACAAAGGGGTGGTGCCCATAAATCGTAGCCCAAAACTCATTATCGCTATACTCTTGTAGAATGAGGCGAGTAGCATCCTCAGGGAACCCAAAGATCTGATTAAGGTGCGAGAGGGTGAGAGTGCGCTCCTGGTTCCCCAACCGGAAAGAAATAGATCCATCATTGTTATCATCGTGAATGTTGATATAAACCTCGAGCGACGATAGGAACTCCAATGTGATCGGGATATACGTCGGTGGAGCTATCTCAAAGAACTTCGTCCACCCGATGTTCTGGAACATCCAATAGACATCGTCGAATAATCCCAACAACGTAAGAGTCCCGCGATCAAGATATCGGGTAGTGACAACCCGTCTGGAGCTGACTCTAGCAGCTCATAGCGCGCCTTCTGCCCGGGATCACAAAAAATGATCCCATATTGGTTGCATTCCTCTGCCGCGGCCGGACACTTGGAGGACTACCGCGCCATCGTTTTCCTTCGACCGGATATGATGAAGAGAAAGCCGGAGAAAAATTGGTGGAGCTGAAGAGAAAATCAACTTCCGGCGGAGAAATCCGGCGAGGTGGCGGCGCTGGCGACGCTAGTAGGAGAAGAGCAACGTCTGGCTGAGAGAGGCAGCTATAGATCTGAAGATCTGGTAGCTTCTGGGGAGGAGCCAGCGGCAGCACCAGAGAAAACCAGCAGCGGCGCAGAGAAACTGCAGGCGGGTGGCGACAGGAGTGAAGGCTAGCGGCGACTGAGGAAGCAAACCAGAAATCTCGAGCATAAACCTTAGATCTGGAAAACTGGGAGCGCCGGAAGGTTGAAGGAACTGGTGGCCAAAAGTAGGAGAGCTTAGAAACCTGTCAGTGGCGAAATCTAGCGGAAAACGGCGGAGATCTGCTTCAGGCAGCGAAACCGGCGAACAGGCAGAAACTCGCCAAAAATCATGGATCTGGGTGTCACCGAGAGGTGGAGAAGCCTTAGACGATGATGGAGCGAAGTTCCGGTGAGGTTGGAGCTCAGAGGCAAGTAGAAAGGGTGGCGGCGGCACTGGAAACAGGCGGAAACCCTAAGTTCTACCGCCGCCTCCTTTTATACGCAGGCGAGTCGAAACACAAACACGGGCGTGTTTTCCAACACGGCCCGGCAGTGTTCAACTCGGCGCAAAAGTTGCCATCTCAAGCACAGGTGTGTTGACATGCACGGGCTGGTCGTGTCTATCACGCCAAAAACTAGAGTTCCCTAGACACGCCCGTGTCGCCACACACAGCTCAGCCGTGTTCACCTCGTCATGCTACTCCGTAATCTGCGAGACGATCATGGCCGTGTTCGTACGCACGGCTAGGCCGTGTTCGTCTCGTCAATGAGGAAAAATTCCCTGAAAATTGCCAAAAATTCCCATTGTTAATATGATGCTATTCAATGTATAAAACAAGTGAAATAATGTCATGGGATATCACAAAAATATCAAGACAAAAAATAACAAATAAACAAAACAGAGTATCACGACAAATAATATGAAGTTTGTCCAATTCACACACATCACAAAAGATAAATCCATGGGGTGCCTCCCATGTAGTGCTAATTTAAGGTCAGCAGCTTGATCAATGTCTGAAAATCATGGCACGTCCAATGGATCGGAGGCAGAAGAAATGGCAAGCACTCGCCCCTTTCTTCGGCGCCTAAATGTTACACCTGTAGATATGAGCAATAAGAGCAATAGGTGTACAGTATAAAATGTTTTAATAGTACATGGTACAAAAAAAGTATGATAGTCTAAATCATGCTTCCAATCTCTCTTGGAATCCATATCTTGAAGTCTAACATACAGCACCCTATGGGAAGCCACATCCGGGTGTACGTCGAAGAAGCACGCGCAAGGAAACACCTCCTTCATCGGCTTGGCATAGTCATCATGATTGGATAATTGGCATATCATCAGAGGATCCCACTTTTCCCTTGAAAAATTAGTAGTCTCTATTACGACCTCTAGGCTACAACAAGAACCTTGAAAAGACAATTCATTTGCATCATTAGAAAGATTAAAGTGTAGAACGGTCTCACCAATGTTTAGGGACAACTTCCCATTCTTAACGTCTATAATAGCCCCAGCAGTTGCGAGGAAGGGTCGGCCCAATATAAGGGGTAGTCGGGCATTCTCTGTCATATCCAGGACTGCGAAGTCCACTGGAATAAATAAATTCCCAACTTTAATTGGTACGTCCTCCACAATTCCCACTGGGTGGTGAATAGAGCCATTAGCGAGCTGAAGGGCCATGGATGTTGGTTTCAAGCCTCTCAAATCTAGATTTTAAAAAAGGTATAGAGGCATGATACTAACACTAGCCCCCCAAGTCACAAAGAGCTCTCTCTAATGAAAAATTGCTGATCTTACAAGAGACAGTAAAACTGTCTGGATCATTAAGTTTTCTGGGCTGCGGGCTCTGAATGAAAGAGCTATACTGTCCCGTCAATGCTATAGCCAATCTCTGAGGACTGAAAACTGATGGTCCGTGAGGTGGTGAATGAATGTAAACTGGCTCTTGCCGGACCTTCGACTCCATATCTATCTCCCTTAAACGCTTAGCATCTGTGCTTACACTAGACAACTCTTCACCTATACAATCCCCCGCCGCCATTTGAGGGTCTTCCATCTGGGCACCACTGCAAATCATAATCGCGTTACAGTGCTCCCTTGGATTAGCCTCGGGTTGGGAAGGAAGCTTCCCTACTGGCCTAGAGGTTGAAGCAGCTTGTTGAGCAATCTAGCTTTCAAGTATCTTGGAATGAGAAATCAGTGAGTCCACCTTGGAATTTAATTGCCGAATAGACTCATCAACACCTTCATTTCGCTTTGACTGAGTATTGATAAAATTCTCCAGCAGTAACTCTAAACTGGATTTCTAAGACTGATTAAACTGCCTTTGTTGAAATCCGGGTGGTTGCCTGAATTGAGGATGAGATAACCGATTGCTGGCATTTCCCTGAGGAGCTTGATTGTTATAGTTCGGTGGGTTGGCTTGGGTCTGAGTGTTCCGGTAGGAGAAGTTCGGATGATTTATCCACCCGGGATTATATGTGCCTAAAAATGGGTCATTCATGTTCCTTTGATCTTGCTGCAAAGCATTAACCTGGTCTAAAGACAAATCAGAGGAAGAAGGAGCCATAATTTGGCAGTTAGTAGCACCGTGTCCCAAGTTACCACAAACTTCACAAGTAATAGAATTTACAGACGATATATTAAAATTCATTGAAGTCAGTTGGTGGGAGAAGGATTCAACCTTGGCCGCCAATGAACTCAACATATCCAAGTCATGCTTACCTCCTCCTCTTACCGGGACATTTCTCTCATTCGTCCACTGGTAGTGATTCAGAGCCATGTCCTCGATCAAATTCATGGCATCGTCGATGTTCTTTTTCATTAGCTCTCCGCTCGCGGCTACATCTACAGACAAGTGAGTTTGATATAGGAGACCATTATAAAAAAATGCACTAGTACCCATTTTTCTAGTCTGTGATGCGGGCACATTCGTAGCAACTCTTTGAAACGGTCCCAGGCCTCATATAGCGACTCGCCTTCCCTCTGGCTGAAGTTTGTTATCTGATTCCTCAATTGAGCAGTCTTGCTCGGTGGAAAATACTTGGAGAGGAATGCATGGGAAAGCTGATCCCATGTTGTGATGGAGTCTTGAGGAAGTGATTGTTGCCATGCTCGCGCGCGGTCCCTAAGGGAAAAAAGAAAAAGACGTAAGCGGATAGCATCAGAAGTTACCTCATTAATTTTAAGGGTAACACAGTATTCAAGAAAAATTGACAAATGTAAATTGGGGTCATCTTGTGGTGAACCGCTGAATTGGTTATGCTGAACCATATGCACAAAGGCCGGCTTGATCTCAAAGTTATTTGCTTCGACCGACGGTCGAGCAATGCTAGAGTGCAAGCCTTGTACATTGGGTGCAGCAAAATCTCGTAGTGAGCAGTTCTCGTCCATTGCAGTAGACTGGTCCGGATGGGCTTCCTCAAGCTGTTGGTTCTGAAATTTCCTTTGAGCTCGGAGGGTCCTTTCAATTTCGAGATCTTTTGGCACAAGCTGACCTATTCTAATTGTTCTTGGCATGCACAGGGTTAGCAGACCAGAGAATAATATAAGCTTGAAGAAAGGAAGAAGACAAGAGGTATTAACAAGTGAACTTAAAATGAAAACAAAAAGCAAACACAAATAAAAAGTATCTAGTCTATCAACTCAACAGTTACTCGATATTGACTAAGCCTTACTCCCCGGCAACGGCGCTAAAAACTTGATAGGCCCCGCAAGCGTACGATTTCTATCAAAGTAGTAAATAAGATCATCCCAAGGGAGCAGGGTGTCAAGTACTGACTTTTTGTGTCATTGAAAGCTAGACAATTCAAACTCGGAATGAAAGAATTTCTCTAAATCTAATTTATCGAATCAAGAAACAAACGACTAAATGGGAAAGTTATAGTTTTAGACGTGTTCAGGACTTTAGGTTTCACCTCATTGAATGAATTAAATGTAAAACATTAAATCAAAACGAATTCATAAATGGATCTCCTTCTCTCGAAGCGCAATTCGACAGTAAACAACTTAAGGCAATCACTCTTAGGGTATGGATTACCTTCTCTCGAAGCGTAATCCGGTGTCTAACTTAAGCTAATCTCCTACTCTCGTAGCAAAACTAACTTAAGAGACCTATTACGCTCTATGAAAGATCGTAAATCCTCGAGTGACTTTGAAAGACTCTCGTAATTCAAGTCACAAGTTTAGATGAGAAAGTTTGAGTGTTACGATTCACCTCCCGGTTCATCTCGTAACACTTAACACATACAAAAGTTTGGCCAAAACAATTATACACAATAAGCACAACTCATTTAAATAAGTCAATTTACTAAAAATAGCACTGAGATTCAATAAAAATATTTTATATGTGCAGAATTGTTCAACGAGCTACGCCTGAGTCCCGAACTAGGGTTTTACGCTAAGAAACACATCGTTTATCAACTAAACCAAAGAAAATGTATTCGAAAGGAAGGGAAATTACAAATCTGGGGCAGGAGATGATAGATCTTCGGTCTTCTCTCGATATCCTCAAAGAAATCCGTCGAATCAAGTACAAGAATGCAGAAATTGCCCTCTTTTCGCCCTAGGTCGCTTCTCTCCAAAATTTGACCCCGTAACTGCCAAAAATCCTTGATTTTATACTTCATCCCAAACCTTGGATGGTTAGGAAGATTAAATGGGAGTTTCCCCCAATTTCCTGGCATCTAGAGCGTCCGATTTGGCGAAGAAACGAACAACCGTCGCGATCTGCGGACGCGAACACGGGCAAACCGTGTTTGGTTCGGTGATCGGCAAGTAAGTAAGCACGGCCGTGCGTCTGGACACGGGCAGGCCGTGTTTACTTCAGAAAAATCTGGAACACCCGAACACGGGCGTGCGCATGGCGGTGATGGCTTCTGCTGATTTTTGGATTCCGTCGAACACGGCCGTGACTGTAAGCAAGGCTAGGCCGTGTTCTCCTTGTCAAATACAGAGTTTGAAGTCGCGATGAACACGACCGTGAATACAAGCACGACTGAGCCGTGTTCTCCATAGAAAGCTCCAAAAATTCTCAAAATTTTCCTGTGTGATGCTTGAAATGTGCTGAACCTTTCCATAACTTCATATCTTCAAAATATTTTTGAAAATCTAGAGAAATAGCCTGCATTTCATAAATAATTAAAAATTAGTGAAGATTCTGAACTTAATGAGAAAAGATTCAAAATAATAGCATAAAAGCATAAATAAGCTTGACAAAGAACACATAAATAAGACTTTAAATCTGTTAAAAGTAACGCTTATCACCACTCCAACAACATGTGCAATATCTACCCTGGTACAAAGCATAGCATACATTAAACTAACCACTATAGATGTATATGGAATATTATGTTCCGCATTCTTTTCTTTCTCATTTGAGAAGCATTACATAGAACTCAACTTGAGGTGACCTACAAGAGGTGTGCAAAATGGTTTTGCTTCCTTCATGTTGAACCTTTCCAGTACTTATGTGTTATATTTACATCACATTTTTACCTGTATTTTATATAATATTTTGGGCTTATTTTATGGTTTTATACTAATTTTTAGCATTTTTACTTCACTTGGTATAGAATCTTCACTTTCCTTGGTTTTTATGAAAATACAGGTAAAATGACCCAAAAATGATATATTTCATGAGTTTTGAAGCCATGGCATGATTCCCGAGGAGATTACGAGTTTGCACATCAAATTTGGGGCGAAAAAGGTGAAAAACGTGACTTTCACGACCTTGGCCATTAAGTTTTTCGACCGGACGTGAGTTCTCCATTCGAAGGGAGATTTTGTGGCTAAGTTAAATAGTGCACATAAACTTTCACGGGTGAGGCCGTGAATCCTTCACGGGCCGTGAGTTTTTCTGTGTACATAGCCCTTTATTCATAGAAACATTTATGGCCGCAGCCGTGAACTATTTACGGGCCATGAGTTTTTTCGCCCCTTTCGGTTTTTCACTCGATTCGAACCCGAATCGAGTCAAAACTGAACCAAACTTTGCAGAAACCTTCCTAGATGGGTTCTATACTGACTAAACTATAAAAGGAAGGATTTTGGAGGGTTTAAGGGGCTTCCATGGATGAAAATGAACAGAGGCAGCGGCGGCAGTGAAAATCACTTCCAGGGCAGAATTCAAACAGGAAAACCGCGCAAAGGAAGAATTAGAGGCTTCATCTTCATCTCTAGATTTAGGGGAAGCCTTTCTAGTATCTTGTCTAGAGATATCTTATAATATTATTGAGTTTTTATGCAATTTTCATTGATGAACATGCTGTTTGCTTTGAACATGAACGTGTAAACTCTTTTTCGGGATTTGGGAAGTAACCCGTTGATTGATTTATGAATTACATCTTTTGTATGAATCTTTGTTAAGAATATTATTGAGTTGATTTGGTTAGAATTGTATGTATTCTGCTTTAATACTCTGGACAAGTTTTATTGCGTTTGAGACATCGCGAGAAGGACCGGGAGGTCAATCACGACGTCGAATCTATTCTTTTCAAACCTGTGAATTCGATCATGAGAGTAGTTCGGATTCACTTGAAAGATTTCATGATTTTTCACAAAACTTAAAGGATCTAATTACGTTAATTGTCACGAGACTAGGGAATTAACGTAATTAGGTACCGAATTACGCTTCGGGAGGAGGTAATCTATACCTTAGGAAAAATCTCATTCAACATTTTAATTTTCTGTTCAAAGGTTTATTTTTATTAAATTCACAATCGTCAGCATGGTGAAACCCCAAATCCTGATTTTATCTGAATTGATTTTTCCCCAAAACGCTATATCTGTTTCTTTTTTTATTTGTACTTAGAAGTTTTCAAAACAAAAACACCATTTGAATCGTCTAGCTATAGATCGACCGTGTAATCGATACTTGACCGTCAGATTCTCATTGGGAATGATATCTTATTTTATTACTTCGATAAATCTGTGTACTTGTGGACGCATCAAGTGCCTATTCAACATATGTCTTTTGAGATAACCAAATCTTTTTAGCATTTCTATCATGTGTGATAACCATCCCCAATATCATTCTAGCTTATCCCAAGTCTTTCATATCAAACAAGTTATTGAGCTCTTTCTTCAACCTGTTAATTAAGCAAATAACCTTCTCCATAATGAGTATATCATCAACAGAGAGCAATAAAATAATAAAAGTATCATTAGGGAATTTCTTGAAATAAACACAATAATCTACATCTATCTTATGGTAATTTTGATTCATCGTGAACGAATCAAACTTCTTATACCATTGCCTGGGAGCTTCCTTCAATCCATACAAACTCTTTTTCAATTTACAAACTATTTGTTCACTTCCTTTGACAACAAATCCCTCTAGCTGCTCCATGTATATCCCTTCTTCGAAGTCTCCATGTAAGAAAGCTATCTTTACATCTAATTATCAATCTCAAGGTCCAAGCTTGTAGCTAAACCCAAAATAACTCTGATGGATGTCATCTTCACAACAGGTGAGAATATTTCATCAAAATCAACTCCTTCCTTTTGACTAAAGCCTTTAACCACCAATCTTACTTTATACGTGATTTCACCATTGTCACCTTCATGCTTTATCTTGTACAACTACTTATTTTTTAATGCTTTTCTTCCTCTAGGAAACTGCACTAACTCATATGTTTGATTATTTAGCAAAGAATTCATCTCCTCTTGTATTGTCTTCTTCGACTTATCATTTTTCTCATTTTTTTAATGCTTCTTCATAGCATTCTGGCTCTCCTCCATCTGTGATCATAACATAATTTTTTGTCATATTGCCTTGAAGGTACTCTTCCTTTTAGTGACATTCTCAACTGAGTTTCCATCTAAGGTTGCTGAGTTATCTGATCTTCCTGTTCACTACCTATATATGTAGAAGAATCAGTAGAGCTATCCGACTAGTACTCTTCATGGGACTCTCCCCCTGCCTTAAAAATTGGCTCATCTTCCTGAGATGAGATATCATCTAGAATATAATGTGTCTTACTTTATAATTTTTCTGTCTTGTCAAAGTCTCTCATAGTCTAATCTTCATAAAAGACCACATCTCTGCTTCTATATATTTTTCTTTCACCTGGATACCACACTTTATATCCAAACCCATCATCACCATAACTAAAGAAAATACATTAAATTGCCTTGGCATCAAGCTTACACCTATTTTTTTTAGGAATATGCATAAAAGCTTTGTAGCCAAGAACACGTAAGTGAGCATAAGAAATATCTTTTCCAGACTAAACTTTTTGAGGAATAACACAGTTAAGGGGAAAAGAAGGAGACAGGTTAATAAAAAAAAATATTAGTTTTTAATGCTTTAGCCCAAAAAAATTTAGACAATTTAGTAGAGAATAACATGCATCTAATCTTTTCTATAATGATGCAATTCATCCTTTCAGTTACATCATTTTGTTGATGAGTCAATAGAAGAGTTAATTGATGTGTAATCAAATACTCCTTAAACCTATTAGATGTGTATTCTCCCCTATTATCAATGTGCAAGCATTTTAATTTTCTATTTGTTTCCCTTTCTACCAAAGCATAAAAATTTTAAAAAATTTTAAAAATTTCATCTTTGGTTTTCATAGTATACCCCCATACTTTCCTAGGTGCATTATCTATAAAAGTAATGAAATAAGAAGCAACCTCTACATATTTAGCATCCATAAAATAGACATCTGAATAAACAATATCAAGTGGCACAATACCATTCTTTGCACCATTTCTAAGAAAAAAAAAATTTATGTTGCTTACCAAACAAGTAATGATTATAAAGACTAATAGTCATACCTTTGGGAGAATGTCCTTTGATAGAATTTTCATACCCTTCTGGCTCATGTGCCCAAGCCTCCTATGCCATAAATCTAAAGTGGTTGTTGAAGTAGTAATAATCTCTCCTTTGAGTACCTTTACATCAGTGTGATAAAGAGTATGATGTTTGCTACCTCTAGCATAAATAAATGACCCTTTTGTGAGCTTCCATTTTCCATTCCCAAATGTGCTTACTAAGCCCTCATCATCAAGAGTACTAGGTGAGATCAAATTGAACCTTAAATTATTAATATATCTCACATCTCTGAGAACCCTCTTCTGCTCAAGATTAGTCTTAACATTGATATCCCATTTTCCTTTGATAGCTGTAGTGTTCTTATTTCCCATCTTCACAACACCTAAATCACAATGTTGTAGTGATGAAAAATAATTAACATAAGGGGTACCATGGAAAGAAGCATCTGTGTCAATGATCTAACTCTGTTCCTCATTGACTGCCAAAATGTTATTAATGTCACTTGTTGCTAGAACACCAATATCACTATGCACTATAACAATAGTACACTCTTTATCTTTTTCTTTTTTTTTTATTGTTTTCTTCTTTTTGAGATTTCTTGAATGACCAATAATATTTTTTGATATGTCTTTTCTTGTAATAATAATGACACTATATCTTTTCTAAAAAATGATATGTTTCTAGATTTTCCACATTGGTAAGGAGACCTGCTTTTGCTTTTACCATGATTTTCAGTCACCAATGCTTAAGAACTATTTGTTTCCACAAATATTCTTCTAGTTTCTTCATGCAATAGGCTTGAAGTAACTAGGCTTATCGATAGCTTACCAACTGGTGCAGCATTACTAAGGGATACAACCAAAGTCTCCTAACTCTTTAGTAGAAAATTCAACAGCAAAAGTGTTTATAATGCATCTTCAATTATCATCTTCATAGAGGCCAACTGATTAATGCTGTCTTTCATGTCATTCAAATGCTCAATAATTGTTTGTACCATTTCTACACTTCAGATTTACTAATTTTCTAATCAAGAGAGTCTTGTTGCTAGCAGTTTTTCTTTCATATAAGTCTTCTAATTTCTTCCACTACTTATATGTATCTTTTTCATTCACAATATGATGGTTTGGTTTCATTCTCAACAGCATCAAATAAATTTTTGCAACATAAATAGTCTTCGATCTTGGTTTTCAATAAACCAATTCTCTCCATTCAAGACAACCATTTAATTGCTAATTTTCATGATTAACACAAATGACTAATCAACCTCGCTTTCTTGGGATTTTTTACTCAAATTGATAAAATCCCTAAACGCTACTTGTGCAATCACAACAATATATAAATGCAATAATAATTATAATCAACTCAGAAAATAACCAAAAATAAGAACATTAAGATTTTATTAAAAAACCCCCTAGAAAAAGGGTATAAAACCACGAGAACGAGACACTAAATTTTTACTATAAATTCAACAATATAATATCTCTTCACAATAATAATTTCATCAACAACAAGATAAAAAATCATGCAAGGGAAAAACTACCCCTAAATTTGCCACTATATTCAAAATAGTATCTAGAAAAGATCAATAAAAAATCTACGTTGGATAGGTAAGGAATTGTCCTAGGATCAACTCTATAAAATTTTGCGCCGATCAGATAGTCAATGACTCAAAGATCACGCTGGAAAGTTTGCAACCTCTCTCTCTCTCTCTCTCTCTCTCTCTCTCTCTCTCCCACGCCGTTCTCATCTAAATCAAAGAAAAAAACTTTCTTGTTTTCTTCCTCCACATTCACGTGGATTTATGGTTTTTAATTAAGAGCTTTTTACAAAAAAAAAAATCCATTACTTTCTTCTATTTACAAGTGGGTACCTGCATGATGTAGGACCCATATATAATAGAATTTACATGTGATAAGGTAGAACCTGCATATGATAAAGTAAACCTACATCTAATAAGGTAGAAATTTCATACATTAAGGTATAACCTACATCTAATAAGGTGGCACTTGCATCTATTAAAGACTTTCTTGTTTTCTTCCTCCACATTCACGTGGATTTATGGTTTTAATTAAGAGCTTTTTACAAAAAAAAATCCATTACTTTCTTCTATTTACAAGTGGGTACCTGCATGATGTAGGACCCATATATAATAGAATTTACATGTGATAAGATAGAACCTGCATATGATAAAGTAAAACCTACATCTAATAAGGTAGAAATTTCATACATTAAGGTATAACCTACATCTAATAAGGTGGCACTTGCATCTATTAAATTAGAACCTATATCATAAGGTAGCACTTGCATATATTAAGGTAGAACATGTATCTGATAATGTAGAACTTACATATATTAAGTTAGAACATGTATTTGATAAAAGTAAAACTTAGATTTGATAAGATAGAACCTGCATCTAATAAGGTAAAAAAATGTATATAATATGGTAGAACATATCTTAAATAAGGTAAACTTGCATATATTAAGGTAGAACTTGTATAAATTAAGGTATAACTTGCATATATTAAGGTAGAACAAGCATTTAATAAGGTAGAACTTGCAAATATTAAGGTAGAACATATATCTAATAAGATAAAGTTGTATATGATAAGTAGAATTTGTATCAAATAAGGTATAAGTTTTTTGATATTGTGTAGAACTTATATTCATATATAGTGTGTTTTGCATGTTTAACTTTTACAAAATAAAAAGATGAGTACTGACAAAGCAAATGATAGTGAATATGATTCTACTTCCATTAGCGAGGTAGAGAGATTTATAATTTAACTGGTTTACGAATATAATACAATTGTTCTACTTTGACAAGTAGTAATTTATGTGATAATTTATCTGGTTTTCTATATGTGGTAATTAATTGTGGTAATAAATGAGTTATGTATTAACCTATGACTTGACATGACCCAAATAATCTATTTATTAAATAGGTCACTTACAAAACCCAATCCAATACAATCCCAAATAACCTATTTAGTAAATCACTTGTACAATGATATTAACAAAAATGGGAGGCTGTAAAGTGAATTATGACCGTAAACTAGGTAATGCACAAGTTCTAAAATAAATTACAATGGTAATATGAAGAAAACAACCATAAGATGAATTATGCCAAGGTTGCAACATAAAAATGATAGTAAAATGAATTGCACCTAGGTTGCAACATAAAATATTGCCATAAAATGAATTACGCCCAAGTTGCAACACAAAATATGACCGCAATGTGAATTACGCCTAGGTTGCAACATAAAATACAACCGTAATATGAATTATACTTCCAAGCATGATCGTCTATGCAACCCAATAGCTCATATACAAGTACATGACTTTGTTGTGCTTCCAAGAGTGATCATGTACGCACCCTAACAACTCATGTATGAGTACATAATATTTCTACCTTATTTCAGAGAGGTTCTATCTTTATATCATAGATGTTCAACCTTATTCTAGACAGGTTCTATCCTATACCATAAAGCACGCTCGATGAGTGGGGGAGGAGTGGAAGAGACACTAGTAGTAGCAAGAGCAGAGGAGTGAAGATTGCATCCGGTAAGTGACTCCGGCGAGAGCTGACGGTGAAAAAAGGAGCGGGAGAGACAACAGCAGCAGCAAGGTAGCAAGCAAGAGAAGAATGCGTCCAACGAGCATTAACAACAAAAAAAGGGAGGGGTTGGAGGGATAGTAGTTGCAGCAAGATGATATCATGCACATATATGATATATTGTGGCTTAATTCTACTATTATTTTTAGAGTAAAATATATGCTTTGTCTCATTTATTTGCTTAAATGCTTCATATTCTTCAGAATCTTTACTTTTCTCTAGTTTTATTGAAATATAGGGATTTCACCCTAAAATTGATGGAATTTAGAAGAATTGAAAATATGGGACAACTCCTCATGATGAGACGAAGCTACATGTCAAATTTCAGATCAAACGGAGTTTTCTACATTCTTCACGGGCATGGCTGTGCATCCATGCACGGCAATGACAACTCCCGCTTGTTCGACACCTATTCAGTTTTTCACCCATTTCGTACTATTTTTGGAGCAAATTTTGATAAAAATTTAGGGAGAGCTTCCTAACTTACCCACGAAGATTTTGGGACAAGAATCACGGGATTTCATGGAGCGGTTAGGGAGAACGAAGCGAAACGGCGACAACTAAGATTTGGCATTGGCAACGGGAGGCTGTTCCGGTGTGATTTCTTCCTCATTTCGACGCTGAGGACCATGCTCCATCCTCTCACGACATAGATCTAGTCTTTTTTCTAGTTTGGTTGAATTTCTCTCGAGTAATTTCATGTATTATATGATGAGAGTTGTAGCGTAACTTATTTTCGAGGTTTGGGTGTAGTCTACTGTAAGAATGTTGAATGATAATGTTTAATTAATACATTACTTGAGTTTATCTTTGTTCAATTCTAAGTTGCATGATTTCATATTTATGTACTGGTCATGCATATGTATGTTTTAGATGTTGTGAGAAGGACTGAGAGGTGAACCACATCGTCAGATCCCCTTAGGTTGATCTTGTAATTTCGTCCACGAAAGTAGGTCGAAATAACTCGAGAAATCAATAATTCTTCACAGAACCCAATGGATCTGCTTAACCTAGTAAGTCACGAGAGTAGGAGACTTGGGTTAAGTTAGATACCAGATCGTGGTCTAAGAGGGAACAATTTATACCTTAGGAAGAATTACCTTAAGAACTTAGGTTAAACAAATTTAAACACTTAGCATTATCTTTCTATTATTCTTCAGTATGGTGAAACCTAAAACCCCAATCTTCTCTCGAGATTTTCACACCCCCGTTTGCTCTTTGTTTGCTCTTGACTTGCTTGATTTACTTTCTTGCATTATGACATTAGTAGCCCTCTTCATTATTTGATCACCTAGCTATTGATTGACTGATTAGTTTGTATTTGACCCATAATCCCTATGTGATCAATATTTCTTATTACACGATAGAACTGTGTACTTGCAGCAACCTTTTCACAAGAGCATAGGAGAGAAGATCATGTCTGGCAAGCGACTCCAGCGGGCGCTGATGGTGAGCAAGGGAGGAGTAGGATACGCAGTAAGCACATGAGAGAGTAATTGGAAATAGGATTTTCTAGAATTTACAATGCTTTGAGATTTGTGAAAAAAATCTCACGAGGGACTCGCTTAGGAAGAGAGGCGGTTACACTGTTAGGTAGGGATGGCAAAGATACCTGACTCAGTCAGGTGTCCGACTCAACCCAACTAGTTTAAGTGGATTCGATATCAGATTACCTAAACGGGTCGGATTTAGATTTTAAGTGTGGAGGCACCCGATACCGGATACCCGATATAGAAATTATATATATATATATATATATATATATTCCTTCTTAACATTAATATTATTATTGGTTAATATATTTCTTATAATAATAGTTTATAAAATAATATTTTATATACTAATTTAAAATTAAAAATTAAAAATAAACTTTTTTATTTAATTAAGTATCTATTTAATTAGTTTAATTAAGTATCTATTTATAACATATATCAATAGTACGTGGGTTACTAATTTTTAGTTAGTTACTAGTTCTCTTTATATTAGTTTATTTTATTTCATCATCATTTAATGAGTCAAAAGTGAAAAAAAAATAATTTTATCAAAAATACATATTATGCTCAATGATTATTAAAAATATTAGACCAAATTTATATTATTAATTTATAATTTAATAATCCTGATATAACGTGTGATTTACTTAGCAAAAAAATAATTTATAGAAAAATAATGTGCTAAAAGGATATTAGTAATTAAAAAAACAAATTGTATATGATTATTTGTTAATTAAGCTATATTCATATCGTTGTTTTATTTTTTTTAAAAAAAATATTTACATAAATAAATTTTATGCATATTCTTTCAACAAACATGAGTAATAAATAACTCTTACCTATCTTGAACCATGGAAAGGCATGTTCTCCCAACAACGTTGAAAATTTTGTGGCTTTTTTTGGCTAAATTATTAGTTCAACCACCAATTTTATAAAGTCCGATCATACATTTATTATTATATGAAATTATCTTAGCCCAACACGGCACGAGGCACAATTAAGTTAGGCCGAGCTCAACTAGACTCATGGGTCATTTGACGCATGGCTACAAAATTGACTATAGTAAGATTCTATACTTAACTAACCAAAAAGAATAATTGGATTTCAGTAACATAAGAGTACTATAAATATAAAAACTTCTAGAAAAATATATAAAAAAATTAAAAAAATAAAAAAAAATAAAAAAAATAAAAAAAATAGAAAATAAGTAAATTATAAAAATATTAATTTTTAAAAATTTTATTTAGATAATTATAATAATGATAATATAAAAACTTTACAAAATTTTTTATTTAGATAATAATAATAATAATAGTATAAAAATAAAAAATTCTAAAATATTAAGTGATTAAAATTTTATATAACAATAATAATATAAAAACTTTGTAAAATTTTTTATTTAGATAATAATAAAAATAATATAAAAGTAAAAAAAAAAATTAAAATGAGCTCGATTATATTTGTAACTTAAACCTCATATTTAAGTATGATCACATGACTAAAGTTCAAACCAATTTGATTAAAATTAATATCTATAAATTATATATTATAACTTAAACTAGCTACCGACACAATGGGCATAGACATTGTCCTATAGCCAGTGACACAAGCAGCCACTATAGAAGATGTACAAGCATAGTGTTGAGTATACTTGCTCTCTATCCCCTATTTTTCTCCATGCATATTGCACACTCTATGCTTGTATCTCTATCTCCTTTTTTATGGTGAAAAATTCACTCCACACGAGCTTTATTTGGTTTCATATATTACTTTGGCTCGTCATTGATATTGTCACTATTGTGGTCGATGTCATTAAGTTGAAAGTTCTCAACCTCTACCTCTCTCTGAAACCCCGGAAAGGGAGGGGGAAGCCAAAAGTTTGCACTTGCATGATCAGATAAGTGGAGAATATTTTCTTAGAACTTGAATATATCAATTTGTATGATTTGATGAATATGCTTGATAATACTTAAAACTGTGATTTGGGATTGTTCAGAATTAAAGAAATTTAAGATAGACATATGAAACATCAAGCGTTGAAAATTTAGTAGAATGATAATTATCTTCAATCTTCTATTACCTATCTTTTTTCTCTATGCCTTGTGCTCACCTGCAAGGCTGCTACACAATTAACAAAGTTATTGAAACTCACGTGATTAAGAGGAATATAATAAAAAATAATTTGAAGTAAAATTTTGTACGTGAAAATATAGGCAACCATCGTAGAATTTTTAGGGATGAAGTCTTTGTAAATTTACAAATTTATCATCTATTTTTTATTAGTAAAAGAGGGTAAAATAGTGATTTTATAACTCAAAGATAATTATACCTCTAAATTTATTATTTTTTTTGACACTTTACAAGAGTATTAAAGTAAAATAATATAACATAATTTAAATTAGGACCCAAATTCAAAAAAAAATTATTAATCATATGTCGTGCCTAGTCAACCTGTGGTGTGCTTAGCATAGCTTGCTTGTCGTCCCTAGCTTAGTCACATGTCATACCCAACTTAGCTTGGGACGAAATCAAGGGCCACTTTATTTATTGTTAGGCCAGTTCTATAAATTCAGCCCAATCCATAAATTAGGCCCAAACCAAATTATGCCGTTGACCAAAAAGGTCAAAATCAGCCCAAGTCCGCCAGGGGAAAATAGGAATCGCGAAATTAGGCGACGAAATTAATTCTACAGCCTCGATCGAAGACGTCGACAATGACATCTCCGGCCGCCGGAGATCTTGGGCGTGACGTCGGAGAAGACGCTGGTCAGGGGAGAGTTGCCAGGTGGCAACGCCACAGTAACCAAGGCACCAAGCGGGCGGGGATCACAATCAGCAAACACGACCAGTCGATGCAGCGACGAAGATCGCGATCGGCGGAGATCTAGCGTGCAAAGCCTCAATCTCGACTGATGACAGTGGCGTCTCATCAGGAATCGGCATCCGGCTATGTCACCACCAGCTCGCGCGAAGCCACGTGGACCTGGCGTAGTTGAGAGCTCAGACCGACGATGCCACGTGGAGCGATGGCATCAAACACAGGCTTCAGACGCACGCGACCTCGGTGAAGAAACAAGGCGATGGCTATAGGTTTTGCAGCTTGGTTCGGCAACGACGCCGCGTGGCGTTCGGCAAGACGGCGAGGAGCTCTCGAGGCCGATCTTCGCGTAGGGAGGACGCGATCAGCAAGGGAAATCAAGAGGAGATGGGATTGCAAATCCAGCTAGGGCAGAGAGCACCTGACATCGCGTAAAGCTGCCGATGCGTGCGCCTGAACGAGGAGACTTGGCTGGAGACGAGGCGACGCGGGAGATGCCTATAAAAAGGCAAAGCGTTGAGCTCGGCAGGGAGATCAGTGGAGGAACGGCTGTGGAATCGCTGGACGAACAGTGGAGAACGGTAACGAAGTAGGCGAACGAATCTCGCTGAGAACCCTCTCTCCGCTCCCTCCTTCTGAACTCGACTTCAAACACTCCAGCGAGGGCTTGTGAACCCCCTCTCGATGTGCTCCAGTGGTGTGGGTGGCGAGGTTGGAGCACCTTCGACGTCGACTTTCTTCTCCGATCATCCCCTCTCTTCCCGTCGCCCATTTTCTGTTTCAGCAGCTCCGGCGGAATCCACTCGATGACTCCGAACAAACGTCGAGCTCAGACGCTGCGATAAGTGCTCG
This sequence comes from Costus lasius, assembly GCA_027563935.2. NCBI lineage: Eukaryota > Viridiplantae > Streptophyta > Magnoliopsida > Zingiberales > Costaceae > Costus > Costus lasius. The sequence goes on along the minus strand of CM050446.2, from coordinate 22,359,411 downwards.
TCAGGAAAGCTAGGGCCGTCCGACGCTCGACGGAGAAAAACACTGTCGCCGAGCTCGTCAGAAGCATAAACTCATGGACGCCCCCTTTGTTTCGACGCGAATGAAGCTGCGAGGCTTCAGATGCGGACGTGCTTTCGGATTTTGGTCGGCGCGACGGAAGCAAACGGATCGGGTTCAGATCCCTTCGGCTAAAGGTATAAAATCTTGTTTCGTATTTTTATTTTCAGTTCTGACGTGGCTTCTTTTCCTCTTCTCTTACTTGGCGATCCTGGACTGGATGAGGCTGAGGGAAACACACTCAAGTGCATCCCTGCCGGTCACGCTAGACCTGAACCCAAAAAATAGCTAAATTGATCCCTTGCGTGGGATCTGAATTGATTTGGCCGTGCGTGGCATTTAAGTAAATTGTTGGCAATAATTATATTTAGTTGATTTGTTGTATTATGTTAAATCAGGGCGTGACAGACTGGTATCAGAACCGGTTCAAACTGCAAAAAACTGCTAAAAATCTGCTAAGGAAAATGGTGCTTTCAAATACAGATAGGATCACACAGCTTGAGGTGGCTGTAGGTGATCTGGCTGCTCTCCCCAAGGAGACCTTGGTAGAGATGCTTAAAAGCCTCATGTCTTCCACCACTGAGTTGCAAACTCAAGTGGACAACATTATGGGAGACATGAAAATCTGTAAAATGGAGCTGGCCGAGATGAAGCAAGAGGTTGCTTCCCAGCGCCGGGCGGCTGAAGCAAACACGAGGGTTGCGTCGCGCCGGAAGGTCCCGGAGCCCAGATCCTTTGTGGGGGTCTGAAGTGCTAAGGAGATCGAAAACTTCCTTTGGGACATGGAAATGTATTTCGAATCGGCCCAGATCCCCGCGGAGGATCAAACTCTAGTCTGCGCGGCGTACCTATCCGACGACGCGAAACTGTGGTGGTGCACACAAGCAGCACCAACTCTTCTGGGGGAACAGCAGACTCAATAAATTTCATGGGAGTAGTTTAAAGCAGAGTTAAAGAAACAATTCATGCCAGGGAATTCTTCGTGGGCTTCACGACAGATCCTGTTCAAACTGAAGCATACGGGTAGCATACGAGAGTATGTAAAGAAGTACACAACCCTCATGCTCGAAATTGATGACATGGCAGAACAGGACAAGCTATACTACTTTCTGGCGGGATTACAACATTGGGCGCAGACTAAGCTGTGCCGACAAAAGTAATGACCTTGAAGGAAGCAACCCTAGCTGCGGATGGACTAGTGGATCTTTGGGCAACGAATAACGTGGTTCCGGCGGTCCCGAATCGCAACCGAGGAACTCCCCATCCATGGGGAAAGCTCCCCTTGGCGGCAAGGAAGCTAAACTTCAAGGGACCAAAGGAAATCAGGGCTCCAAAAGCAATTGGACAATCGTCAAAGCAACCAACGAAGCAATCGGCTCCCCCGACATGCTATATCTGTGGAGGTCCCCACTTTATGAGGGAATGCCCCAAACGTGGCTTGATTTCAGCCATCGTCGCTGAGGAGGGCAAGGGCAAAAAGTAGGCCGAGGAGCCGGAGACTACAATTACAAAGCTGATTTGACTGGGTGCTTTTTAGATTGTTATAATGGACATAGTCCGGAATTTTGGGAACAGTATTTTGATGATGTTTTGTAAACCCCTGCCGTGGGCATAACATTTTGTGGTGAATGCACTGAGGCATCACCAAACTTTTATTATCTATCTATGCATGCAATTTCCTTTTTAATTATATTTTTGCTTAATGTTAAATTCTTGCATAAATGAGGAAAAGTTAGCAAACTTCAAAACTGCTATTTGAGGGGAAAGTTAGCAGACTTCAAACTGCTATTTGGGAAAAAAGTTAGCAGACTTTAAAACTGTTATTTGGGGAAAAAATTAGTAGACTTAAAAACTACTATTTGAGAAAAATTAGCAAACTTCAAAATTGCTATTTGAGAATAAAATGAGGATAAGTTAGCAGACTTTAAAACTGCTATTCTGAGGATAAAATGTGGAGAGTTATCAGACTCTAAAACTGCTATTCAAGGATTTATTATGGAAAGTTAGCAGACTTTAAAACTGCTATTTGAGGATAGGTCAAAGAGGACGAGTTATCAGACTCTAAAACTGCTATTTGGGCAAGAAGAGAGAACGATGTTCAACTAAAACAAAAGAGATCCCTCTTCTTGGTTCGACTAAGCCAACTTTGCATAAGGGGATGCCTTTATGTGGGGAAAGCTTGGAAGAACAACAAGAAAAAGAAAAAATTTTGTAATTAGTCCAAGCTAAATTTCTCGTCATAAGGGGACACCTTTATGAGGGAAAGACTTAGGGGACAAATCATAAATTAGAGTGAGCTAAGTTACTCTCTGATGGGGTGGTATGAGACACTTTCAGAGGAGACGAGACTTAGGCGCGACCATGTTGGACGAGATAGAACGAGAATCGGTTAAAAGACGAATGACCGCATCTAGAAAGATAAATTCGGAGATACATGGGCCCGTGCAATGCAGAAGTCAATTGACTCAAAAGTGGTATCGACTGAACTCTCCGAGACGGGATACAAATAAAGAAAATGATTCTCACTGGGATTCAAGTGATCGGGTTCGAAACCTCTACTATGATATGAGTGGAATTGTGAGTTCGAGTTAAATCTCACTATAAGATTCGTCGAGGACAACGAACGACTTAGAAGGGAGAGAATGTTAGGCCAGTCCTATAAATTCAGCCCAATCCATAAATTAGGCCCAAACCAAATCATGCCGTTGACCAAAAAGGTCAAAATCGGCCCAAGTCCGCCAGGGGAAAATAGGAATCGCGATAGAAGAAATCAAGCGACGAAATTAATTCCGCAGCCTCGATCAAAGACGTCGACAATGACATCTCCGGCCGCCGGAGATCTTGGGCGTGACGTCGGAGAAGACGCTGGTCAGGGGAGAGTTGCCAGGTGGCAACGCCACGGCAGCCAAGGCACTAGGCGGGCGACGAACGCAATCAGCGAGCACGACCAGTCGATGCAGCGACGAAGATTGCGATCGGTGGAGATCTAACGTGCAAAGCCTCAATCTCGACTGATGATGGCGGCATCTCATCAGGAATCGGCGTCCGACTATGTCGACACCAGCTCGGGCGAAGCCATGTGGACCTGGCGCAGTGGAGAGCTCAGACCGACAAGGCCGCGTGGAGTGATGGCGTCAAACACAGGCTTCAGACGTACGCGACCTCGGTGAAGAAACGAGGTGACGGCTATTGGTTTTGTAGCTTGGTGCGGCGTCGACGCCGCGTGGCGTTCGGCAAGACGGCGAGGAGCTCTCGAGGCCGATCTTCGCGTAGGGAGGACGCGATCAGCAAGGAAAATCAAGAGGAGATGGGATTGCAAATCCGGCAAGAGCAGAGAGCCCTGACATCGCGTAAAGCTGCCGATGTGTGCGCCTGAACGAGGAGACTTGGCTGGAGACGAGGCGACGCGAGAGATGCCTACAAAAAGGCAAAGCGAGCTCGGCAGGGAGATCAGTGGAGGAACGGCTGTGGAATCGCTGGACGAACAGTGGAGAACGATAACGAAGTGTGCGATAGAATCTCGCCGAGAACCCTCTCTCCGCTCCCTCCTTCTGAACTCGACTTCGAACAGTCCGACGAGGGCTTGTGAACCCCCTCTCGGTGCGCTCCGGTTAGGGGTGGCAATTCGTGTTTCACGTGTCATAACGTGTTGTGTCATACTTGACACGTGACACGATTGTGCTTGACACGAACACGACCCGTTTATGTATACGTGTCAATATACGAAACACAGACACGACCCGCTTATTTCACAGGTGACACGACACGACACGATTAACACGTTTAATAAATAGGTCGTGTCACATAACACGACACGATTGACACGACACAACATGAATAACCTGTTTAACTCACTATATTAATATTATCTATAAATTATTAATTTTATATAATATATATTATATATGGGTTAGACGGGTCAACCCGCGACACGACACGACACGACACGAATTTTAGCGTGTCATAAACGGGTCGACACGATAATGACACGAAACACGATTATGTTAAACCCAAACCCGCGAAAACTCGTGTCGTGTCGTGTCGTGTTGGCGGGTCGTATAATTTTTTGCCAGGCCTAGCTCCGGTGGTGTGGGTGGCGAGGTTGGAGTGCCTTCGACGTCGACCTTCTTCTCTGATCATCCCCTCTCTTCCTGTCGCCCCTTTTCTATTTCAGCAGCTCCGGCGGAACCCACTCGACGACTCCGAACAAACATCGAGCTCCGACGCTGCGATAAGTGCTTGTTAGGAAAGCTAGGGTCATCCGATGCTCGACGGAGAAAAACGCCTTCGCCGAGCTCGTCGGAATCAAAAACGCACGGATGCCCCCTTTGTTTCGATGCGAATGAAGCTGCGAGGCTTCAAATGCGGACGCGCTTTCGGATTTTGGTCGGCACGACAGAAGCGAACGGATCAAGTTCGGATCCCTTCGGCTAAAGGTATAAAATCCTGTTTTGTATTTTTTTTATTTTCAGTTCTGACGTGGCTTCTTTTCCTCTTCTCTTACTTGGCGATCCTGGACTGGATGAGGCTAAGGGAAACACACTCAAGTGAATCCCTGCCGATCACGCTAGACCTGAACCCAAAAAATAGCTAAATTGATCCCCTACATGGGATCTAAATTGATTTGGCCCTATGTGACATTTAAGTAAATTAATAATAATTATATTTAGCTAATTTGTTGTATTATGTTAAATTAGGGCGTGACATTTATTATGATGTAACTAATAACCTCTACTTTGTACCACCGACTAAAGTATACGTTCCCTTGATTAAGACTTCATGATGGGCTCTAAATTGTGCGTCCCATTTTATAGCCGTTTTTCTTTTCTTGGCAAAGGGTGAATTCATGTTGTCTATATACAACTTTATGTTAAATGATTGCTAATAGATGGACAAAGTTTGACTAATGGATAACAATTATTGTTTGGTAAAAAAAGATTAATTAAAAAAGGTCAAAGTAAGTAATAAAGTAATTAAAATTGTGATTATGTATTGTTCTAAAGAAATTTAAAGTAGATATATGAAACATCAAGTGTTAGAAATTTGATAAAATAATAATTATCTATAATTTTTTATTATTTGTCATTTTTTTCCCACCTGAAACATTATAATAAAATTAATAAAATAATTAAAACCCACGCGATTAAGAGAAATGTAATAAAAAAATAATTAGAAGTGAAATTTTGTGCGTGAAAAATATAGAGAATCATCATAGAATTTATAAGGGATAAAGTTCATGTAAATTTATAAATTTATCATCTATTTTTTATTAATAAAAGAGGGTAAATTAGTAATTTTATAACTTAAAGATAATTATACTCCTAAATTTAATTTTTTTTTAGATATTTGTGAGAGTTTTAAAGAAAAATAACATGAGTAGAATTTAAATTTGAGCTCCTAGATTCAAAAAAAAAATGTTAATCATATGTCGTGCCTAGTCGGCCTGTGGCATGCTTGGCACAACTTGTGTGTCGTCCCTAGCCCGATCATTTATTGTGCCCAATTTAGGGGTGCGTTTTTTATGAATCCGTGGATTCCTAAAATTTTTAAAAGTCGCTATGCGTGCCATTGCTTTAGGGAGTCCAGATCTCGAGGTTTAGAATTAATATTAATACTAAAACTAATATTAATATTAATATTAATCCTAATATTAATACTAATGCTAATATTAATCCTAATACTAATATTAATTATAAAACTAACCCTAATATTAATCTTAATACTAATACTAATATTAATACTAATTCTAATACTAATCCTAATATTAATCTTAATATTAATGTTAATGTCCCAATATGCCTTAGGATTGGGGCGCATAGTGCCCAGATCAACGGGGAAAAGTGCAGCTTCTTAATTTTAGAGAAATCCACGGATTTCTATAAAATTTTTTCCCAATTTGGTCTGGGATAAAATCACAGGCCATGGCATACTCGACACATGTCCTGCCGTGCCAGGAGCAGGCTGGAGGCCGGCTAGGCCGTTGGCCACGTTTATTTATTATGATGTAACTAATAACCGCCACTTTATGCCATCCACTAAAGTATACCTTCCCTTGAATAAGACCTCATGATGAGCCCTAAAGTGTGGGTCCCATTTTATAGCTGTTTGGTTTTTTTGTTGACAAAGGGTGAATTCATGTTGACTAGAACTTTATGTTTAATGATTAGTTTGACTAATGGAAAACAATTATCGTTTCGTAAAAAAAATTAATTAAAAGAGTCAAAGTAAGTAACACTTGCATGAATCCTTAAGCTTTCTTCTTATAATAATTAATTTTGCTTTTCTAAATTTAGTTTTAAAATGCATTTTCAAGGTAAAATTAAAAGGCAAAGTATATATTTTTATTTTGTTTATTATGATGTATAAAGAAGAAAAGATTAAAAAAATATTAAATTTTCTTAACTAAAATTTTGTTGCATTTAATTTATATAAAAACTAGATAATTATAAAACACATGAAAAAAAAAAGTTGCTTCAAACCATTACAAAACCAAACTTATTTTCCTTTCTCCTCCACGTGGGACTAAGGATTTTTGTACTTTTCTTTTTTAAAACTCGAAAACGACTAGAAATCTCTATTACCTTTTAGAAGATTGAATTTAAGAAATTAATTTATTTTATTATTTTATATTAAAAAGTTATATTTATATTTAGAATCTAGTTGTTTAGTTTAGTATAGGTTATATACTAATATTTGAGTTTATGCAATGTTGCATTGTTGCTATTGGATGCCATACGTAAAAAAACAAACATAAAAAACCAAAGATAATAATGTTAAATAAAATCAATTTCATATGCTATCTTGTTCAAAATTAAATTACTCATAATAATATGACATAATATAAAATTATTATTTTCAAAATAATTACTTATTTAATAAAATTTTATTCTTTAATTTTAAATAATAATAATTACTTATTAGATTTAATTTTTAAATCTAATAAGTAACAATAATAATTGTTTAAATTTTTAGTAATGTCACTCTAACGTCATCATCTTTATCATCATTTTTCATGAAAATATATTTAAATTTTGCAATTAAATCCAATAAGTTTTGCAATTAAATCATTTTTACTTGATGAAATTAAAAAAAATTACTTGACACTTTATATGTAAATTATCTATATTATTAAATTTTTATATTACATAAATAAATAATTTTTATAGTTGAAGAGAAATAATTTTTTTATAATTATAATTTGTATAATTTAAAATAATATTAACAATAATAATAGAGAGCTACGTCAATTTTCTTTTTTTGCAATAGCAATAGTAATATTGAAAATATAACTCTATTAGTACAATTAGTTGAACTAACAAGGACTTTAGTTGTTTTTTCAGGTTTTTTAATGTTAGTCTCTTAGACTTTGACTTATTTGCGAAAACAACCAAGTTAAAATAGCAGCACGTTATCACGTTTGGCATAACTTTTAAGGCTATTTTTGTTAGCTACAATAAATTATTTTTGAGAAGGTACCTATTTGGTTATCAACTTTTAGATTAATTTAACATATCATTTAATTTTTCCAATCAACTATTTTTTAATAAATATTTTCTCAACTAACAAAAATTTTAGCCATACCAAACACACCCAGTATTTTGCTTACGCAATACTCCTACTGGCTGACAGCATGCCATGCAAACTATTGCTCTCCCGCTCGCAAGGAGTTGGTCAACAGAATTGCACTGCAGTAGATGACTCTCAACCGCCAGCTGTCGACCTCTCCAAAAAATTTCGTTCGTAGAGTCACTGTTTTAAAAACTGTGAAAAAAAGACGTGCCATTTAATCATCACACGTGTCATACGTGCGAAAAAAAGGAACTATCTCATCACCCGTCCTCAGTTTCAAATTTGCTTCCTCCTCCCGCCCTATAAATCGCAGCAGCCGCACCACTCTCCTCGTCGCCCATCTCACGCTACGTCGATCCCCCTCTCTGACCTAGTATGGCTGCACCGGGAAAGGCTGGGAATGCGTTTGTCCGGAACAAGCAGGTCGTGCTGAAGAACTTCGTCGTGGGTGATCCTAAGGAGACGGACATGGAGTTCAGGGAGGGCAAGGCTAGCCTCAAGCTCCCCGAGGGAGTCGAGGGGGCCATCTTGGTCAAAAACTTCTACCTCTCCTGCGATCCCTACATGAGCTGGCGGATGAGGGACTGCTACGATTCCTACATGCCTCCCTTCCAACCCGGAAAGGTATCATCTTTTTTTGCGCTAGATTTCAGTTCCTTAAAGCCAACTAGAAAAGTCTTATCTTTTTTTCAATATCCTAACAGTTTACCTATTTCTCATGAAGCCCATAGAGGGATTTGGAGTGGCCAAGGTTATTGATTCCACAAACGCAAAATTCAAAGTTGGTGATTATATCACTGGATTAACTGGCTGGGAAGAGTACACTACTATTGTCAGCACTGTGCAGCTGAGAAAAATTGAAATTCTCGACATCCCTCTTTCGTTTCATGTGGGACTTCTCGGTATGCAACTCATCTTTCATAGTCAATTCTGCCATCGGTTAATTAGTCATATCAATTCATTGTTTGATCTTCAGACTTGTCATTTGGTAAAATATAAACTATTCTGTGAGTGTAAATATTTTTCTTGCATCCAATAATGGAAGATTTATTTCTTTGACATGTTGCATTTATTCAGAAGAATAATGATTGGGAAAATATATGCTGGAACAGGTATGCCTGGCTTTACAGCGTATGTCGGCTTCTACGAGATTTGTGCTCCAAAGAAAGATGACTCTTTGTTTGTATCAGCTGCATCTGGAGCAGTTGGGCAACTTGTCGGTCAGTTGGCCAAGCTACACGGCTGCTATGTCGTTGGAAGTGCTGGATCAGCAGAAAAGGTACAACAGATTTTATATTTCTGTTTCTTTTTCTTCCGAGTCACCAATTAACTGTGCATATTTCAGGTTGAACTTGTTAAGAACAAGTTGGGGTTTGATAATGCATTCAATTATAAAGAGGAAACTGACTTGACTGCTGCCTTGAAAAGGTCAGTATCACTCAATCAGGCAATAAAAGTCAAGAGTCGTTTCACCTCACTTGATTAGATTGCTCCATCAACTTAATTAATTCAATGTGATTGAAGATGCTCTACTACTGACGGCATGAGCCATAGTCACCTTGATGAAATTCTTCCCTAATTACTGTGATTATCAAGTTTCAAATATTCAGATTCTCTTCCTTCTAGAGTGCAGTTCATATGATTGGTTTGTCAAGATTTTCTTGCTAGAGTTGTTCCATACTTGAAAACTTCTCAACTTTTCCTCAATTTTGCCCCTTATCTTGTTCTTTTAAATTATGAATCCTTGCTCTCATTTGGGATTTTAACAAAGCCACCTCCATTTTCACTGTACACTCCAGGTTTTTTTTTTTCTTTTTGTGATATTGTTGGCTACATTGTGTCTGCTCTCATTTATGTTGAAACAATACAAATTTGATTAAGAATACAGCTAAACATCAAAGTTATGATACTTATTCCTTTGTCATCCAAGTAAATCAAATATGAACACAAGTTCATTTTAACTTGTGAGATTCAAATCCTTGTCATCCAACCAAATCAAGTATGGATTGTTATGTATAACTCACTAGTGAATGCTTTATTTTTCTTTTGGATGCTGTTCATAAATATCTTTGCATTCTTCAAAGTTTTTGGTTGAAATTTTGCCTTATGGTTCAGAAATATCCCTTTCATTAGATTTCTGAAGTTCATGCCAACTTTACCTTCTTGTGAATCTTCTGATTTGGTAGCGTTTGATGATCAGATACTTCCCCAATGGCATTGACATCTACTTCGACAATGTTGGCGGCGCCATGCTCGATGCAGCACTGGCCAACATGAGAGTACATGGTCGAATCACCGTATGCGGGATGGTCTCTCAGAACACTGTGTCTTACCCCAAGGGGATCTCCAACCTCTTGACGCTTGTGATGAAGCGCATTCGGATGGAGGGCTTCATTCAGAGTGACTACCTGCACTTGATTCCTCAATTCTTGGAGACTGTATCAAACTTATACAAGCAGGGGAAGATTGTTTACATAGAGGACATGAATGAAGGACTCGAGAATGGCCCGGCAGCATTTGTGGGACTTTTCTCTGGCAAAAATGTGGGCAAGCAGGTCGTCCGCGTTGCGGAGGAGTAATTTGATCTTTTTCATTGTCACAAGTGCCTTTTTCCTTTACTTTAAGAAACTGTCTCATAAACACATGTACTCATGTAAGTTATATAACTGCTTGATAAAAGCAGTTACTAAATAAAAAACGAGCATTCTCTCTCCTAGTTGACAATTGCTATCAAAATTCTCATCAAATTAAAAGTATAAAAAATTAAAGGAAAATAAGAGAAGAGAGAAAATTGATTAACAAGAAAAGATTTCAACTTAAATATTAGTATTTATGGGCAAAGGTAAGTATTTTATTTAGGCTAGACCCAATGATGGCTGAGCACAGCGCGAGCGGATCCAAGGCGAACACAGCACGAGTGACTGGCACGAATCGGCAATGCAATTCGGACGGCTTGCAACATTGGCGGATGAGCGAAACAGATATTTTGAGTAAGCAGAGTGCATCGGATCTTGGTCGCGCGGATCGTGATGAGGCGAGTGGTAGATGACAATCAAGTGGCAGGAGTTTAGTCACTTTGATCTTGGTTTCGGCCACAGAATCGACGTCGGCGAGCTGACAAAAAAAAACTGGTGGTTGCCAGCGATCGAAAGACAAGCGACGAGGATGGAGGCATGTCAAGTAGCGCTTCTCGTCGACGAAGATTGGGAAAATCTTCGTTTGTCGAGCAACACGTCCAGATAACGAAAACAGAGAATTTCTTCACAAATCGCCGAGGAAAATCAGCGAACATAAAAAATGCCGTCAATAGCAATCTCGTCTTTCACGTGTAGTCTTTGCACGGTTCTCAAAATTAAAACAACGGCATAAAATGCCAAGCAATGCTTCTTCAAATTTCAATCCCTAGCTACAAAAAGTGTCACCGGGTCTAGCCTAATAACGCCATAAAGTGCTGAGAAAATTTCTTCACAAATCAATCACTAGCTATAATGAGCGTCACCGACTAAGAAATTTTGAACCTCCCTCTAATACTACTGTTAGTAACGGAATGGGGCACCAACACTTCACCTAGGAAGAGAGAAACAGAAAGAACACCAAGGCATAGAGAGGAATCACAAAATATTATTGCACCTACAAAATAGAGAATTACAAAGCATATTTAAAGAAAAACAAACCTAATCTATTTTGGTAACTTATTTAACTAATATGGACTAATCAACCAATATGGTAGCTAATACTCTATTATGGTAAACTCTAATTAATATTACATAGATATGGTGACACATGACATGTTTACCAATTTCAACACATGACGTGTTTATCCATGCCGTGTTTGCCTTCGATCTTCTCGCACCGTGTTCAGCCATCATCTCCTCCTAAATGGTATATTCTAATTAGTGTTATATAGATCTGGTAACACATAACGTGTTTACCAATTTCAACACTCCCCTTAAACATGACACTTACAAACTCCCAACATGTTTCTCAATTCTACAAAATCGTTAATCTCCAGAGATTTGGTAAAAATATCAGCAACCTGATTCTGGGTCTTCATATAATTTAACCCCACTTGCTTGTTTGCAAGATATTCTCAAACATAATGAAATCTCATGTCTATATACTTGCTTCGTTCATGAAATAAAGGGTTCTTTGCTAGAACGATTGCAAACTTATTATCTATGTTGATTTGAGTTAGCTTCTTCTCCTCAGCATGTAGATCTTCCATCAGACATCTCAACTAAATTTCTTGAGTCACACAAGAATTTAGAGTAACGTATTCTGTTTCACAAGTTGATAAGGCCACAATTGGTTGCTTTTTTGAACTACATGTAAATGTAGTGTTACCCAAGTAGAACACAAAGCCTGTTGTGCTCTTTTGATCATCTGTATTATCAGCCCAATCACTATCACAATGTCCAATAAGATGGAATTCATTGGAGGAAGTGTAATATAATCCATTGTCAAGAGTGTCTTTAATACACTAGAAAGAATCCTTTTTATTGTATTCAAATGAACTGAAGTAGGGGGTCTCCATATAGCGACTTACAAGTCCCACACTAGAAAGAATGTCTGATCTAGTACAGGTCAAGTATCTCAAACTTTTAATTAAACTCTTGAACAAAGTTAGATCTACTTTCTCATTGTCATCATGCTTGGACAATTTTATATTACATTCAACCGAACTACTAAATGAATTGCAGTTATTCAATTTGAATTTCTTCAGAACTTCTCTTGCGTAATTCTCTTAATGAGATAAAAATCTCTTTATTTATTTATTTCACCTCCATGCCAAGATAATAAGACATCAGCCCCAAATCAGTCATCTCAAATTCAAGATTCATTTTCTTCTTGAAATATTCAAATATTTCTGAATTGTTGCCTGTAAATATTAAGTCATCCACATACAAGCATACTATCATGATTGCATCCTTATTGGCCTTCAGGTATAAAGAATGTTCATAAGGACATTTCTTAAAACCATTTTTTTTTAAAAAATAACTATCAATTCTACAGTTCCAGGATCTAGGTGCTTGCTTTAAACTATACAAAATCTTTGAAAATCTAAGGACCTTGTCTTTGTGCTCTTTTGCCACATATTCTGGAGGTTGTTCAATATAAACCTCCTCTTCTAAGTATCCATTGAGAAAAACTGACTTTATATCCATTTGGTAGATTTTTCATTTTTGTTGCGCTGCCATAGTGATAATTAATCTAATAGTTTCTAAGCGAGCAACTGGAGCAAAATACTTCATCGTAGTCAATGCCTTGACGTTCTTGTAACCCTTTGCAGCTAGTCTTATTTTATGCCTCTCTATTTCTCCTTTAGAATTCTTCTTTGCCTTGTAAACCCATTTAACTCTAATTGCATTATGCCCTTTTGGAAGGTTTGCTAACTTCCAAGTCTGATTCTTTTCAATAGTTTTTACCTACTCATCCATAGCCTTCTTCCATCTCTTGTCTTTGGATGCTTCAATGTAGTTAATAGGCTATGTATTTCTAAATAAATAAATATATGTTACATCATCAATTCTCACTATCTCATCATATATGTAAGCTAGGCTTCTTGTGCGTGGATGTTGTCTACTTGAACTTGCTTCTGATGAGCTAGGCTCATTGCGAGGTGGTGATGATGGTGGAGTACTTGCTTCAGGTGTATATTTCTTTTTTTTTTCCTCACTAATAGAGGGCAGAAATCATAATCATTAGTCTCTACTTGCCAATCCTAGTTTGTTTCTTTGTCAAAATCAACATCTCTACTCACAAAGATTGTAAGAGAGCTAGTTACAAGTGGGTCTTTAAAACCAAACGTGACTCTCATGGTAACTTGGAATGTTACAAGGCCAAGTTAGTTGCAAAAAGGATTTACTTAGAAAGATGATATTGACTATAAAGAAATATTTTCACTAGTCTCTAAAAAAGATTCACTTAGAATTATCATGGCATTAGTGGCTTATTACAATTTAGAGTTATACCAAATGGATGTTAAAATGACATTTATAAATAGGAATTTAGATAAATAAGTTTATATGGATCAACTAATTAGGTTCATAGAAAAGGATAAAGAACACATAGTGTGTAAATTTAAGAAATCAATATACGGACTTAAATAGACTTCTCAGCAATGGTACTTTAAGTTTAATGATACAGTTGTTTCCTTTGGATTTAACGAAAATACTGTTGATTGATGTATATATCTTAAGGTCAGTGGGCGTAAGTTTTTTTTTTAGTTATGTATGTTGGTGACATCTTGCTTGCAACTAATAATCTTAGTCTATTAAGTGAGACTAAGAAGTTTTTCTCTAAAAAATTTGAAATAAATGATATCAGTGAGACAAGTTGTGTGATAGGAATAGAAATATTCTGAGATAGGTCATAAGGATTGTTAGGCTTGTCTCAAAAAACATATATTAATAAAATTTTAGAGAGGTTCATAATGGATAAATATTCACAATCTCTTATTCCAATTTAAAAAGGAGATAAATTTAGTTTTATGAAAAGTCCAAAGAATGATATTGAACGCAAACAGATGGAAATAATTCCTTATGCATATTTTTTAGACTTATACTCGACCAGATATTAGTTTTGCACTCAAAATACTAGGAAGATACCAGAGTAATCCTAGTATGGACATTGGAAAGCTGCAAAGAAAGTTTTGAGATATCTGGAAGGGACAAAGGATCACATGCTTACATATAAAAGATCTTATTATCTTGAGGTGATTGGATATGCAAATTCAGACTTTGCTGGTTGTATGGATACAAGAAAGTCTACTTTCGGTTATCTGTATCTTTTAGTTGGAGGTGTTGTCTCATGGAAGAGTGCGAAGTAGTCCATTATTGTTGTATCCACTATAAAAGTTGTAGAATTTTATTTCAGGACTTGGAATAGTAGACAATATTGCTATGTCGTTGAAAATTTATAGTGATACTTCTGTAGCAGTTTTTTTTTTCTAAAAATAATAGGTAACTTAAAGGTGCTAAACATATAGAATTAAACTACATTGTTATTAAAGAAGAAGTTCAGAAATAAAGAGTGTCAATTGAGCATATTAGCACTAATATTATGATTGTTGATCCCTTAACAAAAGAGTTACCGTCTAAAATATTTATTGGCCATGTTAAACGTATAGGAATCATGTCTGTTAATGAATGTTGAATGATATGATTATTTAGTCTTAATGTATATTTAACACTCTGAGCTCATTAATGTATAAGTTTCTAATTGTTGATTTTTATGATTTGTGGTTACATGTATGAATGAAAATATTAAAAACCAAAATTTATTTTAAGAAAGGAATATTGTTATTGGATGTATTATGCACTTCTATTAAGGTGTCATATTAAAAAGAAAAACTGATATAGTGGTACATGGAAGAAAATATATTGGTTTGATGATATAAAACCGCTGTAGCCCTTATTAGTTATTATTCTTAGTTATGACTCATGATGCAACAAATATATGTTGCTTTTATTTAAGTACATTATGATTGATACCTTATGAAATTATGAATAATATTAACACATGAGCCAAGTGGGAGAATGTAAGAAAATGTCTCATGTTTATTTTGAAAAGACACGTCCACATGTAAGTTACGTATCTACTTGATGAGAGCAGTCAATTTCAAGATTAGCATTCATAGACAAAGGTAAGTGTTTTATTTCGTTTATTAGTAAGAATAACAAATTCCGAAGTTCTCTTATTTGTACTCTTAATTAAAAATTAAAGTATGAAATGTATAGGCTACATATTATTAAGTTTTACATTACTATCATGTTCTAAATTTCTCTCATGCTATGTTGACAAAAATTTATAGTAAGATTAGAGGTTAATTGTGAGAGTGTCCCTATCTTTCTATAGCATGCAATCCTTGTCAAAGTGCTTAAAGACGGTCTAGAATAAGTTCAACTTGTTAAATCAATTGATGTGGACCACACATATATTAATTAATAATTGTATATGGCTATACTGAATAGCAAATCTGACCTGCACACTATGGCAGAAAGGAGTTGCTTTCTTGATAATTCTTTTCTTAACAAGTCTGTTCTCTTCTAGAGCTCGATAACATGCTTGATCATCTATGTTTGAGTGAGATGGAAAAATTCAATCAATTTCCTAGTGTCGCAGCGAGGAGGCGATCAGAATCTAGAATCACAAGTATTCCGAAAAAAATCATATTATGTTTCACAAACAAATTGGTATGGTAAACTGATAAGGATGTGTTCAATTTTTTAGTTTCTTATATTTAAGGGAAAATTTATTGTGATCCTAAAGTTTACACTTTTTTCATGTTGATAATGAAGTTTTATTTTTCTCATTTCATTGATGAAAAGTTTATTTTGATGTAGGAGTGTTCATGGTCCGGTTAATCAAATCATGAGCAATTTTTCCCAATTAAACCGAGTAGATCGGTTCAGAGAAAACAAGAACTGGTCCTCAACCGATTAACCAATATTTTTGATGTGGTTAACTGTCAATTTTTGGTTAACCATATTTTTTATAAATAAAAAATATAAATTATAAACTAATTAAGATAAATAAATATAAATATTTTTTGTTAACATTTGATTTTCGGCAGTTAACTAGTTCAGGTTTAGATTAATCGTTGGTTTTCAATAGTTAACTAATTCGATCGATTATATAAATATAATTATTTTTATATAAAATTAATTATATATTAGTTCGGTCTGTAAATCGGTGGTTCGGTTAAGTTTCAAACTATAACCAAATCGATAACTGATCAATAGGTAGAAAATTAAACTATTTAAAAATTGCTCGATTTGATTAATCGAAAATCCGATTCAATTAAGTTCAGTTCAATCAACCACGGTTCGACAATTCAATGACTTTTTTCACAACCTAATTTCATGTTTCAATCTAAACTACTGATGCTGCAAAAAATATCGGACAATAGAAAGCGCAAGTCTCCATTGTAATTTACCTCTCGAGCTTCCATAGTGGTTAGAAGTTAAACAATTAATGGGACGTAAATTCTTGTAAGTGCACTTTAAATTAAAATAAAAAAAATATATAGGCATCAGTTGAGGTCATTCAACGAGGCGAAGCCTACCTTACATAATCAAATATTTTTTTTAAAAAAATAAGATTATTATTTTATCTATTTTAGTCAATTTTTATTAGGCATCATAAGTCAAAATTGAACTATTTAGGTGGCATTTGTGACACCACCTCAAAATGGTCCAATAGAATTTGGATGAATACAATTACAAATCATAGTCGAAGGATAAGCATTTGCTTTAGGAATGGCAAAGGAGCAAAAAAAATCCTGGGTTGGGTATCTTTTATATAACCTAAACTTGGATTGAGTATTTATCATATACTTACTAGTATCCGATTAAATAAAAAAATAATTTTTTATTTTGAAAATTTTATAAAATATAATTTAATATATTTAAATAATAATATATTATTTTTATTTTTATATTGTTATATAAAAATATTTATATAATAAGTATTTTACTATTATTTATTTTTTATAATTAATATGTTTATATTTATTTTAAAATTAGGTATGAGTACCGGTACTGTACCTATAAACCAGGAGCAAATTTTCTAAGCGGTCGTCAACCGCCTATAATTCTATGTTTCCCTACACATCATCGTCCAATGGTGATGATGGGGAATCTTAAAGTAACAAAAGTTGTGATGTAATTTTTTTCTTGTGCACGGTCCGAATTTCTACACAACATTTTTAGAGGTGGACGGTGTGGATGCAGGGAAGCATAATTTTCTAGGCAGTCGCGACCGCCTAGAAAATTTTTCCATAAACCAGCATTAGCATTACTAATGTTAATACTAATGTTAATACTAATGTTAATACTAATACTAATATTAATACTAATGTTAAATCTAACACTAATATTAAGATTAATACTAATGCTAAATCTAATACTAATACTAACACTAATATTAAGATTAATATTAATATTAATATTAATGTTAATATTATATTAATATTTATATTTTGGTGGAATCTTCATATTGTGTACAGATCAACGATAAAGAGTCGCGAGTTCCTAAAATTTTTTTTTTCCAATTTTAGGCATGAACAAGGGGTAGGCGAGCAAAACACTTGCCCTTGATAGTTGCAATTGGGCATAGGCACATACGAAGGGACGAGGCATGCATGTGATACAAAGAGCATTGATTATACATAAGTTGCATATTTGATGCACTCGACCAGTGCGGGCGTGCAAGAGCGCATGGGGTGAAATAGATTGTGAAATAAATTCAAATAATTGCTTAAATAAGTTTAGTATGACTAGCATTGTAAAATAGATTGATTGAAGCAATATGCAGCCAAAGAAGTATCCCTTGTGTAGGTCAATTTATTTTATAATGTTAAGATAGTTGTGTATATAATTTATGCGAAAATTGTTGGCCCAAAGGAAGGTTAATGTTTAGTCAAATTACATGCACATTAATGGTAATGAAGATATGATGATTGTTAGGTTGTCTATATCAACAATAAGTCAGTTCAAATAAAGGTTCGTTGTTTGATAGATAGAACTTATTGTTAACGTTTTATTGCTGCATCACCAAGAGTATGACTTATAAATTTATATTTCTATCTAAAGGCTAAATCTAATTATAGCCAAAGGTTTCCTTAAGAAAATTGAGAAAAGATTTGCCAACAATTAAAAAAAAAAAAAGTACATTATTGGCAAATCTTATCTCTTTAAGGTATAAAATAAAAAAAATAAAGTATATTATGAAAATATCTCATCTTGCTTCAAAATTAAAAACACTTTAGTTAGAAATATCTAAGGACTCTTGTGCATCTAGTTTTGATATCTTTTTCTACATAATTTAATTAGTTTAAAGTTAGTTGTTGCTGGCAAAAAGAAGAAATGATCTCTTAATGAGCTAATTTCTTATTGTGGAAAAAAAAAGATTGAAATAAGAAAAAACATAAAGTACTCATTTGGCTACAACATGCACACATAATATTAACAAAAAAAAAATAGATAAAGAAAACTACAAGTGTTAACCATAAAAAAAATAACAAATGAATATACTATTGTATTTACCTATTTCTTCTATAAAGGTGGACACTGATACGTTGTATTTATATCATATTTTTCTATATATTATATGATATTTTGTGCTTAATTGTATAATTTTATACCAAATTTTAATGTTTTTGTCTCCTATGATATGAAATCTTTATTTTTCTTGATTTTCATGAAAATATAAGTAAAAATGATGAATTTAATAAGTTTTGAGGCCATGAAACGGTTCTCGAGGAAAAGACAAAGCTACACATCAAATTTGGGGCAAAACAGAGGTCAGATGAAGAATTCACGGTCATGGCCGTGAGTTTTGCCCTGCACAGAGGAATAGTTATGCACCAAAGTCCAACTTTGCATAGAAAGATTCACGGCCACACCCGTGACTCATTCACGGGCCATGAGTGGCTCTACGTACATAAGCCAGAAGCTATTTTTCTTCACAGAAACATTCATGGCCGCAGCCGTGAACGCGTCACGGGCTGTGAAGACTTCCACCAAACTCAGTTTTTTTCCTTTGATTTGATCTCAAATCGAGTCGAAACTTAATCAAACTTTGGAGAAATCTTCCCATATAGTTCCTACACTGATTGAACTATAAAAGCGAAGATTTTAGAAATGTTAGGAGAGCTTCTTTAGACAAATTTGGACATAGGCGGTGGCTAGGGCAAAAATAGGCAGTTGGGCGAAATTCCGGCGAGGAGATCATACAAAGGACAGATTTTGATGCTTCATCTTCATCTCATGATCAAAGAGAAGGGTTTTATTAATTCTCCTAGTGTTTCCATGTAACTTTATTGAGTTTTCATGTTGAATTCATCCTACTATGTGTTGTATTCTAAGAACATGATTACTTAAACCTCTTTTTCGGGATTTGGGGCATAGCCCGTTGATTAATTTATAATTTAATTTTTATATTAATCTTTGTTTAAGAATTTTAGTGTGTAGATTTGATTAGAATTGCATTCTACTTCGTATTATTACTCTAGCCAAGTACTTTTATGCCTTAAACGTCATGAGAAGGACCGAGAGGTGAATCGCGACGTTAGATCTATTCTTTTCAAACTTGTGAATTCTATCACCAGAGTAGTTTGAATTTGTTTAGGATTTTTATGATTTATCATAGAGCTTAAGGGACTTAATTAATATAATTATCATAAGAGTAGAGAATTATCGTGATTAAGTATTCGATTACGCTCCAAGAGGAGGTAATCTGTACATGCGGATGAATCCCTTTTGACGCACTGATTTTCTTTACTTAGATTTATTTATTCAATTTATGATTTGTCAACATGGTGAAACCCCGGTCCTGATTCTTTCTACATAAGGTTTCTATCCAAAACGCTCACTTTTGCTCTCTCAAGCATCGAAGATGGGCATTAGACGCTCTATCTTCGTCTCCAGATTGAAGAGAAGGGTTTTCATTGCTTTCCTAGTGTCTTTTTGTAATTTATTTAAGATTACATGTTGAATTTATCACTCTATATGCTTTATTCGAAGAACATATTTACTTAAAACTCATTCTCGGGATTAGGGGTGTAACCCATTGATAATTTATGGATTAAACTTGTTATTTAAATCTTTGTCATAAATTTTATAGAGTTGATTTGATTGGAGTTGTGTCTATTTCGTATTTTACTCTGGCCAAGTAATTGTATGTATTAGACGTCGCGAGAAGGACCGAGAGGTGAATCGTGACGTCGGATCTATTCTTGTCAAACCTGTGAATTCGATTATGAGAGTAGCTCGGATTCACTTAAAAGATTTTATGATTTGTCATAGGATTTAAGGGGCCTAATTATGATAACTATCACGAGAGTAGATAGTTGTTGTGATTAGGTACTGGATTACACTTCGAGAGAAGGTAATTTGTATACTATGATAAATCTCTTTCAACACTTTAATTTTCTAATCAAAGATTTATTTTTACTAAATTCATATTAGTTAGCGTGGTTAAACCCTGAGTCTTGACTTTCTCCGTATTGATCTTTACTCTAAACGCCTGCTTTTGTTTCTTCATACTTGAAGCTTCCAAATAAAAATCACACTTTGAATCATCTAGCTATAGATAAATTGTGTAATCGGTACTTGACCGCCAGATCCTCGCTGGGAATGATATCTTATTTATTACTTCGATAAAGCCGTGCATTTGTGGTCATATCAATTACACTTTGGGAGAAGGTAATTTGTACACTAGGATAAGTCCCTTTCAACACTTTAATTTTTTGTTGAAAGATTTATTTTTACTAAATTCATATTTGTCAACGTGGTGAAACCCCGAATCCCGACTCTCTCTCCGTATTGATCAGCTTCGATTTGATCAGCTTAGATTCCAAGAATTAGATTTTCTAGTACTCACCTTGTTCCCTATGGGATTCTATATCTTTTGTATTACTTCGACATTTCCGTGCACTTGCGGATAGTGTCAAGTTTTTGGCGCCGTTGCCGGGGAACAACGGTTGATATCAGTATACTTCTAAGGACTGGTAGACTAAGTTTTAGTTAGTTTTCTTTTCTTTCTTTATTCTGTTTCACGCTACTTTTTGCATGTGTTGATTGCTTTGAACTTCTTAATTGAATCTAACAAATTTTTATGCAAAGAAGTTCCAGGGCAGGAGCACTCTTGGAAATCGATCTCGAAATAGAACGAACCTTCAGACAAAGAAGGAAGCTTAAGCAAGATCTGAAAAAAGAGAATCAAGTGTAGATGGAACACCTTCACATCGATATGGAGAACGAACCAGTGCCTCAACCGGTGAACAACAACAATGCCAGAACACTGCGAGAATACGTAGCACCTTTTACACATGGGTTTTAATCAGGAATAGTTAGGCCTAATGTCGAAGCCAATAATTTCAAAATTAAACCTGCTTTACTTTCCATGATACAACAGAATCAATTCGGTGATTTTCCTCTTGAGGATCCTAATATGCATTTGTATATATTTTTAGAATATTGTGATATGTTAAAGATTAATGGAGCTACTTCTGATGCTATCAGGTTACGCTTGTTCCCATTCTCTCTGCGGGACAGAGCAAGGGCATGGCTCCACACGATCCCCTCAGCTTCAATACAAACATGGGATGAACTGTCTCATGCTTTCCTTTCGAAGTATTTCCCTCCTTCGAAGACAATCCACCTCAGAAACCAGATAACGAGCTTTATGCAAAAGGATGGAGAGTCTTTGTACGAAGCCTGGGAAAGATTTAAAGAGCTTCAAAGATTATGTCGGCACCATGGGATTGAGACTTGGGTCCTAGTACACACATTCTACATGGGATTGGAATACAATACTAGACTCACAGTCGATTGAGCTGCTGGAGGATCGGGACTGATGAGCAAAATACCTGAAGATGCTATAAGACTCCTGGAGGACATGGCACTGAACTATCATCAATGGAATCCAGAACGAGATACACCTTTGAGGAGAGCAAGTAAATTTAATCTTGATTCATTAACCGCTCTCACTGCGAAGGTAGACAATCTGATTAAGAAAATTGATTCATGGTCTGTTAACTCTCTAGACACTAATTCATTATCTTGTGAGTTGTGTGGCGTTGTAGGACATGCAGGTGCTGAGTGCCGAGTGGGAGATGGACAAGTGGTCCAAAGTCAGCCTGAACATCTTAATGCAATTGGAAATATAAACCCCATGAATAACCTTTATTCCAACTATTACCACCCTGGCTGGCATAACCACCCGAACTTCTCCTACCGGACCACGCAGCCTATACAACCAGGGCAAGCACCACCACAAGTTCAACCTCAGCAAGGGAACTTCAGGCCGCCACAACAAGAAAATTATAGGCAGCCACCTGGGTTCCAACAGAGAAACTACAATCCTCCACTTCAACAAGCGAATTACAATCCTCCTCCAAGACCGACCCAGGACTATCAACTGAGTAAGCAGATAGAAGGGCTGACTGACATGATGAAACTGATGATGACAAGTCATCCTCATCCTCTAGAGCGCCAGGGAAGCTTCCATCATAGCCAAAAGTTAACCCGAGAGAACATTGCAACGCAATCTCCACTCGGAGCGGCAAACAACTTGAAGACCCTAAGATGCCGACCGATGAAACAAGGGATGAAGTGACACTAAACCCTGAGGAGCCACACGCTGATTCAACACCGGCGGAACTTGAAAGAACAGAGGAAGAGCGACCCTATGTTGGACCGCCAGCCTACAAGCCGCCGATACCTTTCCCTCAGAGACTTGTCAAAGCCAAGCTAGACAAGCAATTCAGTAAGTTTTTGGAAATATTGAAAAAACTATATATTAACATTCCCTTTGTTGATGCCCTTTCGCAGATGCCGACCTATGCGAAGTTCTTGAAGGACATCCTCTCAAATAAATGGAAGCTAGAAGACCAGGGAACCGTGGCACTCATCGAGGAGTGCAGTGCGATTTTGCAGAACAAGCTTCCACAAAAACTCAAGGACCCTGGCAGCTTTTCCATACCGTGTCAGATAGGAGAGATGACTTTCCAGAGAGCACTCTGCAATCTAGGAGCGAGCGTCAGCATCATGCCGTTATCATTGTGCAAAAAGCTGGATTTGGGTGACTGGAAATCAACTAATATTTCTTTACAGCTTGCCAACATATCAGTTTGATGTCCAGTGGGTATTTTAGAGGATGTACCCATTAAAGTAAGGGACTATTTTATTCCTGCTGACTTTGTTGTGTTAGACATTGATGAGGATGACAGACTTCCTATTATCTTAGGAAGACCTTTTCTTGCTACGGCCGGTGTTGTCATCGATGTTAAAAATGAGAAACTGGATTTAAACATCGGTGGCAATGTTATTCAATTTGATTTGTCTAACTCTCTTAAAAAACCTTCTCTTGCAGGTGTATGTCACAGTGTGACTATACTTGAGCGCGATAAAGATTTGGAAGACAATGGACACCACCCCAAACACCATTCTGACGATGAACTAGCCAAGAAAAGGGGGACTCTCGCCCCTTTTGAACCCCCCTGATTTGATGACCTAATAACTCTACATTCGAGCTATAGACCTTAAACTAGCGCTCTTGGGAGGCAACCCAAGTTTTCTCGTTGTTTTCATTCTCTTTCTGTTGCATTAGTTGACATTCAGTTTTTAGTTTACCATCGTTGATTACTCCACTCTCTTGCTTATCTAGCTTATTGTAGGAAATTTTTGATCTTAATATACGCTGAGTAGAGGTTTATTCTTGTAATGCAGATGCGCTATGCGAATAGGGAATTTTTCCTGGATTTTTACTGCAGCTTAGTGCACTTCACGGCTAGGTGAACCCGACGGGGTTCACCCGTGAAATACACTTTGCATCTTGACGAGCAATTTTCGCAGGATATTTTTGTTAAATAATGATGGAGACGGCAGTATCTGGATGTGCATATTATTTCTGGGATCTCAGCAACTTACCAAGCACTTCACGGCTAGGTGAACCCTATAGGGTTCACCCGTGAAGACTGCTAATTCTGAATGGGCGCATCTCCACCGCGTACTTCATGGTTAGGTGAACCCGCCCGGGTTCACCAGTGATTGTATCCGCTCATCTCCCGTGTTTGCCCTAAACCACAAGTCCGCGGGTAGGGTTCCATGATTTCCGCCGCCGCCACTCTCCCCGCTCCGGATCTCTAGTCGCCCGATGATTTCCTTCCTTCAGATCTTCAGAGAATCTTCTTACCTCACGATCTGTATCTCTGGTGAGGTCCGCATAGATTCAATCCGCTCTCCACTGCCAGTATTCCGATTTTCCTTGATCGCTGATTCCTCTGCCTCTGCCTCCTCACTCTGTTGCTGATCTTGTGCTCCGGTGACTTCTCTCTGGTTTTCTAGTTTTCTTCACCGCTTCTGGCATTCTTACCATATGTCACCAAGGCGCAAAGTGTTCGCCT
The DNA here is from genome assembly GCA_027563935.2 of Costus lasius. Classification (NCBI taxonomy): domain Eukaryota; kingdom Viridiplantae; phylum Streptophyta; class Magnoliopsida; order Zingiberales; family Costaceae; genus Costus; species Costus lasius. The sequence goes on along the minus strand of CM050446.2, from coordinate 22,334,873 downwards.
TCTGTCGCTGTGACCCACAGCTTGCATCGGAATCATCCACAGACGACGATGACTTCGTCCCACACGGACACCCTCCGCCACCTCGTGCGACTCCTGCAAACCAGCCGGCGCTGCCTTCCTCCTCCAGAAACCCAGTGCGCCATTCTGCTCGGCGGCCTCAAGCCTATACATCTCCGCCAAATGAATTCAGCATCACTTCAGAAATGCAGAGCATCAACAAAACTATGAGCAGCTCCTCCATCGTCAGATAACCAACACCGGATACTTGGACCGAAATACTCTTGCTATGCTAGGGCTCTTGGATGATGTTGAATGGATGTATTCAAATGTTGGATAGGAGCAGTTCCTCCGGCTCGCCTCACCTACGTACATCAGAGCTACATTGGAGTTCCTCAGCTCTTTGGAGGTGAAAGCCGCCGCAATAGTCGATGAAGACCCAGGGTGCATCTCCTTCCGGATTGGGAATATTGAGCACAGCTTATCCCTTTCTCAGCTTCGCCAGATATATGGCTTCCCGGAGCCTTGCACGTGCAAAGTCCCAGTGGAATACAACGAGCAAACTTTCTGGGTGTCGATCACGAATGAACACTTTTAGTTGCAAGGGCCTCAAGCATTTGCAATCCAACAATCAGATACGTCCATCGCGTGCTCGCTCATACCATCTTCGGTCGTGGGGAGAGCGATGGCATGGTACGCCAGTCTGAGTTATTTTATTTATGGTGCATGCTCCATTCATTCATGGTTGATTCTAGATTCTACCTAGCCAAACAATTCAGCCGCATCGCGCATTGCCACAAGGGCGTGATAGTCATTGGCGTCCTCATCACCCCACTTGCTGTCTCTCTGGGGATCATCCTCTACGGTACGCCCGAAGCTCATGGGAACAACCGGCTCGAGATTGAGTCGTGCATTTTCATGAAACTCATCGTCCACCAGGGTGATTCTTATTGTATGACATTCAAGAACAGCCAGTTCTGTTTACCATTTCCTAATCCAGAGCGCACCACTATGCGCGTTCGAGAGAACTGGCGCATCAAGCCAACCGAAGATCCTCAGCCCGACCCTGTTGACACAGCACCTCCAGCCCCAGGCACATTCTTCTTTGGCGGCTCTTCTTCTGATTCTATGATGGGTATTCTTTAGGAGATGAGAGAGGAGCAGCTTCAGCAGTGCGAGCTTATCGATCAGATGGATTCTTCCATCTCTTTTATAAGACAGGAGCAAGCTTCCCGATGGGAAGCTAATGAGGCTGGGATGTAGCGACAGCACAAGATGCTGGGTTCGATTTGGGAGAAACTATTTGTTATGGATGACCGGTTCGCCTTGCTTAATGAAGAAAATATAAGGAATATACCGGTCTCTTCAGATGAGGAGGAAGCACCAGGTCACACTTCACGTGGTAAGGGCAAGAACTCCCGAGCTTCTAGCTCTCATTCACGCAGGAGGCGCTAGCTCCATCCAGACCCGACGCCGCCACCTTCTCCTCTCACATATACGACATTGCATAGAGGACTATTCAATATTTTAGAGCGGGTGAGCTGTCTTGACTCCAGCTTCTTCTTAGTTGTTTGGTTGTAGTTGTCGTGACTTTCTGCTTCCCGTTATGGATTTGTTATGCTACTCTGTGATGGATGATATTTTGATCTTGGCATTGTATCATATATGCCACTATTCGTGGGCCTGGTCCACATCTACAGGCCCCACACTCTGCAGTGTATGAGATATATTTTTGAACCACTTGCTTTCCACTTTGACATTATGCTTTTCATGTTAAATGATGTGTTAATTTATAAGCTTGTGTGTAGTTGTTTTGAAGAAATATATTGCTAATTTTTGTGATGGAAAATTTTATTGACTTGTCATGTTAGTCTTATTTGATGATAGCCTTGTAAAATTCTCAAAGTTTGGTGTATGATTGGTTGGAATTTGTCAAGACATGTTGAAATTAGTACTTGTTAGAAATTTACTCAATAGTCATGTCCATATATTCTATGAATTAGAAATTCTCTAAGTGGATTGATTTTAGGTTGTTCATTTAGTGGGTCAAGCGTTTTCATGATTCTTCAACTGATTTTGGTTTGTAATTTACATTCGATACATATCAGGATACATATTCTCTTTTCAAACTTTGAATTCATTTCTGGTATTGGGGAAACACTGCATTTGTCAAAAGCCAGGATATGTTGATTTTTGTTAGCTTTAAAAAAAATCACACTTAGATTCCTCTACTTGGCACTGCGAAAAATTGGCAGTGGTACCGAAGGATATGAGTTGAAATCTAAGAAATGTGAATTGAAATAAAAAGACTCCTCTACTTGGCATTGCGAAAAATTGGCAATGGTACCTAAGGATATGAGTTGAAGTCTAATGCAATGATCAGTGTTTTGTATCCTGAATAAAATATTTGAGTTAACCCTAACATTATGAATTGGAAGGATAGGAATAGAATGAGTGTTGTGTATGCTTGATTGAATCCCATGTTTACTGCTTTCTGAATTGGTTGATATCTAGAAACTGTGGGACCAAACTGGTAAATGCTTAAGACACTCCTTTTAGTTGATTTCTCCTGATTAGATCTTGGATTGCTAAAGAGTATTTTTCTAAACTTGGTTACGAACTTCAACACAAAAGATTATTCTTATATCAAGCATGTATTTCAACTTATTTCATTGCTTGAGGACAAGCAAAGATTTAAGTCGAGGAGTATTTGATGCCTTGCATTTTAGTAGTGATTTTTATTATCTTTCCATGATGAATTTAGGCCTATTCTAATGTTTTTACACTCCTTTAAGGTTTATTTAGTTAAAAACTTCAGAATCTTCACTTTTCGTCTGTCTTATTGAATTTCAGGTAAAATCAACCAAATTTGAAGACTTTTTGAAGAATCTAAAAGCATGGGGTGATTCCTTATGAGAAGACGAAGCTGCACGTAAAATTTGGGCTCAATCGAAGCCCTTTCTGGACTTCACGGCCAGGTGAACCCCACGGGGTTCACCCATGATCTTGCCGAAGGACATAATTCAGCACGCGCGTCACTGCCTGGTGAACCCGATGGGGTTCACCGATGATGTCAAAGGTTTTTGAAATCTGCCACACACTTCACTGGCAGGTGAACCCCATGGGGTTCACCCGTGATTCTGTCTGAAGATACCTGCACAGAAATATGCCGAGGATTTCACTGGCACGGGGTTCACCTGTGATTATTTCGCAACAGATCTGCGTCGAGCACTTCACCACCTGGTGAACCCCACGGGGTTCACCCGTGAAGCTATCGGAATAGCCCGACCTCCACTCGGTTTCTCGCTGATTTCGGGCCCGATTCAAGTCCAAATTTAGCAAGTGAGGACTTTTTGGAAAGCTTACTTCGAGGCGAAAAGAAAGAATATAAAAGCCCTAAATTTTGTGACATAATAATTGAGGAATCTTGTGATGAATTGGCTAGGGCGGAAGTCAACAGCGAAAAGGCGACTTTGGGGTGATTTTTGGAGATTCGAGCGTCGGAACTCAGCAATCCTTGGTTATTCCGTTCGGTTCATCGTCTCCTCCCTCTTAGAAGCCTTTTCCTATGATTTTCTTATGTTTAAAGAGAGTATTTTGAGCGATTCAACGATGGTTGTAGCGTAAACCTATTTTCAGGGCTAGGTTGAAGCCCTCTGACAATTTTTGTTTGCAACTCATGTATTAACTTTGTTATTTGGATCATATCTTAAGCATATTTCACTTGATGCACTTATTTCTTCATTTGTACTCTGGCCAAGTATTATCATGTCATAGTTGTTACGATTCATAACGAGAGTAGGACCGTAACGACAGAACCTCATTGTGAATCTTGCGAAGGCTCGACGCGAAAGTACTTGTTCTTCGCTCGAGGGTTCATAATCTACCACGGAAACCATTGGGTTTGTCTAGAGCGGTCCACCGTGAAAGTAGGAGATGTTCTGGGTAAATACCGGGGTGTACACTCGAAAGAGGGCACCTTGTACCATAGGGTAGATTCCTTATGCATATCTGTAAATCCTTGTAACTGGTATTTATTTCTTAGCGCGATTAAAATCGTCAGAGAGGTGGAAACCAAAGCCCTGATATTCTCTCTCATATATTTTCCCTGCCGTATCTGTTTGATTTCTTGTTTATTGTTCTGCTTAGTTTTAGTTTTCAAGTTCCAAAAACCACGATTTGATCAGCTTAGATTCCAAGAATTAGATTTTCTGGTACTCACCTTGTTCCCTGTGGGATTCGATATCTTTTGCATTTCCGTGCACTTGCGGATAGTGTCAGGTAATTCAAGAAAAATCATAATAGAGATAAATTCCCAAGATGTTACAATCCAAGAAAGATAAAATTCATAATTCATATCATAATATTCATTCTTCACATACTAAATATCAAATACTTTCAATTTAATAAATCTATCTTACTCAATAGACAAAAATTTATTTCAAGAATCTTGGTGATGTTAAAAATAAGAGATTTTTAAATCAATTTGGTCTTTAAACGGTTATATGCCCTTTCCTGTTAGCATCATAACATTGTTTAAAGTATACCACAGAGCAGTATAATTTAACTTGTAGTCTCAATCATGAAAGTCAGCGAAGTTGCCCACTCAACCTGCAGCTTTCTTTTTTTCTCCATTTTTATTCTTTTTCTTCCTTTTTTTTATCTTTTTTTTTATTTTCTTCTGGAGAAAGCCGGTCAGTGGTATGGTATTTAAATCGTTGTTGATCTTTCTACAAGAGGGTTAAATATTTGTTTTAAAAATTCTTCATCTGTTACTTGATCACAACAGATTTAAAGTATACCAAACGATGGTATAATATAACTCATGACTCAAGATTACTCAACCAGAGGAGTTGGAGCAAATCTCAATTAAATAAATATCACCAAATTCTATTCATAAAAATTCCCATCAAGTAGAAATAGATAAATTAAACTTTCAAGTACCAAAATAATATGCATGTGTTGTATGAACATATAACAATTCACATATGTATTTTATCAATACCAGAATTGAATTTACTCAACAATTTAAGTCTACATGAAATTTCAAAAATTCCCTAAGTCATCAAATTAATCACTCAAGATGTTTCCTAAGTCTAGAATTAAGGATAAAACAAATTTAATAATTCCTTAACAATCATAAACATTCAAAATACATACCTATAAAGCTTGAATACAATCAAAATACATGAAGACACCCTAGACTTAAATTGTTGCATATATGTAAATATTCAACCAATGAAGAATTTCAGAAATTTTTTTTGCAAGAGTTCCCTTTATGTTTGTTGGCGAAACCCTGTACAGTTATATCAAAAGTGAGAATTAAAGCTCAGAAAAATCCGAAAAAAATTACCATCTCGAAGATATTCAATTTTTACATGATAATCAACTTTCAAATGTCAAATACCATCTAGTTTCACTAATCAAAACACAGTTTACCATATTCAGTTACTATTTCAACCCAAATATCAAAATATGCATCAGAATCACTCCAACATGCAAAAGTCATCAACCAGACATCCAAGACCATCACAAACTATTCCAGTCACTCAATGAACATCATACATATACAAAACTATCATTACCAAATCATGTTCAACATCCTATAGTCTAATTCCGCCAGGAATGTACAATATCAGATCCAATATCAAATGTCATCTAAAAACATCAAAATGAATCCCAAAATATCTAAATATAACACACACGCAAATAAAACATAAAAGAATACTGTGTGGTTGCATCAACATCAGATCCACTAAGTCCTGTGTATTTATAAGAAAATCTGTGAGTTCAAAGGCATAAAACCAAGTAATTATCTAAAAGTGTATGTAAATTAAGTACAATACTCACAAAATTAGTCAATATGTCTCAGTATGCTTGGAATCCTCCTCCTCGTCCCTGGTATGTCGAGTCGATGATGATTACGGGAGACGATGCCGTAATAACTCCTCTATTGCGCGCAATGAGTCGAGCGCTCTCAACTGTCCCTGCTCAAGTCGCGATATGTCATCGCGCATCCTCCTCTGCTTAGCTCGCATCTGCTCCAATGAAGGGTCTGATCGCGCTAAGGTGGACAGTCTGGCAGATGTAGATGGCTGATCAACGGCTGATGGCACGACTGGAGGAATATGCTCTGTAGATCTCGGTGGTGATGGAGGTGAAGCTGCCTCTCTAGGACCTCCCTCAAGCATGGAATCCACGATCCAGTTCTGCTGAACACGAACCGTAGTGCGGTCCATGTTTGGCAACCTCATGGAAATATCTGTGTGCCTGAACATAAGATGGTACGAGCTCCCAAGCCTCGTAATCATCTTAATGGCAACACACGCATCCATATCCAATCTGGGGTTCCCTTTTGCCTCAGTCAACCCTGAGGGGTCAACACCGAAGGCAAGGGCAATCGTAGTAATCATACCTCCCATCACAAGGACTCCTCTCTGAGCTTTAGCAGCTTTCTGGATCTACTTCATAGGTAGAATGGGGTGTTGAGGCTGAATCCTGTCAACATAGCCCATAAAAAGAACAACTCAGAAGATCTGACCATGCTGTCGCTCTCTACTCGCCCAAATATGGTGTGCGCCAGTACTCTGTGTATGTATCTGAAAATCGGGCTGGACAAACACGAGGCTCTAGCAGTCCTAGGGTCAAACCCCTGCTCACCAGTGATCTCCTGCCAAAAGGTCCTCTCAGTGAACTCGCGTGGTCTATATCTAGTACCATCTGAAGGGAATCCGAATATATGACCCAGCTGGTCAAGAATCAGTACATGGTCCCGGTTCCCCAACTGGAATGACATCTTCCCTGGGTCACTGTCATCATAGTTCTTCAATGTAACCTGGATGGTGCTGAAGAACTCTAGGGTCAGTTGAGTGTAAGTGGGATGTCTCTGGTGATAAAAATCCTGCCACCCTATGTTCGTGAACATCCACTGGATGTCGTCGAACAATCCTAGGGACTGCAGTGTCTGATCATCCCAATACCACGTGCTAATCACTCCCCTAGTGGATAGAGCATGATATCTCCTCTCAATCTCTCTACTCCTATGACAGATCTGACGTGGATAAGGAGTAAGGACTGGAGGCGGTGATTGCGCCCGTCTCCTCTCTGGAATGATAGGCTCTGGTATAACAGGTGACCGCTCGGGCAATGAGAGCTCAGGTGATACAGCTGGTGAGTGCTCCGTGGGTGGCTCTGGTGAAGGTATGTGGATCTCTGGTGATGGTACTGATGCTACTGGTATGGGTGCTAGCTGTGTCATCGATGGTATCTCAGAAACTGGTGGTGGAACTATCTCGGGTGTCGCAGAAGACTCACGTGCAACAGATGGTGAAGAAGACTGAAGTTTAGGTATGTCCACTGATATCTCTGGTAAATCTGTGAATATCTCAAGCGATCCCTCCTCTGGATCTGACAATATTGGCGTACTAGCCTCAGGGATAGGCAGATCACCCTGGGCTGAGGAGGGTGATGCAATCTCTAGTGTGTGGGCAATATCATGCGGAGTGTCCACCTCCATACCCTGAGTATCGGTAGGAGCAGCAGACTCTGATAAATCAATAGAGGGTGCTAGTGTAGCTGAACCCTCCACATCCATCGGTACAGCATCGGTCTGCATCTCCATCAAATGCACTATCTCTGGATCTGCAGGTGCAGATACTGGGGGTGCCACTAGAGTCTCTACAGTCTCCACAACTGGTGATAAGGGTCTGGTGGTCCTCCTCCCCCGAAAACTAGTGGCTCGACCGGTACGCTTCCTAGCGTACCGTCTAGCGATCCTCTGATCGCGGCTCTCTGGCCTATCGGCAGGCCTCTCTGAAATAATCTCCAGCTCTAGAGAACTAACAAGCTCTGGCACTGTTGTCTGTGATGTGCTGGCCACTGAAGATGTCCTCGGAACCTCTGATGTCTATGCATGGGTCTCAGGTGGTGAGTCTGGGTAGACTATCCTCTCAAAAGTATCTGGTAGCACTCCAGACACCATCCTATACATATAACATGGTTCCGGTCCAAGATATCTACTCTTCATCACTGCCCCGTAGGGCCTAGACCTCACAGATCTCCTCGGTGCCATAGTATTAAGCAATGCAATCCAAAATATGCAAGAAATCACTAAAATACACGATGCTACAATGACGTGGAAACTCGGCCGTAAACATCGTTTGTGAGATTGTCCCGAAAATCCAATCAAACCACTTCAAATCGTATATATTCAAGGTGCGAATGATGCATCACAAGTTAGAGAAAGGTAAACTCACAGATCTGCATGCAAATCGGGCTTGAATCGGTCGAAAAATAGACTCTGGCGGGTCAGCGGACAAACGTCTATTCTTCACGAAATCCTACAGGAATCCGGTGAATGATCATCAGAAATCAGTCGCTGGATGCAGAGGAAAGTAGGTGGAAAAGTTTTGTCGCTGCTAGTGAAAGGAATCGTCAAAAATCGTCGAGTTACGAACGTGGGCGTAAACCCTAAATCGCCCGTCAATTTTAAACCGTATGAACTTACGTCCCGTAAACACGTCACAGCTTCGGCCGTAAACCTTCTTTAGCGTATAGTATCTTGTCAAAAATCAGTTATATCCATAATCACGGCTACGCGATAATTACGGCTTCACCCGTAAAAGTCATGTTTTGACTTGGTTTCTCTCCAAAAAAATCTCCAAAAATTTCTAAAAAATTCCTGCACACAAAACATCAATTTTAAAAGAATTTATATATATAGAAGTTCATCAAATAACACCGACAAAGCTTGAAATAAAATTCAAGAACTATTACTAGGGTTTATAAAGAAGGAAAAATTTCAAAACTAAGACAAAATAACAAAAACATGCTCGAATTAAATGAAAATTGAAAGCCTCTGGGTTGCCTCCCAGGAAGCGCTTGTTTATGGTCTTTAGCTCGACCGAAGCAATGTTCATGACTCTTCTGGTGGGTACGAGGCGCAATGAATGATTGGCAATTGTTGCTCCTCACGTCTCTCCAATTCATTATACAGATTTAACCCTAATGCTCTAGGTAGTGTCCATGTCTCAGCCTCCTTCAACTCATCCCTTTTATGCCTTTCCCGCTTTGCTGAGAAACGTCTATCCGCTTCAAAAATATTTGCTTCATCAGATTTGTTCTCCTTTACTTCGAGCAATTGATCAGAACCTGCAAAATTAATCCTTTTAGCTTATGGTGAAAAATCGAAGATCAACTTACTGTCATTCAAATTCAATGTAAGCTTCTCATGCAACATGTCAATTATAGCTCCTGTGCTTGCTAAGAATGGTCTTCCTAGAATGACAGGAAACTTAACATTTTCTTTCATGCTAACAACCATAAAATCAGTAACAATAGAAAATTTATCAATCTGAACTGTTACATTTTCTAATATACCAATCGGTTGCTGATCAAAACCATTAGCTAATTGAACGTAAGTGTCGGTGGGTTTAAGTTTTCCACTATCTATTTTCTCAATCAAATGTGATGGTAGCAAGCTAACACTAGCTCCTATGTCGCACAACACATTTTCAACAGAAAATTTACCAATCTTGCATGGAATTAAAATGTCCCCAGGATCTCTTACCTTAGTTATTTCAATATTCTGACTTACCTGGTCCTTCTTTGTCTCTGACTCACCAACATCATGTTTTCTCTGTTCTATTCTAAACAACCTATGGGGAAAAGGAATTGGAGGGACATATGTAGGCGGGCTTACATATTTCTCGTTTTCCCTTATCTCCTTGTAGTACTTCACATCAAAGACAATGCTTGCAGACTGATCAATAGACTCCTCAATAGGTTCTTCAGGTGTCTCGTTATACTCGGCATTCATTACTGTGACCGCGCTGACGTGCTCTCTAGGATTCATCTCCGGTTGCCTAGTAGTCTCCCTGTGGGTCTGCTAGCAGTACTGGCTTGCTGTGCAATCTAGTTCTCCAGCATCTTGTTGTGGGTAGTCAGGGCTTGCACACTAGATGTCAGTTGCTTGATCTGGTCAAAAAGGTCATCAGTTCTCTTCTGTTGTGTCATAACAACCTCCAGCATGGTCTCATAATCCGACTTTTGGGATTGCCCATATTGTCTTGGCTGGAAACCTAGTGGTGGCCTGTTATTCTGCTGAGAATATTGAGGAATTTGCCCTAAATTTTATTTGTAGGATAAGTTGGGGTGGTTCCTCCATCCTGGGTTATAAGTTGTAGAAAAGGGGTCATTTGCAAGTCTCTGATTGTAATTCCCCACAGCATTTGCTTGCTCTTGATTTGATTCTCCTTGTGAAGAAGTTATGATTTGACATTCAGACACATTGTGCCCTGTTACACCACATACCTCACAAGAAATCGCATTAACTGAACTTGATGAAAAAGATAAAGAATCAATCTTCTAAACTAAAGAATCTACCTTAGCCGCCAGTGATGTCAAGGAATCATTGTGATACTTACCAAATCCCGTGGAGGCAGCGTTCCGCTCACCTGACCAGTGGTTATGGTTCATGGCCATATCCTCCAGAAGAGCAGTTGCTTCTTCCACGTTCTTGCTCATAATTGTTCCTCCTGCTGCAGCGTCCACCATCAACTTGGTGTTATAATCCAACCCGTTGTAAAAGATTTGGATTAGAACCCAGTCTTGGAGTCCATGGTGTGGGCACATGCGCTGGAGCTCCTTGAAGCGTTCCCAAGCGTCATAAAGCGATTCTCCCTCTTGCTATGAAAAGCACGTGATTCTGTTGCGCAGTTGAACAGTTTTGCTCGGTGGGAAATATTTGTTCAAAAATGCTCTGGATAGCTGTTCCCAAGTGGTGAATAATCCTGCTGGCATCGAATATAACCAAGCTCTGGCACGGTCCCTGAGAGAAAACGGAAATAGTCGTAGTCTTATAGCATCAGATGAAACTCCGTTTATTTTTACTGTATCGCAGTATTCAAGAAAAATGGCTAAATGAAGATTTGGGTCCTGATCCCCAAATTGGTTTTGCTAGACCATCATCATCAGTGCTGGCTTTAACTCGAAGTTGTTCGCCTCTACGTTGGGTCGAACGATGCTCGAATTGAACCCTTGTACATTTGGTGCTGCGAAGTCCCTCAAAGATTGATTGTGGTTGTTTTTCGCCATCTCTCCTTTTTCAGAATTCTTTCTAGTCTCGAATTGCAATCTCCTTCGAAGGCGAAAAATGCGCTCAATTTCTAGGTCTTCTAGAAACAAAGCACCTGCACGAGAATTTCTGGGCATACAACGTGTAAGTCACCAATAAAAAGAAAACAACAAAGACTAATATAAAGCGAAAGAAAAAAAAATGCCTAATCTCCGAACTTATCAATTAGTCAATATTAACTATCCGTAGTTCCGCGGCAACAGTGCCAAAAAACATGATAGGTATTCGCAAGTGCACGGATTTATCGAAGTAATAAAAGTTATCGATCCCACGAGGACTACGAAGCTAAGTACTGACTTCTTGACTTGTTTGAATCTAGGCAGACTAATTCAATGGTCTATCTAAACTTCTACGCACGAACAAACTCGGAAACAGCTTTTAAGAGGTTCGATTTCTAAAGAATCGGGATTTCATGGGTTCGCCACAAAGACAATTATGAGTTGTTAAAAAGAATAACTAATTCACAAAAATCATCTATCATGAAAGGAACTCTTCCTATGGTACATACTACCTCCTCTCGGAGCATAGTACGATATTTAATTAGATTAACTCCCTATTCTCGTGACAGTTAACCTAATTAAACCCTTTAAGTTCTATGAAGAGTTGGTTAAACCCTTCAGACGAATCCAAACTACTCTCGTGGTTGGATTCGTAGGTCTAATTGAAATAGGTCGGACGTTGTGATTCACCTCTCGGTCCTTCTCGCAATGCCTAAAACGCAAACTTACTTGGCCAGGGTAAATTACGAGATAAGTACAATTTCAATTAAATCATGAAGATAAATTCTAATGAAAATAGCAAAAATATGGATTAACTCATAAAAGTCAGTGGGCTACGGCCAATCATCCCGACAAAAGTATCTACTCACTCATGATATTAAAAAAATACATGATGTTTTTGATGAACAAGTAAGAACTCATGAAAAATTGCAAGAAATCGCTAAAAGGACTATATAACCGCCTTCTCCTTAATCTGAGGATGAGGATTAGTCAATCAATCGTCACTTTTAGAGAGAATCTCGCCGGAATATGCTTAGAAATCGTGTTGTCGCCTCTATCGCCGCTGCCGCTTGTCTTCATCCTGAAAAGCTTCCTAAACCCGATCAAAATCTCATCTTTTATAGTTGAACCGGTTTAGAACTCATCAAGGAATGATTCTGCGTAGTTTGGCTCAAATCCGGTTTGAATCAGGTGAGAAACGAGTGAGAAACTCGTCGGGCGGAAGTTTTTACGGCCCATGATGTAATTATGGCCGAAGCCGTAATTGTTTCTGTGTGCAATGCCTTCCGTCCCAGAAAGTTTTACGGTCCGTGATGGAATTACGGCTCTACCCGTGAAAGTTTCTATTCGTTCCGACACTTAGCCGATTTTCACCTCCTGCTCGTTGTCGCTTTCACGGCCGCTTCCATGATTACGGCCAAGGCTGTAATTATCTCGTCTTTCACCGTTTTTATCCCAAATTTGATGTGTATGCTCGTAAATTCCTCGGTAATCGTGCTTTAGCTTCAAAACTCTTAAAATCCTTCGTTTTAATGCCATTTTATCTACATTTTCATAAAAACTAAGAAAAGTGAAGATTCTGTGCAAAGTAAAATAAAAACACTAAAAATAACACAAAATCATGCAAATTAGCCCAAAATATTATCTAAAACATAGGCAAAATTACGATGTAAATGCAACGCATCAGAGATTCGGACGGCGGGCGACGCGGACAACTTCAAACGCGGCTATGGGAGATGGCGCGGGCGACGCCGTCTTCGACTACAGCAGACGGAATAGACGGGGCGAAGATCGCGTAGACAACGCGATCAACGCGTGTGCGAGAAGTGGGCAGAGAGCGCCCGATTTGAAGTGAGGGATGCAACGTTTGGAGGCGGCGGCTTCATGCTAAAAGGGGAGATCGGACGAGCATTTGGGATAGCCAGAAGAGCTTAGGCAGCGACAAGGTCTGAAGCTCGAGATAGATCGGAAAGAGGTCGTGAGGAGTGCCCTGTAAGTGGCGAGCGCTGCCGCCGACGCAAGCGTGAGAGACGTGAGGAGGGGTTTTGAGGTGTTTTATTCACGAGTTGGAATAAAAGGAATTTTCCCCTTCCAGACTTGCCTTCTCCGACCTTCATCTTCCTCTGTTCCAGCGTGTCTCTGTGAATCGGCGACGTACGTCGGAGGCGACGACGTCCGACGGCAGCGAAGGACGACGAGCGAGGCGTCGGCGTGTGATCTTGACTTAATGGCCTCCCTCCTCAGTGACAGACGGCAAAAGGGCGCGGGCGGTGCTCGAATGTGACGAACCCGAGCTGAAGATGAAGACGAAGAGTTCCGATTTTGACTGGGTGAAAATCAGAATCGAAATTGCATCCGGACGACGATTTGAGGATGCTGATGCAAGGTGACGTCAGTAGAAGCGGTGAAAATCGATTCGGCGACGAATTGCACGGCTGACGTCATGCTGACATCAGCAAGGAGATTAAATTCGAGCGGCGTACGGCAATGTTCAATTTTGACTGGTCAAAATCATTGACCAGAGAAGGTATTTCCAATTTAGGGTTTGATTTTTCGAAATTAGGGTTAGGGTTTTGAGCGACCTTGTAATTTGTGGATAAAAAAATCGAGCGGAGAAATTAGGGTTTCTGATTTGGGAGGGAGATTTACCCAGAAACCCTAGGGAGTTCACACTCTGGTGTTCCGCCGGGCAACCCTAGGACAACAGTTAAGCGTCAGTTTAGGGTTGATCCGAGTGGGGTGTGACACTAAGAATATTTGTCATGAACATAATATTAATGTGAAGGATAAATGAGCAACAAATGGTATCAGTACATGTGACTAGTACACAATCATTATAATTGATAAGGATACCTAACAAGCAGTTAGAAAATTATGCAAAAATGGTTTGAGGTCTTACCTTTTTAAATGCCAAGAGGTAAGATTAATAAGTGAGACTAATTAGGTGAACTGATTGATTTGAATAGTTGAATTGTATGTAAACACAATCAAGTTGGTATCAAACAACAAATATAACTCTACCATTGGACAAATCTTGGCTAAAAATTAGGGAACCGATTTTGGTTCCATTAAACCAGATTTAATTCCAACTAACTGATCGAAATTTCATTGAACCGGCTAACTTCATATTAAACCAAACTAGAACAAAACTTAATCAAACAATTACTCCAAAACTATAGATCATCTAAAAACACTCTTAATACCATTGGATATCAAATCTTATTAGCTTTCCAACGAGTACTTGAACCGATTATGGTTCCTCTGGAATTAGGTCAAATCAGCTCAAATAATCCACTTGGCTCAAATCTGAAATTGAATCGCCTAATTTGTTGGGCCGACCCAAGTCAATATCCAACTCAGAATTGGAATTAAACTCAGTCTATTCCAATCAAATCTTGCCCAATCCAATTCTCCCCTAGTTGACAATTCTGCCCACTGCACCGCTTGAGTGCCTCCGGGCGTGGTCACTAGAGCCGAGACATGGCGACTTGCAATAGCTCCAATGAGGTCTCTAGCACTCACAGCACTTCCGTTCAGTTCCCAACCTGCACAGATGACTACTGGTAGTGAATGGTGGCAATAGAGACTACCTCAGCAAGCTTCTGTCGCTGACTAGAAAACTCTAGCGATGACACATTGGTCAGATGGTAGTGTTGCCGCCATCAAACCCATGAAGCTTTACAAAACTACCCAAAAAAGAGAGGGAAAAGAAAATACCTAGCTTTATTGGGATTCAAAAGGTTAGGGCGGCACTACTCTAACTCTGACAGCTTCCCTACGATCCATGGTGCTTCCTTCGTTCTCGATGACTCACCGCTTGGAAAAGGCACAAGAGAAATAGTTGCCTCATTTAAAAGCTCGGCTCGCTAGAGAAAGCAGAAAAAATAGGCGAACCGTTCATCGCTACAAAAAATTTTTGTACCCCGCTGCCGCATCAGCAGTTGGGTATCTTGATCGTTCAGGCATAAATCTAAACGTATCAATGAGAATTTTGATGTCAAGTCAATTTTATGAAATGCAGTCAACTTTCACGAAATTTTTAATCAGTATTTAACCCAAGGTTTAAGTTAATATCTATGAACACGAAATCTAAATCAAGTTAGGGCGGGGAAAACATGTTTTGGAAAATGCAAGCGGAATTTTTTGCAAGAAAAAATTCGCTGGCCGCCTCTGGCGATTGTTCTCCGCCATCTTCATTCTCTGTTGTTCTTCCCTAGAGGTTCGCACGACACGCTTTTCGGCGGAACCCTAATTGAAATCCTCCAGCAAAAAAATAGCGAAGTCCCCACGATCAAAGAGGGAGAAGTGGCTGAGAACGCTGAGGCGGGAGATTTCTGAGCCCTTCTACGACAAGAAGGACGCGGCCAAGCTCGCTGCCCAGGAGGCCGCTCTTGCTGCCCCCAAGCTTCCCGTCAGAGCTCATGTTGCCATCGATGAACCTTCGGCCGAGATCTCCACCACTATGGGTGAGTAATTGAAGCTCATCAACTTACCTTCTATGACCTTTCTCTTCCTCCTGGAGCTTTTGTCCGTTGTTTGTCCCTTTTTATCTGAAGAAAAAAGAAGATGATTTGCCGTTGTGATTTTACGGTTTGTTGGTCTTGAAAAGATGCATCGTTGTTGGACACTAAGTTCAGTGGACTTATAAAGCAATTTTAGAGAACATGGACACGTGCTTACGATTCTTTCTCAGGATAAGGGTGTGAATTTTCTTGGATGAGATATGCAACTTTTGCTAAAATGAACTAGGGTACAGATGATATGGTACACTAGTTGTTATATGTTAAATTAATTGTGCCCATTTGATTATGGATAGCATGCATCATATTTATCATTTATCACTGGTTAGTCATTTTTAGTGATAGTGCTTATTGAACAGGGTTATCAAAATGGTTTGTTGGTAATACGGTGAGGAGATGAAGATTCCTTTCAACATTAGATTATTGAGATCTTCAAGTTCTAGACCTTCTATCACTCTATTAGATTTTTTCTTTATCAAGCTAGTACGGCTGGAGCTGCTAGAAAAAAGCACTTAAGTAGTTTTCCCAAGTAGCATATAGACACTCAAGATTTTTCCTTGGCGTGTTCAGATTCTCTTCAATAAGAAAGACCAGAACATATCTATTTCGGTTGTTTTAGTTGCTACTGCTTCAAGATCTTTATCCCATTTCTAGTAACATTCCTCTCCTATTCAGCTGTTGCTTGCCAATTGAGCTAGAAACTTGCACTTGGATGGCTTTTTATATTTTCTTTAGATATGTTTCTTAACATTTTATTTTTTGCTGCTTTTATCCATCTCTTTTATTTTATTTTATTTTTATTGCCAGCAGACGTGGAGATGGCAGACGAAGCAATGTTGGAATAGTCTAGTTCTACTACTGCAACCTCTGATTTGTTTCCGTTTTGAGTGAGGCTTTGACGAAGATACAATCTGAGCATATTAATGATACCAGCTTTCAGCTATTCCCATGATACCAGTTTTGGTGCGTAGGATACACACAATCTGAGTTTTGTCAAGCGACATTGTTATAAACAAATTTATGTTTTCCTGTAATGTTCACCAGATGTATATGTGTTTGACGTTCACTAGATTTATATTAGTTGACATTGGACAAGATATACAATGTTCTGAAATCTGTGTAAAATTTATATTGCTAGTACTGTTATATGTGTTTGACATTCATCAGATGTATATGTGTTGGCATTTGACAAGATATAAAATGTTCTGTTATATGTATGGAATGAATTTTTGGTTGAGTAGTGTTGTGGTGGTAATGAGTTTTGTTTGGTGGAATGAGTTGTGTTGATGCACTGGGACATTTCACGATATCCTGGTATCATTTCACGATAAATTAGGACATTTTCACAATAACCTGGTATCATTTTACGATAAACTGAGACATTTCACAATAACTTGTGATCATTTCACGATAAACTGGTATCATTTCACGATAAACTAGGATATTTCACAATAATCTGTGATCATTTCACAATAACCTGGTATCATTTCACGATAAACTGGGACATTTCACAATAACCTGTGATCATTTCACAATAACTTGGGATCATTTCACGATAACCTGGTATCATTTCACGAAAAACTGAGACATTTCACAATAACCTGGTATCATTTTACGATAAACTGGGACATTTCGCAATAACCTGTGATCATTTCACGATAACCTGGTATCATTTCACGAAAAACTAAGACATTTCACAATAACCTGGTATCATTTCACGATAAACATAATACTCATTTAGCTGAGAATAACAAGTATTAGACAATATCGGGTACAATTTAATCGAGCTCTTTGTGTCACAGTAAGATACAGAACAAAAGATTCATGACCTCACAACTATTCAATGGGTACAATACAAGAGCTGAACTAATACAGAAATATCACATGGTAAGCTACAGCCAAACTGAGACATTTCACTCTGCGACCTCTTGCTAGTAGACACACCAAATGGAATTATTTCTCATTGGAAGGGATAGAATAATTATGCCCATCTTGGGATGAAAGGTGTGTGCCTTGAATTTGTGAGGCTTCATCAACAACCTGCACATATGTAATAGATTAAAAGAATGTTAATAAGCTGAAACACAATAACTAAAGTAGCAACTTGAACGGATCATTACATAGTGCGGCACAGAAGCACCCATTATCAATTGCGTGTAAGATAGAAATGGTCCTGGTTGAATCGGGTGTCTGAAAATTGGTACCTATTATCATAAAGAAATATGAAATATGCATTTGATAATTCCATTAAGTTATCATATCCAATAATGTAATTAATACAATGTCAACTACGTGGAACAAGGAAAAACTCAACATCAAAATCTATAATCTACTTAAGCAAACCCGGGCCCCTGGGTAGTTGTACACTGGAGTGTTACCTTCTTATTTGGTAACCAATGGCTTTTTATGTCTTCTCTACATCTATGTTTAGTTGCATTTTCAATTAATTTAACATATAACAACTAGTGTACCATATCAGCTGTACCCTAGTTCATTTTAGCAAAAGTTGCATATCTCATCCAAGAAAATTTACACCCTTATCCTGAGAAAGAATCGTAAGCACGTGTCCATGTTCTCTAAAATTGCTTTATAAGTCCACTGAACTTAGAAGTCCTTCACTAATCAAGCCTAGTGCTCAACAATGCATAATATGTACCTCCTATCCTGTCTGGATTATGAAACTATGTGGTTTATGCTTACTGGAGCACCGCCGATGGAATAAATCAGACTTACTTGGGATATTATAATTCCACCAATTAATGATGCACTCACTAAGTCTTAGAGTTAGAAAATATAAATCAGATAATAAAGATCCTTTACATCCTCATCAGGCAGCATGGATTGTCGGAAGACAAGGTCTACTTTGCAGTTACTTCCAGCATATACAATGCGCGCCTATGTTGGACAAAATTTGCAAGGACATATAATTAGTCCAAGTGTTTTATGCACGGCTTCGCCGTTCGTTGCTTTGACCATCACAAGCCATGATTAGGGTCCACACCACAATCTTTTTTAAAAGAAAAAAAAATTGAGATCCAAGAACAAGCTAACATCATAATTTCATGTAATGCAAAACCAGTTGGACAATACTGAGTAAAGCAACTCATATTGCATGCATCAATATCACCGTAATTTGAAGAAGAAGATTCAAACTTGAAAAAAAAAATTCATAAAACCGTAATCATGAAATTATGTTAGTGTCCAACAACGATGCATCTTTTCAGACCAACAAACCGTAAAATCACAACGGCAAATCATCTTCTTTTTTCTTCAGATAAAAAGGGACAAACAACGGACAAAAGCTCTGGGAGGAAGAGAAAGGTCATAGAAGGTAAGTTGATGAGCTTCAATTACTCACCCATAGTGGTGGAGATCTCGGCCGAAGGTTCATCGATGGCAACATGAGCTCTGACGGGAAGCTTGGGGGAAGCAAGAGTGGCCTCCTGGGACTTCACCATTTTTTTGCTGGAGGAATTCAATTAGGGTTCCGCCGAAGAGCGTGTCGTGCGAACCTCTGGCGAAGAACAATGGAGAATGGAGATGGCGAAGAACAATCGCTAGAGGCGGCCAGCGAATTTTTTTGGCCAAAAGTCCTGCTTGCATTTTCCAATACACGTTTTTCCTGCCATAACTTGATTTAGATTTCGTGAAGTTGACCAGATTTCGTAGATATTAACTTAAACCTTGGGTTAAATGCTGGTTAGAAATTTCGTGAAAGTGGACCGCGTTTCGTGAAATTGATTTGGCATCAAAATTCCCACTGATACATTTAGATTCGTGTTTGAACGATCAGGGTACCCAACTGCTGATGCGGCAGCGGGGTACCAAAATTTTTTCTACTACTACTGGACGTGGATATAACAAGTGTTGACCTGGTCCACTCACACCAATGTGCGCTCAACCCTTTGATTGTCACATTGCGCTCGAACCACTAAGTTTTAATTTTTATTTTTTTAACCTTTTGTAAATTCAAGAAAATTCCTAAAAATTCCCCCAAAATCTAGAAAATCTAAAATATTAATTCTAAAATCATAAAATTATTTTTTGAACATAAAATCTAAATTTTAGGGCATTGCAGTAAGCTTTTGCTTTAATCCTCCTTTCTCCATCTTTTGACTTAAAAGTAATGTGTTGTTATTTATTATCACAAATAAAAAATTCCTTACACCCAATGCATGTGCACACTCATTTTACTTAATTTGTTCATTCAAAACACCTAGGACCGAGTATGTGCACACTCATTTCATAAACTCAGGCCAACACATGGAGGGTGCCACACTAACTTGTGGCATGGTAGAAAAGGCTGACCACATGATGCATGTGCACAGACTTGGTGATCTACCTCTTCTGCATTCATGGGCGAATAAGGTTAATGAATTTGAATGTGTTTGAATGAGTGCCTAAACCCCCAACTCCTTATGCTATAAGTATAACATAATAAAAACAAAAAATTTATATTAATATATTTTAATATGCATGCAAAGATATTATAATTGCTCTTGACGAGTTTTTATAGACTAAAATATTTAAATTATCAATAGTATCAAAAACATCCTCCTCGATACAAAGTAACCAAACAATTATTTATCCAAAAAACTTTTATTAGATTTCATAATATATTTTTAACAATTTATTGTAAAAAAAGTTCTCTCTACTATTGCATAGCACCTGAAAAAATAAGAACTAATTTTATAAGTATATAAACTAATGGATAAATAATTTTTTTGTAAGAGTTATAATTCCTTTTGTCATTAAAAATATATCATTTGTGTGGATATCAATTATATTAATATCAATTTGATTTTTAAGTATCATAACAAACTCACATGAGTAAAATTTAGCAAGACAAACTAATATTTTCTTATCAAAAGCTAAACAATCAATAGTATATTATAATACAAAATAATATAATATAATTGCCTCGAGTTTCGTGACAATCAATAGTTTGATACAATAGAAACTTGTGCTAAAATTTTGAAGTGAATTGTACGTTTAATTGAAAAAAAATAGTTTAGGATCAAACCGCAAATTTCCCTGGCAATAGTAGGAGATGAAAAAAAGCGCGCGCTGCCGCTCGTAACCGTTCGAAGAAGATATCGCTCGCGGTTAATCTCAGAATCATATCCCTCCCTTCTCATTGTCTCCTCCGGAAAATGAGGGTTTCCTCCCACCCGCCAACCAATTCCTCCTCGATTTGCTCCCCTCCTTTCGCTCAATTCCTCCCCGTTTTCATCGAAAACCCTCTTTCAAGTATGAGTAATTTCTTCATTTGATTCGTCACCTTCTCGCTTCCCCTCCATCGTTAGGGTTCAATCTTGCCCCTCCATCGAGCTACAGAAATGGACCCGGCATCTCAGCTCAGTTGCATCTCGCGGCAGCTCTCCGGGGACTCGACCGGGAGGAACGGGCGGATGAGCTTCCAGCGGAACCTCGCCTTCAGTCCGCAGCCTGGCAACGCGGTGCGCTTCAGCTTCGGGCGACAGTCCTCGCTCGCCCCGAACCGCGGGAACCAGAGCCCCACCGCGGAGGAGCTTACGGTGCCGGGGAACCTCGACTCCACCATGCAGCTTCTCTTCCTGGCGAGCCAGGGGGAAGCCGACGGGGTAGATGAGATCCTTAAGGAGGGCATCGACGTGAACAGCATCGACCTGGACGGTAGGACGGCGCTGCATATAGCTGCGTGCGAGGGGCATGTTGATGTCGTGAAGCTGCTTCTGAGCTGGAGAGCCAATGTGGATGCGAGGGATAGGTGGGGTAGCACGGTAAAAAAAACAAATCTCATTTTCGTTTCTGATTTAGTTTCTTCCATCAGTTCTTGTGCTGATTCAATATGCGGTTCGACGAGGTTTAATTGAACATACGCGACATACAGGAATTTAGATAGTTTTCATGCTGTTCCAAGAATAACTGACTTGGGTGTGCTTGTTTATGCACCATAACTTATTTTCTATATGGTAGGCTGTTGTAGACGCCAAGTACTATGGAAATCTTGAAATTTACAATATCTTGAGAGCTCGAGGAGCGCAAGTTCCGGTACTTTTTTTTAGTTCCTGGTACGGTTCTTTCTTAATAAAAGGAAAAGCCTCCTTGATGTACGCTAGTGAAAACCCTTCAGAAAACTACAAAGACTCCCATGACCGTGTCAAATCCGCAAGAGGTTCCAGAATATGAGCTAAATCCAGGGGAGATTCAAATTCGAAGAGGTGAAGAGGTCTTAAAGGCACGTCTCTCTCATCTTTTCTTCTATTAATATATTTTCCTTTTTTGCTGCCCATTTTGATAGAGCAAAAGATCCGAAATGAAGGTAATACACAGAATGAGGGGCATGCAGCTGTTATTTTTGTGCTAGCAAAAGCTTAGGTGATTATCTGAAATTGGTGATAGTAGAAATTAAAACTTTTTATTTCAAGTGTCACTGAAAAGTGAAAGTAGCTAGTGAAGCAAACTATGTGTGTTGATTTTTTTTTTGGCCATTTTTGTTTAGTTCATGTCAGTTTTAATAGGTTTGTAATGTTAAAACTGAGTCTACTTTACAAATCAGCTTTATTGTTCTCCATATTGATTCCTAGCTTGGGCACTCTTCATGCTTCTTTAAATGATATTATGGTTCATTTGATTAAATATTATATGAAAGTTCATTCATTTTTCTTCAACTCGTGCCAGGGTACTTATCAAGTTGCTAAGTGGAATGGTACCAAGGTATCTGTGAAAATACTTGACAAAGAAAGCCTTTCAGATCCAGATAGCGTGTAATGCTCAATCTATAATTTGTAGCTGTTAATTTCTGTGAAAAATAATAGTAGGGTAACCATATCTTTTGAAACTTGTCTGGGTCAAATTGTCTCAAGTATGGTTTGCTCGTCACTGACATCTGGTTGATTCAGTGTCATAATTCTTCCATCTATGAAAACTTAATTTTGGCCCCACTTTGAGGTTTTATTTTTACTCCATCTGCCTTTGTATGTCAAAGTTACTTATATGTTAATTAAACTTAATTTGTTGTATCTTTTCTATTCCTTGTTTTTTACACATCAAAGGTTTCTGTCACCTGCAGAAATGCTTTCAATTATGAGCTGAATCTCTTACAAAAGGTTCGACATCCTAACGTGATTCAGTTTGTAGGAGCTATAACCCAAAACATCCCTATGATGATTGTTTCAGAGTACCATCCGAAGGTAAATTTTTATGAGTTAAGTGCACTCAAATGTTGTTGTGCCTTCCAATTTTATGACCTATAAATTCTTAGCAAAAAGAATCTTTTCTCCTTTTATTTGTGTCTCTCTTTCCATCATGCCATAATTATAACGACCTCTTTATCTGCAAGAGGATTGTTCTGAGTTTTTTACTTGTTATTTGTGTAATTTGGTGAAACTCAGGATGACCTAGGGACCTATCTTCAGAAGAAAGGACGTCTGCAAATCCATAAAGTTCTCAGATACGCTCTTGAAATTGCCAGGCATGACATACCTTATTTAAAGAATCTACAACCTTGATAGTATGTAATTATATTTGTCTGATATATGCTTAACTTTACAGGTTGATTAGTTGTATTAATACCTATTCTTTCTAACTAATTCCAAACTTCCTAAAATTTGGGAAACCTACTAATGTATTTTGACATTTGTTTGATTTGATTTTCTCTTAAGTTTCTAACGTCAGTGAAACCTACTAATCAAGTATCACTTTAATCCAATTTTTGAACATAAATAATGGATATACTTTAAAAAGTGCTATGGTTGGCTACCACTTATAGATTTGATAACCCAAGTTATCCATGTTTCAGTTTATTAGCCACATGTTTCTTGTTAAATATGTTTTGGAAGGTCTATAAGGTTTGCAAGATATATGGTGACATCATTCATGGCATGATTTTGAATACCAGCCCATACTTTTGAACTAGCCTTTGACTAGATTGGGACATACTAGTATAATGATAGTACTGACAGACAATACTAGTGGAACAACTTGATCCATATAGGATGAGGTTTTTTCTTTCTTTTTTCCTTTGATTTGAGCCCATATGTCCTATAAACTTACAAAAAATGTGTAGTTAATTAGTTTTTAGGTGTTTATGGTTGAAACTAATGTAAAATCGGAGATACATGTAAGGAATATCATAAGTTTAGAACTTTAGATGAATTTTCTAAATTGTGATATTTTAACCTAATAAAAAGGGCCTACAAGCCCATATCCCGTGCTTTTAGGTTTTCATGTGATCCTCGCGATGTGCTTGAGTGAGTTGGCTTGCCAATTTCACCATTGATCTCACTTTTAATTAGTTCAACAATATGTTGATAGCACCAAGGTGGATCATTAAGCTCATTCATTGCTAGATCTAGATCCATCATTAGATTAGTATTATTCTAAATGAATGCAGAATCAAGACAACCCCCTCGTTTTCTTCTTATATAATATGTAGTTTGATATGCACGTAACGAATATATACTAGCTTCTCAAGTTGACAGCATGATACTCTATTATAGACCTTTATATTAATCAACAAAAACATTGACCAAGTAAGTTCTTATCCGCTTAACCATGGCGTGCATGAGATAATGTGGATGACTGTCTTTTGTAAGTTTGAATCTTTTACCCCAATTGCAACCACCACTCAGCTGATTTTTTTAAAACAATATATATAATTAGATCGTTGATATTTATAAGTGTAGGACAGAACTAAGTAATTAAATAAACTGCATACATACTTAGATCTATCTTGTATTTTAAATTTAAGACAATCACATCTCCAAATATCATTTTGCTCTCTTGATACATTTAACCTTCTCCTAATGTGGAGGTTGCTTATCTATCCTGCTTTATATGTAATATCATACTCGTTATGCAGCAAGAGCATACCTAAGTTATATATTGGTATTCTTAAGTTAGATTTTGATTATAAGCTAGAGGACAAAAACAAAAAATTTTTTATGCAAGTAATAAAATTATGAAATAATTAAAATAATACCATAAAAATTTAAAATACTCTCTCACCAAGTAATGTGTCCACCATTTTCCTGGTCACCATAAAACATAAATAAGAAGTGACCATTCTTTGCTTACTAGCATATTCTTCATAAGTAAAGACTTTAAAATCATAAAATATATTGTAAACCTCGTAGGCTTGAGTCGAAGGATCCTCCATTCATAGAATGCTGCATCTATATAGATGAATTGTGTGACTATTTGTGCAACCTTTATTGCATTTTTCACTTTTGTCTTTCTAATGCCTTTTATTATTAGGCTAATGCAACATGGAGTCTAGAAGATATGTAATCATATTGAATCATCTTGTTAGCTCTCTTGAAGTTGTTCTACAAGCTAAAGTATGCATCATGGTCTAATCTCTTAAATGTCAGTTTTGATAAGCCTATGGAAATAGATCATATTATGCGATGTATTTATTATCTATGGAATATTTTGATTATAATTTATAAGGAAATATATTATACACATTCTAGTGGGCTTTATCCAAGCATCACATATGCAAGGGACATTGAAGTCTTTCCATTGGCTCTTTATGCTTTTGATCCATGTGCTACATTTATCAATTTCAACGAAACACCATCCAACAATCTTGGTGTATGCAATTGAATTCTAGGACCTTCTTCATGGATCTTTAAGACCATCACATGATAATGTGTCTCATGGCACGAGGAGGAATTTATTTGAATAAAACCATCTTGAGATATCATGATTAGTGTCAAACCTCTTTGTTTATATATAGGTATAGTCAACTTGAGTTTGCTTACTTGTGATAGAAAGACCCTAGGTTAATATGGTGCTCACTCAATTAGTTATTTGACCGAACCCCAAAGCATGACATTTGGTGCCTCCACATATATTAGCACTTACGATCATTTGATGCTATGTTGATCATGCCATGTTCCTACTACAACTATTGTTGCCATTACTAGCCTCAAACCGGAGACATTTAGTACTGGACTTTGCTTTCCGTTGATCGAAGTTTTCTTAGCTATATGTGCTTTTGTATGTAAAAGGACTCTGTGTTTTTGCGGATGGCATGGTGCATCTCCTATGACACCATTTGCCATTTAAAAATGTTAGGATAATCACTTGAGAGGAAGATCGCTGCAATGGCAGACTGCTTTTCTTCTCCTTCTTTTCCCTCTTCTTCTTCTTCTTCTTCTTTTTTCTTCTTCCTCCGCTGCTCCCAGTATGTATTGGTTTGAGTGTGGACCGGGTTCTACTGTGCTACTATGATATATGGAGGCACTTGATTGGTACAATATAAAGAGATCTACATTGGTTTACCTAGTTCCATCTATGGTCCATGCTTGGACAATACAAGTTGGCTATACCAAGCAGTACAGACCCATTTTTAGATCATGATCCCCAATTTACTAGACTTCAAGGTGGAACCTAGTCCAATCCAAATGTACTTTCCTTTCTTCCATATCCTATTCCAACCCTCCATGGTTCAAGTGCCATCTTCATTTTAAGGGCCAAACTACATTGGATCCAAGTCCAACTATAAGAGGAATTCAACTTCTGTTGTTCTGAAAATCACCATTGTAATCAGACTATCAGAGTTAGTAACTATTTAAAATAAAGTTTTTTGTAATTCCTCTTGTTCCATTGCATGTATCCAAATTTGTATAGATGCGTATGACCCAAGCGACATGAAGTTATGAACTGCTCTTCTGATGTAGTTATTGATTTCTTATTCAGGGGTATGAATTATCTTCATCAATGTAAACCGGACCCAATCATTCATTGTGATTTAAAACCAAAGTAAGATGAACCATGAAGTGAGCGAATCATGCACATAACATCTCCTCATCAATTTTCTCTCATTTGTTTATGTATTCTACTTCAATATTTAAACATTTTGGTAAGGTGCCAGAAATATCTTGTTCGATTGTGTGGGGCAACTCAAGGTGGTAGGCTTTGGAATCGTTAAGCTATCAAACGTTGCACCTGATAAGGCAAAATTGGCAAATTTCAAAGCTCAAGTTGACAGCTTAAGTACGTCTTCTTTTTCTCCAAAATTGCAGAATTTGGCAATTATTTTTTCTCTTGAAATCTGAAACTTTATTGTACTTCGTTATTTTTTGTTGTAGCCTGTGGATTGAATCTTTATTACTTAATGGTTTTATGATACACTCAACAATAGGCTTCCCTGAGCCACGGTATAATTTTGAATACCTACTATGCTACTTACTTCAAAAACTGATCAAACTCCATTGATATATCCTTTTTCATAATGTGAATAGATATAGATCTTTTTCGGTATTTTCTGAACCAAAAAAGTCTACAATAATTCAGTTCTATTGATTTTACTGGCATCAGAAATGGTTGTTTTATTTTTCTTCACAAAGTAACACGTTATCAGCATTAGAAGAGTAGTTTACGTAGTATGAAAGACTATAAGTAGGTTGAGGAAGAAGTTTATGATATACTAACATTGAGATTTGATACAATTTAGTGTCAAATATTTGTAGTTTTAACTTTTAACTAGTTATGCTTGCAAATAATTTTGTAATTAGATATTTTTAGAGATTTCAAAATTGCAGCTACTTAGAACTATTCTGAAAAAATATACTGTAATAAATTTGCTTAAACTAATTAAGCAAATGTACTTAATTTTGGAAATTCCAATTGAGACAGAACTAGATAAAATTTATACTTGCCGAAGAAAAAAAATATAGAAAACAAATCATATGAAGAAGAATAAACAATATGTTTCAAATAGTGTTACATCTTAGTAATGTAAGAACAAGATGTGGCAGTGAGAAATGATGAAATCATGTGTTTTTTGTTGAACTTGGCTATGATTTTTTTACCTTTGCTTTATATTATGCCCATATCTTTATGTATTTCTCATTACTTTCTTTTGAGATCCAAACCATATTTATGTTGTCTAATATCAACTCAGTTTTAGCATCATTTGTTGAATTAATATGAATAAGCTAGAATTGATCAAACTCGACTAGATTTATTTTATACCCCAATAGGTTGGTGATCTCATATATCATCACAACTATATAAGATGTTTAATAAATTTACTCATACAAATATATCTGACCTTAAAACAATAAGATAACTACATCTTTTACGTGACACAACTGCTACAAGACCTTGTCCATATATATTTGCATAATTGCATATATGTAAATATATACAAATATCAGTTCAACATTGGCTTTGTCCATATATTAGTACCAGTTTAAATCAATTGTACCAGGCTTACCGCTGAGTAAGGGCGAGTATCTAAATCCTTGGTCCACATCATCTAAACATATCACATTAGTACAGTAACTAAGTATTACAATTTCCACAATATAAAGTAAAAGACAATTCTGTCGACTAGAACACTCCAACATGTACTGAAGAACCTAGTACAATATGCACTTTACAGACCTAGCCCACTCCTCTGATGTACTTTGATAGTATGATCAACCAGTCTTAGTGCTATTGTATGATTCTAAAAAGATAAAACAATAAAAAAGTAGGGTTTAACAACAACAAAAAAATACAAATATCAAACACAATATACAACTCTTACAATATTTTAAAATGACACTCAAGTACAAATTTTTTCACAATCAGTTGTATTTTTCCAGCCAAACACATGAATCTTCTATTCATTTATCTTAGACAAGTTAAAAATAGGAGGATAATTATATTGCATTGCTTTATGAGATGGTTATATTGTGCCTTTATAAGTTTATATATAGAAGTTAGATAACAATGAAAAATAAAACTATATAATTAGACACATATAATATGATTGATACAAATATAGTGATAATTCACAAATTTAAATTATTTATAAGATATGTTGGTGTAGCATTGCTATTGAGGTAAAGTTGCCATATAGATTTATTCTCATTATTAATCCTACCATGTTTGTAAGCTTCTATGTTTAGAAGATATGTTGGTGTAGCATTAATGCAACATGGAGTTTAATACAAAGTTATAGATGAAACGTGTCATGCAAGTAGCTAAAGAGTTGCATTTCCATGCATTCACAAAAAAGAGAATCTATGTTAGTTTATATTTAAAAGTGCTACTTTATGCTACACAAGGAAAAAACATGAAAGTAGCTACAGAGTTGTTTGTCCATGCATGCATAATAGTTTGTACAGAAGGGAAAAAATATGTGGGCATGGACAAATGTTGTTTGGTTGCACTAAAACTTACACCTGAAAAAGAAATGGAGAGATTGTTGAAAAGAGAGGTGAAATTACTGAGGCAACATGTAAATTATAATTAATAGGCCCTCTTTATGCTACAATGACAAAGAAGCTGATGACCAGGAAGAAGTGCACTAGAATACTAGTGAAGAGGAAAAATACATGAGAAGGTAGGTTACGCTTTAAATTTGTAAAGAGGCGGTTGCAAGGGTACTATAAACTTGGGGAAAAGTTTGAGGGAGATGACAATGAGAAGTGTTAGAGTCGAAAATATTAATCCTTCTTATTGTTCAATTGAATACATATAGTGATCTTATTAGACGACTACATTAAAAGATGAACTAATAATTCCTCATCTGGTACTAAGTATGCGCTTTATTAAAATTTTAACCCTCTCCTTCAAGTTAGAGCATACATGTTAATCATGCCATGGATTTTATAACAAGTCTATGTCAATCGGTATGCCTGACATGTATCAGTTTGAGCATTACCGGTGGTGGACCTTAAATAAATAGGTGGAAGATGTAGGTAAAAATTTTGCTCATGACGGAAGCGGCAAATGATGCTTCTTCTTGCGGCTAAAGCAGCAGATGAAGCTTCTGCTCATGGCAAAAGTGGTGAATGAACGAAGCTATTGTTGTTGGTTTTGACCAGTACATACCTGTCCGAGCTTGAACCGGAGCACTAGTGTGGACTATTATTTCAATCCTTGAATCATGCCCACTTGTCATTGAGTTTAGATAATATTTTTATTCCAACACGCTTCATAAAAATGTTTATCAAATGATTATGTGAATTAGTAAAAATAGTGCAAATCTTTTTTGATAGTACAACATCCCTTATAAAGTGACATTCCACCTCTAGGTATTTTGTTTTCTTTTAAAAAATTGGATTGTTTGCAATATAAATGGCTACATGATTATCAAATGTTGTTGTCATAGATTTTTTATGATGAAAGCCTAATTAAATTGTGAATGATTGTAGCCACATCTATGGTTTCAATTATTAGTTTGTACCGACAAATTGAGTTAATCTTAGATTGAGTTCTTTTGGTTCTTTATCCTCTCATTTGATGTCTTTATCTCTCTAAACCCACAAAAAATAAATTTAAACAATTGTAATGTGCTTAGTGTTATGCCCATGAGCTCGAGAGAGTAAAAAAACTATTTAATTCTGATTTGACAAGACAACAAGTGTTATCTCATCCTCTCTCTCTCCCACCTATGTTTCGCCTGTAAGCCTTAGGTTGTGTGTTACGGGCTCAATATTGTTAGTAAGTTATTAATAAAGCTGATCCGGGTTGGTATGTCATACCCGGTTCGCTAAGTAGTGAAGTTCTATAAATAAGGGCCTAGGGTTAGAGTTAGGGTATCCAAGTATTTTGTATTCTCATATTAGGGCATGCTTTACACGATTTCTCGCCAGTGACTGCTGAAGTGTTCTATCAATTGGTCCGACCTGCCGGATCGATCGCCTGGGAACTGGTGGTCCGGCAACGGATAAAGGCGGAAGAGATTCCGTTGTCAGTAGTAGATCTGAATGGCGAATCTTCATCGTTGATCAAACCAACAAAGAAACCTTAGGGAGAAGGTGAATGTAAGACAACCATTGCAAAGGTCTGGGACGTGCGACGACTTTGATTCCGGCAGTGGCGACTTCAGCGACGACAATGCACGAAGGTACTGTAGCAAAAGTAATGTAGCACAGTACTATAGCAGTGGCCTAGAGAGGAAGAGGAAAGATATGCGGTAATTTGTCTGTGGCACACATGCGGTATACCTAGATAAGGGTTGTGAAAAAAAAACTAGAGAGATTGGTGGTCAGAAAAAAAAGAGATAGAAGTTATAAGAGAAGATGACGAGAAGTGAGGTTGCTCAACGTTATATGGAGATGAATCGTCGTCTTGATGTTTTAGATGAGATGAAAGCAATGCTAGGAGAGTTAGTTAGAGAGAAGAAAATGCGAGAGGGTGCAGATGTGATTGTTGATGGGCAGACTTATCCAACCTCGAGCGAGGTCCTAAAGCCTATATCACAAAGCCAAAGTAATATGGAGGATAGGCGGCAGATTCGTATTCGTATGGAATTACAAGGATTTGATGGAAATAATTCAGTAGGTGGGATTGCTCAAATTGAATATTATTTTGACATTAAAGGCACGCCGAACGACTATAAATTTCCCATGGCATTTGTTCGTATGGAGGGACAAGCATGCGATTGGATTCAAGGGCTAAAACGACAGATTCCCAATCTTTCTTAGGAAGGGTTGAAACAAGAGACGATACAAAGATTTAGTAATTTTCATACAACTACAGTCCTTGATGAAAGCTACTATGAAGAATTTTCATACAAAGATATTTGGCATTGAAGAAGCTATCGAACTAGAAGGTATAGTCACATATGGTAAACCAGAACATGGAATGGTAATTGAGAAACGAGTATTGAATTAGACAACTGAAGCTGATGCTACAGGTCTAACTATTCAAGTATCAATTGAGGAAGAAAAGGATATTTTATGGTAATGATAATACATTTGACAGTGCAGAAAAGATTCACACGGATATTAGAGAAATAGTAAAAGAAGATGTGCTTAGCGTCGAATTGCTTGAACCTTTGGCAAATGCAAGTACCCATAGGACCACACAATCAAAAGTTGAAGTCATACATGAGAAGCAAGATACACCAATTGAAGTTGAAGATCCATTAGTAGCCTCAAACAAAATTAGTATGAATACTGATATTCCAGCTATTGGAGTTATTGAGGAAACAAGAGAAGAAGATTCTAAAATTAAAGACAATAAACAAGAAGTGATAATAGAGGTTTGTAAACTAGTCTCAGGTGTTTGCATCACTTCTACTTCAGCTATTGAAACTTCTGAAGAAACTAGGAAGCTGGAAGCTAAAATTATCGAGCATAAGCAAGAAGAAGAATTAGTACTTGACAAACAAGTAGTTAATCAAGCAAATGAAGTTGTCAAACTTGAGGCTGCAATGTTTGTTGTTTATGATTCAACAACTTATCGAGCAATTTGGGATCCTAGAGAAAGCTCAAGATAAAGTTTACAGTCTTAAGGACAAGGCTAGTTAGAGAGGGGGGCAATTGTTACGGGCCCAATATTATTAGTAGGTTATTAATAAAGCGGATCCGGGTTGGTATGTCATACCCGGTTCGTTAAGTAATGAAGTTCTATAAATAAGGGCCTAGGGTTAGAGTTAGGGTGTCCAAGTATTTTGTATTCTCATATTAGGGCATGCTTTGAACGATTTCTCGTAGGTGACGGCTCAGGTTCCATCATTGTGTGCCTGTGAACTAGCTCTCTTCCCTATTTCTCCTCCCTAGCCCTTCACTCCTGTCGTTGAATGTCTATGCCCGCTTACCTTTTCTTATTGCCCTTTGTGCCTCCATCTTTCACTCGCTAGTGAGCCCCGACGACATCGAGTGAGCTCTAGGGCCGACGACGCCAAGCCTTAGCCTCCAACGATGATTTCTGGTGTCGTTCCCTTTTCCCTCTCCCGATTTCTTCCAGCGTCGAATGTGTCGTGCTTGAGGCAATGTCGTTTTGCCTTTCTGGTGCCGATGACTTGTTCCAGCTTGGGTCCACCGTCCACCTTATTGCTTCATCTAGGGAAGTTGGGTTTGGACAAAGGCGTGCTGAGTAGTGATTTCTAGTTGCATCGCTTGCTTTGGCAACTCTGGCAAGTTATAACAGTGTATGGTGCGTGTTTCTTCGACTTCCGAGGTGTTCGTGATGCTCCAGCGAACTTCCGGCGAAGTACTGGTCTAGCTATCTCTAGCATGCTGATCTACACCTCGGGTTGTATGTGCAAGACTATTCTTAGTATTTCGATGACTGTGTGGTGTTTGCATTCGCATATAGGTTGCATACGTGGTTAGTACCCACATATTACCGATTTCTTACATATTATACACATATATGCCAAACGATCAATAGACACTTGCTTACGTGTGAAACAAACGTTTGTTAAATATTTTAGAATAGGACAAAACAACTTAATGAACTAGATTAATATGATATACTGATAATAATAAAATGAGTTAAAGTAATGGATGTTGACTTACATGATAATTATTCTGACTAGGACCTATTGATTGAGGTTCGCGAGGATTTGTTGGATCTTGAGTTGTTGTTTCTACTGTTTCGAGGTAGGGATCCTCGGTTACCTACGATCTCCTAAGGACCGGTCGTTCTTCTCTCTTATAACTTGAGGGAGATCCAGTTTAAGTATGGAATAATGTATTTTGCCTTTGACTCGGGCATCACTTTCTTTTGGTTGGGCGGGTGTCTCACTCTTAGTTCCCTATTAACCACCATTTGCACTAGAATGTGACTGGTTCCCTTTCTTCGATTGCCCGTGAACATACCTCTCTCTCTTATATCCTTTCCTTAGAAACAGACAGGAAGCTTCCTCCGAGTTGTTTGTTCTTATCGAGCCCTGCTTGCCATGAAGCTTGATCATGTCCTTTATTTAGAATGGGCTGACCAGCCCCAGCGAACTACTCATGCGTATACTTTCCTTCGGCTTGCCCCAACCCAAGGGCATTTGGTGAGGAGCTAGGGTCCGGTGGTTGACAAGCCACTGATCGGAGGCAACTGGAGTGCTTTCATCAAATGATGCATGTGGGTTGAGCCATTCCCATCCTTGTTATTATGATAACATATGTATATTGAGGGCTGAATGTCTAACACAAGGCATCAGAGTGTACCTCGTATTACTGTGTGTTATTTTATGAGACGGTGTGTGATCATCTTTGTAGGCCTAGTCGACAAATGGGATATCAGTGTTAGGACCAAGATAGCTAGTTGACTTAAGGCTTGAGGTCTTAGATTTTATTATCACCCCAATAGTCGCTTCGGTGCGGCAGATTGAGTGAGTGTAGGATGCTACACTAGCAGGCTGTCGACAAAAAGTCATCTCTACTGCTCGGGGAATTGTCAGGAGGGACTACTCTATTACAGAGTTATGGGTCTCGGACCACTTTTCATCAACTTATGTGACTACTCTATTACAGAGTTATGGGTCTCGGACCACTTTTTATCAACTCATGTGACACTTATGTTGATGGCATATTTTAGATTTGTTATATGCTATATCGGTCATGTAGAGTTATGTTTGTATTCATTGAGAACTTTATTACTTTAATCATGCACCACATTACATTATTCCCTACTTAGCCTTTTGGTTAACAACCCTTGTCTCACTAGATAGATAACTTTATTGACTACCAGTCGGGGTGGGTTAGTTTCATATCTGTTATGTTGTTACTGTATTATGTTGTTCTGACGATCTGTATGATGGTCTCAAACTAATTGACTTTGTTGACCGCTGTGCCAGTCTTGTATTTGTTATTTTGCATTCGGATATTGGGTGGCCGTCTAGTCAACCTCGTGATTATGCATTCTCCTTTTCCATACATTCTTGGGTTTTGGGCTGCTATGTTAGGTGTGATTTATTGCATCCTGAGGGTAGGATTCCTGGTGTGGGCCCGAGTGGCTCTCGGGGTGTAACACGTAGAGTAGAAAGTAATATGAAATTGAGCATGTATAAAATATGATAAGTTTATAATTTTAGATTTATGATATCTTATTATAACAAGAAAGCCTAATGACATGCTTTTGAATTGGCCACATGATAGCCGTTCCGCAAGTATATGGACTATCGAAGTAATATAAATGTATCGATCCCACAGGGATCAAATACCAAGTACTGACTGATTCAATTATCGCAAGCCAGATGATCCTTTAAGGGGTGTGAAATGGTTGCTAAATTAAGACTAAAGAGGTAAGTACAGTAACTAAACTGAAAAGCAAGTAATCTCACGACTAGGGGTCCAAGGATGCAAGGGATCAGGGCTAGGGTCCACCACCTTGACGTGTTATGCATGGGTAAGATAATAATATGAAAGTCCCTTTTTAGTCCTAGGGTAATCCAAAGATGTGCAGGTTGTCCTCTCTCGAGCGATGCAACTTGCAGCTAGGTGCTTACCCGATTAGACGTCTACCGTCATAGTACGCACAACCGAATAAACCCAGTGACCGCTGGATTGTGTATACCATCCCATCATTTATACATGTTGTCCCCTCTCGAGAATGCAACAAGGTGCTTATACGATTAAACGTCTACCGTCGTAGTACGCTCAACCGAATAAACCCAAAGAGTGCAAAATGATATACACTACCCGTACTCAATCAACTACTCTCATATGATGATTGAGATACTCCTGCCTACATCCGGACGTACCTCTCAACAATACTAGATATCTAAAAGCATGAAGATAGCAAAATGATATACTTCATTCATAAGGTGCAACTAGGCAAAATAGAACAATCTAGGGTTTGTAAAATAGAGTTACCATCCATGCATAAATCATTCAAGGGGCTTTTCCTAGCCCTGAAACGAGATTTAAGCTATAATATCCATGTTCCAAAGCAAAACATAAATCAATTCAGTCGTTACATCCATGGTTGATAATGGGGCGATCAAATAGATAAAAAATAAGAAGACGAGACTTCCTCAAGAAGGAAGAAGCTGCCTGGAATAGCCTCCTCTTCCTCTCTTCGGTCGTCCGACTCCTTCCCGCTCTCACGTGGAAGGGTTTTCTTCCTCAGCTCTCCACTAAGCAGCCGCTCCCTACGTGTATGCGTGAGAGGAATCGTCCGCCGAATCTTGCTATGCCCTTACGTGAATAGGGCTTTTTGTTTTTGTCTGCCCTTCTGTTGGTCGAATTCCTCTTCTGCCCTCCTGGAGCTCTCTCTCTGACGTGGATAAGGCAAGGGTCAAGATCTGGAAAAGTCGGCCTTAGGCGACAAAGAAGTCATGGGGTGTGATTCCGGTCGCTGGGCGGACCGTGGTTCTAGCCAAGAATACAGTTTTAGCCGAAAATAGTTGCACTCCCTCGTTTTTCACCTGAAATGAAGCAAAAACACCCAAGAGTGTAGATTCCGAAGATAATACAATAATTCCATATAAATCAGGTGTAAATGCTAGAATAATGAAGATACAACAATAAAAGTCACATATAATTCTCTATATAAAAATGACTTAACAAATCTCCTCAGACTTAAACTCTTGCTTGTCCTCAAGCAAAGATAAAATGAAGCTAAGCTGCACGGGTGATCCATAAGACTTGAATCCAAACCTCCTCTAGGAATATGCTATCATCACTTATTCGTGTAATGGTCAAGCACCCCACAAATGACAGACTCCTACCAGATATCAAATGGTAAGCATTGCAGCCCAAAGTAAATGCGTTCCACACGTAGTTTCCACGCCCAATAATCAATGTTCTGGTTCCTCCCCTTACAATTGATTTGAAGGTGGAAAGGGAAATATCAAGATTTTCTATAAATGACGAGTGATATGAGAGGATCTTTGTCCTCTTTTTTTTAGAGGATCTTTGTCCTTTTTTTTAGAGGATCTTTGTCCTCTTTTTGTTTTTTTTTTTTTTGGTTTTGACAAAAATGGAGAATGGAGGATGTTTCACGGATATAATAGACAAGGAGGAGGAGGAACCAGTCAATATCACAGTGAGTATGGAAACCTTGTAGCGTCCCACAGTTTAAGTAGGTGCGCAGCTTAACAAGAGTCAATCTTCTAGTTATCGGTCACAAGGGGATGAATCACACACAATAGATTGGCATAAGCAAAATCGATAGAGGTGCGGGATCACGCATATGGATCAAGCTAATAGCAGAGAACAACTTAAAATCATGCCTGCAGACAAGCAAGATACATTATAGAGTTCTAGAACATGGGGAAACAGTCGTCCAACTACCAAAGCAATAATCAACAACAAAGCAATAGTCATGAATACCAAAAATGGTAAAGTACTATATCAGAAATGCAGAGTACTATATCAAACATGCAAAATGCAAACCCCAAAATGCAAACCCCCACCCATATGGTAAATGAGGCATCGCCCCCGATGCCAAAAGAGAAGAGCAGAAAGAAATACAAAAGTGGGGAGGGTGCAAAAACTCACAATCTAGTTGCGGGGGTCATCCCCCGCATCACTGAGCGCGTCGGAGGAGGTGTCGTCAGAAGTGGAGGAGGTGGTATCGTCAGTGTCTGCTCGCCGCTGGAAGGGGGTGGTGCTGTGAAAACCGGGGAATCGAGACCAAAGGAACGCATAAATGTTCTGCAAGGCTACTAACAGCGTATCATTCTGGGTGCTTTGAGTCTTGAGTTATTGCAAGATGGTCTGAAGAAGGTCATGGGTAGTGGGCTCATGAGTAGCCCTTGGTGGTGGACCAGACGTGAAGGGGGCTGGGACAGCTGAGGGTGGAGCAGGAGCATCTGCATCGTCAGGATTGATGTGCCAGTTGTCTTGGAACCTGATGGAAGTACGCGCAGTGTTCGGTAGTGCAATGGTATGGAGGCTGCCGCATAGTGTGAGGTGGTAGACATCTCCTCGGCAGAAGATCATCTTCATCGCAATGCAAACTTCCATATCAAGCCGTCTGCTCCTCTTAGCTTCAGGAGTGCCATATGGGTTGTGCCCCAAGTGCAGAGCCAATGGTGTCAGCAGGCCACCAATTGCAATTGTCCCTTTAGAGGTTCGGCCGATGTGCTCCAGATGCTTGGCTAAGTGGTATCCGGTGTTCAGTGGAAATTGGTTCAGCATAGCCCATAGGAAAATGAGTTCCACATGCCTCAGCATACAGTCGCTGTCTCCACGAGAGAAAATAGTGTTAGACAATAGGCGATGGGCATATCGCAGGCAAGGATTGGAGATGGAGCTAGCTCTGGCATTCTTGGAAGAATAACGTGCCTCAGAAGAGATGGAATCCTAGAATTCATTCTCCCATGTACCGCAGGGTTTGTGAAACTCGATATCAGGAGGGAAGCCATAGACTGCGTTAAACTCTTCAAGTGGAAGACGGTACTCTACGTTGTTCAATCGAAAGCATACCAGGAATACTTCATTGTCAGGCCCTGATAAGGCCGATGTGTGTTGGAGAGGCTTGATTGAGGAACTTTTCCCAGCCAATGTTCCGGAAGAGCGATATGATATCGTCAAAAAGTCCCAGTTGGACCAATGTGGGGGCATTCATGTATCTGGTATTCGCGATTCGCCGCCTAGAGAGGGCGAAATATCTGGCTTCATGCTCAGCGTCGCGGAAGCGGATGACAGGCCCTTCCGTAGTGGGGTGGAAATCTGGGTTATGTGGCGGAGGAGGGGTCTGAGAGCGAGCAGGCTGCTTCCCCGCCCGACGCCGGCGGTATGTGGCAGGCGGGACAGGGTCGCAAGGTGGAACCGGCACTGGTGAAGTAGCAGGAGGTGAAGACTCGCGCTATCGCTGACGCTTGCTGGAGGAGCCTTTACTAGCGCAAGTCTTGCGAGGAGCCATGGCGAGATGAGGTGATGGAGAGGAAAGGAACTCAGGCGAGGCGATGGAGAAAGAGCGGCGACGAAAAGGGGCGAAAACGGAGCTAGGGTTTTCGCGGGGCGAGTAAAGGTCGAGGTAGCGGGAGTGAGGGAGGCGCGGGCGGAAAACAAATGTAGGCAGAGGGGATTTTGAAGTTAAGTGGAGGGGACCCCACCAAAAACCTCGGGGCGTGGTTGTGATCGCCGGGCAACCCGAGATACATTATGTGCAAAATTGGGACTTAGACGATGTGCGCTGCAGAAAACTGCCTCCGGAACCACGGGTCGAGGTGTTGGTCACTGGGTACACAGAGGAACTTTATGTGGAGAACTTGAATTTAATGTTTTCCTCTGCGAAATCTGCCTCCAGAAACCACGGCCGAGGTCTCGGTCACTGGGTTCCCCGAGGAACTTTATGTGGAAAACTTTACTTGTGCAGGAGAGTCGCCTCCAATGGTCTGAAATTCTGCGGACCGAGGTTTTAGTCGCTGGGCGGCCCGAGGAACTTTCTGTAGAGAATAGAACTCATAACATGAAGTGCAGCTACTGGAACCACGGGTGTGACTGTCATCGCCGGGTCTACTGTGGAATTCTGGAAACGTAATTGGTCTCCAATTGCACCCAGATCATCCCTGAACAATGATAAACATATAATTAGGCTCCACAAAGTCTTCAAAATAGATTAAAACCTGATACCATCACAAAGCCATCTCAATACAATCAATGGGCAATGCTAAGTACAGAAATCATGGAATACATCACTCAAAACTTCAGCAAGGTGAACAGATAGCTCAACGGCTACGTGAAGAGAGCAAAAGTAGGCAATCGGTCTACAACATCAAAATACCATCGTCATCAAACAGTTCAAATCAATCAAAAGAGAGTAGAACCAATAAGTGACTATCAGCACTAGGATATCAACACAACACTATTCAGTACAACAAATGTAAGCAACAAGCGGCAATACCATGGTATTTGCTACAGGGATAGACTAGAGAGGGAGAGTAAAAACTAGGTAAATGATCAATAGTTCTAAATAGCAGCTCAATACCATCTCAATACAGTAAATGAAATCAGCAAGTGGAAATACTATGGTAAACAGCAAGCAGGTAAACGCATACCCAACTGGTAAGTGTCAGATGGCATCAGGATGCCATCCCACACCTCTCAAGTGCGACAGATGTACACAGCAAGCAGAAATACCCAGCAAGCAGAAATACAACTAAGCAGGCTACTAAAAGGATGAGCAAGGTAAGCACATAGCTGGTAGACTACATAGAGAGAGTGGGAACTGAGCAAATGATCAACAATATCAAAATACCAGCTCCATACCATCTCAGTACAGCAATTGAGAACAGTGAGTGATGATACCATGGAATAGACTACCAAAAGGGAATAGCAAACTAAACTGCTGCATCCCCCCAGTCATCAGGGATGATCTTCCTAACCACGGTTGGACTACTTGTACCTATATTTTCTTGTGTGATCTCTGATGTATTGGCATCAACAGCTTTAGAGAGAAATTCCTTCATGTCCTTCCCTTTGGATGTAGTCGTGGGTTTCCTAATTTCAAATGAAGGCCTCCCATTCTCACCATTGTCAAAATCTACCACACTGGAATCAGTTGACCTAATAATCTTGTCGGGTGCACATTCACATTTCTCAGTGACTTCACTTGCAAAATATGCCAAGCCCAAATATGCATTATCTTGCTCATTTGCCATAGTATTATTTTCCTGCATCTTATGATTGGCGATGTAGTTGGACCCATTAAGCATTTCGTGGTTTGCTTCATAGTGCTCTCTAGATTTCACTTCTCTACATGCCTCTATTCTCTTATCTTGTTTCAATGTAATTGCGTCGACCCATTTATCCTTTACAACATCCATACTGCGGTAAGCTCCTGCAAGGGAAGGGCATTTTGGACCTCTAGAGATTTCAAAGTTGATAACATCCCCACTGATGTTTAGCTTAAGCTTCCCATCCTTAACGTCAATTATGGCTCCGACGGTCGCCAAGAAAGGTCGGCCAAGGATTATGGGGAATTGGACATCCTCTTCCATGTCCAATACAACTAAGTCCTCCAGGATAAGAAATCCACCAACCTTTATTGGTATATCTTTCAATATGCCTACCGGATGCCGTATCGAGTGGTTAGCAAATTGCAATGCAATACTCGTCTCTTTGAGCTCCCCCATGTCTAACTTTTTGCAGATGGATAGTGGTATAAGACTCATGCTAGACCCAAGGTCACATAGGGCGTGATTAAAGCTAGCATCCCCAATCCGACATGGTATTGAGAAACTCCCAGGGTCCTTTTGCATATCCGAATTCATGTTGGGCTCATTTAGTGTCTCCACAACGCATGTATTGATAGCGTTGCACTGTTCTCTAGGGTTAACTTCGGGTTGTCCAGGAAGTCTACCGGGAGGTCTAGATGAGGATGATGCCTATTGTGCAATTTGATTTTCAAGCATCTTGTCATGTGTGGCCAAGGCATTAATTCGAGAAGTCAGCTGCTGAATACTCTCACTCAGGTGTTCGTATTGCTTAGCTTGGCTGGCCATAAGACTTTCAATCATGGATTCCACATTTGACTTTGCTGGTTGAGGGGAAGGTGGCTGTCTCTGTTGTTGGAACCCTACTTGTTGTCTATACTTAGGTTGTTGTGCTGCATTGTTGTTGCGGTAAGAAAAATTCGGGTGGCTCTTCCACCCAGGATTATACGTGTTGGAGTATGGGTCATGCTGTGGTCTTGGTTGGAAGCTATTGAGAGCGTTAACTTGATCCGGTGTAGAGTCCCCAAAAGGATCAGGTCCTGATTGGTAATCGGTTGGAGCTTGCCCTGACATAGGACCATTCTCCCAAGAAACACTATTTACTGAGGCGGTCCAGCTCTCTCAGTCCCCATGTATCAAACTTGTGAGATAGAGAATCAACCTTGGTTGCGATGGAAGTCAAGGTATCAAGCTCGAATTTCCCACTTGCCTTAGGCGGTCCAGCTCTCTCAGTTGACCACTGGTGGTGGTTCATTGCCATATTTTCTATCAGATTGAAGACTTCATCAATTTCTTTGCTCATCAATGCACCACCAGCTGCCGCATCAATGGTAAGTCTGGTACTGTAATTGAGTCCATTGTAGAAGGTATGGATGAGAAACCACTTCTCCATACCATGATGGGGGCACATCATTTGGTATTCCTTGAAGCGATCTCACGCTTCACATAGCGACTCGTTGTCCCTTTGAGCAAAATTAATTATTTGAGCTCTCAACTGGGCCTTCTTGCTGGGCAAAAAATATTTAGAAAGGAACGCCGTGGAGAGCTGACTCCATGTTGAAATAGATCCGGATGAGAGTGAGTGCAACCAAGCACGAGCACAGTCCCGCAATGAAAATGGAAACAATCTCAACCGTAACGCGTCATCTGATACTCCGTTCATCTTCAGCGTATCACATACTTCAAGGAAGATCGATAGATGTAGGTTTGGGTCTTCAAGTGGCGAACCTCCGAATTGATGTTGAGTCACCATATTCACAAGTACTAGCTTGATTTCAAAATTATTTGCCTCGATCGGAGGCCGAGTAATGCTGGTGTGAAGGCCTTATGCGTTTGGCGAAGCAAAGTCCCTAAGAGTTTGGCGGTTGTCCATCTTGAGCTTCTCAAGAGATTCCTTGGACTGAGTTGCCTTGAACTTAGCTTTTCTACGGTGCTGGAAGGTCTTCTCAATTTCAGGATCTGGAAGTACTAGTTCTCCCGACCGTAGAGTCCTACGCATAACCAAGTAAGTTCAAAAGCAACTTTTCCAAATAACAAAAATGTGTTCAGTGATTATCAGAAATGTATAAGAGATTAACACTAAATAACTAAAAACAAATAAACTAAAAGAAAGAGAAATATCTAGTCTAGCAATAACTTAACCGTGTCGATATTGATAAATTTGATCCTCGGCAACGGCGCCAAAAACTTGATAGCCGTTCCGCAAGTATACGGACTATCGAAGTAATATAAATGTATCGATCCCACAGGGACCAAATATCAAGTACCGACTGATTCAATTATCGCAAGCTAGACGATCCTTTAAGGGGTGTGAAATGGTTGCTAAATTAAGACTAAAGAGGTAAGTACAGTAACTAAACTAAAAAGCAAGTAATCGCACGACCAGGGGTCCAAGGATGCAAGGGATCAGGGCTAGGGTCCACTACCTTGACGTGTTATGCGTGGGTAAGATAACAATATGAAAGTCCCTTTTTAGTCCTAGGGTAATCCAAAGATGTGCAGGTTGTCCTCTCTCGAGCGATGCAATTTGCAGCTAGGTGCTTACCTGATTAGACGTCTACTATTGTAGTATGCACAACCGAATAAACCCAGTGAGCGCCGGATTGTGTATACCATCCCATCATTTGTACATGTTGTCCCCTCTCGAGGATGCAACAAGGTGCTTATACGATTAAACTTCTACTGTCGTAGTATGCTCAACCAAATAAACCCAAAAGAGTGCAAAATGATATACACTTCCCGTACTCAATCAATTACTCTCGTATGATGATTGAGATAC
Source organism: Costus lasius (assembly GCA_027563935.2). Taxonomy (NCBI): domain Eukaryota; kingdom Viridiplantae; phylum Streptophyta; class Magnoliopsida; order Zingiberales; family Costaceae; genus Costus; species Costus lasius. The sequence goes on along the minus strand of CM050446.2, from coordinate 22,292,122 downwards.
TCCTGCCTAGGGTATCCAACATCCGGACATACCTCTCAGCAATACCAGATATCTAAAAGCATGAAGATAGCAAAATGATATACTTCATTCATAAGGTGCAACTAGGCAAAATTGAACAATCTAGGGTTTGTAAAATAGAGTTATCATCCACGCATAAATCATTCAAGGGGCTTTTCCTAACCCTGAAACGAGATTTAAGCTATAATATCCATGTTCCAAAGCAAAGCATAAATCAATTCAGTCGTTACATCCATGGTTGATAATGGGGCGATCAAATAGATAAGAAATGAGAAGACGAGACTCCCTCAAGAAGGAAGAAGCCACCTGGAATAGCCTCCTCTTCTTCTCTTCGGTCATCCGACTCCTTCCCGCTCTCGCGTGGAAGGGTTTTCTTCCTCAGCTCTCCACTAAGCAGCCGCTCCCTACATGTGTGCATGAAAGGAATCGTCCGCCGAATCATGCTATGCCCTTACGTGAATAGGGCTTTTTGTTTTTGTCTGCCCTTTTGTTGGTCGAATTCCCCTTCTGCCCTCCTGGAGCTCTCTCTCTGACGTGGATAAGGCGAGGGTCAAGATCTGGAAAAGTCGGCCTCAGGCGACAAAGAAGTCACGGGGTGTGATTCCGGTCGCTGGGCGCACCGTGGTTCTAGCCGAGAACACATGTTTAGCCGAAAATAGTCGCACTCCCTTGCTTTTCACCTGAAATGAAGCAAAAACACCCAAGAGTGTAGATTCCGAAGATAATACAATAATTCCATGTAAATCAGGTGTAAATGTTAGAATAATGAAGATATAACAATAAAAGTCACATATAATTCTCTATATAAAAATGACTTAACACCACACTCCTTTGGCTCCACCCCACATGTCCAAAAAACTTCAAAAAATCAAAAATAATAATTATTTTTATATATTTAATTAAAAAATTATAACTAAAATACTTCTGCACTTAAATGTAATATCGTACCTTGCATGTGAAGCTTTTTTTTATAATTTTCAATTAGTCCCACTCTAGTTCCATCACACTTGTCTTAGTGACATGAAAAAATTATAATTAATATATTTGATTAAAAATTTGAAATTAAAATCAAAATACTTGTACGTTAAAATGTAATATTATGCCTTGAAATTTAAACCATTTTGGCTTGATTTTAAATTGGTCTACCCCTTTGGTTACATCCCATGTGTCCATGGAACCAAAAAATTTTGAAATTCATCATAGTTGTGAATTATGATATTAATATATATCAAAAATTGAAACAAAAAAATACCAATAAGAATTAAGTAATGATATAATACCTTGCAACTATGATCTTATGTAATAATGTCATTTAGTAGAAACCTTTACCGTCCTACTATATCTGGAAGGATGACAACTATTTGAATATACAATCATTTGCATATAACTTGAGATAGACTATATCTGGGAGGATGACAACTATTTGAATATACAATCATTTGCATATAACTTAAGTCTATCTCGTAGTTACGTAGGGTCCACATTTGGAAGTCTTTCAAAGATACATACTAAGTCCACTTGCTTATTATACATGCACGAGCCACTACCTCTTGTGGGATAGATTCTATCACAATTGGGACCGGGATCAACATGGGTATTGGTACTAGGTACATATACATATAAGCTCTTTATGAACCATATTCTTCATAACTCTAATGGGATTATGATGAGCCACTCTTTGACTCTAACGGCAAAGTGGATTTGATTTCTCCATACTCCCTTAAGGCTTGAGTTCTTTGCTTTGTTGGAAGTGAACTTGCACTCTTGCTTTTTCTCTTATATTGGTATGACATATCGACCTCTAGGTCACATTGTCTCCTCTATGTTGAAGTTCACATGCTTAATTTTGATATGGTTGCTTTTTGTCATTTGTCTTTCCTTCCTTCTACCTACTACTTCTTGTTTTCATTACTTATTGTTGAAATAGTTTCAATTAGCTCATTGTGCATTATAGGACCAGACAATGATTACACACCTCTGATTCTTTCCTTTTAACTTTCTTAGAGTTTTCAAATTAATTTTGTTTCTGTGTAAGTCGGATTAAATATCGTATCTACAAACTCCCGACAAAATTCATGAATTTTTACTAAAGTTAAACACATATCAACTATTTAGGGAACTTTTTCAAGATATATTTGATCAATGTAAGCAACGGTTGATTAGTTTTGACTTGGGCTAATCATGGTGATCTTGCAAACATAAATATAAAGAGATTGGGATGGGATATAATCATAGAATAAAATTTTTTTTCATACTGCCCAATATGGGTGGTACATATGGGTCTAACCTTGTATTAGTATTAGTACAAGGTCGGTACCTTATATATTTATATATAATAATAATAGTAATTTTATAGTACTTCTACTATAGTAGTGGACCAGCACATACTAATCTAGTAGTGGATTAGTATACCAGTATGGACTAGTATTTAAAACTTTGGATATAATGCATATCTATTCTCCTTTCTTGTTTTCTTGTGATCTTCAAAATTGTGATGTGTTTTACTATAACCATATTGCCTATCAGTTTGTTTTGATCAACTTTGATCTACTCAGAATTAATTTTACTAGTGTAGTGAAGGATTTTAACTGCAACTCATGTACACTCCAAAATAGTCCCAATGTTGGTGTACTTCAAAGTACCCATTCATTATACTCAAGACTTAGATAATAGCTGCTGTCCTCTTCAGGACAGTTGTGTTATTCCTCCCTTTTATTCAAAAAAACAAGATATAGAAGCCTTTTTCTCCCTTTTGCAATTTACAAATAGGTGTAACGAACCCTTATCTTTACCTTAGTGGTTAAGACAACTCGTAAAACCTTCTTGGTGTCAAGGAAGCTCATCGATGTCTGATATTACGCTCAGCTGTAGCATGGGTTTGCTGATCCTCAAAATCCTATCAATTAATTCCAAAAATTCATACAGACACCATAAGTTCTTGTTTATATAGTCTAAACATAAAGCTGTCTTACACATATGTATCTAAGGTTTCTAACCTTACATATTCTTCATGAAAACAAACATTACAGTGGTAGAACAGTGGTAAAGTGTCACTAAACCTCTAGTCTTCTTCCTCAGTCTTTTGCCTCCTTTTGCTGCTGAAACCAACAAAAAAGGGCAGGGCTATTGGTTGTGCTGTGAAAAGAGAGGGGAGAGTAAATTTTATGGGTAATTATCCACCAACTCTTGTTTGACTTAATCTAGCCATTTTTACTCAAAATAGCCTATTTAAATCAAACTAAGGTTCAAACTGTATTCTTAACTTATTCTTCCATTTAATACCATATTGATATATTTTCAATCTAAGTCTTCGAAGTTTAATATTCACCAATGCCCCTATATTTTACTATTTTCTTATCACAGAACGACACTTTAAGTTATCAAAATTTCAAATCTTTTCAAGTTGCTTATCTGGAAGATGCCAAATGATATAACCACCTTAAGCAAATATATGAAAGGAGTGGACTGCCAGGTGAAGAAGAAAAAATGAAGCAAAAGAAATGAAAAATATAAATGTATAAACAGAGAAAATGGCAGGCCAAACTGAAACCCTTAACTGCTCAAGGAAATAAAGATTCTAGTAAGAGAGAAATATTAGTGTATGAAATCATACGAAAAAAGTTGTTTCTGCAGTATCAGTATCTGCAGCAGTACCTCAAATGTCCACTCTTTCAAGGCAGAATATTGTTTTTGACATCGAATACTTGTGTCGAGAATAATGAAAAATCTTTTCTAATTTCATATGTTTGCCAAATAATTGCACAGACCTTCTTGATAGGAGCATAATAAACATAGTGCTTTGTTACATATTATTATTTTTGGAGCTAAAAAGCTTGCTGCTTCATGCACTTTTTTGATGGAATTATAATCGTAGGAAACAGTGAAATTAGCAAGATTACACTTTGCTTTGACAGGTTTGTACGTGGCGCCTGAGGTATACAGGGATGAAATATTTGACATTAGCGTTGACACATTTTCTTTCAGTCTCATTTTATATGAGGTACGATAAAGAAACTAGTTCTTTGGTGTTTCAGTTTGTTACGAAGTTTTCTCCTGGTCCAAAAATGACTCAATGTAAAAAAGAAGTTTAACATAAAATACATGATATATTAATTTGTGAAGCTGGAATTGCTTGTATTAATTATTTTGGAAGTAGTATATGTGAATCAGTATCTAAAGTGGTGAACTGGCTTGCATGTTTTGTTTCCCTTTATTTCAAACCTGTCTTATGACAACTACCTTAGGAGAGTATCTTTGAAAAAATGGTCTGTTCATTTTGCTTATGTTTGGAATACCATGAAGTTACACTTTCGTACAGTTACTAGAGCCTACTGTATTCAATATGGTGCAATGTGTTGTTTAACATAGATTAGATATTTTGTTCTTGAAGTTGCTAATTATTTTATAGTTCTTCAAGAGCTACAAATATGGTTTGGAACCAATATTAGGGGCAAGGTTTAAAAAACCAATCTATCCCGGGTAATACAACTGGTTTGCACTAGTGTGAGTATGGCCAGATGGTTAAACCAGTCCTATTATATAAAAATATAAAAACCAACCATCAACCGGTGGAAACGGTGGGTAAAGCAACAGATTCCACCTGTAGGTAGAAAAAAAAAAGGAAAAAAATTAACCTACTTGTGAGAACCGTGATTGCATTGCATCCCCACATTACCTGAGTGCTAATGCCTACTGACCCGACAACATTGACGCCAATCATAATTGAAATACTAATCATGGTGCTTGAATGATTAGAAAAAAATTATTAAAATGCCAATCATGGTGCTTGCATGATTTAAAAACAAAAAAATAATGCTAATCATGTTGCCTGCATTATTAGAAAAAATAATTAAAATGATTAAAAAATAAAAAAATATTAAAAAAATCAGTTGAGAGGTCTATATAAGCTCCTAGTCTCCTCTCATTTTGCTCACACTTCCCTGAGTTCTCTCATTTCCTTTCTACTCTCTAATATTCTCTTAAATTGTTCAATCTTTCTTTGTGTACTCAAAATATTTTTGATTAACATTACATCGCTCCTAAAAGCTAGAAAGCCAAACAATTGTCATCATTGGTAATGCATTCATTGTAACAGCATCTTCAAAGGTTGTCATTAGCAATGTATTTATTACATAATGCATACCTTATTCACTTATTGTTTAATATGTACGATGTCACTATGTATTATGTAATACTAAGAGATTATTTAATTATATGGAATTTGATTGATTACTGATTTTGTTCTTCTCTAAGCATATTAGGATTGTTTAAAATCATTGTTTTTTAAGTTCAATTGTATGAAAATATCAAAATAATCATAATTTTTTTTTAAAAAAAACACTCGGTCCAAGATGGACCTTGTTAAACCGAGTGTATCATGTGTCAATATGGTGAGTATATCGATATGTCAGTCAACCATTGGTTTACCGATAGAGACTGTTATCTTAAATATTGATTAGGGGTAACATTTGATTTGCTGAAGTACAGCTCCATAACTAATGCTAGGCAGATAAGGATTCATGACTGTGTATTGAGGAGAATTTACCACTTGTGATAATTCTAATTGGAAGTTTCTTAAATTGATCTGGAGCTTTCTATTTTCTCAAAAAGAAAATGCATGATACTATTCGAACACCTCATGCAATGAGTTGGACAGTTAAAAATGGCAGACCAAACTTACTGGTGCTTGCCATAAGTTAGGGTCTAAGAATTATCAAGCATGTGAAGCCCTCCTCTAAAGCAGAAGATGCTATTATAGTAACTTTAACCTTGACCATCCACTTATTATTAACAATTGCCTCTAAGAACAGGAGGCTGAGTTATGATGCTCATGCTGTCACTAGAGAGGATAAATGTGGACAGTCTGTGCACTGGGAAAAATATGATTATCTTTTTGCAGAATTGTATCATACATCTCAATGAAAAAATTACTTATAAAAAACAGGTAACCATTCTTACAAGAATAATGCCTTACTCCTTGCTACAGATTTGTATAGCCTTCCAGTTATTTTTTGTTATCTATTGAAGAAGTCTTTTTTCTTGTGTGACTGTTTCGAGTTTTCTATGTCTAATATAATCATTTTTACCATCTTAAAATGAATGATAATTATAGTACTTAAGCTATTTCCTATTTCCTTAAAAGAATATTCCCACTTAATCTTGGGCTACATTGATCTAAGTAGTTCTAACCAATGAATTAAATCTAGATTACTAACTCTACCTTCAATGTAGAGCAGTTTATCTATTCCCTGTATTCAATATGAACTGCTACTGTGGGTCAATATGTGATACGTTGTGACATATTGCTGATAAAAAATAGCTAAAGTGCCCTATTACATTGGGTACATCTACATTATGTGCCGTAAACACTAAGATCAGTAGTTCTTAATCCAAGGTTTGAAGATACATGCTAGTTGCCAACTGCTGATGCATGAGCATGTGCCAATCATAGCTAACTTCTTATCTACCGCTACCAGTGCTGTGGAATTCCATCTTTAGAGCTTGATAGATTTTCTAATAGGCTGGTAGATTTTAGGTACCTTTGTTTGTTAAACTTCACATTTGTCACCACTAAACGAACTTGACAATACATCATGGCAGTTTGGTATTGAAACTGTGTCCAGTTGCAAAAAGCAAACAAAAGATTGGAGATTTGAGTGACCATGCCCAAAATGTTGGAGGCAGTTTTCTAGTTGTGGAAAAGGCAGATTCCTAGATGAAAAAAATGTGCTTCCATGTTGATTTGATTAGTCATTATCTACATCTAGGGATGGCAAATGAACTAGGCTTATTGGGTACGGCCCAACCTAACCTGATGGCAGGTTCAAGTACTAGATAGTTAAAAAAGATAGGTATGAGTTTAGTGGATTGGGTTTAAGTTTATAGTATAGGTATCCAGTACCTGATATAAAAATAAACAAATAATATTTTTATTATTAAAAAATAAGATAATTATTATATAAATACATTTATTATAATAATAATTTAAAATAAAATTTATTTTTATTTAATTGGTTACCTATTTAAATACTCGAGTCGGGTTCGAGTAATGTAATAGGTGTTGAACTTGACTTGGGTTCGATTATTAGGTTTCATAATCGAGTCGAGTATTGGGTATTTGGGTTTTTATAATTGAGTTAGTTTCGGTACCTAACCCATTGCCATCTCTATCTACATCCTATATGCTTTTGGCCATATGGTTTAACTGATAGTGGGTTATTAGAAGTTGAGTAGGATAATTGCAAATTCAATTGAAAGTTCACTGATATAAACAAGAATTCACTTACTATTCCGTTATTTTAGGCAAATAAAGATTGCAATACTGTGCTTTTACATGTGAAAGTATTCATTCTCTCTTTTTTCTTACAACTTATTTACTCTTGGCCTTGTCATGGTTTCAGATGATTGTAGGTACAACAGCATTCCATCCAAAGAGTCCTGAAGAAGTTGTCAGAATGATTTGCCTTGATGGTATGAGACCTCCATTGAAGTGCAAATCTAAAAGATATCCCCCTGAGATCAAGGAGTAAGTTTAACTTGTTTAGCATCCAAGTCAATTCTTTAAAACATGCATATAGTTCCTAGTGATTCAAGAAATAACTGTCATACAAAGAATAACATTTTAACTTTCCATTAATTTGTTAGATGAACACTGATTTTCTTCCACCTCACTAGATAAAGAATGTGATTATTATTAATATATGTTTAACATGAGACATCTGAATTCTGATGCATGTTAGCTATTCTGTGAAAAAAAGGTTAGACAGTCTAGACCTCTACCATGACAAGAAGTTTTCTTCATTTTGATACAGCATCTTATGTTGTGTATCTATGACAAGAATGATAGTTCCCATCATAGGATAAAAAGTCATTCCCTTAAAAGAGACATTTTTAATATTCATGTAAATTTTAATTGTGATATTATGCTTCAAAATTCACCATAATAAGAATTAGGATATATTGTTTGATTCTAGATTTAAGATTCTTGATGGGTGCATGCTCTTACTGATAGTTTTCTTTATATTTTATATTGTGTATCCTAGAGGGGAAAGAAAATAGGAAGAAAGTAAAAAAAAAGGAAAAATTAAATTAAAAAATGGTTACATAGTTTCTATTCAATTTGGACAAAAAAAATGATGGAAATATTGTAGTTATTGCAGTTTTCCCCATTTATCTTTTTCTCTTTTTCTTTCCCTTGAAGGAAATGAGGAAAAGACTTAGATTTCTTTCTATTCCATCAGCTTTTTCTCCTAGGATACAAAGCCTTAGGGAGCCTTGAGCCTTGAATTAAGACATATTGGAGTACGAAAATATAACATATAAGCATACTGTTACGGGCCCAATACTAGTAGTTGGATATGTAATAAAACGGATCTAGATTGGTATGTTATACCCGATTCACTAAGTAGGAGAGAGTTATAAGTAGGGATCTAGGGTTTAGAGTGAAGTGTCGAGTATTTTGTTATTATCTTCCTAGGGCATGCTTTACACGATTTCTCGCTGGCGACGGCTGAGGTTCTATCAATTGGTCCGACTTGCCTGATTCGATCGCTGGGGAACCGGTGGTCCGGCGATGGATAAAGGTAGAAGAAATTCCATTGTCGGTAGTAGATCTAAGCGACGGATCTATTATCGTTGACCAGCCATGAAAAGAAACTTAGGGCACGAGGAGATCTGTGAAATCTCTAAATCCAAATTATCTCTTCGCTGATTTGCATGACGAATGAATCACATGCTGCTGAAGACGAGAGCAGTTCAACGCTACCAAAGACAAGATCGTTCTCGTCCTTGATCGAAGACGACCATAGAAGCTCTGCGTCTGTCATCTCTGCCCTAAATTTGCTGATAAAGATCCGATGACGCATGGAGGCATCATTTTTGGCCTGTGCGACGATGAGATTCGAGCGCTGCGGCGTCGTCTTTGGCGACGCAGGGAGGCGTCGACGAGTGGAACCCTAGCCGGCGAGCGGCGACTATGACCGACACGTGGGATTACTTGTTCCCACCTGTCTTCTCTGCCAAATCCATGAGGACTCTCGGGCAGAGGGATCATGCAAGGATCGTGTTCCAGTGAAGCGGCGACACGTGTGTCCTCTCATCGGCGGGCGTCAGCAGCAGAAGATTTCGGCGGCAATGTGCACCCCTTCAGCGTGTGTCTGCGGTAGAAGATCTCAGTGGTGGAAGGGGACGCTGGGTTGGGAAGGTGTCGCTCATTGTGAGTGGTACCATGGGGAGACGTTGAAGCGCCGGTTCTTTTGGAGGAATCGGCTGTGAATCACCATGGCATCAACGCGATCTGAGACGAGGCTAGAGGTAGTGGAGAAGAGTTTAGTAGAGATTTTGGCAATGGAGGAGAAGCACAGAGGAGAGCAGGTAGTGACTGAGGAGAGATATCGGGTAACGGAGGAAGATAGACGGAAGCTAAGGGAAGATATGGCTGACTTGAAGGAGATGTTCTTAACCCTGATAAAAGGAAAAATGGCTGAAGGTCCGAATGATCCGGCGTAACATTCTAGGGAACGAGCGTGGGTCATGCCGCCGCAGGAGGCCAGTAACAAGGAGAGGGATTGGCATGATGAACAGGTCCATGTTCTAAAGGACGATTTGTGGCGACCAACATGACCTAATCCAATCACATCTGGTAGAGGAAATGGGCAAGGCAATCCCTTAATGGGTGAAGCTATAGGGCGATGTGAACCACGCCGCGAGACTTATATGAAAAATGATGGAGACGAATATATGACTGATTCTACAGGGTGGGGCGTGCACAATAATTAGGAGTGTAGACTAATGTATCGGAAAGTGTAATTACCTATGTTTGATGGGACGGATCCACTAGGGTGGATCACAAGGGCTGAACAATATTTTATTGTTCAAGGAATAGCTAATCATCATCGAGTTCCTTTGGCGTTTGTGAGTATGGAAGGTCTGGCTATTCATTGGTTTAGTTGGGTGAGGAGAATGGAACTGAATCTTACTTGGGATATTTTGAAGGAAGAACTTGTTGAACGGTTCAGCGAATGTAATGCAGTCAACCCTTTCGAAATGCTGGTTTTGTTGGAGCAAGGGTCTAAATCAGTGGGCGAATTTGTCGAGCTATTTGAATGATTGGTTGCAAGAGTTCCAAGATTACCTGCTTCACAATATATGGGGTACTTCCTCAGTGGATTGTAGTAGGAGATCAGGAGGTGGGTGCTTCCTCAGTGGATTGTAGGAGGAGATCAGGAGGTGGGTGCGCACTTTTAGCTCTCCCATGGTGAGGAAGGCGATACAATTGGTTAGAAATTTTGAAGTGGTTCTAACCGGCAAAGAGAGCATTAGTAGGCAAACCAAAGGCACCGTAGGGGGAGGACTAGTATTTTATCATATATGTAGCCGACGGCCACAAAGACAAAATGACATTATTCAGGAGGAGCTAGAACTAATATAGAAGACAAGTCAAGGAGCACTACCTCGTCCAAGGCCAGTGTAACTGAGGGCAGCCGACCTCAACCACCAATTAGCGAGTATACATTTAGACAGATATTAGAGGGGAGTCAGGCAACTAATAAGAACCGTAGAGGTAGATTCCTTTCTTACCAAGATTTTAAGTCCAAACAAGAAAAAGGGTAATGATTCAGATGCGACGCCAACAAAATCTTGAGACTCATGATCTTAGCAGAAGATGAGGAGAGAGACCTTGCTGATGAGGAAATAGAGGGAGAAGATCGAGTGACTTGGGAACCTAGAGGAGGCATAAGATGAAGTTTACTTAAATACATTTAGTTTTTGAATTGTAAAACAGCCTTGAGGACAAGGCTATAGTTAGAGAGGAGGGCAATTGTTACAGGCCCACTGCTAGTAGTTGGATATGTAATAAAGTGGATCCGGGTTGGTATATTATACTCGGTTCATTAAGTAGGAGAGAGTTATAAGTAGGGATCTAGGGTTTAGAGTGGAGTGTCGAGCATTTTATTATTGTCTTCCTGGGGCGTCCTTTGCACAATTTCTCACCGGCGACGGCTGAGGTTCTATCACATATACTTCAATTTTCAATTTTATTGACCTTAGCACTTGAACTTAAAAAAACATAACTTGGGGAGTGACCCCATCATACATGACTAAGCGTTCTTATTGTTTTAGTTTTACCTTTTTTGTTCTCTTTGACTTGCTTCTTTTCTGAGGAAGAGTGTCTTGACCTCTTTACATGTGTGAGGCTCTGAGCCAAATAGATGAGGAATAATTGAAGATCACCAACTTTGACCTATATTTGTATTTTAGTTTGTTGATGAGTAATTTGTGTAATGGCTTGTTGATATTGGATTTCTTTATTGGTCTATTATCAAGGAATTTTTACTCAGATATGTTATGTGGAATGTATGCCAGAGTTGACTTGGATTTTTGTTTCAGATTAAGCATTACCTCTTGATTTGTTGGGTGTTTGACACAAATTTGAACCTGAAAGTCTGTCTCTCTCAACAGCTTTCATTTCCTTTTAAACAAACCCTAAACGTGTACAGGTTACAAAAGGGTAAATGGGTAAAAGAAATTTTACAGCAAAATATAAAATTCACTTTCTAACTAATATTTACATGTCTACCACTAATAGTGTTGACCACTCATGTTACTCTAGATTTACATTCCTATTTTTTCTCGAGGAATTTATCTGCCACAACTTATTAGAAGCAACACTAGGTATATCTAAGTTTTCATTCCAATTTAGGTTTCTTTTTAATTTGCTGGAAGTAGATTGCTAATGGAGCCATCAATTTTTCATGTCATTTTTGCGTGGAGCAAGCATCATACAAGTAAAAATGAAAAAAATATTCCCTACCAAAGATCCATATGAAAGAGAAGTCAACTGGTTGTTTAGAATTGTACTTTTGTTGCACCACAAAATTAAATCTTTGAGTGAAATTACTTTGGTGTTTTGCTTTTATAGTATCCACAATTCCACATGCAATCGATAGAGCCTCTTCCATCTACTCTCTAATACTAGTATCGAGAGCCAAAACTCTTGCTCTATCTGTCTCACATGTTGGATGAAGATTGTGCATAAAAATACAATGCCCTCATTACACCATGGCGGCCCACTATTTAATAGAGGCATGATGCATGATAAACTAGGTTTTTCATGCACTAAGCTTTTCTATTATTGGATGACACTACATGCCTCTTCTATTGTAAGAGACGCTTGATATGTTCTAAGTCTCCATACATCCATGTGACCCAGTCTATGCCTCTGCATCTCCACATGAGATGACTTAGACCTAGCTTAAAATTCGAACTAAATATTTTAATTCAATTATACTTATTTCCATTTAGTAATCATTACCACCATCACGCTACCAGCTAGTATTGTCCTTAATTGATCATTCATTTGATCTTTGTATGTGACCTAGTAATAACTAATAACATATGTTTGTAACTTTGATGGAATTATAGGATTATAATATCTTACCACTACAAAAATGTCCTTGGTTCTTACTTTTCGAATTTGTCCCCCTCTCTAAATCCATCCCATATGTCATAGTTGTAGAAATGTGTAAACACTAGAAATAATAACTATGTTAGTATATTTAATTGAAACTAGGGCAAAAGTACTTATATAATATAATGTTATATATCATTTCTTGCATTTCAAGCCTTTTGACCAGATTTTGAACGGTCCCTCTCTGATTTCTTCTTACATATCCTTGGCCTGAAAATTTTAGAAGTAATAATTATTGTGATATTTACATAACTTCACAATTGAGAGTAAAAATATTATTAAAAGATGCATTAGCTTGTTAGTAGGAGCTCCTCTAATAAGGTATATGCCAACAAGTCTATTGTTTGTATATTTTTTCTTAATAACTTATTGACAATGGTTTATCAATTGGACTTCGATATTTCTTTTCAAATATGAATTTATTTTTGATTTATTAGAAAGAAATCACCAACATTGACAATGGTTTATCCTCTAAAATGGTATATACCAACATGTCTCTTGTTTGGGATTTTTTTCACTGACAATGGTTTATCAAGTGGATTTAGATATTTCTTTTCAAATATGAACTGTCCGTGATGGAATTATGGCCCCACCCGTGAAAGTTTCTGTTCGTTCCGACACTTACCCGGTTTTCACCTCCCGCTCGTCGTCGCTTTCACCTCCCGGTTTTCAAATATGAACTTCTTTGATTTATTAGAAACAAATCACCAACCTTGACCTAGCTTGCATTCCAGTCTTTTGTAGAAGAATTTTTTTCCCAATGATTTATTGAATAGTCTCATTAGGTCAATCTGGATTTACTGAGAAACATGCTTTCAGGAGGTTGCTAGAAGGATCATTAGATAAGTGCTCAAGGGTTCCATTGGCTTTTTGTCTGGTTATAGCTTATGGTTATGAAGAAAAGTCATGACTAGTGAGGTCAAATTCATTATCATTTTTATTTTTGAATTTTGTGGCTTGTGGAGACCAAAGTTTACAATACCAGTCCATACTAGTAAACCGCTTATTAGTGGTACTGATGGTACTAATCGGTACCAAATATATATACATATATATATACATATATATATATATATGTATGTATATGTATGTATATGTATATATATGTATATGTATATATGTGTACATATATATGTACATATATGTACATATGTGTACATATATATGTACATATGTGTACATATACATGTACATATGTGTACATATACATGTACATATACATGTACATATATGTACATATACATGTACATATACATGTACATATATGTACATATGTACATGTACATATATGTACATATGTACATGTACATATATGTATATATGTACATATGTACATGTACATATATGTACATATGTACATGTACATATATGTACATATGTACATGTACATATATGTACATATGTACATGTACATATATGTACATATGTACATGTACATATATGTACATATGTACATGTACATATATGTACATATGTACATGTACATATATGTACATATGTACATGTACATATATGTATATATTACATATATGTATATATGTACATGTACATATATATATATATATATATATATACTGATCATGGCCTGGAATGTGGTCGAACTAGTACATACCGGCTGTACCACCCGATACATACTAGTATTTGATTCCATTACCGGAGACTGATCAGCATATGGCGACTTTCAGAAGTTTCATCCTTTAATTTTTGTGTCTTGTGGGAACTCTAGTTGATTTATTCTGTGACCTATATATACATTCAACTTTGGAATTTATGGTATGTGGAGAATTATATTCATTTGTTATGTGGCTTGTGGAAATTGTCCTTTGATATAGACAACCCAGGTGTGAATGTTGTAGGCGTAAAGTTGTAATTTCCCCCAAGTACAACATTGTCAAGGTAGAGTTTGAGTTAACTCGGACAACTTTTGTTGATTTAGCTGAACACGGCTTGAATATATTTGGCTGAAATGCTGGTTGGTTTAAAAAGATCCAACATATATTGACTTTGAACCTTGAATTGGAGTAATTTAAATAAAGGACTTAATGGGTTGAGTGCTAGATGACACAAAGAGCTCTGAAATATCTTGAATTTTAAATTTGATTTGCCCATATGACTTAAGTGGCTCTAGTAACCATTGGATGACTTAAGGGCGTTGAACGTGTTCTGATTTTTTAGGGCTTTGTGCAAAGTACTTGAGATTTGTAGCTTTGTGTTAAAGAATTGGTGGCATGTTGACAAAATTTCTGCAAAGATTAGCTTATTGCCACACTTGTCTCTTGGTCTTGATTTTTTCAATACTTATCTAGACTTGTTATCTTGATGTCAAATATGCTAACTAATGTGAGTTTCATTGATTTCAAGTTGCTTGCCTGATAGTTTGACTACATTGGTATTTGATGCTAGTTTTATTGTTTGTTAGATTGGGGTCGAATTTGTTCTTTTGTTGGCTAGGTGAACTTTCTTACATGGCTTTTTGCCGATTACGTCAATTTGTGTTCACTCCATGGTTTGAACCGATTGAAATTTTAGATTTGTACTGGTCGATCAGACTAATTTCATATAGCACAGTGTCGATTTCATTATGTAAAGCGGTCTGAGACTTAATCGGTATACTAGTTCGAACCGGTTTTTCAAACCATAGTTCACTCAAAGGTTTGATGTCAATTTTGAATGTGTACATTAATTTTAGTGATTCAATATCACATTTTGGTTTGGTTTGACACTTCTGGCTTGATGCTAAAGCATAAATTAATTTTTTAATTCTCAATTTTGAGCACTAATGGTAACTCAATCTTAAATCAATTTTTGAATACATATAGGTTACCAAAGTTTCCAAATAGATAATTAGTTCTTGGCAATGGATGCTTATTCTTAGTGATAACATCGTAAACAAAGAGCCTAAATTATCTATTTTTCTTCTTAAAACACAAGAGCTGTTCCCTTAAGCGGAGACATTAGGCCTTATGAACCTCTTGTCTAATAACTCATGTAATTGACCATTTAGCTCCGCCAATTCTTCATTATATATATTACCTTAAATATTGAACTTGTTCAGGGATTCATTTCTATAGATAACAACCATTCTTGGCAACATTTACAGACACCCAATCCATATTCAAGATAATATTAAATTATATAAAATTTGAGGCCATGTTTGGTAGATACTTTTTGAAAGTTCATTTTGGGTGAAAAGTAAAATTGGGATGAAAAGTTGTTTGAACTACTAAAATAAAATTAAAACTCAGAAATCCTAAAAATATTTTACTTAAGAAAGTAAAGAAAGCAAGAAAAATATAGTTTTGAGCAAAAGCTTTTGAATGCAAACCCAAAACTCGAGAATATAATGGCATACTTATCATTATGTTAATATTATAATAAAATATAATGTTTTAAGATATAATATAACATATTATGTGTTGGTATATTCAGTACATACTATTTGTTATATCTGTATATATCAGTTTGAATCATAACTAGTGTGTAGAGGCTCAATCAATGCTTTAAACCATGCTCCCAGACGTGTTAACTATTACATGTAGAAGTACCAAGCAGGGTTTCATATAATTGAAAATTGAGAACACAAAATAGTTTTTGAATTATTAGTTTTATTGAAAATAAAGAATTGCTTATGAAACACACCATGACATTCTCAAATCATATTCCACATCTATCTCTAGGATGAAAACATTCACCATTCCAATTCTAAATTAGATCTCAACACATCCAACACATCCGCAACTTACATGTACCATCACACAACAAACATTATTAAGTCTTTTCCTTCCTTGTCATTAATTAGAAATACAGTAGGAAAATGAATGAATAATACTAGTAGTAGTGAGAATATATACATGTTAAACAATAATAATCTTTCTCGTAACCAATTTGTCTCCTAAGCTTCATGATGAATATTGAGGACTCTGGAGGAGGACTCAATTGACTAGTTGACCCCTTTGTGTAACTCGTCTTAGCCAGCCTTGCTGATAATTAGGTTGGGAACATTATTGAACATCCTATTTAGATCCTCGACCTCTGTGGACAATTTCTCTTCAGATGCCTACAACAATAGCACTTAAAGTCCAGCATGCTTTAGCTAGATGCCCAACATTTTCACACTTACAACAAAAATGGTCCGAGTGCTACTAGACACAATAACATGACTACATGAGATTATTACTTTTTCTTCATCTTTTGCTTTATGTTAACATGTTCTCTAGGGTGTATTCTGCATTATTTCCCCTATTGCTTCTCTTGTTCAATTCTAAAAGTGTAGTGTCTACTCTTTGACTTGTAGCCACTAGCCAATGGGACTAGAAAAACACAATTGGTTGCAAACGACTATACTTAGACATAATATTGATTACTTTGATAACTTCTCTCATATTTTTTTATTTAAACTCAGCTAGAGTTTTTTTTCATTAGCTATCAAAATGGCAACTTCAATTTCCTTTTGATATTCAAGTGTACCCATATCGCTTGAGTTGCCTTCATTTCTTTTGATATTCAAGTGTTGTGCTTTGAGCTCCATCACTATTTGGTTGTAAAACCTTTTGATCTCCATACTAGCCCAATTGTAAACAACAGTTTAATGATTGCTCTAAAGATATTGATGCTTCAAGATATTGTTTTTTGGTTGGATAATTGATTTATTTTATTTTCACCTTTCCAGACAAAGTGGCCATCATTTTGATCTCCATACTAGCCCAATTGTAAACAACAGTTTAATGATTGCTCTAAAGATATTGATGCTTCAAGATATTGTTTTTTGGTTGGATAATTGATTTATTTTATTTTCACCTTTCCAGACAAAGTGGCCATCATTTTATAAAAAAATTCTGACGTATCTCATAGAAGCAATGTTGAGAATATTTTATTATCTAAAAGGTGCCCTAAGCGCGGGTCTTCTTTACGATAAATAAGAGAATTTAAAAGTCACACGGTAGCTATGTTGAGAACATTTTATTTACCGAACCTCTTGCCTATACTCATATTATTATCTTGTGCAAGGATTGAAATACTAGTCCGGCGACTCGGCCCAATGAGCTACCGGACTAGTACAATACCGTACGTACCGGATGGCACCAGTGAGCATCGGTGGCAGCGGGCGAGCATCGGTGGCAGCGGGCAACAACGGGAAGCTTCAAATTGAAGCTTCCAGTAGCTCCAGTGCTAGCTTCTGGTGTCAGAAGCTAGCTTCTGACCGAAGCTTCCAGCGGCACCGGAAGCTTTCTGCATTGAAGCTTCTAACTGCTGCCTCCCTCCACCGTCCGCTTGAAACCATGCTCCAATGTCCGTTCCGGGTCCGATCGCCATCCAGACCGGTATGGTACGATACGGTTTTCAAATCCTTGATCTTGTGTTGTTAGCTAAGCATCATTGATATCTATGCTTAGCTTAATGAGATTATTTGGTATGGTATATACATACATAATTACATATAGTTATTAAAGATCATAGTTTAGTCACACATTGCATAGTTACTCTATGCCTTATGAGTGTTGGCCTATGTAAATGTATTGTATTTCTTGGTGTGTGTGAATAAACAAAATCTCTCTTTCCATACAACTGACAAAATTATAATGATAACATGTATAAGGGGACACGTGAAATTGAGGTTTCATCTTCCGTGAGTTCAAATAAAAAGATTCGAGTGAAACCTATGTAGAACACCTGAGCCAGATGTTGGAAGATGACATAGTAATAACTATTACTTATGAGTTGTGATGAAAGAAGATAGAATCATGATGCATCATGATCAAAAATGGAGAAAAAGAAAGGGAGGAAAACTTACTTGAACCCTTGAGACAATATATCTCCTTGTTAGCTTCATTCTTTCCCTTTAGTCCTCTTGTAAATGGTGTAAAAGAGAGAAAAAGTGGTTTCCCTTAATTTCAAAGAAGATAGAATGAAGATGGTCCAATGTTATTAGTGAACAATTTATTACCTCAAGAAGAGTTAAATAAGTATACATAAAAAAGGAAAAAAAATGTAAACTCTATTTTTTTCAACAATTGCATGCTTAACATGTGATTATAACATTTTATTTTCTTGCTTATTTTTTTTTTATTTTCTTTTCTCTTGTTTCATCCTCCCTTTTCTTTCTTCTTGTTGAGAACCTTTGATGCCAGAAGGGAGTACACGGTGAGGTAGTGCAATGTTGGGGGGTGCAAGTAATTAAATCAAAAGCTAAACTAGTAGGAAGCGGGTAAAGAGAACTTATAATGCAACAGACTAGCACATCACATAATAAATTACTCAAACGACTAAGAAATTATTGGTGCAAAAAAAACAAAAAGATGCATGTAGATAGTATAAACCAGCACACAGAGAACCACCTAGGTGGAAGAGCTAGTGAAAATAGTAGCTTTGAGTTGGTCAGAACCAAAAAAACGAGAGACTTGAACAATGCAGCACTGCACAATGACTTACCAACACTTGAGCTAGCGGTAAGCGATTGTGTCACTCAACAAGGACAACATTTGGATGACTTGAGCAAACGGTTGAGTCAGTTGGCATGACGGTGTCAATGTCTATGTTAATCATTTGAGTTGGTTGGTCGAGCGATCACTTGAGGACTTTAGTAGAGGAACAAGTCAGATATTTAGCTAAGTTGGATCACCTAGACTAGGCAATATTCAATCAGTAATCAATCACATGAGAAAAAATTGTCAGAGTGAGAAATCATATTCAGTAGATTGTTGGAGTAGGGTAACCACTATGAACAACGGCTTAGAGTAGATTGTGGGAGGACCTCCAAGTAGAGAGTAGGGGAAACAAGAGGAGAAGAGAGTAAAGGAGAACTTGGAGCAGCAATTTATCATTCATCATTCCATCTGTACTACACATAGAAGCCTTTCTATATGTTGCTATATTGAACACAATACGCACAGTCCGCAAACACATACACAAATAAATATATAATTGTATGACCATGATTGCCTACACATATTCATAACACACAAATACACAAAATAAACAAATAATTGCATGGCCACAAGTAATCACATTGGGGCGATGCCATTTTTGCTCTGACCGATGTTGTGTGGTTGGAATGTGGTTCATTCAACATGGTGTGCTTAGTTGAATCCATAAAAGTGCCATGATTTGGTTAGAATAAGCTGGAATGTATTTATATAAAAAATTTTAATTTTTATTTTATAGTAAAAGTAATTTTAGTTTAAAGTTTTTATTTTTGTTAACATATGTTCGATAGAGTTCAATAACTCATAAGTATACTAGTGCATATATGAGTTTTTTACCAGTAAAGAAAACCTTAAATGCACCTTTTGTTCTTTTCAGTTTTCTTCATAAAGTTGATAAAATTATTTCAAAGTTTTTCAATTTTAAATTATCTTGGTAAAATTAAAATTTTGAAAATACTTTGCCAATCGAAGATTTATTTGAAACATAGTTTTAGAAGAAATGGGTCTTATTTCTGGTTTCAAATGGCAGATTTGAATGCAATCTGCTCTTCCATTTTGTTGTCTTTGGAAAGTTGCAAATATGGCAGCTTAAGAGTTTCTATTTCGCTGATTTTTGGTATGAGCTAATAAATGTTCTGGTTAATATTTTAATGATGATTTTGTATGTGCTGTGAAAACAATTGCTAAGCCAATGTGATGCTTTAAAGCTTCATTGTCAAGTTTTAATGATGATTTATGAGATGGGAATGGGATGAAATATGAAATAATATTCTTCTTCAAATTTATGTCCTTTCTGTTTTGAATTATGATGGCATTTAGTTAATTTAGCTCATTGAGATTAATTTTATATTGATCAAAATTATCATAATCATATATATTATTTTTTTTCACCTATTAGATGATTCAATTTTGATATGTTCAAATTTAATTTGGCAATCTTCTTCCCACAACACATTAATTCATGCGTCTTCATGTGGACAGAATGCAATAGTATTAGATCCACATTTTGTGTGTATTTTGATCATCAATTACCCTGACAACACATTGTATGGGTACTTCATAATAGAGCTTCAAAAGTTAATTACATATATCGACTTGGATAATTTTAAAGTTTAGACTCCTAATATTATAAATTTCTAATTTCAATTTTTTATTCAAAAATGCAAATTTTATTTTTTTAAAAAAAATTAAAACATATTGAATAGTTGCAAGATGCATTCGCAACACACCTTAGATGACTAAAAAGGTATTAAAAACTAATCCTTAATAATATGAGATATTTTCATGTCATACTATGAAATTTAATACATATTTTACCTCAGCTCAATATTTTTTGATAAATATTTTATTCTATTTTTAGATATTTTAAGATATTTCATGAAATATCCTAAAA
The DNA here is from genome assembly GCA_027563935.2 of Costus lasius. Taxonomy (NCBI): domain Eukaryota; kingdom Viridiplantae; phylum Streptophyta; class Magnoliopsida; order Zingiberales; family Costaceae; genus Costus; species Costus lasius. The sequence goes on along the minus strand of CM050446.2, from coordinate 22,271,319 downwards.
CAATATGCCAAATAACTTATTATTACTTTTATGATATTAGATGCATATTTTAGATTTATTTATTGTAGTGTAAAATTTGGCATATATGCTAACTCATTGTACCTTGGTCTAAAAATATTTTCCAAATATGAGAAGAATGGTGTTTGGCCGGTCATTCTGAACAATATTAAGATATACTAGAAAAGGATTGATCGATCTATTGTCATTCTTAATAATAATAAGGAAATGATTCATTTATAATTTGATTATTATTTATTTTGATGTAATTAAAGCTATTTATCAAAAAAATATCTTGGGCTGTTAAAATGATGCAACATCGGTGTCAATTTTCATGCTACATTTATAATAAGTATTTTCTAAGATGTGTATAATTTTTGAACTTCTTTTTATTGTCCTAAGGTTTTTCGTGAAAACATCTTGTGTAAGTAAAAAAAGAGATTTTATACCGAAAGGGAGTTTGATATTTGTAATTTTCCATATAAGAACTCAAAATTGAAATTCACAATATTATGAGTCCAAATTATTTCAATTTTCTACATGCCAAGTTACTGTATTTATATGCATAACATGACATGCCATTCAATCATTGGACTAAGAGAAAAGATCTTAATCAAAGTCCTGACTGATTATATTAGTCAATTTTTGTTTGTAATACTTCTTGAACTTCTAACATGTTACTGTTTGCATCATTGATTATTTTTTGTCATTTATGTTATGCACCAATGAATAATATTCTGGCTTTACGAATAATAAATCCCTCTTTTCATTTTTTTCCTTCATAACTATCATTACTTTCCATGAACTAAATGTTCACCATCTGCTTATCATTCAAAGGGTATAAAAGTCATTTCTTTAGCAGGTTGATTGAAGAATGTTGGGATTCCACGCCTACTGTCAGACCAACATTTTCAGAGATAATTGCTCGACTTGACAAAATATATGCCACTTGCATTAAACAAGGGAGATGGAAAGATACTTTTAAACTACCTTGGTAAGTTTTTGTATTTCCAGAAATAAGAGGAATAGCTCATTAAATTATTGGAATGGCACAAGGCACTAATTAGATTATATGCACACTCATGGAATAGTTACATCAAGGTCTAGAATCTTGGTTTGTATTGGTGTACTGTGTGCCAGTCTTGTCCAATCGGCACATACCAAATGTACTAATGCTATGCCAAACATACTGACACCAGAAATACTAGTACTAGACTAACCTTGGACTAGTATATACTAGTCCGTACTAGGTGCTACAAATCGCTTTTTAAAACTTGAGTTACATAAGGCATTTTTATAAAGAGATTATTATGTGGAATCCTAGTCCTACTTGGATTGGAATTATAATTCTACTCGAATTGGAATTACTTTAGAAGTAGCTATCCTATTTACCTGATTTACCATCTTCCATAACTTTAAGACACCTTAAGCTCGAGCATATATGTTAATCAATTCTCCGTCGTAAGGACCAAGGTTGTTAGGATTAAGATCCTATCTAGGAAAGGTAAAAGATTTGCTAGATCGGAATGTAGGATTGATCTAAAGATTTAAAAATCTACCGTATGTACCGATTTGAGATGGTATCGGTATTAGTACATGTAGTGTCAGTATGTCCAATGCTAGTATGTTCGAGCTAAAACTAGTACACTAGTATGAACGGAGGCTTTAAATCTTGATCAAATTGTATGATTGCAAAATCTTACTAGAACACCAAAAATATTTGTTAACAAAATATATTCATATATTAAAAATAATATAAATATTTTAACAAGCAATAAATAATAGAAAAAAATAAATATCTATCGTGCATAAACTACCAAGAGAATTTCTATTTTATAACCAATCAAATTATGTATTTTTGCAATCGCTCGACATAACGAATAAAAGAGGATATTTACTATATTAAAACCAACTACAATCAAACAAATTAGATATCTAAGTGAGAAGTATAAATTTAACTTTTGGGTTAGCAATATTTTCCTAAAAAAGCTCAATAATAATAAAAAAAAGCCATATAGGCTCTAAATAGTTAGGACTAAGATTTTGAAAATCAGTTCGAACTAGGCGATACAACCGGTTCGTTCCGATCTGAGTAGGGACCGGTACATAGAACAAGGGTATCGAATTGAAGTGTTAGAAAGAAGAAAAAGTTCGTGCGCACACAGTGCGTAGTGGGAAATAGATTTAGAGTTTTTCTTCTTCAAAATAGTGAGATGATTTTTAGAGTTGTTCTTCTTCAACTTGGTATGAGTAGGAAATCCTAATCTTCTCCCTCTCCTTTTTTTTCTAATCTTCTTCATCTCCCTTTTTTTTTGTGGCTACTGTTCATCGGTACCATCTTTACTGTTCACTGTCGGTTACTATTTACTGCCGGCAAGTGCATCATAAGGAGGCTGGTTAGTCTATATGACTAGGCCTTTCCTCCCTCCTCTCTTCACTTTTTTAAGGCATTTCATGATGCATGCTCAACCTGTGCATTTTCCTTCCTCTTCACTTTCCTCCCAAGATAAATGAAGCTTCAGAAAATATCACGACACCTGAAGGAATCCCATAAAATTCAACAGGCCTAAGATGACCCCAATGCACCCGCAAATTACCGAATCGATTGATTCGTTGGATTGAAGAAGAAGTTAGAGTGCACACAGTGCGTGGTGGATAGTAGATTTAGAGTTTTTCTTCTTCGAAGTAGTAAGATAATTTTTAGATCTTTTCTTCTTCAACTTGGTATGAGTAGGAATCCTTAATCTTCTCCCTCATCTTTTTTTCTACTATAGCTACAGTTTATCCATTCTATGTTTACTGTTCACCATCGACATATCATTCTATATGGCTAGCCCTTTCCTCTCTCTTCACTTCGCCTTTCTAAGGGACTTCGTGATGCAAGCCCGACCTAGCCCAATTCAAGCAAGCCCATGACGATAAATGAAGCTTTAGAAGATACCATGACACCATGACACCTAAAGGAAGCCCATGCCTAAGATGATCCTTGTGCACTCGCAAATAACTGAATCGCTTTGTTGGATTAATTTATAGTCATTCCACCTCCTTGGCCCAGACTAAATCACACCCGACCCTTGGCCTACCAACCCAGCCTACTAAAGGTGTGTTGGTGTCTAAAGGGAATCAAAATCCTAGGCCCTATAATAACCAAGTGAAGAGTTCTGCCAAGGACTTTACAAATTCAATTATGAACCAGCCCACCATGAGCAGGTTCTTCTGTTTTATTTCAGCTTGCTCACAACTTGTTTAACCTGAGATTCGGTCTGACCTAGTAGCCCACTTGGCCCAAACTGAAGGCCCATTTGATCCTCAACTGAAAACCCAGTCCATGGAGGAAGGTTCCAAAGTTGTGAAGGAATCATATCAAAGTTGTTGGAGACAAAGCTGACGTGTGCAGGAATCTTTCAGCTTTTGTCGAAGTTGTTATTTCAGATTTTGTTGCCATGTGTCCAACATATTTTCAGCTTTTGTTGTTTATGTTTCTGACATGTCTTAGGTTAGGTTTGTATTTGAATTTGCCACCCGTAAGGTCTATAAAAGGGGCTTGTTGTGTTGTATTGTGATCAGCTTTTGATGAGTGAAAACTTTGGAGTTATTTTTTGGCTTGTAGTATCTCTTTCTCTCCCCTTGGAATTGTGTTATTTACACTGTTCTTTGCTCCTAAGGTGTTATCTACCTTTTTTTTCTTGTTTTTAACTTTTTTTCCTCCTGGGGAATGCTCTTTTCTTGTGGTAAATCACAGGGTTGTGCTTACTAAAATTAATCACTATATGGACTCCCCTAACACTGTGCATAAAACTAAAGATTGGCTCTCCCACATCTTGTGCGTCATTTATATTTGGGTGCCTTTCATATTCCTGCTCAAACACATCATATTTTGTAGGTTTCATCGTGCTTTCACGTTGGGTTTCTTTGAATACACTTTTATCCTCCCTCTACAGTTTTTTCTATTGCACTAGTCATCCCAAGCCTAAGAGTTAGCTAGGAGACACCCGTTGCATTACTTCACCTCTATGATATGAACATATAGTTTACTCTATATCAAGATCCGGTATAGCTTCTCTTGTATCCTCTTAGACACTTGGTAATTAACTCTAGTGCTTCATCTCATATAGTAGTAATAAAGCACTATTTACCACTCTTGATGCTAACGCCATCATCCTCCTGAGATTAGTATAGAAGGATCTTTTGCCCTTGTTTTGGGTATTGGGTTTGTAAGCATTAGCCCCACACTTCTATTGACATCTGTTCTTTATGTTCCTAGATTCTCTTTAAGTTTATTGTCAGTATCTACTTTATTTAAACATCTCAATTGTTTTATTATCTTTACCACTTCTTGCTGCATTTTTCAAGACCCAAGATGAAGGTGATAATTGGTGGGGATTATGAAGTCAGGGGAGTCTATTTCCTCACTGTGCAACCAAGCACTACCTACATGGATTAAGAAAGTTCATCTATTCTTGTCTCTTCAATCGCATCCCTCTTTTCATTGTGATGCATGTCAGTTAGGTAAATATCACATAGTCTCCTTTTTTCGGAATCTTCTTCCATGTAGTTCCTTTCCTTTCCATTTGGTTCAGTTTGATGCGGTTTGAGTCCTTATCCAATAAAGATGGTCACTATTATTTTGGCACTTTTATAGATGATTATTCCCATTTGTGTTGGGTTTTTCTCCTTTAAGAGTCAATCTAAAGTCTTTGGAGTATTTCAAGCATTTTATAAAGAAATAAAAAATCACTGGTACTTCTTTGAAAATTTTATGATCCAACAATGTGCTTAAATGTACACAATCGACTTTTCAAAACTAGTATATTTCCCATGGTATTGTACACTAGACCATATGCCCCTACTCATCCCAACAAAATGTGGTTGCTGAGTATAAGAAACATCATTTATTAGATATTGCTAAGACACCTTTTTTCCATATGGATGTTGCTCGTTATTTTTGGGATGCTATTTTGACTACTTGTCGCTTAATTGTTGAAGCCTTTCCTCGGTTCTTAATGGTTTTGTCCCTTTCTTGCTTCTCTTTATGGTGCAGCTAGCGGTCCCCTCACACTATGTGTTTTTGGTTGTTTTTGTTATTGTCATGTCTTTGGTGTAGGGTCTGACAAACTTAGTCCTATCTTTCTTGGATACTCAAAAACTCAATAGGGCTATCATTGTTATGATCCTAGAACCAAATGCAGTTTTACCACCGGTGACAGTGATGTTACTTTTGTAAGTCTGTTCTTTATTTCTCTTAATCATGAAACAATATTATTGGGCCTATCACTCAAGGGCCCCTTCCTACCACTATTTTACTTGATCTATTTAGTACTAATATGATCTCCCCTTCCTACCAAGATTTCTAGTCCATGATGTTCTACCATCCACCATAATATTCCTCCCCTAAAAGTTTATCAGAGGCAAACTCCTCAAACTTCCAACCCACCAACATTGCCACCTTCCACAAGTCCTCCCGCTTACCTTGAACTATCACCCTACATCAAGGTAAGCAATCTAGTACTACTCTATTTCTCAATATGTTTGTTATGATCATTTGTCTCTTTCATTTCATGCATTTATTACATCTCTTTCATCATTTTTTATTTCTATAAACCATCGTGAAGTCTTATCAAATCCTATTTGGAAAAGAACCATATATGAAGAGGTGGAGGCCGCTCGAGATACATGGACCTTGTTTCTTCTCCTAGAATTCACCCAATTGCTTTCATATGGGTATATACAATCAAGTATAGTCCACATGGTGCTATAGCTAGACATAGGCTACCAGGTAGCTAAAGGGTTCACTTAGACCTAAGGTAGGTATTATTTATTTTGATACTTTTTCACATGTTGCTAGACTTAACTCAGTTCGGCTCCCTTTTTCCATTGTAATTAATTTTGACTTAGAGTTTCATATCAAAAATGCTTTCCTTTATGGAGATTAAGATATAACAGTTTACATGGAGCAACCTCTAGGTTATATTACTCAGGAGGAGTCTGTGTGCAAGTTAAATAAGCCATCTATAGCCTTAAACAAAGCTCCCATGCTTGGTTTCCTAAATTTTTACAAGTGGCCACATCAAAAAGCTTATGACTCAATCTTTGTTCGGCATTCTAGTACTAGTATAATTTTTCTTATTATTTATGTTAATGATATTCCTTTCATAGGTAATGATCATCAGGGCATTACTAATAATTAGCCAGAGACATATTTTAGTCTTAAAGATCTTGGCAAATCCAAATATTTTCTTAGCATTGAGGTGCCTTATAAAGGTAAGGGCATATTACTATCTTAGCAGAAAATATGCATTAGATCTTTTAGAGAAAAAAATATGACTTATGAGGTGCAAACCTAATAAGACTCTTATTTCTCCTAGACTAAAATATAGTGCTCACACTCAATTTGAAGTCATTGATCCTACTAGATGTTGGTGATTATTTGGTAAATTAATTTATCTTACTATTATTAAAAAGTGTCACTGAGAAGCTGTTATGTGAATAGTAGAATATATTTAAAAGCTCTCCAAGAAAAGTATTACATTATAAGAAATATGACCACTTAAGAGTTCAGGCCTACTCTAATATAGATTTTATTGGAAATGTGGATGACTTGAGATTAATTTCTGGGCTCTGCACCTATGTTAGGATAACTTAATTACTTGAAAGAGCAAAAAACAAAGTGTAGTGGCCAAGTCAAGCTGTGAAGCTAATTATAGAGCTATGACTCATGCAACGTATGAGATGATGTGGATTAGGAATCTTATGATTGATCTTGGTTTGAAGTATACATTATAAATAATTTTATGTCATTTTCATTATAAATAATCTAATTTGTCATGAGAGGACTAAATACATTAAGGTTAACTATCATTTTGTAAGGGATGTTGTACTTTCGAAGAAGATTTCAACTACCTTTATCAAGTCAAGGATCAAATTGAAGATATTTTTAGACTTCACTCATCGAGATTATCTACGGGGCACGATTAACATTTATGCTCTAACTTGAGGGGAAATGTTGATAAATAAGTCTTTATAACATATTATATTACAATATATCATACTTAAATATTGTAATAGTTCTAGTAGTATGTGGGGTCATTTTTGGTCATGTTTTAAATGTGTTTTGACCTTTTCAAATTCACCTTAAATTAATAAAGTTTTATTTAAATGGGTTCTAGTTTCCAATGAACATAAGCATTCATTGTTAATTATCTTGAAAATCAGGGCACCTTTGATTAAGAGATCTATGTTATGAAATAAATTAAAAATAAAATGGCTAAACAACATGATTCATTAAATATTAAAAGAAATACATGATGATTTCAAAAAGAAAAAAAATGACAAAAGAGAAGTCTTCGTCAACGTGGGTGATTTGTATCTACCAAATACCCGGCCTTGCTATGACTTATTGGATATTTTGGATTTAAAAGGTATCCGGTCTCAAAGACTCATCAGATGTTCACTTTGAAAAATACCCGGCCTCAACGGGTTGTTGGGTAAAGATATCCAGCCATGACGGCTTGTTGGATATTCAATTTGAAAAATTACCCGGCCTCAACGGCTTGTTGGGTAAAGATATCCGGTCTTACAGCGTATTGGATATTCGATTTGAGAAATTACCCGGCCTCAACAGCGTGTTGGGTAAAGATATTCGGCCTTGCGGCGTATTAGATATTCGATTTGAGAAATTACCTGGCCTCAACGGCATATTGGGTAAAGATATCCGCCCTTGTGGCATATTGGATATTTGATTTTGAGAAATTACCCGGCCTTAACGGCATGTTGGGTAAAGAAATCCGGCCTTGCGGCATATTGGATATTCGATTTTGAGAAGTTACCCGGCCTAAACGGCGTGTTGGGTAAAGAAATCCGACCTTGTGGCGTATTGGATATTCGATTTTGAGAAGTTACCCGGCCTCAACAACGTGTTGGGTAAAGATATCCGGCCATGACGGCCTGTTATATACTCCAGTTTTAATAAACACAACATCATATTGAAGAGTTACGCCCCGACGGTAAACATCGACGGTAAAATTAATTCTTTATATGGCCTTGATGGCTTATTGGATATTTAATTTGAAAGATGTCCAGCTTTGATAGCCTATTGGATATTTCAATTTAATATGTGCTCGGTCTTAATGACTTGTAACCATTTGAATTCGACATAGGCTCAGTTTTGACGACTTGTGAGCATTTGAATTTGACATGTGCTCGGTCTTGACGACTTGTGAGCAGTTGAATTTGGCATGTGCTCGGTCTTGACGACTTGTGAGCATTTAAGTTCGACAAATATCCGGCTTTGCGGTGTATTGGATATTTAATTTGAGAAATTATTCGGCCTTGCGGCGTGTTGGGTAATTTGGAAAATATCCGTCCTTGCGGCATGTTGCATATTTGATTTGAGAAATATCTGAGCTGTGTTGTAACAACGTTGAGGAACTATGCCCCGATACAAAGTATCGACGTATGCACCTTCCAAACAACGTTATTAACAATACGTGTCAGGCATTTATCGTCCATGACTATGTTTGAATGAGTTGAGTGCATTAGTTGGGTGAACGAGCCGCGGGGCTACACGTTCGAGGTTTAGATGAATGAGCCGATGGGCCAAACCTTTAAAATTTGGGGAGAATGGGCCGTTGGGCTAAACATTCATAATTTGATGGTTGATTTGTAAATGTGCTTAGATCTAAGTTTCTGATCGAAAATTCAATATCAAATTCAGAAAGATCCGACTCAATTTGGTATGAGTCGATATTCGGATCATTTTGAGAGTCATCCGATTAGCTGAGATTCGGGAGAATTAATTTCAACCGATGAATATTTGATTTATATATCTGCTTTGATCTGAATCTCTGATCAAAAATTGGAGTTCGGATATGGAAAGATCTGATCCAAATTTGTAAGGGTAAACATTCGGATCACTATGGATGTCATCTGATTGGCTGTGATTCAGAAGAATTAATCACAGCCATTAAAAGATTGATTTGTAGATCCATTTCGATCCAGATCTCTAATCAAAAATCCGATGGTGGATCTGGAAAGATCTGATCCAAATTTGTAGGGATCAATATTTAAATCACTTTGGAAGTCATCCGATTGACTTAGATATGCTCAAATCATTTTCAACCATTGGTTTCATATTTGATCAAACTTATCATGACTGGTCATTTAGATTCGCAGATCCGCTTCAATTAAAGTCTCGCATCGAAGATCTGATATCATATTTGGAAAGACCAAGTTCGATTTGATAGCGATCGACTCCTTGATCATGTCAAAAGTCAACCGATTGACTTAGATATGTTCAAATCCATTTCAGCCATTGATTTAGATTTAAATCTGATTTATCACGACCATTCATTTAAATTTGGGATCGAAGATCCGTTATCATAATTGGAAAGATTGGGTTGATATAGTAGGAATCGACACCTTGATCATGTCAACAGTCAACCGATTGACCTAGATATGCTTTGATCATTCTCAGCCGTTTATGTGTTTTATATTCAGATCTGAACCATTGATTTAATCTGAATCTGGACCGTTGATCTGATTTGAATCTGGACCGTTGGTTTGATTTGAATATGGATCGTCTGATCGAAGTTTGATTTAATTTGATCCATTCGATTTCGAAATTAAATTGAATTGATCCAAACGGTTCGATTAAACTTGAATTAATCTGGTTTGTTGGTTCTAATGCAGATCTGGACTGTCGGTTTTAAGTGAACGAATCCCAGCCATTAGATTTAATTTATTCGATTGAGTTGATCTCGGCCATCTGATTAATCTTGAATTAATCTCAATCGTCAATTTGCATCAGATCTAGACCGTTGGATTTTTGTGGACAAATCGCAGCCATTCGTCCTTTCTCTCGTCTCTCTCAACGTCGGCGGCGGCGGACAAAACTAGGGTACGTCGCCGCCGGCTGCTTGCTGCTTCTCCAACCAATTGGCTTCAGGGGTGTCTTCCCTAAGTCGTGGATGACTTGCTGCCGAAGTTTGGAGGTGTATGGTGGGGAATTGGCGGCAAATCGAAGCTTTTAGCGAGAACAGCGTCGCCGACACCAATTCGTTCGATTCCGAAGATCCGGCCGTCAGATCGCCAGATCCTTTCATCTGTGGGTTAGCACACTCGAGTGAAGGTGTGGCGGAAGTTTGAACCCGATCAGATGAGCGGATGTAGAGTTCAATGGGACGGGAGGAAGCGTCTGTAAATTCTGTGACATGGCTGAATGATGAACAGTAGCTCTTTTTTTTTTAATAGATATTGTTTTGGCTAGATTATTGTTCTCTAGGATTTAGTCCGAAGTTTACTCTCTGCAAAAGTGATTTCGTAGGAGTATCCTCTCTGATTTAATATAGAGTTCACTCTCCGTAAAGGTGATTTTCGTAGGAGTATCCTCTTCGATTTAATATGGAGTTCACTCTCCATAAAAGTGATTTTCGTAGGAGTATCCTCTCCGATTTGGTATGGAGATCACTCTCCGTGAGAATAGAGTGAGGAAGAAAAAGAGGGATATAAACATATACCTGTGTAGAGAAAGAAATCTCTTTGTAGTCTTCTTTGTGACGTCAGCATCTAGATGTAAAAATTTTCTTTTCGTAACGTCAGCAGCATTTGGACGTTGTGAGATTTTTCTTGTCATCATTTTAAGAGAGGCACCGCTTTTATACAAGTCTATTTGCTATTTTTCACTTCCTTATTTCCTCATAAAAATGTGTTTTTTTATTATATTTTTTTTATGTCTCCCACGATCAAATCATTTTGCTATTTTATCATCGCATCACTTTCTAAAAAAAAATTTTAATGCTCCCACTATCCTTTTATTTATTATTTTTTATTCACTATCTTATTCTCCTTTTCACTAATCATAGATGGTTTAGAATAGCAAATTGCAGCCGTGGACCACATTCCCATTGCTATCACGTTCCAAGTCCACTTCCTTTATTATTATTTTTTTAACATGATGTAGTCATTCGTTTTAAAGCAAAAATTACAATTATGATCCATTCTCGATTGATGGCATATCAAAATTACTCGATTAAAATTCACATTTGCATTTGCTCTCGGTTGATTTTTTTTATATCAAAAATACCATCAACATAGTAAAATGATTTTTGGAGTTTTTCTTCTTCAACTATGAATGTATAAATCCTAAAGAGTAATATTAGTAGGAAAGAAGGTAACTAAATTGTAAAGAGCAAGTAATACCACCAACAGATAAAAGATTTATAGGGAAAGTTGGAAGATGAAGTATATTGATGTGTCTGCAAGTGCACAGATACGTCGAAGTAATAAAATAGATATTAAACCACAGATATCTATGTACTAAGTACCAAATAATTATATTCTCACTATTTAAGCAAAACAATATATTTTAAAACAAGAATTAAATAAACAAAAACTAATGATCGAATGAAATTTAGAAAGAGAACTCGGGATAAGGTTTTACCATAAGATTTTTTATGACAAAATGCAATAAATATTTATGTCAATTGTTCAAGTTCTGTTAGAGAGAAATTACCCTATATTAGAGAGCAGAGGCCCAACTTGTACTCACTCTCGTGACTTAATTGTTTTAGTAATTAAGCTCTATAGTAATTTATTTTTATTCCCTAGTGAAGGTTCACTCTCGTGGCTTAATTCATAGGTCCTACTCTCAAGTGATATTAAAGTACTCTCATAGCTTAAATCAAACGTTCAACTTAAGAGTTTCTAACAATATAATTCACTTTTCAATTCAACTATTTTGTTTGAAACTATGTAATTATATAAACTAGAGTTATTACAGATAGGATTAACTTCAATAACCAGGTTGCTAAGATCTAGCTACTCTCATCATCTAATTTTATAGGTCTAGTTAAAGGGTTCTAGGATTGTAAGTCCTTGGTACAACCCCTAAGATATGCAATAATCTAAATCTAGATAATTACAAGTGCAATGAATCATTTAAATTGAATTAACATTACTCAAACAAATGGCAATGTTAAAAAATCAATTAAATCATCAAATAATCAAAGGGTTACTCCCTTAATCCCGAAGAAAAGTTTATGCTACCAGAGACATGATTTCACAACAATAATTTATAAGGAAGAGTTATTACATATTAGGGAGTGAAATAAAAATTTCAGTTTAACTTCACTGTCATCACAGGGGTGTGACGGATGCAGTTCAAATCGTCATAGCCCTATGATGCTAAGGGCAGAAACTGCTATTGCCTCTTCTTCAAGAGCTGCAACCTTCTGTCACTGATTTCTCCTGAATCTGAACTCCTTTCGCTCTGAAATTTTGTGTCCTCTTCTCCCTTGGGCGAAGCTTTCAACCAAGTTTTGTCACCAGAGATATTCTCTACGCCTCTCGGCAAGAGCACATACCTTAGCACTGCCGCTTGTGATTTCTCCCTCGTTTTTGCTCCTTCCATTATAAAATTTTGCATGTCCTCTCCTCTCTTGGCGCAACTTCCCTCCAAATTTCGTAGTCGGAGGGGGTCGGAAGGCTGTCTGCAAGCCCCCAAATCCTAGCAGCAGCTGCTAGGTTTTCTCCATTGTCTCTCCTCGTGAGCGCGCCATATCTTGAATTGATCCTCTATTCCCCTTATAATCTGATCTTTACTCCCAATTTAGTTGATTCGTCCATCGATCCCGTGATTGGAACTCAAAAAATTGAGTTTTTGTGGGCAGCAGAAGACTCAGCTGTTCGCAGGAATTTCCCCAATCTGTTAGAATTACATGAGTGTGATGCTTGCAGTTCATCCCATGTGGGAACAAATTTTTTTCCAAAATTGCCCCTTGAGCTCTAAATTTTCTCCAACTTTAGCCCTTGGTCCATTTAGCCCAAAAATCCATGACAAGAAGCGCAATTTACCTAAAAAATTAAAAAACAAGAGAATGTGTAGATTCTGAAACAATGACCAATTTTAATTTAAAAATAAGCAAAGTGCATAAAAATGACTCAAAAAGATGATATAAACATATAAAATTCACTGACTTTTTGAGTCATCATATATTATGTAAAATCACTTGCCATATGAGTGGAAGCCTCCTAATCAAGAATCACTTGTAGAGTAAGCCAAGGTTTGTAAAATCTATTTGAACCGGTGGTCTAGTCCATGTTCAGACTAGTACATAGTGGTCCATACCAGACAAACCGATACTGCTTGCCTCCTCATCTTCTGCCAAAACCTAGGTGTGCCTCCTTGTCTTCTTTGCTTCCTAGCCAAAACCAAGGTGTCTGACCTCCTCATCTTCTTTGCCCCCTAGCCTGTTGCCTTTTCATCTTCTAGCCGCCTTCCAGCCAGTCACCTCTTTATCTTCACAGTTGTTTCCCTCTTCATCTTTGCAGCTTCCTTCACGAAGTGCGAGCGGCAGATAGAGCTTCCTCCACAAGCAGAAGTGGTGGATGGAGCTTCCTCCGCAAGTAGAAGCTCGCTGCGAGTTCTTTTTTCCTTTTCTTCCTCTTCTCCTGCTCTTCTTCCTCTCCTCTTCTCTTCTTCCCCTCTCCTCTATTTCACTGCAATAGCAACTTGGTCTGTGTACTGGTCAGTACTCAGATTGGTACAAACCAGCTGTACTAGGCAGTATAGACCGGTTTTTTAACCCTTGGAGTAAGCTTAGGAAAAACAACAAGAACTAGCAAGAAGCATAGCTACAATTGATGACCAAAAAAGTCTCTTCTACTCAGCAATCAATATAGTGATAGTTGAAGCACTAGCAGATATATGGGTAGCTTTTATTCTAATAGTTGTTAACTGGAGGAAGTTTACACTCCTTTTCTATTTTTATTTCTTTGATTTTAATACTTTTTATTTTTTTATATTTTTTTATTATATATCTGTATATTCAAATGAATAAAACATGAATCTTGTGTTAGGTTACCAAACATGAATCGTGGGCAACAAAGTAGTGTGAAGCAAGCATTGTCCTTTGCAAGGCAATAGCAGCTAAGAAGAATTCATCATGATATTGATAGTAATACTAAGGTAGCGATGTTAAGGTTGGCTCTAGGTGCAAAAGCAACAAGGTGACTGTTATGGGCCCAATACTATTAGTAGTATATGTAATAAAGCGGATCTGGGTTGGTATGTTATACCCAGTTCGCTAAGTAGGAAAGTGTTATAAATATGAGTCTAGGGTATAGAGTAAGAAGTTAAGTATTTTGTTATTCCCTTCTTTAGACGTGCTTTGCATAATTTCTCGCCAGTGATGGCTGAGGTCTATCAACTAGTCCGACCTGCAGGATCGATCGCCGGGGAATCGGTGTTTGGCGATGGATAAGGGCGGAAAAAATTCCATTTTCGGTAATAAATCGAAGTAGCGGATCTATTGTCGTTAGCCAGTCATTGATCTAGGGCACAAGAAGTTCCGCATACAGCGAAGTCCTCTTCTCGGCAAACTTCCGGCGCGTGGTGAGTACTGTAGTAGCGCTAGGGTTTGGCGCGGGTACTGTAGCTGCAACATGGGCATTGTAGTGACCTGGGGGGAGGAAGAGGAAAAGCTTGTTGCAGTAAAGAAGCATATTGTTGATAAATGAGATCATGGAGCAATTTCAACTTATAAGCAGTGAAATCTAGAAAAAGTTTGAGAAAAGACTAACTGATACATTGCCTTGAGAATGTTTTACCAGGACAAGGCTGTGGTTAGAGAGGGGGGCAATGTTACGGGCCCAATACTATTAGTAGTATATGTAATAAAGCGGATCCAGGTTAGTATGTTATACCCGGTTCGCTAAATAGGAAAGGGTTATAAATAGGGGTCTAGGGTTTAGAGTAAGAGATCAAGTACTTTGTTATTCTCTTCTTTAGGCGTGCTTTGCACGATTTCTCGCCGGTGACGGCTGAGGTCTATCAGTGACAGCATGGATGTGCAAGTGGCAGGGCAATGACATGGATGTGTTGTGTGTCGAACAGAGATCACATTGCATTGTTTGTTCAAAATTGCATTGTTTGTTCAATGAGGATGATGCAATATTCATTTAGTGGCAGTAATGGCAATGGCCATTCGTGACAAATTGCACAAGCAAGAGACTGCTTTGCTAGCAAAGGAGAGGCAAGTAACAACGATAATAAGCTATTAGAGGCAAGAAACAAAATCAAGCAGGGGAGGCTGAGGATAGGCATCTTGGCGAGAAGAACTTTTCCAAACGGGTGGTTTATGAGTTGATATGCGTGTTTCAACGGTGAAGGAGATAGAAGAAGCAATGACCGTCTCTTTGGAGGGGTAGACGATGATATTACAAAGGATGAGAGAAGGGAGGGGAGAGGCTACAGAGCCATTGATGGACAGAAGAGTTTCATGCTAGCAATTGAGACAATGTTGTCATCTCACGAGTCCTAAATCAATTCTCTACTATCATTTCAGATCATGGGGGCAACATTACAGGGTACAGACTAATTACATTGTGCACATGCTCAAAGAATAGTTTCATGAGGCCCCTATATAAGGCTATTTGTGGTGTATCCTACTTGCATTAAATTCTAATATTATGTGGTCCTAATCTAATTGGAATTACCATGGAAGTGGCTTCCTTATTTTTCAACTTCCATAATTTCAACCAGTTCATTTACTCTTGAATGCCCAGGCAAGGAATTGGGTTTTATTTCCGTCATCATCAGGTCTTGCTTGATGGTATCCACTAACGACTATCAATATTTGGTACACCAAACTAAAGTGAAACAAATCATAATTTTATTATTTAGCTTCTTTTTCATAAATAATGAAGCAAACTTAAAAAACAAGGTTTCAAATTATTTACCTGATATCATAATTTATTAAGTGATATTACTTCTTTAAACTAATAAATAAATAAATATTTTTTTGTTCAGTTTGAGAAAAATATAATCAAATCCAAAAGTATTTTGTTTGATTTAGTTCGATTTTGAAAGGATTTCAGTTCTATTTTGTATATAAAATGTTCATTTGTTTCATCAACAATCTTACTTGAAATAAAATCTCTGACCATCCAAGTCCTGGATGGTACTTGAATTTGCTATGGAAGTTTCAATTATTTAGCACATAGTTCTTACTTCTTATTCCTTTCACATTGCATAATCTTTCTCTAATACTGTTCTGGTTTTACTTCTATTTACCGAAGTATAGCTAGTTTTCCTTGTTTCATTTTTGTTTTCTTTTCTTGAAACAACTTGAGAATGTTGAGATTAAGTAAGAATTTATTTTGAATTGCTCCAACGTATTGATTTAATTATTATGATGATGCTCTTTTATCCGAACTATATGCTAACAGGGTACACCATTCATCTTTGTATATTATTGCATGAAAATGGAAGGTCTTTATACTCTTGCTGATGTTCTGTGTGACATAACACAAGAAGCTCCAGCAAAGATGCATCCTATTCTATTTCGCATTATCATGATTTTCCTTTTTATAGTTGAACATTAGAAGCATAATCTTGTGTCTTTACTCTTTACTCTGAGCATCGTTGCTGTGATGTAAAAATTCTGATTTATACTCTTGATTTATTTTCTTTTATCTGTGAGTAATCATAATCTAACTCATCCTTGACATTTCAACTGAAGAAAATAGTTTACTCGGATTGTAGAGATTTTGTATGAAATATCCAATACTTTAGACCAAGGAATCTGCACATATAATCTATTCACTCAAAAAAGTATAATAAACCTATTGAAATGCATGTGTTTATGCAATTTCCATTAAGAAAAAACCGTATAATTACTCTTAATATTTATTTTTTTGGTCCAAAAAGTAGCACAAAAGTAATGTGTCAGAATCAATTTTTCAACTACAAAATGTTGAAAATGAGTTGAAATTTATTTTTGCATAATGTGTTGGTTTAATTATGATGCTCATTTTTCCTAATTATTTGCTTATACGGAACCAATATAACTGTTCTTCATAAATTATTCCATATAACGAGTATTTATTATTAATTGGCAGGAAATAATGGAAGTGGAAGGTATGTGTGCTCTAGCTGATGCTGTATATGACATACAAATTCCATCAAAGAAGCATGCCGTTCTATTTGACATCATCATGAAGCTTGGAAGAATATTCTTTGTATAGTTGAAACATTTTAGTGTGATCTTGTGTCCTTACTATGCTGTTCAATGCTATGATGTATAAACTGAAATTTGCACTCTTGATTTTTTTAATGAATTCTTATATGTGAGTAAAGATAATCTCGCTTATCCTCGACATTTCTAGTGGATAAAAATAGTTTTTTAGTCAAGATTTTTAGTGATTTTGTAGGAAGTATCCAATAGTTTGGGCGCCAACGAACTTGTGCACAGAACACTTCTGCTGCAAAGAGAGAGTAATCTATTGAGCAGTAAAAATATGAGACTGAGTGGCATAATTGTAACAGTGTAAATTAAAAAAAAAAAGTGTAAATTTGGTGATAAGCTGAGACATACTTTTGGGGCGTCTGATAAAGGCATTGTAACCATAAAGTACTAAATACTTCAAACAAAATATAGAAAATATGCCTACAGAAAGCCACGAAACATTTATGTGCCTGCCATTAAGTTAGGATTATGCATTCGATATTTCGGTACTAATACCGTACCAAAATTTTGGTACTAAAGTATTGAATTTATTTTTTTTGGGTACCGGTACCAATACCGAAATACCGAAATTTATATCGGTACTAGTACTGATTTTCCAAAATAAATTTTGAGAAAATTCCGAAATACTGAATCGCTCATAACAGTCTGCCGAAAAAATTCACTCCCAATTTGATTTTGACTCGCCCGTTGCACGTTCACTCACGCCTTGTATCTCTTTTGAATGCCTGCACAGGCATCGTCTTCGTCGTCGAGTCGTCTTGCCCTCAACCCTTGTCACCGCTAGAAGCCAATGCCGGATAGTCGTTGACAATGATGGTGAAGGAGAAGAAGACGCTGGAGGAAGATGACATTCTCGTGTCTCTCATCGTCACTCGTGGGGGAAGAGCCGTGTGGAGGAGTAGGCTCGATGGGGAAGACGACTCAGCTCCTTGCTGCATACGTTGTCTCCCCTTTTTTCCCCATCCGCGTCTGCTCGTCAACGGGCCTCTGCCCGATGAGACACGAGGAGCCAACCACTTCGTCTGCTGCGTCTGCTGCACCCGTTGCATCACGCCATCACTATGTCCTGAAGCGTCAGCCGCTCCCTGAATGCCTCCTTCATGACCTTCTCCATCGATGCTGTCACTGCTACAGTCCCTTTGCTGCCATCGCCGCAGAGGACACAAAGCAAACAATGACGAGCAGTGGCAGGTGAGTATGGCGAAGAGATGGAGGGGGATGCAGGGCAAGCACCATTGGAAGGGATTGCTGGACCCGCGAGACTTGGACCTGTGGACGGGGTAGCGAAGGGGACCAATTAAGGATTTAGGGTTCGAAGAGAAACTGGTGTGGGTGGAACAGGAAGGCCAAGGTGGAAACATGAAAGGGTAAGATTAAAATGAGTAATTAGTAAGTTAATATTACTAAATACTAAAGAGTAAATGATTATTAGTTTAACCGAATGGGCTGCTTCGCTTAGCAATTTGGCTAGAATATATATATGTGTGTATTAGTGTAATAGATATATATCATTATAAAATAAATAATAAATATATTAATAAATAAATTTATTTGGTACTTCGGGACCATAAAAAAATTTCAAAATTTTTTTATGGTCCTGATACCGGTACAGTAATCCCGATTTAAAAATCGGTACTAGTACCGAAGTACTGAAATACTGGTGCCAAAATACTGAATACCATAAATTTTAGTACGGTACTTTGATACCAGTACCGTATGCTCAGCCCTAATTGAAGTTAGAATCTCTCCACCTTAGGCTGTAGTGACTTGTTGTGGCACTTTCAAAAATTGATTCAAAGTGGAGGCCACGTTCATCTAAGATCCCCAAAAGCTTGACCCACATGTTGAGATTATCAATAGCACTTTTGACAATGATGTCATACATCATATTCTGTAAAGTTGATCTAGTGTCTGAGCCAAATAAGCTAAGCTCAAAATTAAGTGCTAAGATTTTTCCTTGACACCAATTCAGCTTCAAGTCAATTCTACTCAAAGTTGATATTGGCGGCATCGGTTTAATAAAAGGATAATCTCTCTCCTCTCTTATGTATAGACTGACAAATTTTTTTCACTCGACAACAATACAACTCACTCAAATCTTATGGCTTCCATCACCCTTGTGCAAAGATTTCATGTTGAATTCTCATATGTTACTCTTACTAAGCCATAGCATGGCTCGTGCATATTCACAAGTACTTTAGCCTTAGTTCAAGGCCAAGAACCTATTTCATCATGCTCCTAAACGAAATTTGCTCTCATTAAGTCTTAGTATGACTCATTTATATTCATAATCCCCTACATCCCCACTTTATAGTTATGTGCTTCTCTCGTCATATGCCCTAAACCGTATAGTGGCACATCATACTCATAATCCTATTAATCCTTATGTAGAAATGGACTTGACGTTGCGTTACTAATCATTCAATTAGTAAGGCAATTGCACTTGTGATACTTGTACAATCTTCTCTAAAATGCAAGTGAGGAACATATTATACATGACACCCCACTTTGAAGCCTTGTACAATAATAGCCTCTCAGCACCCACCATGTTTGAGAGCAAAGGAGGAACTAGAATGGGAAAAAAATCAATATAAATTCCACCCAACACCTGACATCCTAGGATCTTGGCATGCTAATATCTGACCTAGTCTAGACACTAACAAGCCCAACAAGTCAAAATGCTTGACTTTTGCCAATTAGCTAGCATGAACTAGACGTATGGCATGTCAAATAGCCAACATAATTAGCAACTCGATATGCCCATATTTGAAAGATAAAAGCTTGACATGTTGAACACCCAACATGGCCAAATTCATGTCTTAGCAATGCACAATGGCTTAATAAAAAAATATGACTAATGTAGAAGTGGACTAGAAATGTTGCAGTTGAGTTCTAAGGGGTATAAATAAAATATTTATGGACCAAATTATAATTTCTATAAACTAATGAATCAAAATGCAAAAATGCCAAAAATAAATAAAAACCCCACATAACCCTTTTCCTCTTCTTCTCATGTGAACCTAGAGGTGGCCATGGGCCGTGCCCGGGCCCGCCTCGGCCCGCCAGAAGTCGGGCCGTGCCAGGCACGGCCCGATTATAATCGTGCCGTGCCGGGCACGGCACGACAGCAAAATGCCTGGGCCCGGCACGGCCCGCGGCACGTTTAACCGTGCCGGCCCAGGCACGGTTAAGTTTGTGACCGGGCCCGAATCTGGCCCGCGGGCCGGATCGGTTAAGTTTGTGGCCGGGCCCGAATCCGGCACGCGGGCCGGATCCGGCACGCGGGCCAGATTCGGCCCGCGGGCTATTGTCGGCCCAGCGGGCCGTGCCAGGCACGGCCCGAATGTGGCCCACGAGCCGACTTTGGCCCATGGGCCGACTTTGGCCCGAATTATGTATTTTGCATAAATTTTTTTAAAAAAATATTTAATTTTTATTTAATTAATTATTTTATTTTAAACATATATAATTTTAATTTTAATATATTTTATTAAATTAATATTAATTTATTTATTAACAATACTAACAACACATGACTAAAGTTAAAACCAACTCGATTAAATTTCATATTCATAAATTATACATTTAAGCTTAAATCAATTGCCGACATAATGGGCATACACAATTGACCCGTAGCCAACTACGCAAGCAGCTACTATGGAAGATATGCGAGCATTGTGTTAAGCATACTTGCGCTCCGTACTCCATCTTCTCTATGCATATTGCGCATTCCATGTTTTCAGCTCTACCTCCTTCTTCAATAATAAAAAACTCAAGTGACTCTTGTACTTGGTTTGTTTCGATATATTGCTCCGGCTCATCGTTGATATTATCACTATCCTCCTCACTATCACTTATTTCAAAGTCATCAACCTCTATCTCAATCTCAACCCCAGAAGGAGAGGGAGAAGCCAAAAATTCTTGTCTTGCATGATCAGATAAGTGGATAAAGTGTTCTTCAAACCTGAATACATCAATTCGTATAAGTTGACTAACACGTTCGATAATACTTAAAATAGTGATTCTCCATTGATCAACATTGAAGAAATTTAAGGTAGATGTAAGGAAGATTGAGCGTTGAGAATTTGGCATAATGATAATTATCTTTACTCTTCTATTATCTGTCATTTTTCTCTATGTCTCGTGCTCGTACTCACCACGTGACAATTATATTATAAAAGTAAATTAATTTAATACTTACTTGATCTTCTCCACGTCTAGTCACGTGGTGAGCACGAGGCATAGAAAAAAATGACTAGTCTAGACTGAGAGAGCATTGAATTCTTGATGGCTAAAAAGAAACTTAAGTTTGAGTTCAACTAAAAAACTAATTGTAACTCAAGACTTAGAAAAAAGATTAAGAGAATATTAAGAGAGAATGAGAAATTATTCCAAAGATAGTTGGAAACTTGTGTGAAGAAATGAGAGGGTTGGGGGGTCAATTTATAGGGATGAATTGGGTGTATAATTACATATTTATACCCTATTTTTAATTATTAAAAGAGGCTAAAATGGTAATTTTATACCATAAAGACAATTATATCCCTAACTTTTAAAATTTTTATAACTATTATGAGGGCATTTAGGTAAAAATACATTTTTCATGTCGTGCCGTGCCCGGCCCGGCCCGCGTGCCGCGAACCCCCGGCCCAGCACGACCCGAGACGGGCCGCGGGCCGCCCGCGGCCCGTTGACTTGGTCAACGGGCCGTGCCGTGCCCGGCCCGTGTCGTGCCGGGCCGTGCGGGCCGCGGGCCGGCCCGGCCCGTTGGCCACCTCTATGTGAACCCTAGCTAGCGAAATCCTTTGCTGGCTGCTTCCATTCCTTCCATTTGAAGTTGGTGCTTTGCCTTAGAAGGAGATTGGACTTTCCCTTTGGCTTGGAATGCAGCATAAGGTATTTTCCTTCTCACTACAATAGTAATAATTTCCTCCATATTCTTCTCCTTGGCTGTGCAGAGTGGGGTGAGATTTTCCTATTGTATAAATTATATTTTTTTCCTTTCTCCCTTCCAGCTTCTTCTCAATGTTTGGTTTTGTTACTCCTTTTTGTTATTCCCTCCTGCCAACCTCCCCTTGAATGAACCCTAGTTGGCATTTCTTATGAAAGCTAGGCTTAGTTTAAGGATGTTTGATTGAAGCCAATACACATTTATAGCAATAATTACATCCCTGTTTAGCTAAGGATATATATTGATGTATATGCATGGAATAGAAAGCTAGTAAAGTAATCTAATTAGCTTCATATTCATGTACAATTGTTGTTTATGAAATAGATAAAGAAGGAATTTAGTTATCAAGAGATAAATGATGATAGTGATAAGAATGAAAGACATACATGGTTCATTAAATAAATTGTAATCATTTTTTTCATTTTTAAATTGTAAAGGGGCACTTGGAGCCAGCATTGGATCAACGCGTAGTTAAACAGTGGTATTTGTTAATTTTCCTTAGCGGGTAATTCAGAGTAACCCTTGAGGTAGGAATCTCCTTCCTCCTTTGAAATCATGGTATTATCTATTCATAATTTTATGTTTAGTGATATCATGAAATCTTTATTGTTATATTCATTGTTTTATATTCTTAATCTCCTTGGAACTCCTTGGATAAGTTCTTGGCATAAATGATTTATGCTTATAATATAATTAGTAATATAGGAGTATGTGTTAAGTTCATAATTGTCGTAATTGATGTTTGAGTACTTATGCACATCTTACATTCTTGTTGATCTTTATATGATATTAAAATAGACTTAGATATTCTATTTTGATATGTCGGGGCTTGTTGATCTTATGGATTGGTTGGGTTGGGACCAGTGGACCACGATTGTGCTGTAATTATCGATTTGCCAAAGTGGACTATAGTTGTGCGGGCTTAGGGCTTACCGCTGGGTTGCCTTTGAGTAATGTCAGGGATGTCAGGTGTTGGATGCAACACCACCTGGCTATCCTCGGGTAGTCGTTCTACTGTATGAGCTAACAATGGAAATACTCTACTTAGAGTTCGGCTCGTAACAAGTATTTATAGTCTTAGCTCGGTGATTGCACAACTTGTTTATGGATTCATTTCATTATTGCTTCATACGACGGTACATGGTATTTTATGTAGCAGGGATAGAAAAGATATCTAATACATTATGATCTTGTTGATACATGCATCATATTCCTTAAATTCTTATTTAGTATTTGTGCTAACTCCTATTGTTTTCTCCTCTAGGTTCAAGTATTAGGCTTGAGATAGATAGCCATAGAAGCCTCCTTAGAAGAAAGAAAATTTTTGTATCTTGTTTTAAAAACAAACTATTGTATGAAGTATTCAAAATTGTATAACACCCAGATGGAGGGGTGAAATGACTTGTTACTATGTTTAGCGATGGATCTGTTTTGAAGGTGACAATGCTTGATTGATCGAGCAAATTTTGTATTATTATATGTTCCTTAATCATCTTCTTGTGACTCGACCGATTGGATAGTTTTGTGTATAAGATTTGTTATTAAATTATTTTGGAGATTGAATTTTATATACAATTGATCGAATGGTTGTTTAGGTTGTCAATACATGAAAATTGGCATGCCGCATGTGGTCGCTGATCGACGGTCCCTTGTGGGGCGCGACAAGAAAAATGGTTTGAGCATAATCCAAAGTGAAGAGATTTGTAAATGTGTGGTTATGCTTATGTACCTAACAAAAAGTGTTATCAAATCAACCTCACAAAGAATGATCATATGATGCATACTAAAAATAAAAAGTCAATACATATAAACACTCATTGAGCTCTTGTAAAGTGGAAGGTACTACTCAATTGCTTAGTTAAGGCTAGATTCAATCAAAAAGGTTGCGATGATCTAGTTTAAGTTAAAATTTTTGAGACCTAATGTGTGGGGGTTGAATTCCCTTTACAAGTATTAAGCAGAAACAAAAGGAGAAGATATAGTTTAGACGTTGTAGATCGAATAAAGAAGCATGCAAAGCTTACAATCATCAATGAAGTTAAATTTTGTTCGTAGGTTATTAATGAGGACCAGAAGTTATGCTTCTAATTTGAATGGGTGGGATCGAGGGATGGCTTCGGGGTTGCTATGGACATCGATGAAGAAGTGAGGCAAACATAGTTGAATAGAACAATAGTTGCAAATAGAAGGTGCTAAGCAATTTTTAGTGTAGTTAATTTATGCAAACTCGCTACTGAATTTTTTTTTTTTTTTTTGGTTCTTTGTTTAGCTAAGGTACAAAATCTTTGCCAAAGCTAAGGTGAAATGAAGCGAGCCAAATTTGACACCTAGAAGAGAGGAAGGAGATAATGCATTAATCCATCAAAGATGAATGAAGAATTGGCTCCACCTTTTATATTATTTTTTCTCTCATTTTCAATATGGGACTAAATTAAGATATTACAATCTCCCCCACTTAAAGACTTAGACGTCTTCATCAAGCCCAAGCCTTAACACATCTCCCAGAACCATTCCTTAGTCGGGAGTATGTGAGGTCAGCCCAATGGCGGCTCCATCACTCTAGATAGAACAAACTGACTCATTAACTTGGTGAGCCAAATGAGACCTAATTTATTAAAATACTTAAACCCAAGTTAATAATAGTAAATCTACTAAGCCTTATATACTATACAATCTTTTCTCTCATTTCTAATATGGGATTAATTCAATGCATTACATAAAAAATAAGTATGTAGCATTTGATATGTTATACTAGTATCAATACAAGATTGGTACATATATATGTATATACGAGGTATATATATATATACTCAAAATAGAATTTATCCAAAAATAAAAAGTCATTCTTGATTAAAAAAAGGTCATAGACCTAAATTATAATTATTTAGAATGGGGTGTGTTTAGCTAAACTAAGATACTGCTAACCGTAAAGAAAGAAAAATGTCCGAAAACTAGTTATTCTAATTTTATTCATTACTGTGTTAACTCCAATACTTATATATTTATTGTTACAAAGTCTAAAACTTTTTGATACTTATATTAATACTTAATTGAGTTAAAGATTCTCATTCTTCAATGATGTATTTCCTTTTAAGACTATAATCTTTCCTTCCATTTATAACGAAATTTTGCTTCCTACTCTTCCTCTTCATCATATTGTGAACCTTCACCTTTGACAAATGTAGGAGTCCTGGGAGTAGAATTGAAAAATATTTTGATCATGACTTTATTATATATCAAATTATGATAATAAAGCTTCCACAAGCATTTTGTGGAAAGAAAGTTGTAAACATGAATTGAATAAACATATTAAGGGTCTATTTCGCCCTTTGTTAATAGTTTTATAACTATGCTAAACTATGTTGTATTGTACTATACTGTACTATCAAAATTTATAAGATATTTGGTCACTAACTTTTTAACTTCTGTTAAACTTTAAAATAATAGATAAATATATTATTTTATTTTTTAAAATAATAATATATTTTATTTTCTTAATATTAAAATTTTGAATTATTTAAAATAATAATACTTAAAATTCTAAATAAAATAATGTGAATCACTTTTTTAATGAAGCAGAAGTTGTAAAAATATCAAATTGTAGTTTTCTCCAATTCTGCTTTTTCATTACTTTTTTCTGCTTCTATTTTTCATTACTAAATAGTTTTTTATAGACATGACAATTCGGGTTAGCGGCTCATAAACGGGTCGTGTCAGTTGTGACCCATGACCCGATTAAGCCAACCCAAACATGACTGGTTTAATTAATTGGGTCAAACTGTGTAACCTAAACACAACCCGAATATAATCGGGTCAACCCGATACGACCCGAATAACCCGTTTATCATTCATATTTTAAATATAAATAATAAATTAATAAAAATTATATTAAAATTAATAAAAATTTGGGCTTATGAGTGGGGCCAAAATCTAAGTTAAAAAATAGTTAGAAGATATTTGGACTTATGGGCTAGCAATGAGAGTTAGATGAGCCTATATTTAAATTTTATATATATAAATATATATTGTAATCTAGTTAAGCTGGTCAACCCATTTACAACCAGATGTGAAGTCAAAATTGTTATATTAGAAATGTAATATGACCATTTTCAAATTTACCTTAAATTAATAAGGTTTTTTTGTTTAATGGGTTCTGGCTTCCAATAAGCGCAAGCGCTCATTATTAATTACCCATAAAATTAGGGAACCTTTGATTAAAAAATCTATAATACGCAACAAAATAAGAGAAACGAGTAAAACGATATCATTCATAATTATGATGAGAATACAAAGTTTGACATGATATATAAATGATAATAGAAGCTTTTGTCAACTTGGACAATTTGTGTTCGCCATACGTCTGGCCTTGGGACAATTCATTCGGTGATATCCAGCCTAGTCTATACGGTGTCATATTGAGGAGTTACGCCCCAATAATAAACATCGACATACGCACCTCCCAAACAATATTCCATCGTGATTATGTTCAGGCACATTGGATATTTGATTTGAAATTTTATCTGGCCTTGCGGCGTATTGGACAATTTGATTTGGAAATTTATCCGGTCTTGCGGCGTGTTGGATAATTTGATTTAGAAAATGATCCGGCCTCTCGGCGTGTTGGATAATTTGACTTGGAAATTTATCCAGCCTCTCGGCGTGTTGGACAATTTGATTTGGAAAATTATCCGGCCTTGCGGCGTATTGGATAATTTGACTTGAAAATTTATCCGGCCTTGCGGCGTGTTGGATAATTTGACTTGAAAATTTATCCGGCCTTGCGGCGTGTTAGATAATTTTATTTGAAAATTTATCCGGCCTCTCGGCGTGTTGGACAATTTGATTTGGAAAATTATCTGGCCTTGCAGCATGTTGGATAATTTGATTTGGAAATTTATCCGGCCTTGCGGCGTGTTGGATAATTTGATTTGGAAATTTATCCTGCCTCTCGGCGTGTTGGACAATTTGATTTGGAAAATTATCTGGCCTTGCGGCGTGTTGGATAATTTAATTTTGGAAATTTATTCGGCCTTGCGGCGTGTTGGACAATTTGATTTGGAAATTTATCCGGCCTTGCAGCGTGTTGAATAATTTGATTTGGAAAATGCCTCAGCCTTAACAAACACAATATCATATCGAGGAGTTATGCCCCGATATTAGACGCTGACATACGCGCCTCTCAAACAATACTTGGTCATAATGTATCAAGGCTTTAGCACTCCTAATAGTTGATGAAAATTAGGCCTGAAAGTTTTGGCAAATACTCGATCTGGATATTTATGAGTCTCATGAGTTTTGAATCGTTGGTTTGACCATGGGTCAACAAACTTTATTATGTAAATTTGCAATAACATTTACAGGATTTGACTAGTCAGATTTGTTTGACTGATTTTGACTCTGAGAATTGAATTTATGAGTCAGGCTAGATGTTCAGAATAAACTCTTAGGTTCGGGTTTAAGTCCGATTGAAAATTTTTCTTCCTCAGCTCACTTCATTTTCTCGTGTTTGGGTTCGGGCGCGATGGAGCGGGTTAAGATCCAGATTGTGCGAGACAAGTAGATGACCCACGAAAGCAAGCTTTCCCCCCATGACAAGGTAAATTTCCTGTATGATCTTGAAATTCTCTCTGAGATTTTACCTTCACATTTAATCCCTTTTACCTCTATCTCCCATGAAATTCCTCGGCCACTCATTTCTCATTTTTTTCTTTTCGTTTAGCTTCTGCCACCTCTTCTCTCTTGTTAATTCCCCTTTTGTTTTGTTTTTTTTAATTTCTTCTTCTCACATACGTGAACGGGCATCAATTCCTGAGCCTATTGGCTGAACTGGCCGGAGCAATGGATATGCACTAAATTTACCGTTGCATACGTGAACGGGCATTGAATAAAAATCTCTCTTCCATGATCCTTATGAATTATGTGGGTGAAATTTTATAGTTCGACATCCGATACGACCCGATTATTTTTGGGTCATAAATGGATTGACATATTTATGACCCAAACACGATTATAGCTAATCCGAATTCGCCTAACTTTATGTCGAGTCAGGTCGGATCAGTGGGTCGTGTCAAATTTTGCCAGGTCTAGTTTTTTACTTAGTTTCTGCTTAAAAGCTACTTAAAATCAGCTTAAAAGTTAGGCCAAACAGACCCTAAGATTAAAGAAAAAAAAAGATAGCTAATATATTAAGACAAATAATAATCTTGTAGGTAGGGATGACAAGAAAGCCCATCCCCGGCCTGACCTGACCCAAAGTCAACAGGGAAAACCTGAGTTGACTGGGTCTCGGGACGGGTTTGGGGAAAACCTGACCGGATAAAGTCGGGTATGGGAATTCAGGTACCCACCCCGAACCTTTTAAATTGTAACTTAGTTACTAAATTTGTAATAGTTTGATGTTTTATTAATTATTTTCATTATTATTTATGTAAAAATGATTGTGCAATTTATGTAAAATATTTTTTATTTATATATTATGAATATATAATAAAAATTAATTTTAAAATATTATTTATAATATATACTTATTTTTTTTAGCCGGTCGGGGTCAGGTTTTCCTGCAGTGTTGGGTGTACGGTTGAGTTTTCTAAACCCGTTGAGTTCGGGGTCGGGTGTACGGTTGAGTTTTCTAAACCCGTTGAGTTCGGGGTCGGGGTTGGGGTCGGAGTCAGGGTCGAGGATGGGTTTAGGGAAGTTGGGGTCGGGTCAGGTATGGCAAAACCCGACCCCGACCTGCCCTGTTGCCATCCCTACTTGTAGGTCCTTCACTAATGATAAGTCTTCCTATGGTGGTAACTAACATCGATAATAGTTGATTCTTTGAGAGAGTTTCATTGTGGCTAACTAAATAAGTATTCTAAATATATAGTATAAAAGTACTTATCAGCATTCGAGTTATCACTAACACTGTGTTTACTTGGATAAATAGAAAGTGCAAAGGAAACGAAAGAAGGAAAGAAAGAAAAATAGACTGATGAAATGTGTTATATGTTTTCCTTCATTATGTGTACTTGGAAGGAAAGAAAGTTTGAAGGATTGATATATACGCCCCAATTTTTATTTTTTCACTTATATTATATATATACTAATAATATTATAGAATTATTAAATATTAAATATTAAATATGAGCAACAACGACGAGGACAAGTAACGACGGCAAGAACGAGCAGTGGTGACGAGCTCGAGTAGCAACGACAAGGACGAGTAATGGAGGAAAGCTCGTAGTGAGCGAGGATGAACAATGGTGCGATGAAAAATGAGGTGTAAAGTTAGTAAAGTTAAGGCGTAGTTTCGGCTTTCTACCCGATTCGGGTAAAAAGTAAATGAAGAGATTAATGTCTAACTTTTCCTCTTACTTTTCCTCCTAAACTATCCATCCACCCAAGTAAACAAGCATATACTTATTTCCTTCCTAGTTTCTCTTCTTTCCTTCTAACTTTCCCCCAAGTAAACAAGCCCTAAAAGTCCAATTCTACATTACATAAGGGAATTATTGTATTCCAAAATAGTTTGTTTGGGGGTGGCTATACACACATTTCTATAAAAGCATTTATACAAGAGACTTTGTTTATAAGGCAATTGATTAAAAAATTAATAATCCTAAAAATTCCCATAAAATATAAGATATATGTAATCTTAAGTGTGAAACCCTATGTAACGCCCACGATTAAGAACTAAATTTTTTTAAAAAAAAAACTAAGCAGGCAGACGCCTTCCGAACGAGTCACGCAAGATTCTAAGTAAAGAACTTGTCCCACGCAGGGGAAGGAAACCAAGGAGACGCGGAAGCAGAAGGCTCTAGATCGGCAAGTCAGGTCAATGGGCGAAACCGGCAGGTGAGATCCGAACTCACCTCAGCCAACGGAAGAGAAGCAGCTGAAGAGCGCAAAAAACAAAAGAACCAGAACACTGCACGCAGGCAGTGAAGAGAGAGCAGAGCTGTACGCAGATAGCCAAATACGAAAGAAAGAAGCACGCTCATCCGCACACAGGCAGACGAGACAAAGCTACTCGCAGGTAGCCGAATAGAAAATCAAACGCGTCCACACGCAGATGGACGGAAACAAGGAGCTAAAAACCGAGCCGCAACACTACGCACGAAACCCACACACGTCCGCACGTAGGCGGAGGAACGGGGAGAAAAGGGAGGGTTTTTAGCCGAGAGCGGTGAGGCACCGGAAGAGACAAAACGTGTCACCGACGGAACTCACGGGCGAACAGAAAGCGGAAAGCGAGAACAAAGTTCATACGAGAGTTCTCAAAGCCGGAAATGGAAACGGATGAGAGGGATGTTACCTCGTCGGAGTCGAGCCGTCGACTCCGCTGCAGTTACACATAACCGAAATAGAAGAAGCCGCGAGAACCAGAGCCTCCGTCGATGTCGCACCGCCCGCAACCAACCCACTGGACGTCAAGGAGATGGGCAGGGATTGCCGCCGATCACCGGACCGAGAGGAGGCGAGGACAGGAAAGCAGGGGAGCCGAAAGAATCGCCGAGAGCGGAGACGTTGAGGATCGTTCGAACCGAAAGAGCGTAAGTGACGGGATCGACGCTCGACCCCCTTGTTTTCATCTCATCGCGACGCCTCAACTTCCCCTCGCCAGCTCGGCTGCCAGGTGGACGAACTCAACTTCGCCACCTGATTCCACGTAGGTAAGGGACGCGAACGCAGTGCCATCTTGGCAAACGCGTCGTCGGTTGCCTACTAACGCCACCAGCCTCGCGACGCCACGCGGCCGGCCTTACCTGCGTCGAACATTGGCGCCAGCTCGTACGCGTGCAGGAGCACGCCGCCGTCGCCAGCCATACCTCACCACGTGGCCAACGACTCGCTGCCCGAGCTCCACGCGCCGAATGCTCACTTGCTCCCGAAGACGACGCTCCGCCACCTGAAGTCGTCATTTGCTGCGCCTGCGCCACGCGGAGGCTCCGCCCACCGTCGGAGCTCCACGTGTCGCTGCCGCGCCTGCCCGAGGTCACCGCCGACCTCGTCTTCCCCGTTCGTCAGCGCATGCCCCAGGGAACGAGGCACTCACCGCTCGCCTTCCCGCGCCTGAGATCCCGTCGGATCTGCCCCCTCTCCGCGTGCCGCCACGCGTCGAGTCCGCCGCCGAATCCCAGCCATCGGTCGCCGGCCGCCGCAAATCTTGAAGACGAGCAGTCGTCAGCGGACGCCGCCGTCTGCCTTATGTAACCGTCGTCAGCCCAACCTCAGCCGCGCCCTAATTTGATACGGGCGAAAGATTTTCCCCCAATTTTGACCAAGTCAACCCACCTGTTGACTGGTTCAAATTGGGCCATGATTTTGGGCCTAACATCCTCCCCCGCCTGAGGTGGTCGCCGTCCTCGGTGACTCGAGGTAGCTCCTCAGCTCACCCTCAAATTGCCATAGTTCGGAAGCCTTGTGCCAGGTTGCTTCCTCTATGGGGGATCCATCCCATCGGATGAGAAACTCCGTACGTCGGTTCCTCTTACTTTGCCCTAAAACTCGGTGATCTAGAATACTGCCGATCCTCCGGTGGAACTCCGTCCTAACCGTTGGTGGGGCTCGGTAAGATTGGAACCGAGAAGGATCCTCCGGATCCTGGTGAAACTTCCTCAAGAAGCTCACATGGAATGTAGGGTGCATCTGCATTCTTTCAGGGAGTTTCAAGCGGTATGCTACTGAGCCCACTCGACTCAGTATCTCAAACGGACCATCGTATCTACGGATTAGACCTCGATGGGCCTCCTTCACTGAGATCTTTCTCCAGATATGCGGGGTGAGTCGGAGAAGAACTAAGTCGCCCACCGCGAATTCTTCGTCCTAACGTCTGCGATTGGCATACCTTTGCATCCGTTGCACAGCCAACTCCAAGCTATCTCAAGCCTCTCGGAGTGAGTCGATTCGTTCCCGAGCTACCCGTTGAGCTGCAGGGCACTTCCCCTCGGAATCCCTTTGCACCACGTCAACGGGCGTTAGGGGCTGTCTTCCTAACACTAGCTCAAAAGGGCTATGGCCAGTGGCGGATGACTTCTGCAAGTTATAGGCATACTGTGCCACATCCATCCACTTCACCCAGTCCTTTTGACTGGCGGTCACAAAGTGACAGAGATAATCTTCCACAAGAGCATTCACTCACTCGGTTTGCCCATCCGTCTCAGGATAATTGGCTGTGGACAAGTTTAACTTGGACCCCAACTTATTGAACAATGTTGTCTAAAAGCGTCCCGTAAAACGGGCATCCCTACCGCTCACGATATCCACTGGGATGCCAAAATGCTTCACCACATTTTGTAAGAATAACTCTGTAGCAACTCTTGCTGTACAGGGCTCAGGGGCTGGGATAAAGACTTCATACTTGGAGAACCTATCAACCACCACCAGCACTGAGCTCTTTCCGTCAACTTTTGGGAACCCGCCAATAAAGTCCATGGACACACTCGTCCAGGACGTCTCGGGAACAGGCAGCGATTGCAATAACCCTGCCTCTAGTCTCCGATCGACCTTGTCTTGCTGGCAAATAAGACAAGTGCGGACATACATCTCAATGTCTGCGCGCATATCAGACCAATAGCACAATCGTGCTAACAAGGCAAACATTCTGTGTTGCCCTGGATGCCCAGCCCAAGTTGTATCGTGGAGCTCCCTCAGTAGCTCCCGGCGCAGTCCGCCCATCGATGGGACTAATGGCCTACCGCCTCTGGCCATAAAAACACTATCCGGACCCAGATAGTAACGTCGGATCGTGCCCGACTTAATCTACTGAACTAGCTTTTGATACTTTGCATCAAAAGCGGAGGCTGCTTTGATTCTGTCTAGCAAATCCCCTTCCACTCTGGATAGGGTGCAGCACACAAGGGCGTTAAGCCTACTGAGCGCGTCAGGCACAACGTTGGCTTTACCCGGTTTGTGTTCCCATTAGAACTGGAATTCAGCCAAGAATTCCTGCCAACGTGCCTGCTTTGCCGACAATTTCTTTTGCGTGGTGAAATAGGTATTCACCACATTGTCGGTTTTCACCACAAAGGCACACCCGAGAAGGTTGACTCTCCAGGTCCGGAGGCAATGTACCACTGCCACCATTTCCTTCTCGTGAGCCGAGTATAGCTGCTCAGTTTCATTTAGCTTTCAACTCTCGAAAGCTACAGGATGTCCATCCTGCATTAAGACACCACCGATAGCTTGGTCCGAAGCATCGGTGTGAAACTAGAAAGGCAAACTAAAGTCGGGTAACTTCAGGATCGGTTCAGAGGCAATGCGATCCTTCAACTCCTGGAAGGCCGACTGACACCGATCATGTCACTCCCATTTCGAGTTCTTCTTCAGCAGATTACTGAGGGGTGCGATTATTCTTGAACAGCCGGTGATGAACTTACGATAGAAGTTCACCACACCGAGAAAACTCCGCAACTCGGTTTGGTTTGAGGGGGCGCGCCATTCCGCAATGGCTTAGATCTTCGCCTGATCCATGCGCACTTGTCCGTGGCCCACCATGTGTCCAAGAAATGTTATCTCATTTGTCACAAATGAGCATTTCTCCAACTTTAAATAAAGTTGGTTATCCCTCAAAGTCTGTAACCTCTGCCTCAAATGGCCCAGGTGCTCCTCAACGCTTCAGAAATAGATGACGATATCATCTAAATACACGACCACGAACTCATCTAAGAATGGGGCTAAGACTTGATTCATCAAATGACAGAACGTGGCGGGTGCATTTGTGAGTCCAAAGGGCATCACTAGGAACTCAAATGACCCGTATCGTGTCACACATGCGGTTTTCTTTTCGTCGCCCTCGGCGATACGAACCTGCCAATAACCTGACCTCAGGTCTAGTTTTGTGAAAACTTTAGCTTTCCCAAGTCGATCTATCAGATCGGGGATAAGCGGAATAGGATAACAATCTCTCACTGTTATCTTATTCAAGGCTCTGTAGTCAACACAAAACCTTAGTGAGCCATCCATTTTCTTTTTGAAAAATGACTGGGGCTCCATATGGCAAAACTGTAGGCCGGACAAACCCTGCTTCTAGCAATTCATCCAATTGCTTACGAAGCTCGGCTAACTCCACCGGAGCCATACGATATGGAACCTTAGAGGGAGGAGTAGATCCTGCCACAAGCTCTATCTTGTGGTCGATCCCTCTCCAAGGGAGAAGGTGTTTAGGAAGCTCCGAAGGCATCACATCGGAGTACTCTTCTAACAAGCCCTTCACTATCGAGGGGACTTCTCCTTCGCAAGGAGAGTCATCAGTCCAAACAACCATTAAGGTTGTGTCACCTTGACGCAACCCTGCCGCTAAGGCATTGGCTGATAAGGGGACCCCTCTTAAATACCTCTTCTTCCCTTCATCGTCGATGTGCTCCCAATGCACAGCACGAAGCCAAGGACTTGCTCGTCATAAATCTGTATTCCATACAGATGAGGCATAACACCAATCTTGGCTTTCCTCAAAAGCTCAAGTCCAAAGATAGCTTCATAATCAGCTAGCTTTAGGATCTTTGCGTGGCAACGGCCGCGCCAATTGCCCACCGCAATATCGATATCATAAGATATCCCTAAGATTTGTGGGTCTACCTCACCGACCGACCTAACTCGGTCCTGCGCAGGAGATATCTTAAGGCCGATTCTAGCTGCCGTCGCTTGCCCTATAAATAAGTGTGAAGCACCTGTATCGATCATCGCATTCACATGTTGCGCATTTAGAAGACATTCAACATAAAGCAAAGTGGGCCTTTCATTAATAGATGAAGATGTTGCAAGTACAAGAGGGTTAAGGATGTTGGGGTATGCCCTTAAGGCTAATGTTTGAAGCCTTGGGATTGTAACAGTATCATGTATAAACCCTTGTGTTTATAAAGGCAATGGTTGTTATTCAGTTTGTTACATTGTCTGCTGCAATACATGTGCTTCTGAATAATGTCTCAGAGCTGTTCAGCTTGGCTGACATGCTATGTGTCCTTAGTCGAGATATCTTGGTGAACATGAGACAGCCTTGATATGCTTAAGACTAATATGTGTTCTAATCTTATAGGATGCTTCGAGCATGAAATAAGATGTAGACTCATGGGTACATTGGATGTACTGGACAGACCCTACTAGGATATTCAATTGCTTGTCACAATGTGAATAATCCTTGATTGCAACAAGTGGCACATTTCCTCTGACTTGAGATCACTTGTGTTTCTAAATGATGATTGTCATTGTTTTGAGGTAGTTCAATATCATTTGAAACATAATGGTTATAGACTATCTTGGATGGTGAGCTTGAGTCATGTTAGGGCACTAGTGATAGATAAAGGATGGCCGTCTCCTTTCTTGGAGTGTGATGTTCTAAAGGGGCCCCCCTGGATGAGATGATTGAGAAAGTGTATGGCCATACCCAGGTGACTATGTTCATCTGATCTGATCATGCTCATCATATTGGAGCTACAGGCTTGACACGCTTGTCCAATAAGAACATCCAGTGGCAAAGGAATCATGTATGCCTGGTGAAGTGGATTCACACTTGTGCTGTGGTTTGGGTGTAGTCTTGGAAGACTCTTTCTTTTATATCGGGAGACAGTGATGTGTTGCTAGATACCCCTCACTGATCGTGATGACGTAAGTTATCGTTACCGATATTTAAAGGAAACCCTTAGGGTCGCACAATTTGATGATATGGCTTACTTAAGTCAGATCGTGTGGACTGAATTGTTTAGGTTCAGTTTAAAGGGATTTAATCTCTGATTGTGAGTGAGATCTGGTCTGATCATGTTTGATTGATTAGGGCTTGAGATCGGTAAGCTTCGATTGAGAGAATGGATGCTAGATCGGTGAGATCAGGAGCATCAAGAGATCAACGGTCAGATCAAGAACCTTAGGGTTTAATGTGATCTGGACTAATGGCTTGGGTTAATTGGTCTTTGAACCAAACCAAAATTGAACCAGCTCATCATGTGAGCGCACGGTTCAAGTTAAGAGAAATATGCGATTGGGAAAAACCCTTGATCGCATGTTGAGGAGTGGCTTTCTATTTTTAGAAAGCATGATCACATACGTGACCACGCCTCACCTCTTCACGTCTATTGTTGTCGCCCCTCTCTTCTCGTGTGTTTTTGGAGGCACTCTCGTGGAAGAGGTTTAGATGACAAGGAAGAATCGCCAAGTGAGGATCTCATCTTCTTCATCCCTTCTCACACGACAAGGTCACTTGGAGAACCTTGCTAGCACAAGGAGCGTCCAAGGAGCAAGCCATCGATCATCTTGTGTGTGGCGCTTTGGAGGAGAACCCCATCGTTCTCTCTTCTTCCTAGACACCATCTAAGCGATGGCCATGGTATGAGTCGCTGCCATTCTATTGCGCTTGATTTTAAAGTTGATCATATATCATGCATTTGATCTCTAGAAACCCCTTCCGCTGCATGTAAATCTCCATATGCGCCTATTAGGGTTTCGCTCCCCCTTGTTAGGGGACTTTCAATTGGTATCAGAGCGAAGTTTATATGCATGTTTGTATGATTGCTAGTGATCCATGTTTGCGCAACACCTTAGATCTAACCTTCATGCGAAAACTACATGATGTATGATTTTTATCATTAGCGCATGTATCTAGTTGGCGCATCCATTTAGTTTTTCTCAAAAACTTCTTTACTTGCGCGACTCACCTTAGATCTAAGTGGCGCCTGCTATAAGTCCTTAGACGGGTTAGTAGGGTTGAAGTCATCTCTAGTCAAGATCCAACTAGTCTGATCAGACCATCTGACAGCCTAGATGGGTCGACCAGATGGCACCTATGCGCAAGCATAAGGTGGCTATAGGTCGACTGCATCAAAGGCGTGTAGCGAGGTCTGGTTGAGACACCAGTGAACACGCATGAGTTAGGCCCGGGGTCACACCCGCTTGCCAAAACTTATGTAGGTTGTTCAGCCCTAGCGCATGCATAGTTGACCACTGGGTCGACTCAAGTCAGTTAGGACTTGGTGCATGCAAGGGCAGTGGATCTGACTAGGTCTGATGAGTGGATCCCTATTAATGGACCGTTGTAAGGTAGTAGGGCACATAAGGAAAATAAAATTGAAGCCAATGGGTTTTTCGAAAATTTTATTTTCATGAATGGATCACATGTTGATTGTAAGCATATGCTTGTTTATTTAATCTTATGTGGGACGCCTAATTAATGTGTGCTGTGCTGGGGCCTGCGAGCCTGGTTAAAATTTGTAAATTAATTTTTATTGTGATCTGCGCATCACATTTTTATTTAATTTATAAACTGTAATTGACCTGCGAGTCAATCTTGTCTAGATAGATTAAATTGTATTTTAATCAGACAAGAGCACAGAGCACACTTGGCAGAGGCGCATGCAGCAGTGGCTTGACCAGACGGGAGGTCTAGGGTTCGACCCTAGGACAGGCGCATTTTCCCTGGTGGGCGCACCTGAGCTGCAGTTGGCGCTTGGGCCCTAGGTTGGGCCAGATGAGAAGCAAAAGCCCCATGAAGAAAAGCAAGTGAAGACTTAAGTTAGGTTAAGGTCTTACTTAGGCTTAATGGGCTTTTACCACATAAGATCAGCATGCTTTCTATTTATTGTTTATATAATTAGAATTGCATGATTTATTTATCTTCTGCTATCACCATAGGAATTGCATGATAGTTGAGAAGATAAAAGACCGTTAAAATCCAACGTTAAATATCAAGCACGTAAAGCCTTCTGACGCGAAACCTCACTGTTCTGACTATCGTTGGGGCCGTGTTGTACCCACTCAGTGGGCACGCCCATCTATCTTCAGACGGTGTGTGATTACACCTGCGTGTTACAGAGAAGGGATTTATCGCTTCTCGTTGCTCAGCATAGCACGTGGTGGTCCAGGGAGTAGGTCAGGTCCGCTTGACCATGTAGGCTACATATGTGGCGCATATGGTAGCACATGGAGGCAGCCATCTGTGGGATCAGCGACTGTGTTGTACCAACTCAGTTGGCACAGTCTGCTGGATTGCCCAGATGAAGGGGAATCGCACGGGTTGGCGATTGGCAGGGACTGCCTACCAGAAATTATTGCTTGTACTCTCTGTGCATCTTATCTCGCCTGAGCGGGACGCGGAGACCAAGTATGAAATCTGGATCCCATCTCACTAAAAGAGTGTTACTCTTTCGGACTGTTTTCATGGATTTTTCAGTCAGATTAAATAGTGAGAAAAGAATCATTCTTAAGTCCTGAATTGATTCTTAACATTGATACTGACCTTGCTGTTCTTGCATTGTTGTAGATTCCTGCAGCAACGAACACCATGAACTTCAATGTGCGATCCCTACTGGAAAGGGAGAAGTTTGCTGGGCCAAACTTCTCAGACTGGTACGGACACCTTAAGATTGTTCTTAAGGCAGAGAGGAAACTGTATGTCCTCGAGACGGCGATACCGCCTCAACCCGCTCCGAACGCCGCAAGGGCGGTTCGGGAAGCCTATGAAAAGCATGTCAATGATAGCATTGATGTCGCTTGCCTGATGCTAGCGTCTATGACGCCACCGCTGCAGCGTCAGCATGAGGATATGTCTGCTATAGAAATGATAGCAAACCTCAAGATGCTGTATGCTGCACAGGCAAGGACTGAGCGCTACAATTTGACTAAGCTGTTCTTTCAGAGCAAACTGGCTGAAGGGAGTCCAGTGGGAGCTCACGTGCTCAAGATGATTGGGCACAAGGAGGCTCTAGAGAAACTGGGACACACCATCAATCAGGAGCTTGCTGTAGACATTATTCTGCAGTCTCTCCCGCCTTCTTTCGATGCGTTCATTATTAACTTTAATATGAACAAAATCGATTGTACTCCGGCAGAGTTGCTGAATATGCTCTTGACTACAGAGGAGACTCTAAAGGGAAAGCCTTCAACCTCTGTCTTGATGTTTCCTTCAAGGAACAAGAAGAAGGGGAAGAAGGGCAAAGCCCCAGTCAAGAACTACAACAAGGCTCTGAAGCAGAAGGTTAAGCGGTCGAAGGAATACAGATGTTTCCATTGTGGCCAGCTGGGTCACTGGAAAAAGGACTGTAAAGCGCTCCAAGGAGATAAGAAGGGAAGCATCGCTTCTGGCTCAGGTATTTATGTGACTGAGGTCATATTTTCTTCTTCTGTAATAACATGGGTGTTGGACACTGCATGTGGAGTTCACATTTGTTCAAATGTACAGGAA
The DNA here is from genome assembly GCA_027563935.2 of Costus lasius. Lineage (NCBI taxonomy): Eukaryota > Viridiplantae > Streptophyta > Magnoliopsida > Zingiberales > Costaceae > Costus > Costus lasius. The sequence continues at coordinate 22,232,198 of CM050446.2, read as the reverse complement.
CTCAAGAGAAGAAGACAGGTGGGACAGCATGAGGTGGACCTACGAGTTGGAAACGGAGCATGGGTTGCTGCTGTTGCTGTAGGAGAATATTACATCTCATTACCATCTGGACTTGTATTAGAACTGAACAATTGTTATTTTGTTCCTAGCATTACCAAAAATATTATCTCTATTCCTGCTCTTGTCAGGAAAGGGTTTTCCTTTGAATGCAATATTTCAAAGTGTGTTTTATCTTTAGATAATATTGTTTATGCTACTGGGTCAATTAACAATGGGTTATTCATGTTGGACATGGAATGTTCTATACAAAACATTGATAATAAGAAAGCCAAGTATGCTGATGACAGCACCTTGCTATGACATAGTCGTTTAGGCCATATTAACAAGAAGCGCATTAAGCGGTTGCATGAACATGGACTGCTGGGATCATTCTCCTATGAGGAGATTGATACATGCAAAGCTTGTTTAATAGGCAAAATGACGAAGTCTCCTTTTCCTAATAAAGGTCAAGGGCTTCAGGTTTACTTGACCTTATACACAGTGATGTGTGTGGGCCATTTAGTAAACATGCCAGGGGTGGCTATCAATACTTCATTACCTTTACTGATGATTTCAGTAGATATGGGTATGTCTATTTAATGAGACATAAAAGTGAATCTTTTGACAAGTTCAAAGAGTTCAAGAATGAAGTACAGAATCAGCTAGGCCGAAATATCAAGGCACTTCGTTCTGATCGAGGTGGAGAATACTTGAGTCATGCGTTTACTGACTATCTAAAGGAGTGTGGGATTATCTCACAGCTCACTCCGCCAGGAACACCGCAATGGAATGGTGTGTCCGAAAGGAGGAACAGAACCTTACTGGATATGGTTCGTTCTATGATGAGTCAGGCTACTCTACCTTACTCCTTTTGGGGATTTGCACTGGAAACAGCTGCAAAGGTACTAAACCGAGTGCCATCCAAGGCAGTTTCAAAGACCCCATATGAGTTATGGTATGGGAAACAGCCGAGCTTGACATTTATCAGGATCTGGGGTTGCGAGGCTTATGTCAAAAAGCTCGCCTCTGGGAAACTAGAGAGCAGATCTGAGAAATGTATCTTTGTCGGTTACCCTAAGGAAACTAAGGGTTATTATTTCTACGATCCCAAGGAGAACAAGGTATTTGTTGCTCGGACGGCCATTTTTCTTGAGAAGGAGTTTCTTCTGCAAGAGGCCAGTGGGAGAGAAATAAAGCTGGATGAGAATCCAGAGGAAGGACAAAGTAGTCAAGCACATTTGGATGAGCCTGAGCAGGTAGAACAGGTTATTGAACAACCTGAGGCTCAGATATCACGGGAACCGCGAAGATCGGGAAGGATCCGTCGACAGCCTGAGCGCTATGACGGAGTCTACATCATTGATAATGATGAACCCCTCACTTATGCGGATGCGGTCAGTGGACCGGACTCAGCTAGATGGCTTGAAGCTATGCGAGCCGAGATGGACTCCATGTCAGATAACCAAGTTTGGGATTTGGTTGATCCGCCTCCGGGAGTTATCCCTATAGGCTGCAAATGGATCTTCAAGAAGAAGATTGACATGGATGGTAACGTGGTTACCTATAAAGGCAGGCTAGTTGCGAAAGGTTTCAAACAAATCTACGGGATAGATTATGATGAAACTTTCTCTCCTGTAGCTATGTTTAAGTCTATTCGGATTCTTCTCGCGATAGCTGCATATTATGATTATGAGATCTGGCAAATGGATGTGAAGACTGCTTTCCTTAATGGAAATTTGCAGGAGGATGTGTATATGACACAACCTGAAGGTTTCACAAATCCATCAGATCGTCATAAAATATGCAAGTTAAAGAAGTCCATTTATGGACTTAAACAAGCATCAAGAAGCTGGAATATTCGTTTTGATGAATCAATCAGTGAATTTGGTTTCATCAAGAACGAGGATGACCCGTGTGTATATAAGAGGTTTAGTGGGAGCGTGATTACTTTCCTAGTCCTCTACGTCGATGATATCTTAATCATTGGAAACGATATTCCTGAAATGCATGCTGTTAAAGCATGGCTAAGGAAATGTTTCCAGATGAAAGATTTAGGAGAAGCAGCCTATGTGTTAGGTGTGAAGATCTACAGGGATAGATCTAAGAGGCTTCTCGGGCTGTGCCAGAGTACTTACATCGATAAAGTCCTGGAGAGATTTCATTTAGAGAATTCTAAAAGAGGATATCTTCCAGTCAGACATGGTCTGAATCTTTCAAAGAGTCAGTGTCCTCAAACACAGACTGAGAAAGATGAAATGGACAATACGCCTTATGCTTCGGCTATTGGGTCCATTATGTATGCGATGTTGTGTACTCGCCCAGACGTCGCTTACGGGTTAAGCGTGACCAGTCGGTTCCAAAGTAATCCAGGTCAGGCACACTGGATTGCAGTCAAGAATATCTTAAAATATCTGCGGAGGACCAAAGATATGTTCTTGATATATGGAGGTCAGGAAGAACTCAGTATTGAAGGATATACTGACGCTTCGTTCCAATCTGACCAGGATGATTTCCGATCGCAATCAGGCTATGTTTTTAGCTTGAATGGAGGAGCAGTGGTGTGGAAAAGTTTCAAACAGTCTATCGTTGCTGATTCCACAACAGAAGCCGAGTATGTTGCAGCCTCAGAAGCATCTAAGGAGGCAGTATGGATTCGTAAGTTCGTTCAGGAACTTGGTGTTGTTCCTTCGAGTGCAGATCCTTTGGTTATCTTCTGTGATAACACTGGAGCAATCGCACAAGGAAAGGAACCACGGTCGCACCAGAAGTCCAAGCACATACAGAGACGGTTTCACTTGATCCGGGAGATCATTGATCGTGGCGAGATCAAAGTCTGCAAGGTTCATACAGATGACAATCTGGCAGACCCGCTTACAAAGCCTCTGGCGCAGCAGAAGCATGAGAAGCACTGTAATAATATGGGTTTGAGATTTCTCAACCATTAGATTAAGTGCAAGTGAGAGATTGTTGGGGTATGCCCTTAAGGCTAATGTTTGAAGCCTTGGGATTGTAATAGTATCATGTATAAACCCTTGTGTTTATAAAGGCAATGGTTGTTATTCAGTTTGTTACATTGTCTGCTGCAATACATGTGCTTCTGAATAATGTCTCAGAGCTGTTCAGCTTGGCTGACATGCTATGTGTCCTTAGTCGAGATATCTTGGTGAACATGAGACAGCCTTGATATGCTTAAGACTAATATGTGTTCTAATCTTATAGGATGCTTCGAGCATGAAATAAGATGTAGACTCATGGGTACATTGGATGTACTGGACAGACCCTACTAGGATATTCAATTGCTTGTCACAATGTGAATAATCCTTGATTGCAACAAGTGGCACATTTCCTCTGACTTGAGATCACTTGTGTTTCTAAATGATGATTGTCATTGTTTTGAGGTAGTTCAATATCATTTGAAACATAATGGTTATAGACTATCTTGGATGGTGAGCTTGAGTCATGTTAGGGCACTAGTGATAGATAAAGGATGGCCGTCTCCTTTCTTGGAGTGTGATGTTCTAAAGGGGCCCCCCTGGATGAGATGATTGAGAAAGTGTATGGCCATACCCAGGTGACTATGTTCATCTGATCTGATCATGCTCATCATATTGGAGCTACAGGCTTGACACGCTTGTCCAATAAGAACATCCAGTGGCAAAGGAATCATGTATGCCTGGTGAAGTGGATTCACACTTGTGCTGTGGTTTGGGTGTAGTCTTGGAAGACTCTTTCTTTTATATCGGGAGACAGTGATGTGTTGCTAGATACCCCTCACTGATCGTGATGACATAAGTTATCGTTACCGACATTTAAAGGAAACCCTTAGGGTCGCACAATTTGATGATATGGCTTACTTAAGTCAGATCGTGTGGACTGAATTGTTTAGGTTCAGTTTAAAGGGATTTAATCTCTGATTGTGAGTGAGATCTGGTCTGATCATGTTTGATTGATTAGGTCTTGAGATCGGTAAGCTTCGATTGAGAGAATGGATGCTAGATCGGTGAGATCAGGAGCATCAAGAGATCAACGGTCAGATCAAGAACCTTAGGGTTTAATGTGATCTGGACTAATGGCTTGGGTTAATTGGTCTTTGAACCAAACCAAAATTGAACCAGCTCATCATGTGAGCGCACGGTTCAAGTTAAGAGAAATATGCGATTGGGAAAAACCCTTGATCGCATGTTGAGGAGTGGCTTTCTATTTTTAGAAAGCATGATCACATACGTGACCACGCCTCACCTCTTCACGTCTATTGTTGTCGCCCCTCTCTTCTCGTGTGTTTTTGGAGGCACTCTCGTGGAAGAGGTTTAGATGACAAGGAAGAATCGCCAAGTGAGGATCTCATCTTCTTCATCCCTTCTCACACGACAAGGTCACTTGGAGAACCTTGCTAGCACAAGGAGCGTCCAAGGAGCAAGCCATCGATCATCTTGTGTGTGGCGCTTTGGAGGAGAACCCCATCGTTCTCTCTTCTTCCTAGACACCATCTAAGCGATGGCCATGGTATGAGTCGCTGCCATTCTATTGTGCTTGATTTTAAAGTTGATCATATATCATGCATTTGATCTCTAGAAACCCCTTCCGCTGCATGTAAATCTCCATATACGCCTATTAGGGTTTCGCTCCCCCTTGTTAGGGGACTTTCAATTGGTATCAGAGCGAAGTTTATATGCATGTTTGTATGATTGCTAGTGATCCATGTTTGCGCAACACCTTAGATCTAACCTTCATGCGAAAACTACATGATGTATGATTTTTATCATTAGCGCATGTATCTAGTTGGCGCATCCATTTAGTTTTTCTCAAAAACTTCTTTACTTGCGCGACTCACCTTAGATCTAAGTGGCGCCTGCTATAAGTCCTTAGACGGGTTAGTAGGGTTGAAGTCATCTCTAGTCAAGATCCAACTAGTCTGATCAGACCATCTGACAGCCTAGATGGGTCGACCAGATGGCACCTATGCGCAAGCATAAGGTGGCTATAGGTCGACTGCATCAAAGGCGTGTAGCGAGGTCTGGTTGAGACAACCAGTGAACACGCATGAGTTAGGCCCGGGGTCACACCCGCTTGCCAAAACTCATGTAGGTTGTTCAGCCCTAGCGCATGCATAGTTGACCACTGGGTCGACTCAAGTCAGTTAGGACTTGGTGCATGCAAGGGCAGTGGATCTGACTAGGTCTGATGAGTGGATCCCTATTAATGGACCATTGTAAGGTAGTAGGGCACATAAGGAAAATAAAATTGAAGCCAATGGGTTTTTCGAAAATTTTATTTTCATGAATGGATCACATGTTGATTGTAAGCATATGCTTGTTTATTTAATCTTATGTGGGACGCCTAATTAATGTGTGCTGTGCTGGGGCCTGCGAGCTTGGTTAAAATTTGTAAATTAATTTTTATTGTGATCTGCGCATCACATTTTTATTTAATTTATAAACTGTAATTGACCTGCGAGCCAATCTTATCTAGATAGATTAAATTGTATTTTAATCAGACAAGAGCACAGAGCACACTTGGCAGAGGCGCATGCAGCAGTGGCTTGACCAGACGGGAGGTCTAGGGTTCGACCCTAGGACAGGCGCATTTTCCCTGGTGGGCGCACCTGAGCTGCAGTTGGCGCTTGGGCCCTAGGTTGGGCCAGATGAGAAGCAAAAGCCCCATGAAGAAAAGCAAGTGAAGACTTAAGTTAGGTTAAGGTCTTACTTAGGCTTAATGGGCTTTTACCACATAAGATCAGCATGCTTTCTATTTATTGTTTATATAATTAGAATTGCATGATTTATTTATCTTCTGCTATCACCATAGGAATTGCATGATAGTTGAGAAGATAAAAGACCGTTAAAATCCAACGTTAAATATCAAGCACGTAAAGCCTTCTGACGCGAAACCTCACTGTTCTGACTATCGTTGGGGCCGTGTTGTACCCACTCAGTGGGCACGCCCATCTATCTTCAGACGGTGTGTGATTACACCTGCGTGTTACAGAGAAGGGATTTATCGCTTCTCGTTGCTCAGCATAGCACGTGGTGGTCCAGGGAGTAGGTCAGGTCCGCTTGACCATGTAGGCTACATATGTGGCGCATATGGTAGCACATGGAGGCAGCCATCTGTGGGATCAGCGACTGTGTTGTACCAACTCAGTTGGCACAGTCTGCTGGATTGCCCAGATGAAGGGGAATCGCACGGGTTGGCGATTGGCAGGGACTGCCTACCAGAAATTAGTGCTTGTACTCTCTGTGCATCTTATCTCGCCTGAGCGGGACGCGAAGACCAAGTATGAAATCTGGATCCCATCTCACTAAAAGAGTGTTACTCTTTCGGACTGTTTTCATGGATTTTTCAGTCAGATAAAATAGTGAGAAAAGAATCATTCTTAAGTCCTGAATTCCATTTAGCCGAAAACTGTCCAGAAGACATCACGGCCAGGTGAACCCGGCGGGGTTCACCGCGCTTCTTTCAGCCGAACTCTCAGAAGACATCACAGCCAGGTGAACCTGGCGGGGTTCACCGTGATTCTAACCTAGGCTCGCGAGCGACCCGACCCACACTCGGTTTTCCTTCGATTTCTCACCCGTTCGGAGTCCAAATTTGGAAAGTGAGGTGTCTATGGAAAGCTCTTTCAGAGGCGAACGCACAGGACATAAAAGCCCCAATTTTCTTGCCTTAAACATCAAGCATTCATGCAAGGAAGCGGCGTGGGCGGAAGAACACGGCGACAGAGGCGATTTTTGGAGATTTTCGGCGATTGAGACACATGATCATCACGACTTCTTCAGGATTCCTTCGGTTCATCGTCTCCTTCCCCTTAGCTTCGTTTTCTTATACTTTTCTTGTCATTAAAAGAGAGATTTTGAGCGTTTCAATGACAATTGTAGCGTAAACCCTAATTCGGGGCTTGGTGGAAACCCTTTGATGATTTTAATTGCAAACTTTGTATCTATTTATGTTATTTGGTATGAATTGTGAACATATTTTACTTTGACGTACTTATTTCGTGATTTTATCTTGGCCGAATATTTTCACGTGTTAGCCGTTACGATTCATATCGAGAGAAGGATCGTAATGATGGAATCTCTGAGTAAAACTTGCGAGACCTCGACACGAGAGTGCTTGGTCTTCGCTCGAGGATTCCATAGTCTGCCATAGAACTCATTGGGTTCGTCTTAGAACGACCCACCGCGAGAGTAGGAGGTCGGTCTAAGATGAATACCGTGGTATTTCACTCGAGAGAGGGCACCTTGTACCCTAGGGTTAGACTCGTTTTGCAAAAACAATAAACCAAATAACTAATATCTTTCTTGTGCGGTTAAGATTATCATTGTGGTGGAAGCCGTAGCCCTGAATTTTCTCTCATATCTTTTCTCTACCGACGTATTTGTGATTGCTTATTTACGATTTCTATTCTCAAACCCACGTTTCGATTCGCCCAGCTATTAGGACTCGGACTTTCTAGTACTCAACTTCTCTCCTTGTGGGATTCGACATCTTTTATATTACTCCGACATAACCGTGCACTTACAGTCGTGTCAAGTTTTTGGCGCCGTTGCCGGGGAGCAACGTTTGATATTAGTATATTTTCGAGAATTGGTAGACTAGGCTTTAGGTTAGTTTTTCTTTATTGTACTGCTATTTACTTATTCTCTTTGCTTACTTGCTGTCTTAGAACTTTATAATTTTGACTAACCATTTTATGCAAAGAAGTTCTAGGGCAGAAGCGCTCATTGATATTGACCCTGAGATCGAGCGCACCTTCTGGTTGAGAAGAAAATAAAATCAAATTCTGAAGAAAGAAATCATGAACCATCCTGGAGGAGAAAGTCAGATGGAACACATTCAGATTCAAGTGAACAATGAACGAGCACAACAACCAACGGGCAACAACTATAACAACAACAAGACATTGAAGGATTATTCTACTCCCTACACTTATGGTTTTCAATTAGGAATTGCTAGGCCTGCTGTTGAGGCCAACAATTTTGAAATAAAACCTGCTCTTCTTTCTATGGTGCAACATAACCAATTTGGTGGTTCTCCTCTTGAGGACCCCAACATGCACCTTTCTATTTTTTTGAAATATTGTGATATGTTGAAAATTAATGGAGTGTCTGCTGATGCTATCAGGTTGCAACTATTTTCCTTCTCTCTGAGGGATAGGGCGAGAGCTTGGCTGCACACACTACCTGCTGCTTCGATAAGAACATGGACAGATCTTTCTCAAGCCTTTCTCTCCAAGTACTTCCCTCCATCAAATAAATCCAATTGCGAAATCAGATAACGAGCTTCATGCAAAAGGATGGGGAGTCTCTATATGAAGCTTGGGAGAGGTTTAAGGAGCTCCAAAGGATGTGTCCACATCATGGAGTTGAGACTTGGGTTTTGATCCAAATGTTCTACAGCGGTTTGGATTACAACACGAGGCTTACAGTGGACGCTGCAGCAGGAGGCGCTTTGATGAATAGGAGAGTTGAGGATGCAATGCACCTTCTCGAGGACATGACGATTAATCATCACCAATGGACATCTGAGAGAGGTACTTCTACCAAGAAGTCAGGTAAGTATGACCTAGACACTCTTACTGCACTTACAGCTAAGGTGGATAATTTGACTAGAAAGCTTGATTCTTGGTCTGGTAATGCTATGGATATTAATGCTATTTCTTGTGAGGTCTGTGGAGTTGTAGGTCATGCAAGAGCAGATTGCCAGGTGGGAGACGGACAGATGACTGTGGCTCATCCTGAGCAGTTGAATGCAGTTAGAAATTTCAATCAGAACAACAACTCTTATTCCAACTACTACAATCCAGGATGGCGCAACCATCCAAATTTCTCTTACCGGACAACTCAGCCAACACAACCCGGTGTTGTACCACCACAGCAAACACAGCCCCCACAAGGAAACTTTAGGCAACCCCAACAAAGCAATTTCAGACAACTAGGATTTCAGGCTAGGAACTATAATGCACCGCCGCCACAACCACAACAGCCAAGGCCCAACAATGATTCAAATATGGGCAAGCAACTTGAAGGACTTACAGACATGATGAAGATGATGATGACCAGGATGGACTCCCTGGAGACACATAATAAGATGCTAGAGAGCCAGCTAGCCCAGCAAACTAGCTCATCTTCCAGAGCACCAGGGAAGTTACCATCCCAACCTGAGGTAAACCCTAGGGAGCAGTGCAATGCAATCTCCACTCGGAGCGGTAAGCAATTGGAAGATCCAAAGATGCCGACAGATGACAGGATAGAAGAGACAATACCAGAACCTATGGAACCACATTCGAATGTAACACCGGTGGCACCTGAGCCAGTTGAGGAGGAGCGGCCCTATGTGGGACCGCCAACATATAAGCCACCGATTCCCTTTCCACAGAGGCTTGACAAGGCTAAATTGGACAAGCAGTTTGGTAAGTTTTTAGAGGTTTTGAAGAAACTCTACATTAACATCCCTTTTGTTGATGCTCTTTCGCAGATGCAGACTTATGCGAAATTTCTGAAATACATTTTATCAAACAAGAGGAAGCTAGAGGATCAAGGGACCATTGCACTTACTGAAGAGTGCAGTGCCATCATTCAGAACAAGCTCCCTCAGAAGCTTAAGGACCCAGGCAGTTTCTCCTTACCCTGCCAGATTGGGGAGATGTCTTTTCAGAGGGCTCTGTCCGACTTAGGAGCGAGCGTTAGCCTTATGCCACTTTCACTTTGTAAAAGGCTAGACTTAGGGGATTTGCATCCAACTAATATTTCTATACAGCTTGCAGACCGATCTGTGCGTTACCCAGTTGGTATTTTAGAGGACATACCTGTTAAAGTAGGAGAGTACTTTATTCCTGCTGACTTTATTGTTTTGGAAATTGATGAGGATGATAGGCTCCCGATCATTTTGGGGAGGCCTTTCTTGGCCACTGCAGGCGCTGTCATGGATGTCAAGAATGGAAAACTGACCTTGAACATATGTGGCAATGCCATTCAATTTGATCTTACTAATACTTTGAAAAAACCTTCTCTTGCAGGTACGTGCTGCAGCATTGACATTGTGGAGAAAGCAACTCAGGATGTTGAGCTGCTTAGAAGAGACGTGGACCCATTGGAACTTACCCCGACAACCCCGACCAAGAACACCAAGAGCTACAAAGCACGCACCAAGTTTTGGCACGACAAGCGCATAGCAAAGAAGGATTTCATGAGGGAGACAAAGTACTGCTGTTCAATTCACGACTTCGACTGTTCCCAGGAAAACTTCGCACGAGGTGGTCCGGTCCTTTCACGGTTTAGAAAGTTCAACCATATGGTGCTATAACAATTTAGACAGAACGAACTGGAAGCTTCACAGTTAACGGGCACCGCCTGAAACATTATTTTGTAGATGAGCAAGTTAAGAGAGAAGAAGTTTTAGCTCTCTCAGACCCCCCGGATTTGAAACTTTGAAAACTCTCATGGTCGAGCTACCGACCTAAACCTAGCGCTCTTGGGAGGCAACCCAAGTTTTTGCTTAATTTTAGTTTTTATGCATAGTTTCTCCATGTTGATTAGTTAGTGTTTTGATCATTGTTTTGTCTTTCTTTTATTTTCGCTTTTCTAGAGGGGATTGCTACTAATTTGATGTCTCTATATGTTGTAGGAAGAAGTTGGAGCACAATGGAATTTTTCCAGATTTTTTCGAGCATACAGTGAACATCACGGCCAGGTGAACCCCATGGGGTTCATCGTGATGTGTACTGAGCAGTGCGCCAGGCTTTGTAACCAGAGGACTTCACGGGCAGGTGAACCCCAGCGGGTTCACCAGTATTCTACATACGCAGAATCCAACCAGTAAGCTTCACGGGTCGGTGAACCACAGCGGGTTCACCCGTGTTTCTGTTGCTTCAATCTGACCACAGTATGATTCACGGGTGAGTGAACCCGGGCGGGTTCACTGGTATTCCAACCCTTGAACACCCGAAACTAGGGCACATGCTTGACCTTATCGCCGCTGCCACTCGATTGCGCCTCTCTCTGATCTTCTCAACACACGAAGAACATCTATAGGGCTTCGATCTGGATTTTCCTTTCAGCTATTCTCTCTAAGCAACTCCGGATCTCAGTCCCGTGCATCCGCTGTTCTTCGATTTTTATCGACCTGATCCGCCGCCGCCTCCCGATTTCGACGAAACCGACAGGATCGCGCCATCTTCTCCCCATCTTACCACTCATAGGTGATCTCTCAGGTTCTGATTTACGATTCCCTGCAGTCTGATCAAGCTATTCTCGCCTGTTTCACATCGGATTTTCGTGTCGCCTTTTCTCGCCGACATCTTCTGTTTCTGCCACTTCCGATCTGAGAGCATCTCCGACCGGATCTTACAGTCGACACTTACCAGCCATCCTCCGATCATCTCAATCACAATGCCACCAAGGACGAAGGCCATGGCCAGCAAGAGAACCTCACGACTGCAGCAAGCGCTATCAGACTCGTCCGCTACGGACGATGAGGAGTACGAGCCGACACCTACACCTCCTTCCTACCGACCTTCTTCGGCTACGCCCGGTTCCTCTTCATCTGGTCACGGCCGCACACCTACCAGCCAACCACAGCCTTACGTCACGGCCGCACACCTGGACATCTCCTCCGACAGCGTTTTTCCTTCAGATGAGGAGGTTGAGCCAGATTAAAGTGCGCGTGGGGAGAAGAAGAGCTTGAGCTCGAGAGCTTCTTGCTCCCGCTCGCGCAAAAAGAAGTAGCTTCCCCTGGATATCTGTTTCAGCATCCACTCCTCTCACATCATGGTATTGCATAGAGGACTATGCAAAATTTTAGAGTGGGTGAGCTTTCTATCTTCCGATTTCTATTTTCCTGTTTCATGTGGCTATTTGACTGTGCTATGTTTGGATGGATATTTTTATTCTGTGATGGATATTCTGGCATTGTATCTTATATGCCATCTTATTCGTGGGCCTGGTCTGCATCTTCAAGCCACACTCTGTGACAGTTATGTATGACACTTTGCATTTTACTTTCATGCCTATATTAGTACTTTGCTATGATGATTGTGACTCTTATACACGCTGTGAAAATTTTAAAATGTTTGATTCCTTTCTCATGAATTCATGCGTCTATCATGAGACTTGTCCTATGATAGCTATTTCAAAAATTTGAGTTGAATGCATGATTGGTTATGAATGATCAAAGAATTAAGTCTGGAGTGATGATACCTCTTTGTTAGAAATACTGTTTGAACCATATCCATATGTTCTATGATTTAGAAATTTTTGTGATTTGGATTGATTTTGAGATGTTCATTAGTGGGTCAAACATTGATGCGATTGTTGAATTAACTTAAGCTTGCAACTTACATGAGAATCATTTTGAGATACATATTCGCTTAGTTATTCTTTTAATTCCTTTCTGTTGTTGGGGAAACACTGCATCTGTCAAAATGGATATGTGATCAACTGCTGAGCATGTTTATAAAAAAATTTTACTCACCCTTAGATTCCTCTACTTGACACTGTGCAAAATTGGCAGTGGTACCGAAGGACATGAGTTGAAATCTAAAGGATGTGAAGTTGAAAACAATAAAATGACTCCTCTACTTGGCATTGTGAAAAATTGGCAATGGTACCTAAGGTTATGAGTTGAAGTCCAGTTCAATAACCAGTATATCGTATCCTTAATAAAACATTTGAGTTAACCCCAACGATTTGACTAGGAAGGATTGGAATTGCATGAGTGTTTTATGTATGCTTAATTGAATCCTATGTTCGCTGCTTACTAAGTTGTTTGGCATCTAGTTATTGTGGGATCAAACTGTTGAACACTTGAAACAACCATTTACTTAACTTCTCCTGATTAGATCCTGGATTGTTATTAAATGTTTTTCTAACTTGGATGTACATCTTGACATGAAAGATTTCTCTTGTACCTATCATGTATCTCATCTTATTTTATTGCTTGAGGACAAGCAAAGATTTAAGTCTGGGGTATTTTGATGCATTGCATTTTGGTAGTGATTTTCATAGTTATTTCATGTCAAATCAAGGCTTATTTCGGCATTTTTATACTCATTACAGGCTTATTTTCTTCATATCTTCGGAATCTTCACTTTTTGGCACTTTTATGGAATTTCAGGTAAAAACACCTTTTTTTCAACATATTTTGAAGATTCTGAGGCCATGAGACGATTTCTTGTGTGGAAACTAAGCTGCCCGTCAAATTTGGAGTCATTTGGAGTTTTGTCTGACAATCACGGCCAGGTGAACCCCACGGGGTTCACCATACCAGTCGCCAGCCTGCACAACTCACAAAGAGCATCACGGCCGAGTGAACCCAGCGGGGTTCACCAGAATTCCATTTAGTCAAAAACTGTCCAGAAGACATCACGGCCAGGTGAACCCGGCGGGGTTCATTGCGCTTCTTTCAGCCGAACTCTCAGAAGACATCACAGCCAGGTGAACCCGGCGGGGTTCACCGCGATTCTAACCCAGGCTCGTGAGCGACCCGACCCACACTCGGTTTTCCTTCGATTTCTCACCCGTTCGGAGTTCAAATTTGGCAAGTGAGGTGTCTATAGAAAGCTCTTTCAGAGGCGAACGCACAGGACATAAAAGCCCCAATTTTCTTGCCCTAAACATCGAGCATTCACGCAAGGAAGTGGTGCGGGCGGAAGAACACGGCGACAGAGGCGATTTTTGGAGATTTTCGGCGATTGAGACACACGATCATCACGACTTCCTCAGGATTCCTTCGGTTCATCATCTCCTTCCCCTTAGCTTCGTTTTCTTATACTTTTCTTATCATTAAAAGAGAGATTTTGAGCGTTTCAATGACAATTGTAGCGTAAACCCTAATTCGGGGCTTGGTGGAAACCCTTTGATGATTTTAATTGCAAACTTTGTATCTATTTATGTTATTTGGTATGAATTGTGAGCATATTTTACTTTGACGTACTTATTTCGTGATTTTATCTTGGCCGAATATTTTCACGTGTTAGCCGTTACGATTCATATAGAGAGAAGGATCATAACGGTGGAATCTCTGAGTAAAACTTGCGAGACCTCGACATGAGAGTGCTTGGTCTTCGCTCGAGGATTCCATAGTCTGCCATAGAACTCATTAGGTTCGTCTTAGAACGACCCACCGCGAGAGTAGGAGGTCAGTCTAAGACGAACACCGGGGTGTTTCACTCGAGAGAGGGCACCTTATACCCTAGGGTTAGACTCCTTTTGCAAAAATAATAAACCAAATAACTAATATCTTTCTTGTGCGGTTAAGATTATCATTGTGGTGGAAGACGTAGCCCTGAATTTTCTCTCATATCTTTTCTCTACCAACGTATTTGTGATTGCTTATTTACGATTTCTGTTCTCAAACCCACGTTTCGATTCGCCTAGCTATTAGGACTCGGACTTTCTAGTACTCAACTTCGCTCCCTGTGAGATTCGACATCTTTTATATTACTCCGACATAACCGTGCACTTACAATCGTGTCAGAGTCCATCCATGAAGTGGTAAAGTCGGGCCTTCTCCGATAAGTCATCGATCTCAAGCATAACCTACGCGAACTGTTGGACATAATCCTTAATTGCGCCGGTGTGCTTGAGTCGCTTTAGGGCGTCACGCGCTGCACAGTAAGAGTTCCCGGGCAGGAACTAATTCTTGATCTCACTTTTGAGCTCTTCCCACGAGAGCTTCCGGGTTGGATCCTGCCCAAATAAGCTGGGTGCGGCCTGAGTCCGCCACCACAGCTTTGCGTCTCCGGAGAGATACGCAATACATGTATGAGCCTGCTTCTCATTAGGGACTTGAGCATTATGAAAGAACAGCTCCATGTCCCACAGGAAGTTCTCAACTTCCTTAGTGGAGCGAATGCCCGAAAAGGGCGCAGGCTCATGGACACGCCGTCGCACAGCGGTCATTTGGCTACCCTCAGCCTGAGGTTGTGGCTGTGTGGCAGCACGCTTCAGGAGGATCACCTCCATTTTGAACTACTCAAGCTCCGCAGCTTGGCGATCCATGCGCATCTGAAGATCTGCATTAGATGCAGTCAGGTTTTGTTGGAGGCCACCAACTCCTTCACCAAATCCACCAGGTTCTGGTCTCCCAGACCAGCAGTGTCTCCCACAGCATCTTCGAGGATGCTGATGTGTTCACCTTTTGTCATCACCATATTCGCAGCTTCTGTTCAGGCACAGATTACACACAGTCTACTGTTCTGTTCTAAACAGATACTGTTCTGTTCTTTACAGGACCCTACAGAACAGAACTACAGAATAGCAGAAACAAACAACAATAGAGAGAAACCCAAATACAACTTGGAACGTGACCTGGCCTCTGATACCAGTCTGTCACGCCCACGATTAAGAACTAAAATTTAGTTTTTAAACTAAGCAGGCAGACGCCTTCCGAACGAGTCACGCAAGACTTTAAGTAAAGAACTTGTCCCCCGCAGGGGAAGGAAACCAAGGAGATGCGGAAGCAGAAGGCTCTAGATCGGCAAGTCTGGTCAATGGGCGAGACCGGCAGGTGAGATCCGAACTCACCTCAGCCAACGGAAGAGAAGCAGCTGAAGAGCGCAGAAAACAAAAGAACTAGAACACTGCACGTAGGCAGTGAAGAGAGAGCAGAGCTGTACGCAGATAGCCAAATACGAAAGAAAGAAGCACGCTCGTCCGCACACAGGCAGACGAGACAAAGCTACTCGCAGGTAGCCGAACAGAAAATCAAACGCGTCCACACGCAGATGCACGGAAACAAGGAGCTAAAAACCGAGCCGCAACACTACGCACGAAACCCACACACGTCCGCACGCAGGCGGAGGAACGGGGCGAAAAGGGAGGGTTTTCAGCCAAGAGCAGTGAGGCACCGGAAGAGACAAAACGCGTCACTGACGGAACTCACGGGTGAACGGAAAGCAAAAAGCGAGAACAAAGTTCGTATGAGAGTTCTCAACGCCGGAAATGGAAACGGACCAGAGGGATGTTACCTCGTCGGAGTCGAGCCGTCGACTCCGCCGCAGTTATATAGAACCGAAATAGAAGAAGCCGCGAGAACCAGAGCCTCCGTCGACGTCGCACCGCCCGCAACCAACCCACTGGACGTCAAGGAGATGGTCAGGGATCGCCGCCGATCACCGGACCGAGAGGAGGCGAGGACAGGAAAGCAGGGGAGCCGAAAGAATCACCGAGAGCGGAGACGTTGAGGATCGTTCGAACCGAAAGAGCGTAAGTGACGGAATCGACGCTCGACCCCCTTGTTTTCATCTCATCGCGATGCCTCAACTTCCCCTCGCCAGCTCGGCTGCCAGGTGGACGAACTCAACTTCGCCACCTGATTCCACGTGGGTAAGGGATGCGAACGCGGTGCCATCTTGGCAAACGCGTCGTCCGTTGCCTACTAACGCCACCAGCCTCGCGACGCCACGCGGCCGGCCTTACCTGCGTCGAACATTGGCGCCAGCTCGTACACATGCCGGAGCACGCCGCCGTCGCCAGCCATACCTCGCCACGTGGCCAACAACTCGCTGCCCAAGCTCCTCGCGCCGAATGCTCGCTTGCTCCCGAAGACGACGCTCCGCCACCCGAAGTCGTCGTTTGCTGCGCCTGCGCCACACGGAGGCTCCGCCGACCTCGTCTTCCCCGTCCGTCAGCGTGTGCCCCAGGGAACGAGGCGCTCGCCGCCCGCCTCCCCGTGCCTGAGATCCGTCGGATCTGCCCCCACTCCGCGTGCCCCCACGCGTCGAGTCCGCCGCCGGATCCCAGCCATCGGTCGCCGGCCACCGCAGATCTCGAAGACGAGCAGTCGTCAGCGGACGCCGCCGTCCACCTTATGTAACCGTCGTCAGCCCAACCTCAGCCGCGCCCTAATTTGATACGGGCGGAAGATTTTCCTCTGATTTTGACCAAGTCAACCCACCTGTTGACTGGTCCAAATTGGACCATGATTTTGGGCCTAACACCCTATATCACAAATCATTTGTATCATGTGTACACTATTTAGCTAAAAGATTGAATGAATAAGTGTATTAACCATTATTCTTTCTTGACCATGGGTATAAACATTAAGCAATAACTTTTTTTTATAAAAAATAAGAACTTTAAATATAGGGGTATGCTAGTGTTTCTTGGAACTTTAAATATAGGGTATACTAGTGTTTCTTGTGAGGGAAATAAAAAAAATGCTCCCTTATTTTTAGTCCCACATGAAAAATGATCTCCCTCTCTTACACAAATGACCAATCTTCACTCTATCCATCGATCGATCTATCCATCTATATGAAAAAGGAAAGGAGAGAAGAGGACATGCTAAACACCAGACATTACATGAGATGGCATCAACGTATGATGATGTGGTTGTTTCCTTAAGAATAAAGCTCAAACACTCAAGATATAAGATGAGAGGAAAGGGCACACCCAAGCTTAGAGATACTGGCATTCGCTTCATGTGTAAAGGTAACTAGTGGCAAATGCTCCACTCATTTTTAATTTTAGTATTGATTGTACATATTTATTACTAGGTGCTGGATAAAAACTATATTGCCCTTAGTTAACACATTTTATTTTATTTATTTAATTAAATTTTATTTACCCTGTATACCTTTGGGTCTTAAATCCGCCACGAAAGATAACGAGGTAGAGTTATATACTGCCATCCTCTACATGTCAATAAGGTGGAGTTCTATATACATAGGCAATTATTTTTACAAGCATATACATATGTGGAAAACAACGCTAGAGTAGAGAAACATGGTTACAAAAATCTCTTTTCTAACGTTTGACCCTTTTATTATTCGATATAGTAGAACATTTAATTATTTTTTTTATAGCTCTGCTAAATATTCTTCTATCATTTTCTCACTATTTGTAATGATAGTAAGAAATTAGATAATTGATTTGGTAGAAATTATTAATTGGATTTAATTATTATTTGTTCGATCTAATTAAATATAAAATTATGTATCTAAATTATCACCTTTGTTAGTTGTGTCATATGAACATTTTCATTCTCATCTTAATATTCTAGAAATTTACTAATTCAGGGCTTTAAACATTTTCTTAAGTTCATTCAAAATTAGAAGTTGTATCTAATTGTTGTACAAGTAAATAAACAAGGTCTCAATGGTGAGTTGCTCCAAGCAATATAACGTGTTACATTACTTTTATCAAAATAGAAAAATATCTCGATCTTAGATTTTTTTTTGTACCTTTTAGTAATATTAATTAATTGGGTCAAAATTTTAAGTAATCTACAAAATTGGTTAGGAGAATGAAAAACGAGTGTACAATAATGACATGTGAATCAATAAGGAGTTCATAAAAGTACAAAATTCTCAATCCAATTTTTAAGATACCCATTGGTCAGCGGACAGGCATCATATGTGGATATATATACACAAAACACCTACATCCACACCTATAATCATTCATATTGAGCACACAAGCTCAAGTTGAGATCATCAATGCATGGCTGTCTTCTGTTAAAGAAAGGACTTCATCTGTAAGAGGAGCTAGCACTAGAATCCTTACTGTTCGCAGTTTGATTTATCACCATGAACTTACACCAACCACAACCAACAGCCACTTTGATCATTTGCTTCTCATATTGAGAGATGAAGCTTTAGAAAAGTATGAAACAACTAATCGACTGACTTCGGGTAAGAAATCCTGTATTCTGCTCAGCAATTTAGGTAACCTAGCACAGGGTCCTCGCCACTGCACTGACAAAAAGGAAAGGGAAAAAAAAAAAGAAGGAACAGGAACAATATAGTAGTCACTTTAGACACTTGACTCAAGAAGTAATTGACATAAATAACCATGGCATATTGCAATACTTGTCTTGAGCATACACGAATTGGAAAATCAGTATACCTCTGATAATTGAGTGAGGTAATGGACCTTTTATCATGTTCTCCTCCCAAATGGTGTCTGATCTTCCTATATTTTAAGTTAAAAAGTGCATATGATTGTCCACTAGGCATGTTTAGAATGTAGGACCAACAAGAGATTGTTTTTCAAGAAAAAACCTGAAGCATTTGCTGGCAAATCCATTGCATTCTTGCCTGATTTCCAAGAGTTTGTTGCCCGAACTGGCCCTGAGTAGGTAAAATATGTTAAAGAAATGTTGTTGTACTAAAAAAGAAAGAAAATAATAAATATCCAAAGAGCTACGTTAGGAACCTGCAATGTAGGAGCAGTTTGTAGTTGGTTGCCAAGATGCTGGTGGTTACTTTGTAGTCCGTAATGGGAACCAAATCCTAGGTCATTTTGGTTAACTTCTTCCTAAGTAAGCATTAATAAAACAAAAACACGAATGACGATTTGCATAATAATTCGTAGAAGAAAACATTAAGATAATTTTATAGGTAGTATTTTGAATAAAAAAAAGAATACCAACCATTATATCAGTCACTCCATGTGTCCTGTCATGAGTGCCAAAATGGGTAGCAGTTGAAGAAGATTGGAACAAATTGTTCTGATGTCCATCAGTTGATGCCCTTAATGAGTCCTATCAGAAGTGAACTGGAACCAGTTAATAACGAAAAGCAGCCAACTAAATACCAAATTCCTGGAATACCTTTTTGCCACTAGAATCATTTACTGGTTCTCCCTCAGACTCTTTTCTTTTTTTGGGAGGGCGGCCTCTTCGCTTAGCTGGAACAAAACCAGAAATCTTGTCACCATCAGCAATACCCCCCTGTGATGGCGCATGATTCTCATCACTTGCACTCAATCTAGGCACAGACGTCACAAGCCTACCATGCAAATCCTGAAATATGTTATCATCTAGCAAAGATCTCTCTACTTCTCTAATCAACTTCAAAGCAAGCTGGTACTTGTCATCAGATACTACACCAATTTCAACAAGTTGAAGGCAACGCATGGAGAGAGAATCATATTGATCAAACTGTTTGGTGCAGTAAGCATCTTTTGAGGAACGGTCCAAAACACTCAAAAGTTTGAAATCTTTTCTCCAACGATTAAGTATGTACTGGGTTGGAAGTTCATACACCTGTTGCAAACTCAAAACTGATAATACATGTCTGCACAAGATCCCTGTAAACTGGAAGCAACCACAGTTACAGTGCACCTGAAATTCGTTGACATGATACAGTACCTCGTAATATTTATCATGGTTTCTTTCTCCACCTTCTGTGTAAGCACATTCCCTTACCTCGAATGCAGAAATTGAACCATCTACCTTTACTAGTGAAACCTGACAATAAAGAGTTGCCTTCAGCTCATGCTGAAACTTTTCAAACATGCTAAGTGTATAAATTTCAGAAAGTTGCTGCTCCATAGGAGAATCAGATACTGTAAGTCGGTTCTTATGGAAGGAGTCAAAATCTGCTTTTGCTTCCAACTCATATTTGTTCCGCAAAACCATGTCATAATTTTCTAGAAAATTCTGTAACGAGGTTTCTGGAAATATGAACCCTTCAAAGAAAGGACTTGTACTCTCTTCGGGTAGTGTAGTGGACAGTCCGGCCCAAAACGCATCCTTCAAATAAGCAGGTGCCCAAAGTTTCCGCTGTTCATACAACAAATTTAGCCATTCACTACCTTCAAGACCGTGTGTTTTAGTTAAGTTCCTCCATCCTTCTTCAAATTCATCTACCTTCAATGAGTTGTATATTATGCCATTCATGACCGTGTGAATAGTTTTCCACTCTGGGTGTTCCCTCAATTTGTCTGGAATACTTCTAGTTATGTCCAACAGGCAAATTCGATGGCGAGATTCTGGTAATAGTTTGGCAACTACATCCTGAATTGCCTTAGAATAGTCAGTGATTATAGCATTTGGGGGGTGTTCTAACATACATGTCAACCATGCCTTAAGTAACCAATTGTAGTTTCCAGGGGTTTCATCTGCAAGCAAACCGCAACCTAACAACACCAATTGACCATGACTGTTGGATCCGATAAATAAAACAAGAGGAATCTTGTATTCAGTTCTTAAATATGTTGAATCCATGCAAACAACATCACCATAAAAATTATATGCCGATCTTGACCTAGAATCAGCCCAAAACACATTCCTTAGATGACCTTCCGTATCTAGGTCCAGTATGTAATAGAAGTTTGGATTTTTCGTCTGCATCCGAGCAAAAAATTGACAAACAGCGTCCTTTTCAACCTCGTCCAACTTCAACTGCCCCTCTTCCATTGAGTTCAAGAATTCCATGCCGACATATGGTAAATGTTCACGTCCAGCAGCTCTCACTGCTAGATCTTTGGTTGCTCCACTGGACATATTCTTGTAGCATCTGTAGAGATGGGCTTCTGATGGATTGAGTTCATGATTGTGATCAAGTTTAGCTTCCACTACATGCAACAGGCCATCACCCCATAGCTTAGCTATAAATGCAGCTTCACAATTTGTCTTCATGGATGGCCTAGATTGGTGGTAGCATGCTTTTGACTGTGCTTTGCCCTCCTTACTGCATACAAGTACAAGGCGTCGACAAAGTCCATATGTTGTAAATGATGACTTTTTTATTGTAACACCAAATCCTGTACGCATAGCGTATCGTTTATAGAAAGTGACTGCTTCACCGTAAGAGTTGAATACCATCCCTACATGAGGTACTCCATCCTCTCCTCCGGCCACTACCTGACTATCGAGTTCAACCTCGTCCAGTTTTCCCTCACCACTATCATCATAAAGAACAACATCTTTGCTCTGATTAATTTTGGCTTCATCAATGGAATCAGCTTCCATACTCTGCAAAACTGAAGAAATTACAAGCTAAGTCAAACAATACTAGAACAGAGGATCCTAGCTCAGCTGATATGCGGAAAAACCTGGGTTCAAGAAATAAATTTTAGTTTACCTACCAAAGATGCTTCAATTTCTCCAATAATTTTACCATTAGCTCAATACTCAGCATGTGTTTTATCAATGGATTGTTACCATTATTCGAGATCATTATTCCTACCTTATCCCGCAGTTCTATGACGAAGAATAAGAAACACAAAGATTGCCTCAAATCTGAACAACAGTTCAAATAGCGAACACCCTATTCAACTATTAAGATAACACCGGACGACTATTGAACGGCATCAAAAGGCTATGAACGCATCGTACCAATTAGATAACGTTATTTAGATTATATTACAACACCACAGCAAACCCCTATTTTCTTACCATTGAAAAACTCCTAGATTATTGATTCAACAGTAAGTAGTACTGCCATGCATATGAAATCGAGAAAACCCTATAAAAACGTTTATTTTCATAAGATTAGTGGTGTATATGTCGTTTGGAGCAACCAAACCGAACGAATGGATCAAGAAGCAACACAATGAACCCAAAGGCCAAGTCCATGGCGAAAACAGTATTGCAGAAAATAGGGGGGAAATCTCGAATAAGCTCAAGGGGCGGCGAGAAAGGACGGCCACGTAGGGGAGGTCCTTTGGCCGAGTCGACACCAATCACTGATTGACCCCGGAGGTAGGAAGTTGAGAGGAATTAGGGTTCTTCGCCATGGGTGGAGGAAGATGAAGAAGAAGAAGCATACCCTGTGTTTGATCACCCGGATTTCTCACCGTGTCCGGTCGGGAAGTGGGTGTGGGTTTCGGGTGCGTGTTTGGGTGGAGAGAAGTGGGGATGCGCAGAGGGAAAATAAAAGAGGAGATTAGGGATTTCAGGTTCTCCTTGGACCAGCGGTTTTCGCAGACCGGGTTCGGGTTCACAGTTTTAAAATTAAGGGAACAAAAAAACAAAATTGCACTGACAAATCTCATGGTTTACGTTCAGTCTTATTTTAAAAAATTAATAAATGTTTATAAAAATTAAATGTCCATAAAAATATTTATTTTTTTTATTTTTACAATGAGATGTTGCAAAATTATTCTAAAAGTAATCGGCGAATGAAATTTTTTTATGATTTGAAAAGCTGCAATTACCCGGTTTTTTATGAAATTTTAATTATTTAGCTAAATTTATTATATAAAATAAAAAACATTTTCTTTAGTAAAAAACAAATTTTAAAAAAATTAAATAAATCATGACCTATATAAGTAAGTTGGCAAACTGTGTGGGAATGTCTTAAATTTTTTTTTTTATGAGTAAAAAAACTCTTTTAAAAACTTTAAATTCTCTTACTTCTCATATTTCTTTAACCTATAATATTTATAGTACTAATTTTTTTCCTTATTCTTCCATGTGTATTACAATACATTGAATAGATAGTGATTATTAAAAAAAGAATTATTACATTCAGAATTTTTAAATTTTCTCATACTATAAATATTGTTGTTAGATAATTTTATATAATTTTACATTCTTATAATATAATTAATAATTTTTTTTAATTAATTTTAATAATACAATTACTAATGATTGTGCAATAGAAAAGTTAAAAGTAACGAAGAATCCTAATTTAATGGATATTTTTTATATTCACTTTGTATATCATATTACTTATATGTTCAAGATGGCGTAAGAGGAGCTAATAAATATATAAATAAATTAAGAAATACTACTATACTTATTATTTTTTTACTTCTAAAAATTAAGATTTTAGATAAATATATAAATTTTATAGTAAATTATATAAAAAAAAATTAAATTTTGATATTAAAATATGATAAAATTTTACATATAAACTTGTTTTCTATGAAAAGATATTTTTAGTTTATTTTATAATAAAAGAATGCAAAGGAAAAAAACCTATGTAACATTTGGGCAGTAGTAAAAAGTCGTAGCAACTTGTACTAAAAACAAGTAAGTGTAAACCTCCTAAATAATAAAATATAAAAATATTGAAGAAACGATTGAGAAAAAGCAAAATTGTTACATGCTATTTAAGATATCATTTATATTGAACTCACTTCTCTAGTATTTATTATACTACTTTATATTTACTTTTAGAATATTTATTTTTAATTAGTAAAATATTTTCTCAATATTTCTATGAAAATATTTTTCAAGTAATTATACAAAGAAAAAAAATTAAAAAAATTGAAAAGATATATCTCTTTTATATTGTTGGCTTCCATTATGAATCTTAAGCTTAAATTAGAAGATATAAATAAATTATTAGATGAATATTACAAAAATATGCAACTTGAAAGGGTTGACGGCAAAAAGCTATTTTTTTTTTCATTATTCGATGAAATATATATATTTATAATTCAAAATATGGTAATTATATTGCTCAAATAATGAAATATATATGTTTATAATTCAAAATATGGAAATCAAATAGCTCCAATACCCCCTTAAAGTACTACATCTAGTAGTAGTAAAAATGTTACTAGCATAATACATTCTATTTTAAATAGAAAAATCACTTCAACAAATAGATCTAATAATTTGAATGAATTAATATTTTATTTAGAAAATAATCATAGATTTTTACTTATAAAAGATCAAATTGATCATTTTGATATTTTATCATAGTGGAGCTCATAAGAATCCATTTCCTCCATTGTCTACAATAGCATTGGAGTCCTATTTTAGTGTAGATGGCATGCTGTTGGATGAAAAATGAAATTGGAGAAATGAAAAAAGCGTCAAAATAAGAATTTGCCTTAAAGATATATTAGATGCTGAAAATAGTCTTCAAGACAAAGGAAGTCATTCAACTACATCAGATGATGATCAACGAAGTTTAGAGAGTGGGAGTGAAAGTAATTATGAATAAAGGTTAGGTTTAAAAGTTGAACTTTGTATATCTTATCCATCCATAAATGTTGTAGAAGATGCTAGGGAAAAACCCGAATTGACTAGGGGCTAGGTCGGGTTCGGGTAAAACCCGACTTATATAAGATAAGTCGAGGTTGGGTATAAAATTTTGACAACCCACCCCGAACCCACTTTGCTTATTAAAATTACAAGATTATCCCTAAATTTTATTCTACCCTAAACTCTACTATAACTAGTCTCACTCTCAGCTAAATAACCCTTTCTCCCTTTCCCTTTTTTCTTTTTCCAAACCCAAACTTGCATCGCTTTCAATCGGCACTGGCGGGTCCTTCCTCCTTCCTCCTTCCAAGCGAGCGGCGTCCTCCATTGTCGCCTGGCGACGATCCTCCTTCCAAGTTAGCATTGTCCACACATTCTCTATCATTGCCTGGCTCATGTGTGTCATCCTCCATCATCGCCTGGCTCGTGTGCGTCGTCCCTTTCCTTCTTCTTCCAGCCGATGGTGACAAGACTGCTTCTACCACCACTTTTCCTTCGAGTTGCCAATGACAAGTCTACCTCTACGATAGCTTCAACAACACACAGTTCCTGACTATAAAAATTTCCATTGGCCACCTCTCACTCCAATTATGATGTGGCTTGTGAGTTGTTGAATGGATGAGTTGGAAAACATACTGATGTGGCAAAGTATCAAGTCATGATGCATGCTAAATTTCATGCCTCTACATGATGCATGAGTATTTTCATTTTACTTATACATGCTACCAAGTATTCTCCTATTAAATTCTACATGATGCATGAATTGCATCATGCAATTAATTTTAAGTACAATCATGCCTACATCAATCTATCTATCATTGATTTCATCTTAATCATTGAGCTAGAGGATCATGACTTTGATCTCATTATATTCCTATTTGCCCAAACAACATGGCATATATGCTTCTTTACTAGCAAACACTCAAACACCCTAGATGGCCACCATTTATAACTTAGGGCACTTAAGAATCTCTGGAGTGAGCAAATCTATACTTCCCTCAAATCACTCAAGCACAAGAAGACAACCTCATGACTCTTCTCATTCCAAAGACCTCCATAGTGACACCATATCATAGTTACTAGCCATGAGAGTGCCACTAATGTAGACTAAAACATTAAAGCTTCAATAATCATGTTTGACATGTTGACAATAGCTTAAAGGACCTATAGTAGATAATGTTTGCAAGTCTTGAATGAAATATGATGTTATCGGAAGCGCAAGACTAATCTAAGTAATATTATTCCCACGAGGAGAC
Source organism: Costus lasius (assembly GCA_027563935.2). NCBI lineage: Eukaryota > Viridiplantae > Streptophyta > Magnoliopsida > Zingiberales > Costaceae > Costus > Costus lasius. Next base: position 22,206,237 of record CM050446.2, on the reverse strand, counting down.
GCTAAATACCAATGAATTATGATCTCACTAGCTAGACATACCAAATTAATTGATTTAATTAAACTAAAGCAAGTACTAAGCAAACACAGCAAACAATAATCAAATATTAGGAAGAAAGACAATATAATAAACTTCAGAATTAGGCTTCACCACATCAATTTCAAGTGACAGACAATATGAATCTATCTATTAATCAATTTAAACAAGTTAAAAGGAATTTGTCCTAATTCACAAGTTATCCCCTCTAATACGTAGGTTTCATTACAAGTGATCCAATATTGTAATTCACCACTTAGTACATCTCTCATCATCTAATGCATGCAATTATTTGGCCAAAATATTACATCAAATTAAATCAAAATTATAATTAAATTAACATTGTTCAAATAATGTAATAAAGAGAGATCACAAGTTCAAGACATAAGAAATACAATGGGTTACAATTCCTCTAGGAATCGAACCCAAGCTATCGCCGAAGCTTATTGCACTAGTTTTGCTCACCTCTGAGTGCTTTGGATGTACATGAATCCCCTTTTTAGGGTTAGGAGGTCTCTATTTGTGCTTGTGGTTGTCCCTTCATCAAGATTTTCCAAAAAAGGGTCAAGAGTGATAGAATTGGGCCTTACAATCTATGTCATAGCTTCTGATAAGGATCATGGACTTGACTATAATATCTTCTTTTGTGCACTGGAGATAGAATCACTATCTATCATAGGCTTTATGGCTAGTGATGTCTTCCACTTTAGAATTGCCACGGGATAGGAAGAATTATTGGCTATAATAGGGATCATAACCTATATTCTAACCTCTTTTGGTGTAGCACGCCTTAGATAACATGAGGTCATGGCTAGTGATAGGGATCATGGCTTCAACTGTGATCTCCTTAGCACTGAGATAGCTACTTCAGAGAAGGATTATTGCTTGTGATGTGGATCATGGTCTACCTTGATGTCCTTACTTTGTGTTGCAGTTAGATCATGACCTATGAATATGGTTATGACTATGGTCGTGATCTGCTGGGTAGCTTCAAATTGCTTAAAATTTGATGATTTACTTAGTTTCATCTTAAGGAATCATGCCATGGGTTCAAATTCCATAAAATCTATTAATTTTTGGGCTTTTTATTCAAAAACTACACAAAATACAAGGAAAAATATAGATTCAAAACAAATAAACATATTTAAGCCAAATTTAATGAAAAGGTACATAAAAATGACTCAAGCCAAGCCACAATGTCAATAACCTATGTGGGACATGATGATGGCCAATAACATACCCATTAATTTTGGCAATAATCAAGTAAGATCATCAACAAACATACCAATCCTCAAGCATAAATACTCCCTTGAGTGAGGAAAAGGAGACTATTTGGACCAACACACTATAACACTAGTACTAGGGGCAATAGTGGTAGTATGAACAAAAAATAAGAAAGTAAATAGTTGCTCATAGCAAGTGCTACAAGAGGTTTAACTCAATTACTCTAGAAATTAACCTACTATATCATCATCATTGCAAGGAAACTTTGCCCCTACTTATAGGTGCACTTTGCCTAGGTGATGATGGACAAACCACTCTAGTAAGTCCTCGTGAATCCAAAAAGTATTACGATAACTACTAAAGTGGGAAGTCAAAATAGGAGCATTCAACATTATCAACATACATCGACTACCATCAGGGGGTAGGCGTTGGTTGACTTTGTTGTGGAACTAACTCATGTCTTGCCTCTATCAACATTGTCAAAGGCATCCCCATGGATGAACCAAAATCCTAGCAATTAAATATGGATGGATTAGCCACAAATTAGGGCTCATGTGTGGGAGTTACAATTGATTTGTAAGAGGAGAGGCTTGGCTGTGCCATGATGCTTTATTTTTGGACCACCAATAATGAGGCTGCATGTAATGCTTTCACTTGAAAACTACTTAGAGCAACTTAAGTAGCTTACACTAGAAAATTACTTGAAGACAACGAAAATAATATTGAAACATACTAGCACCCTCACGTTGTTTGCATCTTCCATGGACACTCAAATGCCAACCCTCATCACTAGATGCTGAAAATTCCTAAAATCAACTCTAAAGTCATGAGCATCGAAGAGAGCATGCTAGATTATAGCAATAAAGTATAACATTACCTACTAGCATAAGGAATTATGATAGGGCAAATACCTACATGAAGAGGTGTGCACAATTTAGTTAACTGAACCATGAGGCAATTATAGAAAGGTTAATCAATAACTGGTTAAACAATTTTTCAGCTTGATTAACCTTAAATTTTCAGTCAATCGATAATTTCACAAAATAATATAAAATAATTGATAATAATTATAAAATATAAAATTATAAATCATTATATAAATTCTTAAACTAAATAATACACACTAGATAGTAGAAAATACATAATAATTACAATAGAAGAATAACTTGAAGTTGAAGGCGCAATTGAGATTTTAAATTTGGGAGTATGAAAAGAAAAAAAAAATCCTAAGAAAAAAAAAATAAATTTGATATATAACAAAACCCTACTAGACACAAAAAAGAACATCATGAAAAAAGAGGACTCAACCCAACAAGCTTCCAAGTAGCAATATGGTTACAAGGACACAGTCCAAACACCAATGTAAGAAACCGGTATTATGTTACAAATAGTGATTAATTAGCGGATGAATTTGTTTAAAAGAACAAGAAGGCAGTGATGGCATCCCCCCACATGGAGAACTAATAATATGTTCTCCATAATATTTTCCTATGATCTAATTAAATGAAAATATACTGGGCAATCATAATGATCATTAATAATTTCCATTTGATAAGAACAAAAATTATATAATTCACTGATAAAAATATAAAACAATTAAATGGCCAGCATAATTAAAAAAAAATGCCTGTCAACTAAATAAAACTGACATGAGTAGCTCAAGGGAATATAAACCATTTCGAAGATTGACAACCTCATCAAGTAACAATCATCTGCATACACCTTAATCTGGGAGGCCTCTTGGCTCGCGGAACATACCATCAAAATTCAACTCAAGGTTTGCCTCACTTAGATTAATCACAAAATGAAAATTGTCTAACGAATAAATGATGTTCTAACAGTAATTCATCCTCATATCTATGGTTGACATTATCAAGTTGCATAGCGGGACAGTAGCACAGACAGCATCCACTGAAGCCTTCCTCAGCCAATGTATCACGACATCATTTCCCCTAGTTCAGTTTCTCAATTAGTTCATTGATATGATCCTCTCGGTTGCCTGTATCACCGCCGTCCTTGTAAAGCTTTTTCTTCATCCGCAGCCGACTTTCTGGACATTTGAGTTTAAATGGCCACAGGAAACTGGTAACCTCCTTGAAATGTGGTCCTACTGTGGCAATCTCATGTACTACATCTTCGAGACAAATAATGCCGTACTCCCCAAGAGCCTATTTCATGTAGAAACGACCTTTTCAATTAATATGCATGCCTATAAAGTCAGTACTAGTACTTCAAAGTAAAAAAATTAAACAAGAGGCAACACGAAAGAATAAATAATAGAAGCAAATCGCAAATGTTTAACAAGAATTATGTGGAAAAAATCGTAAGAAACTTTCTTGGTTAACAAAATGGGATATGCTAATTTATTATTAAAAGTAATGAACACATCAACATGTTAGCTCCTACAATTGGCACAGAATAGCACACGTATGTACATGTATGATATACATATGTATATGTAACTGATTGGTACTATTGGTACCGTGTAATGGTACCAACTGGTATACCAATCCATCGCTTTTTAAAACCTTAGCTATATGTAGCTCATTCGGGTTGGATCTAAAATAGATGACATGGAATTGCCAAAATACAAACTGATGATCTTCAATGTATTTATGCTGCTAAATGGTCATACAATGTTTTGTTACGGTAATGGAGTTAACTTTTTATATTTATGATCTGCCTTCTTTTAAACTTCTGGGTTGTTCCGTAGCTTCTTCAACTACCAAAACTACCCAGGTAGAAGAAAATACAATGAAAATACTTTTATGTATATCTATATAATAACTTTGTTACATGGATTCTTCCTAATGTACCATTCAACGTGGAACATCTCAAGTCATCAAGCTTATACAAAAAGAAAAAAAGACACTGAATTGTTGACATGTCTTGACCACTAAATACTATGCAAATCAGGTAAGATCTCCACCAAGAAAAATATCAGCTGTGCGAAATATGTGGGTTTAAACAAACTTTCCAGTAGGATATGAATGAGTTTAGCTTTTCTAAATCTGGACAAATTTCATTTGCAACTTAGAAGCACATTTATAACAAAGGTAAAATTTTCCTTGTTCGGATTTTGCTATAAAAAAGTTTCAATTATTGACATTTATTCAATTTTTTTCAGGGAATCTACATAAGATATTAGGCAGATCCAGCTTCAAAGAGGAAGAAGAGATTCCTAGGAATCAGCACCAATTGTATCATATTTAATCAGAAAGCAAGTATAGAAAGAAATTAATATGGCATTCAAAAAAATGGAACAGTGTAGATGGAAATACAGATTCATTCTGAAATTATTGACTATTCTATAGATGTGGGATGAATACGAGAAAATATATTAATGGCAAGGAATTCTTGATTTATAGGAAAATGTAAACTAAAATTACAGTCTTTAGGTAGTACAAAATATTTTTAATACAATTTTACCTGCTCAATGACATTGTTGTCCGTAAGAGGAGTCCTATCCTTGTCTATTTTTCCAGTGCCTGTTTTGTAAATGAGCTCCCTCACACTTTTAAGATTAGGATAGCTATAAATTTGAAGCAATTTAGACTGGCATGACAGAGGACAAGAGAGAGATATAGTGCAAGGTTTTAAAAAACCGTTCCGTCGGCGACGGAACGGTACCAGGCAGTTCGTCTGGTGGAACCGCCGAACATAGGCGGGGCTGGCGGGCGAGCGGAGGCGAGTGAAGGCAGGGGCCACAGGGCGGAAGCTTCGTTCGAAGCATTTGGAGGCGCCGGAAGCTTCGTTCCGGCAGCGGAAGCTTCGAAGCTTCCGGCGGCAGCGGAAGCTTCCAGCTACCGCCAACCTCCCGCCTCTGCCATCCGCTGCCGCCGCTGTCGTCCGCCGCCGTTCCGCCCGGAGGCGTGTTCCGGTGCCGATGCTTCATCGGACCGGTACCGTACCACAAAAACCGAGCGGTACAATATGGTTTTTAAAACCTTGATATAGTGTACAAGAAAAGGCTTTAACATTCTTACCCATAAGAGACAAATGGTTCTACACTGAGTAACATCCTTAAATTTGATTCATTTGCTCTCAGAAACACACCACTTAATATATGTCTCAACCGTAACTTGTTCAAAATTTTCCTTGTTTGGGGATGCAGGTCATTTGATCTGCAAGGTTAAATTAAAGCAAAAACAGCAAGAGAATAAATCTAACGAAAAGAAACAAGATATTAGAAACAGAAAGAAAATGTAAAATTACATAGTGTCTAGCTCACCCATGGATGCGGATAACAAAAAGTAGCTTAGACTTTACTGTGTCACTAGGTGATTTCCGAAGCTTTAGTCTCCTTTTCATGCGCACAAAATCCAATTCCTACTAAATTATATTCCATTAGGATAGAACAGAGATAATTAAACTTTTCCTACACAGAAATCAACTAAAGCTGCCTACATTTATTTTATTTTTGTAATATATATATATATATATATATATATATATATATATATATATTACAAAAATTGATGAAATTAAGAATGCAAAAGAAAAAAGGGCGAAACAACTATGTAATGAATCAGGGTGTTTTTTTTTCAGCAAATCACTAACTTGTCAGCATAAAAGACAGGCTGTTCAATGAATGAGAAGGCAACTGCAACCAAAACCTAGCAGCAAAGATTGAGAAGGAATAAAGAGAACTAGTTTCCAAATCCAAATAAGTGCCTATAATCTGCAATCTACACAACACAATTTTGTGTGACACCGAAAACATCCTTTAATTTCTTAAAAAGAGTGACTCAACTAAGTTTTTCAACAAAACAAGAAATACATGTTTTAATGGCTCCATTACTCAATTAAATTTTTCAACAAAGACAAGAAATCAATGTTTTAATGGCTCTACGAGACAAGGTTTAAAATTTCAATAGGTACCATTGTACCAGCCCTGTCTTAGACACTATCTGACATACTATATGCACCAACACTGCATGCACCTGTACGAACTGGTATGTACCACGCATTCGGGATAATACTAATCAGTTTTAAAAACCATACTATGAGTGTCTACTTACTATACTGAGATGGTTTAATAAATGTGCATGCCAAATTTAAAGAAACAATAATGATTTATCTAGGAATGGAGGCGACAGTGTTATTATAACTAACCAATCAAAATCAAGAAGAAACTTTATAAATAAATAAAAGAATTTTACATGCAGGCTGGCTTTCCAAGTAAGAAGTCTTACCATGTCTCGATACCCTTTAACAAAATCCTCAGGCCTTTTAATGGCAGGTTTCAAGTGCTCTTTACTTCTCTTTTTCTCTGCTAGTCGCTCCCTTTTCTTAACAGCCCACTCCTCATTGATTTTTCTTTTCTTCAGCACCGTCTCTTGGACATAGTTCAGTGGCTGTGGTTCCTCATCCGCCATCACAGTCTATTTTGCAAGTAAACTCCTCAAGTGACTTACTGCTATAATAAATCTGATAATATTAGATAATCAAACCATAAAAGGTAAAATGGAACTTCAAATCTACTGAGCAAGTAAGCGTTGAGAATGTTGTTACAAGCTTGTAACAACCACTAGAGTACCTAAACACCAAAATGAAAATGATGTTCACTACAGTGAGCTTCAATACCCCGAGAGAATAAAAAAAACCAAAAATCGTCTTTTCTAGGTGAAAGTTCAAATTCATAGCAGACTACCAACATATCAGAGCAACGCAGAAAAAAGTAGAATAAGAACAAAAAGTTAACATCGCTGCTAATTGTTTAGTAAAAAGAAACAAAACTTCATGTGCAGTTAATTACAGGAGAACAAAAACCTTGATAATAATAAAATCTAAATAAACTAAGCGGTAAAAATAAAATCAGCCGATACTAATAAAGTACACAATGATCAAAGAGAAAAGGTCCTAGTAACTATTAAAGAGCAACCCAAGACACAAAAGGAACCAAACTATTACGCAAAAAATCAAACGAAAAAGCCAGATCGACAATTTGATCTAATAATCACAAAGTAAAAAAGGAACATGTAATCCATACATTCGAATAGAAAAAAAAGGAACATTAAACTGTTAGTTGTTTAGCAATTTAGGGTTTCTAGCTTTCTATCTCTAAATCAAAATCGAAAGAAAAGAAAACAAATATTAGGTTTAGGGTATTGCATACCAACTCACAGTGGACTGTGGAATATGGACGACGACGTGAAGAGTGAAGACTAGTAGATGACTTCGCTGTCGCTTCGAGTTGAAGATGGCGATGAGTAGACGGCGGGGAGTCGAAGGTGAGTAGACGGTGACGAGTAGATGGCGAGGAGTAGTTCGTCGGCGTCGCGGACTTCGAAAGGCACTGGAGGCGGCGGAAAAGAGGGCTGGCCGGGACGGGCGAGTGGGCGACGAGATTAGCGTTTAGGAGGACAGCGGGCTGGCGGCAACGGGCGAGTGGGCGACGAGAAGGGTTTTGGCGGCTTTGATAATCGGCGAGGGCTGGGAGAAATCTGAAATCTAAAAGGTGAATGGGTATTGGGTAAAAGGATAGGCGCACTATTGGGTAATGGGTTACGGGTGTGGATTGCGCATATTTAAATTAAAATGATAAATATATATATATTTTTAGTTTATATATATAATTATCCCACCGAGGTATCTGTGATGCCCATAAATCCCGAGGCATACCGAGTGCGACAAATGGCTTTCCTCCTCGATCATCTGGCGTGGGGGACAAGCATAGAGGTCACTTGAGTTTGACTTAGTTGGTTGAGTTAAATCCATTAATTGGTTGATCAAACTAGTCATCCCTAATTTGGGGTTTTGAGCAAAGGACGCATTAGGAAGGCACGGATGCTCACCCTAACATGTGCAATGGGTGTGCATGTAATTTGGACCTGGGCCTAACATTCATATTGAATTGTTAGCGAGCCCATAGTCTGACTTAAGCACGGGCCCTGGTGGCGCACATGTGGCACCTTAGATGGCGACACATGGCATGTATGTGGTCGGCGGCCTAGGTTTTAAATAGACCTCAGGGGCCATGGGGTGGCGTTAGAATATGTTCAAGAGTCTAGGTTTTTCCTCAGGATATTCTGATGTAACAGCTGGAGAGCCAGGCGAGGTAGAGGGAAGCACGGTGCGTTTATCCAGTTCCATACACACATACGCATTATCAGGGCATCGTGCGTAGATAGTGGATAGCAACGTCTCACGATCATCCTGCTTCCTTCGGCGACGATCTTCCTTGGTGGCAGCAAGGGGCGTCCTTTCCACGTAGGCCACTTCTCCCCCCCCCCCCCCCCCCCCCCCCCCCCTACATCGCTCGTCCGTGGTGGTAGCAGGATCGGCCTCCATCTCCAGACGACGTCTACATGGAATCGGCGACGTCCAGGCAACGTCAAACGAGCAGTGCTCATTCTTGACGTTGGAGTCTTTGTCCATGCCTGTGAACCCTTCCAGGCGAACATCTTGCGACAACAGCGACTCCTTCGGCGGATTCTAGGGCCTCAACACTCACCGGACGAGACCAAGTGACGAGTTCATCCTGTCATCGTGTGCTTTCAGTGACACGTCTGCATGCAACCTAGCGGAGGCACTAGGGCTCGATCTTGGCAGCGGCATAGTGCTAGCGTTCCAGCGAATCCATCGACGATTGGCTCGGCAACCAGCAACGACTGGCGATGAGCGCAGGCAGTGAATGTGGGCAGAGCTTGCGGACAACCCATTGCGTTGCACGTGCGTGAAGACAACGCTAACACGCTCTTGAGTGCGTGCATGAGATTCACATGGCGTGGCGCTACTTGGCCGGGTGGGCTGTTTTCCTGCGTGCATGAAAGCGTGAATCTCACATGCACGGGTAGAGTTCTAATTTGGGTTCGACGCATGGCTCTGGATTAGGGCTTTCTACGGATAGGAGTGTGCAAAAAAACTGTCGAACCATTTGTTACGCCCATGATGCAAACGGACAAACGGGAATAGTAAGATAGAATAAAGTATAGATGAAAATTTAATCTATCTGACGAGGGATGGGACTTGTTGACACTGTCCGCAAGTGCACAGAAATGTCGCACTAATATAAAAGATATCGTCTCCCACAGGGAACAAAGTGAGTACTAGAAAATCTAATTCTTGGAATCTAAGCTAATCAAATCGTGGTTTTTGGAGCTTGAAAACTAAAATTAAGCAGGACAGTAAACAAGAAATCAAACAACTACGGCAGGAAAAATATATGAGAGAGAATATCAGGGAATATCAGGGCTGTGGTTTCCACCACTCTGACGATTCTATTTGCGCTAAGAGATAAATACCGGTTATAAGGATTTACAGATATGCATAAGGAATCTACCATAGGGTACAAGATGCCCTCTTTCGAGTGTACACCCCGGTATTTGCCTAGAACGTCTCCTACTTTCGCTGTGGACCGTTTTCGACAAACCCACTGAGCTCCGTAGCAGATTATGAACCCTCGAGTAAAGAACACGCACTTTCGCGTCGCGTCTTCACAAGATTCACATAGAGGTTCGGTCGTTACGGTCAAACTTTCGTTATGGACCGTAACAACTATGACATGACGATACTTGGCCAAAGTAAAGATCAAGATATTAATACTTCTAGTGAAATATGCTCAGAATATAATCCAAAGAACAAGATTAAAATAAGAGTTGCAAACAGAATTCGTCAGAGGGCTTCAACCTAGCCCCGATACAAAATTTACGCTACAACCATCGTTGAATCGCTAAAAATCCTCTCTTTAAACATAGGAAAATTACAGGAAAAGGTTTCTAGGAGGGAGGAGAAGATAAACCGAACGAAATAACCCAGGATTGCAAGGTTCCGATGATCAAATCTTCAAAAATCCGCTCGAAGTCGCCGAATCGCCGTGTTCTTCCACCCTAGCCGCTTCGTCGCCCGATTGCTCCCTTCTTAGGGCACGAAAATTGGGTCTTTTATGCTCTCTGTGTTCGCCCCCGAAGTAAGCTTTCCAAAAAGTCCTTACTTGCTAAATTTTGACTTGAATCGGTCCAGAAATCGGCGGAAAATCGAGAGGGGGTCGTGCTGCTCCGATGTCTTCACGGGTGAACCCTGCGGGGTGTTGGGGTATGCCCTTAAGGCTAATGTTTGAGGCCTTGGGATTGTATCAGTATCATGTATAAACTCTTATGTTTATAAAGGCAATGGTTGTTATTCAGTTTGTTACATTGTCTGCTGCAATAAGTGTACTTCTGAATGATGTCTCAATGCTGTTCAGCTAGGCTGACATGCTCTATGTCCTTAGTCAAGATATCTTGGTGAACATGAGACAGCCTTGATATGATTGAGACTAATATGTGTTCTAATCTTATAGGATGCTTCGAGCATGGAATAAGATGTAGACTCATGGGTACATTGGATGTACTGGACAGACCCTACTAGGATATTCAATTGCTTGTCACAATGTGAATAATCCTTGAATGCAACAAGTGGCACATATCCTCTGACTTGAGATCACTTGTGTTTCTAAATGATAATTGTCATTGTTTTGAGGTAGTTCAATATCATTTGAAACATAATGGTTATAGACTATCTTGGATAATGATCATGAGTCAGCTTAGGGCACTAGTGATAGATATAGGATTGCCGTCTCCTTGTTTAAGGAGTGTGATGTTCTACTGGGGGCCCCCCTGGATGAGATGATTGAGAAAGTGTATGGCCATACCCAGGTGACTATGTTCATCTGATCTAATCATGCTCATCATATTGGAGTTACAGGCTTGACTCGCTTGTCCAATAAGAACATCCAGTGGCAAAGGAAATTTGTATGCCTCGTGAAGTGGATTCACACTTGTGCTGTGGTTTGGGTGTAGTCTTGGAAGACTCTTTCCTTTATATCGGGAGACAGTGATGTGTTGCTAGATACCCCTCACTGATTGTGATAACATAAGTTATCGTTACCGACATTTAAAGTAAACCCTTAGGGTCGCACAATTTGATGATATGGCTTACTCATGTCAGATAGTGTGGACTGAATTGTTTTGGTTCAGTTTAAAGGGATTTAAACTCTGATTGTAAGTGAGATCTGGCCTGATCATGTTTGATTGGTTAGGGCTTGAGATCGGTAAGCTTCGATCGAGAGATTGGATGCTAGATCGGTGAGATCAGGGGCATCAAGAGATGAACGGTCAGATCTGGAACCTTAGGGTTTAATTTGATCTGGACTCAAGGCTTGGCTTGATTGGTTTTGAACCAAACCAATATGAACCGGCTCATATGTGAGCGCATGGTTCAAAGGGGAGATGCATATGCGTTCGGTTCACTTGGGTGAACGCATCAACGCATGAAGTGAAGGCTTACTATTTTTGGAAGTGGCGGTTTCCAAAATAGCTTCTCAACGCCTCACGTTCACCACTCCTCACGTTTTGTCGCTCCTTCCTTTTGACGGATATTCACTCTCGTCTGATAGAGGTGTTGACGACAAGGAGCTCTCGGCCAAGGAAAAACATCTCCTCCCTTCCATTCGACAAGGAGACTTGAAGATCTTTGCTAGCACAAGGATCAACAAGGAGGCGCCATCTATCTTCTTGTGTGCGGTACCTTCGGAGGAAAGCTTCTTGCGATCTTCTTCCAAAGCTCCATCAAAGCGATGGCCATGGTATGAATCTCTTCTAATCTATACTAGTTCATGAAAGTTGATCATATGACAAGTTAAAAGATCTATAGAAACCCTTGCTTCCGCTTGTTTTATGTTATGCGTCTATCTAGGGTTTCGCTCCCCCTTGAAGGGGACTCTTCAATTGGTATCAGAGCGTGTGTTTATTGCTTGTTCATATGATTGCTTGATCTTCATGTTTGATCCATGAATGCGCTTATGCATAGATCTAGAGTTAACATGCGAAAATACATGCTTGTATGTTTTTACTCATGTTGGCGCATGTTTTATGTTGACGCTTGTAAATGTTGTTTTTACCAAAACATTATATCTTGCGTGCATCACCATTAGATCTAAGTGACGCCTGCTATAAACCCTTAGACGGGTTAGTAGGGTTGAAGTCATCCTCTAGAAAAGATCCAAATAGTCTGATCAGACCATCTGATAGCCTAGATGGGTTGACCAGATAGCACCTGTGCGCAAGCACGAGGTGGCTATAGGTCGACTGCATCAAGGGCGTGTAGCGAGGTCTGGTTGAGACAACCATTGAACGCACATGAGTTAGGCCCGGGATCACACCCGCTTGCCAGAACTCATGAAGGCTGTTCAGCCCTTGGCGCATGCATGGTTGACCATTAGGTCAACTCAAGTCAGTTAAGACTTGGTGCATGCAAGGGCAGTGGATCTGACTAGATATGATGAGTGGATCCCTATTAATGGACCGTTGTAAGGTAGTAGGGCTCATAAGACAAATAAAATTGATTCCAAAGGGATTTTGAAAATTTTTATTTTGTTAATGGATCACATGTTGATTGGATATCATGTGCTTGTTTATTTTATCTTATGTGGGTTGCCCTTTTTAATGTGTGTTGTGCTGGGGCCTGCGTGCCTGGATTAAAATTGTAAATTAATATTATTGTGATCTGCGTATCACATTTTAATTAATTTTTTGTGTAATTGACCTGCGTGTCAATCTTGTCTAGATAGATTAAATTGTAATTTTAATTAGACAAGAGCACAGAGCACACATGGCATTGGCGCATGCAGCAGTGGCTTGACTAGGTGGGAGGTCTAGGGTTCGACCCTAGGACAGGCGCATTTACCTGGTGGGCGCACCTGAGCTGCAGTGGGCGCTTGGGCCCTGGGTTGGGCCAGATGAGATGCAAAAGACCCATGAAGAAAGATCAAGTGAAGACTTAAGTGAATATTAAGGTCTTACTTAGGGTTAATGGGCTTTTACCACATAAGATCAGCATGCTTTCTACTTATCGTTTTTATAATTAGAAGTGCATGATTTGTTTATCTTCTGCTATCACCATAGGGTTTGCATGATAGTTAAGAAGATAAAAGACCGTTAAAATCCAACGCTAAAATATCAAGCTCGATAGCCTTCTGACGCGAAACCTCACTGTTCTGACTATCGTTGGAGCCGTGTTGTACCCACTCAGTGGGCACGTCCATCTATCTTCAGACGGTGTGTGATTTCACCTGCGTGTTATAGAGAAGGGATTTATCGCTTCTCGTTGCTCAGCATAGCACGTGGTGGTCCAGGGAGTAGGTCAGGTCAGCTTGACCATGTGGGCTACATATGGGGCATATGTTAGCTATATGGAGGCAGCCATCTGTGGGATCAGAGACTGTGTTGTACCAACTCAGTTGGCACAGTCGGCTGGATTGCCCAGATGAAGGGGAATCGCACGGGTTGGCGATTGGCAAGGACTGCCTACCAGAAATTAGTGCTTGTACTCTCTGTGCATCTTATCTCGCCTGAGCGGGACGCGGAGACCAAGTATGAAATCTGGATCCCATCTCACTAAAAGAGTGATAACTCTTTCGGACTGTTTTAATGGATTTTTCAGTCAGATAAAATAGTGAGAAAAGAATCTTTCTTAAGTCCTGGATTGATTCTAAACATTGATACTGACCTTGCTGTTCTTGCATTGTTGTAGATTCCTGCAGCAACGAACACCATGAGCTTCAATGTGCGATCCCTACTTGAAAGGGAGAAGTTTGCTGGGCCAAACTTCTCAGACTGGTACGGACACCTTAAGATTGTTCTTAAGGCAGAGAGGAAACTGTATGTCCTCGAGACGGCTGTGCCGCCTCAACCCGCTCCGAACGCCGCAAGGGCGGTTCGGGATGCCTATGAAAAGCATGTCAATGATAGCAAACCTCAAGATGCTATATGCTGCACAGGCGAGGACTGAACGCTATAATTTGACCAAGCTTTTCTTTCAGAGCAAACTGGCTGAAGGGAGTCCAGTGGGAGCTCATGTGCTCAAGATGATTGGGCACAAAGAGGCTCTAGAGAAACTGGGGCATACCATCAATCAGGAGCTTGCTGTAGACATTATTCTGCAGTCCCTCCCGGCCTCTTTCGATCCGTTCATTATTAATTTTAATATGAACAAGATCGACTGTACTCCGGCAGAGTTGCTGAATATGCTCTTGACTACAGAGGAAACTCTAAAGGGCAAGCCTTCAACCTCTGTCTTGATGTTCCCTTCCAGGAACAAGAAGAAGGGGAAGAAGGGCAAAGCCCCTGTCAAGAACTACAACAAGGCTCTGAAACAGAAGGTTAAGCGGTCGAAGGAATACAGATGTTTCCACTGTGGCCAGCTGGGTCACTGGAAAAAGGACTGTAAAGCGCTCCAAGGAGACAAGAAGGGAAGCATCGCTTCTGGCTCAGGTATTTTTGTGACTGAGGTCATGTTTTCTTCTTCTATTTCATGGGTGTTGGACACTGCATGTGGAGTTCACATTTGCTCAAATGTACAGGAACTCAAGAGAAGAAGACAGGTGGGACAGCATGAGGTGGACCTACGAGTTGGGAACGGGGCACGGGTTGCTGCTGTTGCTGTAGGGGTTTATTACATCTCATTACCATCTGGACTTGTATTAGAACTGGACAATTGTTATTTTGTTCCGAGTATTACGAAAAATATTATCTCTATTCCTGCTCTTGTCAGGAAAGGTTTTTCCTTTGAATGCAATATTTCAAAGTGTGTTCTTTCTTTAGATAATATTGTTTATGCTTCTGGATCAATTAACAATGGGTTATTCATGTTGGACATGGAATGTTCTATACAAAATATTGATAATAAGAAAGCCAAGTATGCTGATGACAGCACCTTGTTATGGCATAGTCGTTTAGGCCATATTAACAAGAAACGCATTAAGCGGTTGCATGATCATGGACTGCTGGGATCATTCTCCTATGAGGAGATTGATACATGCAAAGCTTGTTTATCGGGTAAAATGACGAAGTCTCCTTTTCTTCACAAAGGTCAAAGGGCTTCAGGTTTACTTGACCTTATACACAGTGATGTGTGTGGGCCATTTAGTAAACATGCCAGAGGTGGCTATTCGTACTTCATTACCTTTACTGATGATTTCAGTAGATCGTACTTCATTACCTTTACTGATGATTTCAGTAGATATGGGTATGTCTATCTAATGAGACATAAGAGTGAATCTTTTGACAAGTTCAAAGAGTTCAAAAATGAAGTACAAAATCAGCTAGGCCGAAATATCAAAGCACTTCGTTCTGATCGAGGTGGTGAATACCTAAGTCGAGAGTTCACTGACTATCTAAAGGAGTGTGGGATTATCTCACAGCTCACTCCGCCAGGAACACCGCAGTGGAATGGTGTGTCCGAGAGGAGGAACAGAACATTACTTGATATGGTTCGTTCTATGATGAGTCAGGCTACTCTACCTTACTCCTTTTGGGGATTTGCACTGGAGACAGCTGCAAAGGTACTAAACCGAGTGCCATCCAAGGCAATTTCTAAGACTCCATATGAGTTATGGTATGGGAAACAGCCTAGCTTGACATTTATCAAGATCTGGGGTTGCGAGGCTTATGTCAAAAAGCTCACCTCTGGGAAACTAGAGAGCAGATCTGAGAAATGCTTCTTTGTCGGTTACCCTAAGGAAACTAAGGGTTATTATTTCTACGATCCCAAAGAGAACAAGGTATTTGTTGCTCGGACGGCCATTTTTCTTGAGAAGGAGTTTCTTCTGCAAGAGGCCAATGGGAGAGAAATAAAACTGGATGAGAATCCAGAAGAAGGACAAAGTAGTCAAGCACAGTTGGATGAGCCTGAGCCAGTAGAATAGGTTATTGAACAACCTGAGGCTCAGATATCACGGGAACCGCGAAGATCGGGAAGGATCCGTCGACAGCCTGAGCGCTATGACGGAGTCTACATCATTGATCATGATGAACCCCTTACTTATGCGGATGCGGTCAGTGGACCGGAGTCAGCTAGATGGCTTGAAGCTATGCGAGCCAAGATGGACTCCATGTCAGATAACCAAGTCTGGGATTTGGTTGATCCGCCTCAGGGAGTAATCCCTATAGGATGTAAATGGATCTTCAAGAAGAAGATTGACATGGATGGTAACGTGGTTACCTATAAAGGCAGGCTAGTTGCGAAAGGTTTCAAACAAATCTACGGGATAGATTATGATGAAACTTTCTCTCCTGTAGCTATGTTCAAGTCTATTCGGATTATACTTGCGATAGCGGCATATTATGATTATGAGATCTGGCAGATGGATGTGAAGACTGCTTTCCTTAATGGAAAACTGGATGAGGATGTGTATATGACACAACCTGAAGGTTTCACTAATCCATCAGATCGTCATAAAATATGCAAGTTAAAGAAGTCCATTTATGGACTTAAGCAAGCATCAAGAAGCTGGAATATTCGTTTTGATGAATCAATCTCTGAATTTGGTTTCATCAAGAATGACGATGACCCGTGTGTATATAAGAGGTTTAGTGGGAGCGTAATTACTTTCCTAGTCCTCTACGTCGATGATATCTTAATCATTGGAAACGATATTCCTGAACTGCATGCTGTCAAAGCATGGTTAAGAAAATGTTTCCAGATGAAAGATCTAGGAGAAGCAGCCTATGTGTTAGGTGTGAAGATCTACAGGGATAGATCTAAGAGGCTTCTCGGGCTGTGCCAGAGTACTTACATCGATAAAGTCCTGGAGAGATTCCATTTAGAGAATTCTAAAAGAGGATATCTTCCAGTCAGACATGGTCTGAATCTTTCAAAGAGTCAGTGTCCACAAACACAGACTGAGAAAGATGAAATGGACAATACGCCTTATGCTTCGGCTATTGGGTCCATTATGTATGCGATGTTGTGTACTCGCCCAGACGTCGCTTACGGGTTAAGCGTGACCAGTCGATTCCAAAGTAATCCAGGTCAGGCGCACTGGATTGCAGTCAAGAACATTTTAAAATATCTGCGGAGGACCAAAGATATGTTCTTAGTATATGGTGGTCAGGAAGAACTCAGTATAGAAGGATATACTGACGCTTCGTTCCAATCGGACCAGGATGATTTCGGATCGCAATCAGGCTATGTTTTTAGCTTGAATGGAGGAGTAGTGGTGTGGAAGAGTTTCAAACAGTCTATTGTTGCTGATTCCACAACAGAAGCCGAGTATGTTGCAGCCTCGGAAGCATCTAAGGAGGCAGTGTGGATTCGTAAGTTCGTTCAGGAACTTGGTGTTGTTCCTTCGAGTGCAGATCCTTTGGTTATCTTCTGTGATAACACTGGAGCAATCGCACAAGCAAAGGAACCACGGTCGCACCAGAAGTCCAAGCACATACAGAGACGGTTTCATTTGATCCGGGAGATCATTGATCGAGGCGAGATCAAAGTCTGCAAGGTTCATACAGATGACAATCTGGCTGACCCGCTTACCAAGCCTCTGGCGCAGCAGAAGCATGAGAAGCACTGTAATAATATGGGTTTGAGATTTCTCAACCATTAGATTAAGTGCAAGTGGGAGATTGTTGGGGTATGCCCTTAAGGCTAATGTTTGAGGCCTTGGGATTGTATCAGTATCATGTATAAACTCTTATGTTTATAAAGGCAATGGTTGTTATTCAGTTTGTTACATTGTCTGCGGCAATAAGTGTACTTCTGAATGATGTCTCAATGCTGTTCAGCTAGGCTGACATGCTCTATGTCCTTAGTCAAGATATCTTGGTGAACATGAGACAGCCTTGATATGATTGAGACTAATATGTGTTCTAATCTTATAGGATGCTTCGAGCATGGAATAAGATGTAGACTCATGGGTACATTGGATGTACTGGACAGACCCTACTAGGATATTCAATTGCTTGTCACAATGTGAATAATCCTTGAATGCAACAAGTGGCACATATCCTCTGACTTGAGATCACTTGTGTTTCTAAATGATGATTGTCATTGTTTTGAGGTAGTTCAATATCATTTGAAACATAATGGTTATAGACTATCTTGGATAATGATCATGAGTCAGCTTAGGGCACTAGTGATAGATATAGGATTGCCGTCTCCTTGTTTAAGGAGTGTGATGTTCTACTGGGGGCCCCCCTGGATGAGATGATTGAGAAAGTGTATGGCCATACCCAGGTGACTATGTTCATCTGATCTAATCATACTCATCATATTGGAGTTACAGGCTTGACTCGCTTGTCCAATAAGAACATCCAGTGGCAAAGGAAATTTGTATGCCTCGTGAAGTGGATTCACACTTGTGCTGTGGTTTGGGTGTAGTCTTGGAAGACTCTTTCCTTTATATCGGGAGACAGTGATGTGTTGCTAGATACCCCTCACTGATCGTGATAACGTAAGTTATCGTTACCGACATTTAAAGGAAACCCTTAGGGTCGCACAATTTGATGATATGGCTTACTCATGTCAGATCGTGTGGACTGAATTGTTTTGGTTCAGTTTAAAGGGATTTAAACTCTGATTGTAAGTGAGATCTGGCCTGATCATGTTTGATTGGTTAGGGCTTGAGATCGGTAAGCTTCGATCGAGAGATTGGATGCTAGATCGGTGAGATCAGGGGCATCAAGAGATGAACGGTCAGATCTGGAACCTTAGGGTTTAATTTGATCTGGACTCAAGGCTTGGCTTGATTGGTTTTGAACCAAACCAATATGAACCGGCTCATATGTGAGCGCATGGTTCAAAGGGGAGATGCATATGCGTTCGGTTCACTTGGGTGAACGCATCAACGCATGAAGTGAAGGCTTACTATTTTTGGAAGTGGCGGTTTCCAAAATAGCTTCTCAACGCCTCACGTTCACCACTCCTCACGTTTTGTCGCTCCTTCCTTTTGACGGATATTCACTCTCGTCTGATAGAGGTGTTGACGACAAGGAGCTCTCGGCCAAGGAAAAACATCTCCTCCCTTCCATTCGACAAGGAGACTTGAAGATCTTTGCTAGCACAAGGATCAACAAGGAGGCGCCATCTATCTTCTTGTGTGCGGTACCTTCGGAGGAAAGCTTCTTGCGATCTTCTTCCAAAGCTCCATCAAAGCGATGGCCATGGTATGAATCTCTTCTGATCTATACTAGTTCATGAAAGTTGATCATATGACAAGTTAAAAGATCTATAGAAACCCTTGCTTCCGCTTGTTTTATGTTATGCGCCTATCTAGGGTTTCGCTCCCCCTTGAAGGGGACTCTTCACGGGGTTCACCAGGTGGTGAAGTGCTCGGAATTCTTTTGCTGCGAAATAATCACAGGTGAACCCCGTGGTGAAGGCTTCGATGTACTTTTGTGCAGACATCTCCAGATGAGATCACGGGTGAACCCCATGGGGTTCACCCACCAATGAAGTGTGCGGCAGCTTTCAAAAACTTTGACATCATCGGTGAACCCCGTCGGGTTCACCAGGCAGTGACGCGCGCGCTGGATTCTGTCCTTCGGCAAGATCACGGGTGAACCCCGTGGGGTTCACCTGGCCGTGAAGTCCAGAGAAGGCTCCGATTGAGCCCAAATTTTACGGGTTGCTTCGTCTTCTCATAAGGAATCACCTCATGCTTTTAGATTCTTCAAAAAGACCTCAAAATTGAGTGATTTTACCTGAAATTTCACGAGAGAGACGAAAAGTGAAGATTCTGAAGCTTTTAACAAAATAAGCCTAAAAGGAGTGTAAAAACATCAAAATAAGCCTAAATTCATCATGGAATAATAATAAAAATCACTACTAAAATGCAAGGTGTCACATACTCCTCGACTTAAATCTTTGCTTGTCCTCAAACAATAAAATAAGTTGAAACACATGCTTGGTATAAGAATAATCTTTTGTGTTGAAGTTCGCACCCAAGTTTAGAAAAATACTTTTTAGTAATCCAAGATCTAATCAGAAGAAATTAACTAAAAGGAGTGTCTTAAGCATTCACTAGTTTGGTCCCACAGTTTTTAGATGTCAACCAATTTAGAAGGCAGTAAACATGTGATTCAATCAAAGCATACACAACACTCATCTCATTCTTATCCTTCCAATTCATAATGTTGGGGTTAACTCAAATGTTTTATTCAGGATATGAAACACTAATCATTGCTTTAGACTTCAACTCATATCCTTATGTACCATTGCCAATTTTTCGCAATGCCAAGTAGATGAGTCTTTTTATTGAATTTTCAATTCACATTTCTTAGATTTCAACTCATGTCCTTTGGTACCACTACCAATTTTGCGCAGTGCCAAGTAGAGGAATCTAAGTGTGAAATATATTTTTTTATTTTAAAGTGTACATATCCCTTCTCAAATGTAGTGTCTCCCCAATAATAGAATGGAATTCAAATACTGAAAAGATAGTATGTACCTTAATATGAATCGAATCTAAATTGCAAACTAAAATCAATTGAAGAATCATGAAAACGTTTGACCCACTAAATGAACATCATACAATCAATCCGTTTAGAAAATTTCTAATTCAAAGAACATATGGATATGACTAATGGGTAAATTTCTAACAGGTACTACATTCAACATTTCTTGATAAATTCCAGCCAAACATGCATCTAACTTTAAGAATTTTGTCAGGCTATCATCAGACAAAACTAAAATGACAAGTCAATAAAATTTTCCATCACAGAATATGCAATATAATCATGAAAAACAACTACATGCAAGCTTATAAATTCATACATCATTTACCATGAAAAGCATAGCATCAAAGTGGAGAGCAAGTGGCTCAAAAATATGTCATACACTGCAGAGTGTGGGGCCTGAAGAAGTGGACCAGGCCCACGAATAGTGGCATATATGATACAATGTCAATATCAAAATATCCATCACAGAGTAGCATAACAAGGCCATAAAGAAAATAGAAAGTCACGACAACTACAACCAAACAACCAAGAAGAAGCTGGAGTCAAGACAGCTCACCCGCTCTTAGATTTTTGCATAGTCCTCTATACAACATCATATACGTGAGAGGAGACGGATGGCGCTGTCGGGTGAGGATGATGCTAGCGCCTCTTGCGTGACTGCGAGCCAGAAGCTCTAGAGCTCTTCCCCTTACCGCGTGAGGTGTGACCTGGCGCTACCTCCTCATCAGATGAGACTGGTATGTTTCTAATGTTTTCTTCATTAAGCAGGGCAAACCGGTCATCCATGATACATAATTTCTCCCAGATTGAGCCCAGCATCTTGTGTTGCCGCTGCATCCCAGCCTCATTAGCTTCCCATCAGGAAGCTTGCTCTTGGCGTATAAAAGAGATGGAGGTATCCATCTGATCGATGAGTTCGCGCTGCTGAAGCTACTCCTCCCACATCTCTTGAAGAACACGCATCATGGAGTCTGAGGAAGAGCCACCACCAAAGAAAAACGAGCCAGGGGCTGGTGGTGTAGTGTCAATAGGGTCGTGCTGAGGGTCAGCAATTGGCTTGATGCGCCAGTTCGCACGAATACGCACAGTGGTGCGCTCTGGATTACGCAACAGCAAACAGAACTGGCTGTCTTTGAAGGTCATGCAGTAGGCATCACCCCGGCGGACGATGAGTTTCATGGAAACGCATGACTCGATTTCGAGACAGTTGTTTCCACTAGCCTCAGCCGTACTGTAGGGGATAACCCCAAGAGAGACTGCAAGCGGAGTAATGAGTCCACCAATAACTATCGCACCCTTGTGGCAATGCGCAATGCGACTAAATTATTTTGCCAGATAGAATCCTGAATCAACCCTGAAAGAATGAAGCATGCACCATAGGTAAAATAACTCAGATTGACGTACCATGCCATCACTCTCCCCACGTCCGAAGATCGTATGGGCGAGTACGCGATGGACGTATCTGATAGTCGGGTTGCAGATGCTTGAGGCTCTAGCCACTCTGGCTGAATAGAAGTGTTCATTTGTGATCGACGCCCAAAAAGTTTGCTCATTGAATTCCACAGGGATATTGCGCGTGCAAGGTTCCGGGAAGCTGTAAATATGGCGGA
The DNA here is from genome assembly GCA_027563935.2 of Costus lasius. Classification (NCBI taxonomy): domain Eukaryota; kingdom Viridiplantae; phylum Streptophyta; class Magnoliopsida; order Zingiberales; family Costaceae; genus Costus; species Costus lasius. The sequence continues at coordinate 22,184,150 of CM050446.2, read as the reverse complement.
GATCAGAAAGAGATAGACTGTGCTCGATGTTTCCCATCCGGAAGGTCAAGCGTCCAGGATCTTCATCGACCGTTGCGGCGGCTTTAACGTCTAAAGAGCTGAGGAACTCTAGCGTGACTCCGATGTATGTGGGCGAGGCAAGCCGAAGAAACTGCTCCCACCCAATGCTGGAGTACATCAACTCCACGTCGTCCATGAGTCCTAGAATGATATGCGTGTTTCTATCCAGGTAGCGGGTGTTGAGTATCTGGCGGTGAAGGAGCTACTCAAAGTTCTGTTGGTGTTCTGCGTTCCTGAAAACGATGTCGAAATCATTCGGCGGAGAAACGTAGGCCTGGGACTGCCGAGAAGACGAGCGTGTCGGGCCTCTGGAAGAAGATGGCTGCGCCGGCTGGTTGGTGGGTGTAGTCTGTGGAGGCGAAGGCTGTTTGTGTGGAACGAAGTTATCGTCGTCCTCGGTGGAAGAATCGGATATAGGTTGTGGGTTGCGGCGACAGAAGGCAAGAACCTTTCGCCTTGGTGCCATCAGGTTTGAATTCCGGGGACGACGAAGACAATTCAGAAAGCCAAAAAAATTCGATTAAGCACAGAAATATCAACCACTCGCAGAGGCGGAAACAAGAGGGTTGGCAGAGAGGAAAAACTGGAACACTAACAGCAGGAATTAGAACAGAGCTGTGCGAACCTCTCCGGAGTTGCAGATCTTGAAGAGGGGAGATCCGTTGAAGATTCGGAGGTGAGAGATCTTCGGGGGAGTGGAGATCCAGAGCAGAGAGGTCGGCGGCGGCGCCTTGAAGTCGCGCGAACCCTGACTGAGGTCTAGGGTAAACACGGGCAGTGTTCCAAGGAAAACACGGGTGAACCCAGCCGGGTTCACCTAACCATGAAGTACAGTCGACGGACGCGCCTGGTCAGAATCCATAGTCTTCACGGGTGAACCCCGTGGGGTTCACCTAGCCGTGAAGTGCTCGGTAACTGGCTGAAGTTCCAGTGATTATATACACATCCTTACATTGCTGGCTCCATCATTGTTTAGCAAAAATATCTTTCAAAAATTTGCTCCTCAAGATGCAGAGTGTACTTCACGGGCGAACTCCGTGGGGTTCACCTGGCCGTGAGGTACACTGAGCTGCAGTAAAAATCCAGCAAAAATCTCCTGTCCACGTTGCACACCTGCATCCCGGAAGTAAGGCTCTATCAGTGTATTTCAACAGCAAAAATCTCTTATAGTACTAGATAAATAAGAGAGAGAGAGAGAGAGAGAGAGAGAGAGCCTGCAACGATGGTAAAATAAGGAAACTAATAACAACTAAGCAAATGAAAACAACAAGAAAAATTTGGGTTGCCTCCCAAGAGCGCTAGTTTTTGGTCAATAGCTCGACCATAGAGTCATAAAGAAACCAAATCAGGGAGGATCAAAGGGGTCGAGAACTCCCCTTTCTTTAACAAGTTCATCTTCAAATCAGTGTTCGAGGTGGTGTCCACTCACTACAGAATTTCCAATGCATTCAACTAAACTCATGCTGTAACATGTACCTGTAAAAGAAGGTTTTTCAAGAGAATTAGACAGGTCAAATTGAATAACATTGCCACCGATGTTTAAATCCAGTTTTTCGTTTTTAACATCGATGACAACACCAGCTGCAGCAAGAAAAGGCCTTCCTAAGATAATAGGAAACCTATCATCCTCATCAATGTCTAAAACAACAAAGTCTGCAGGAACAAAATAAAACCCAACTTTAATGGGGACATCCTCTAAAATGCCAACGGGACTCCTAACTGATATGTCAGCCAACTGCAGAGAAATATTCGTTGACTTCAATTCACCCAGATCCAACTTTCTACACAAGGATAACGCATGATGCTGACAGTCGCCCCTAAATCGCACAATGCTCTCTGAAAGGTCATCTCTCCTATCTGGCATGGTATGGAAAAGCTGCCAGGGTCTTTGAGTTTTTGTGGAAGCTTGTTCTGCAAAATCGCACTGCACTCTTCAGTAAGAGCCACAGTGCCTTGGTCTTCTAGCTTCCTCTTATTTGAGAGAATATCCTTCAACAACTTCGCGTATGTTGGCATCTGCGAAAGGGCATCAATAAAGGGAATGTTAATATATAATTTTTTCAATATTTCTAAAAACTTACTGAATTGTTTGTCATGCTTGGCTTTGACAAGCCTCTGAGGGAAAGGTATCGGCGGCTTGTAGGCTGGCGGCCCGACATAGGATCGCTCTTCCTCTTGACGTTCAGGCTCCGCCGGTAATGTATCTGTGTGTCGCTCCTCAGGGTTCAATGTCTCATCATCCCTTGTTTCATTGGTCGGCATTGGTGGGTCTTCGAGTTGCTTGCCGCTCCGAGTGGAGATTGCATTTCGGGTTAACTTCTGGCTGTGATGGAAGCTTCCCTGGAGCTCGTTCTGACGAGCTGGCCTATTGTGCAAGCTGACTCTCCAACATCTTGTTGTGCGTCTCCAAGGAATCCATCCTGGTCATCATCAATTTCATCATGTTAGTTAGCCCTTCTAATTGCTTACTCAGCTGAGAGTCTTGGGCCGATCTTTAAGGAGGATTGTAATTCGCTTGTTGAGGGGGAGGGTTGTAATTTCTCTGTTGGAACCCAGGTGGCTGCCTAAAATTCTCTTGTAGTGGCGGCCTGAAGTTCCCTTGTTGAGGTTGTGCTTGTGGTGGGGCTTGCCCTGGTTGAAGTGGCTGCGTGGTACGGTAGGAAAAGTTTGGGTGGTTGCGCCAACCAGGGTTGTAGTAGTTGGAATAAGGGTTGTTCATGGAGTTCATATTTCCAACTGCATTAAGCTGTTCATTCTGACTTTGGACTACCTGCCCATCTCCCACTTGGCATTCAGCACCTGCATGACCTGCAATGCCACAAAGCTCACAAGATACTGAATTAGTGCCCAAAGAATTAACAGACCATGAATCAAATTTCTGAGTCAGATTGTCGACCTTTGTAGTCAAAGCAGTTAATGAATCAAGATCGAATTTACCTGATTTTCTTGGAAGTGTACCCCGCTCTGGATTCCATTGATGGTAGTTCAGTGCCATGTCTTCCAGGAGGCTAATCACATCTTCAGGTATTTTGCTCACCAGTCCCGATCCTCCAGCAACTGCATCGACTGTGAGTCTAGTATTGTATTGCAATCCCATGTAGAACGTGTGTACTAGGACCCAAGTCTCGATCCCATGATGGGGACACAGTCTTTGAAGCTCTTTAAAACTTTCCCAGGCTTCATACAAAGACTCTCTATCCTTCTGCATGAAGCTCGTTAGCTGGTTTCTGAAGTGGATCGTCTTCGAATGAGGGAAATACTTCGAGAGGAAAGCTTGAGACAGTTCATCCCATGTCCGTATTAAAGCTGGGGGGATCGTGTGGAGCCATGCCTTTGCTCTATCCCGCAGCGAGAAGGGAAACAAGAGTAACCTCATAGCATCAGAAGTAGCTCCATTAATCTTAAGCATATCGCAATATTCTAAAAATATATACAAGTGCATATTTGGGTCCTCAAGAGGAGAACCACCGAATTGATTCTGTTGTATCATGGAAAGTAATGCAGGTTTAATTTCAAAATTATTGGCCTCGACGTTAGGCCTAACTATTCCTGATTGAAACCCATGTGTAAACGGTGCTGCATAGTCTCGCAGGGTTCTGGCATGGTTGTTGTCCACGGGTTGAGGTGCTGGTTCGTTCTCCATGTTATTGTGAAGATGTTCCATCTGTTCTTGACCTTCCTTTTTCTGGATTTGCACAAGCTTCCTTCTTTGTCTGAAGGTCTGTTCGATCTCAAGGTCGATTTCGAATAGCCATCCTGCCCTGGAACTTCTTTGCATAAAAATTTGTCAGATCTAATTAAGAAGTTCAAAGCAGTCGAAACAAACAAAAAGCAATATGAAGCAGAAAAAGAAAGAAAAGAAAAACTAACTAAAACTTAGTCTCCCAATCCTTAGAAATATACTAATATCAACCGTTGTTCCCCGGCAACGGTGCCAAAAACTTGACACTGTCCGCAAGTGCACGGAAATGTCGCAGTAATATAAAAGATATCGTCTCCCACAGGGAACAAGGTGAGTACTAGAAAATCTAATTCTTGGAATCTAAGCTAATCAAATCGTGGTTTTTGGAGCTTGAAAACTAAAATTAAGCAGGACAGTAAACAAGAAATCAAAAAATTACAGCAGGAAAAATATATGAGAGAGAATATCAGGGCTGTGGTTTCCACCACTCTGACGATTCTATTTGCGCTAAGAGATAAATACCGGTTATAAGGATTTACAGATATGCATAAGGAATCTACCCTAGGGTACAAAATGTCCTCTTTCGAGTATACACCCCGGTATTTGCCTAGAACGTCTCCTACTTTCGCGGTGGACCATTTTCGACAAACCCACTGAGCTCCGTAGCAGATTATGAACCCTCAAGTAAAGAACACGCACTTTCGCATCGCGTCTTCACAAGATTCACATAGAGGTTCGGTCGTTACGGTCGAACTTTCGTTATGGACCGTAACAACTATGACATGACGATACTTGGCCAAAGTAAAGATCAAGATATTAATACTTCTAGTGAAATATACTCAGAATACAATCCAAAAAACAAGATTAAAACAAGAGTTGCAAATAGAATTCGTCAGAGGGCTTCAACTTAGCCCCAATACAAAGTTTACGCTACAACCATCGTTGAATCGCTAAAAATCCTCTCTTTAAACATAGGAAAATTACAGGAAAAGGTTTCTAGGAGGGAGGAGAAGATAAACCGAACGAAATAACCCAGGATTGTATGGTTCCGATGATCAAATCTTCAAAAATCCGCTCGAAGTCGCCGAATCGCCGTGTTCTTCCGCCCTAGCCGCTTCGTCGCCCGATTGCTCCCTTCTTAGGGCATGAAAATTGGGGGTTTTATGCCCTCTGTGTTCGCCCCTGAAGTAAGCTTTCCAAAAAGTCCTTACTTGCTAAATTTTGACTTGAATCGGTCCAGAAATCGGCGGAAAATCGAGAGGGGGTCGTGCTGCTCCGACATCTTCACGGGTGAACCCCGCGGGGTTCACCAGGTGGTGAAGTGCTCAGAATTCTTTTACTGCGAAATAATCACAGGTGAACCCCGTGGGGTTCACCTACCGGTGAAGGCTTCGACGTACTTTAGTGCAGACATCTCCAGATGAGATCACGGGTGAACCCCATGGGGTTCACCCACCAGTGAAGTGTGCGGCAGCTTTCAAAAACTTTGACATCATCGGTGAACCCCGTCGGGTTCACCAGGCAGTGACGCGCGCGCTGGATTCTGTCCTTCGGCAAGATCACGGGTGAACCCCGTGGGGTTCACCTGGCCGTGAAGTCTAGAGAAGGCTCCGATTGAGCCCAAATTTTACGGGTAGCTTCGTCTTCTCATAAGGAATCACTCCATGCTTTTAGATTCTTCAAAAAGACCTCAAAATTGGGTGATTTTACCTAAAATTTCATGAGAGAGACGAAAAGTGAAGATTCTGAAGCTTTTAACAAAATAAGCCTAAAAGGAGTGTAAAAACATCAAAATAAGTCTAAATTCATCATGGAATAATAACAAAAATCACTACTAAAATGCAAGGTGTCACTCGTCACTGCGCCACATGTGTGCATCCATCCTCATGTGTCTTGCCTATCTCCCTTTGTTCCACCCATGAACGAAGCTCCCTTCTATTTCTTCTCCCTACCGCGATCATCTCTCCAATGAATGAAAGCCTGCCTTTTCCTTCGATTTTAGCTCCTCACCTTCGATCGTGCCTCCTTCCCATCATCTCCTCGCATCCGGCTGCTTCTCCGGTGAGATCCAACGTCGACGAGATCAAGCTCTGCTTCCTGTGAACGAATTTCGGCGCCGCTTCCCTTCTTTGCTCGCGGGTTCATGTAGTGCGGTGCGAGACAACACCCTCCATCGCCTGTCCTCGTCTCCCCTAGCTACTCCAACCGGCGAACTAATCTAGGGCTTGGGTGAGGGTGCGGGGTGCGCTGAACTGCACCTTCAGGCGACGTCACCTGCTCCAGCGGGTCTCGTGACCTCACGGCGAACTTTTCCCACTTGCTTCCGGCGAGACCCGAGCTCGGAAACACTGTTCCGGCGAGGGTACTGTTCCAGCAAACACCGTAATCCATGCTGTACACGTTTTATATGAACGCATGCGTAAACATAAACTGGATATGTATAACTGACGAATTTAAATAACTCGAATTTGGACTTAACTACTTAACGAACTCGGATTAGCATGTTAATTAATGATTATAGTAAAATGGATTATCATGTGTTACTGTTGACTTATACCATGATTAATTTGTTAGGACCTGTTGATTATTGAACGTGATTACCGGTTGGTTCTATTACTATTCATCTGCTTTTGAGGTAGGGATTCTACCTTCTCTCCTTTGTTACGGTGCCAACCGCATGTTTAGTTAGTGACACCTTCTTATTGTTGTTATTACTGTTGATTACTATCTGATTCCATTCAGCTCGTGTTATATTCCTGTTGTCATAACCTGCTTGTATGAAACATGGTATGGGTATAGGTAATGCATGATAGTTGGTAGTTGGTAGTCGGTATGAGTTATATATATGTACATTGGGGGCTGGATGTCTAGCGATAGACATGTCAGTGTACCTCAGTTATTGCTTATTATATTTTGAGACGTGCGATCATCTCTCTATGCCAGTGATAGACCAAGAGAGACCAGTGTTATGGGCTTGAGGTCTCGAATATGTTGTCAACCCGATGAGATGGGTTATACTGAGTGTAGGACGCTACACTAACGGGCTGTCGACGGACAGTAATCTCTACTGTTCGAGGAGCCATCAGTAGGGATCACTCTATTTATAGAGTTGCAGGTCTCGGACCACTGCTGTATCAGCTCCTAGTTTTATCTGTGTGTGATGACATTATATTGATGTTTATTTTTAGTCTGAATATACACTATATGGGACATGTAGTGTTATGGTGGTATTCAGGTAAATTTCTTCTATTCTGATCATGCACCATGTAATTTGATATATCCCTACTTAGCCTCCGGCTAACCCCCTTTGACTTGCCTCCAGGTTTACGCGCAGCTCCATCTGGAGCAACTTAGATAGCTAGATATGTACTGCCAGTCTTGGTGGGTTGAGCTACATATGTCAGTGTGTTGTTATTATATTATGTTATTGTTGGACTTTTTGACCGCTGCACCGGTCGTGTTTCTGTTGGGCTTTGTTGACCGCTGCGTCGGTCTTGTGTTTGTTGTCGGTTTGTATCTGGATATTTGTGGTCGGGCTGGCCTTCTGTTCTTGTTATTTTATTCTGTTCTGTACCTCTCGATTTCTGTGCTATCTTGTCAGGTATAGTGTTGTTGCGTGTCGAGGTCCGGGATTCCCGGCATGGATCCCGGGTGGCGCTCGGGGCGTAATAATTTTCGTATCAAAGCTTTTGGTTTAGGATCTTAAATGGGACGTAAGAACTTAGGATAAAACATTAGGATTTAAGAGGCGTGTTAGTGTTAATCGTCTTGATTTTGATAACTTGTCACCCTCTAATCAATATAAAGTCTGTTGTTGTTGTGCGTTACAGGAAATGACACCGAAGAAAAGCTCTCGTCTTGGACGGATGGGCGGGTTTGCTTGTGAAGCGATGAGCTTACCGCTTAGTTGGATGCGCAAGGCATCAGGTTCTGGTGAGGATCTAAGGGAAGAACCTTCCGTTGCAGCTCCGCACACTCAACCTGACGATGATATTAGTGAAGTGAGAAGTAGGCGACACGCACCGGCACCTCCAGTCCAAGAACCGCCATGGCGTAGAGCGCGTGAAACTCCATCGACCGCGGCAATGGAATTAGCGTCTCGCTTTACGGCCATGGGGAGCGAAGATTCGGAGTGTTTTCTGGGAAACCGGATCCGTGGGAGGCCACAAACTAGATAGAAAGTGTGACCGACATGCTAAACCTGTTGAGGTGTCCTAATAATCAAAGGGTAACTTTAGCGGTATATTTCTTCAGCGGTGACGCAAAGGCTTGGTTCGAGGGGCTCGAACAAACTATTATCGCAGCCCGTTACGATTGGGATACTTTTTGTGAGGTATTCCACCCTAAGTATTTTCCAAAGACCTTCCGTGAGACTCTGCGTCACGATTTCATGACCCTGGAGTAGAATAGGCTTTCTGTCGATGAGTATTTATCGGATTTCCAACGGCTATCCAAAATGTTTCCAAATATGGTTCCTATAGTTGTGGATAGGTCAGAACAATTTATCCGTGGGTTGGACCCTCATATTGAACGAGGGACCAACGCAACTCCTCCTGAGGACTTTTGGGCTGTTGTCGCTATGGCTCGCCGATCCGAGCAATGTGAGAAGACTATTGACCAGAAGCAGCGCAAGGGCAAGGCGCCTGCCTCAAGCCACTCTCGGGACTCTGGGTTTTCTGCTAGCATGAGTCCTCCTATATAGCGATCTAGCTCTCATTCGATCCAATCGGGTCGGAAATCATGGGCCCCCGGGTCCATGTCGAGGCAATCTATCCAGTCCCCGCCACCTAGCATTGGGTGGTCTCCTGACCCGAGGACATGTTACCAATGTGGGGAAGTGGGCCATATTTTCCGAGACTGCCCGCTCCAATATATTCAGTGCCACTACTGTAATGAGATGGGCTACTATAAGAATGACTGCCCACGTAAGGGGAAGCAGCCCCAGTATGCCCCTGGTACGCAGAGATCTGCCCCGCCTCCTCGACGAGGACAGCCTCGACCTCCTCGGTGTGGCTATGCAGCACCAGCTCCACCGAATAGGCAGGCTCAGGTCCCTATGACTAGACGGGCGAATGCGCTGACAAAGCAGGATGCACAGCTCAAGACAGGCAACATGATGCGAAGTATTATTTCAGTATTTGATACGCCTACTTGCTTATTGATAGACAATGGTAGCTTGCATTCATTTATCTCATATGCATTTGTGAAGAAGTTGGGGTTAATCCCCATATTATCTCAGCATGATATGACAGTATCTATACCCTCTGGAGGTATATTGCGATCCTACTTGGAGGTACAATAGTGCCCTCTGAGCTTTAATGGATTAATTATCTACTCGGATCTGATGTTACTGGAGTTTTCAGATTTCGAGATTATCTTAGGGATGAATTGACTTTCTTATAACCGTGTTGTAGTGGTTTGCTACGACTGCACGGTGGTATTCAAGCGTCTTGGATCTGTAGCGTATACATTCACTGGGGTACCTAGTCAGATTGCCCCTATTATTTCTGCATTACAAGCAAGGAGATTAATTAGTAGTGGATGTTAGGGATATTTGATGTCCATTATTCATGTGGGGGATCAGACTCTGGACCCTATTGAGAGTGTACTAGTTGTCAGGAAATTTCCTGATGTATTTTCTGAAGACTTACCTGGATTACCCCCGGGCCGGGCTATTGATTTTACTATTGATCTCCAGCCTAGCACAGCACCTATCTCTAGAGCACCTTATCAAATGGTGTCACGTGACCTTGAGGAGCTAAAAGTACAGTTACATGAGCTTCTTGATAAGGGATTTAACAGACCCAGTGCATCTCCCTGGGGTGTTCATGTCCTTTTTATGAAGAAGAAGGATGGTTCCTTTCGACTGTGTGTTGATTACAGACAGTTGAATGCAGTAACGGTCAAGAATAAGTATCTCTTACCATGGATTGATGATTTATTTGATCAGCTTAAGGGTACTTGTGTTTATTCAAAGATTGATTTGAGGTCAGGATATCATCAATTGAGGATCCGTGGAGAGGACGTGCCGAAAACTGCTTTTTGGACACGTTATGGGCACTATGAGTTCCTTGTGATGCCCTTCGGTCTGACTAATGCACCGGTGGCTTTTATGGATATGATGAGCTGGGTATTTATTAATTATCTGGACCGGTTCATGGTAGTTTTTATTGATGATATATTAATCTATTTTCGTAGTAGAGCAGAGCACAAGAGACATCTTCGGCTTGTGCTGGAAACTCTAAGGAGAGAGCAATTGTATGCTAAATATAGCAAATGTGCTTTCTGGCTAAGTGAAGTCACATTCTTAGGATATGTGATTTCTGGTGAAGGTGTTGTTGTGGACCCTAAGAAAATTAGGGCTATCATGGAGTGGGAAAGTCCGAAGACTGTGTCAGAGGTTCAGAGTTTTCTTGGACTTGCTGGATTTTATAGGAAATTTGTGGAAGGGTTTTCTAAAATTGCAACTCCACTCACGAATCTAACGAAGAAAGAAGTTAAGTTTTTCTAGGATGAAAATTGTGAGAACAACTTTATGGAATTGAAAAGAAGACTAGTCAGTGCACCTATATTGGTACTTCTGACAAGTGACGAGGGGTATATAGTCTATACAGATGCATCTTTTCAAGGTTTAGGTGCTATATTAATGCAATATGATAAGGTCATCGCTTATGTCTCATGTCAACTCAAAGAACATAAAAAGAATTATCCGGTGTATGATTTGGAGTTAGCTGATGTGATATTCGCCCTTAGGATTTGGCGGCATTATTTATATGGCATTACCTTTGAGATTTTCATGGACCATCAAAGTTTAAAGTATTTATTTTCACAAAAGGAGTTAAATATGAGACAGCGTAGATGGGTGGAATTTCTGAAGGATTATAATTGTACAATTAATTATCACTCAGGTAAAGCTAATGTAGTAGCAGATGCCTTAAGTAGAAAGACTGCAAGGGTATTAGCACATTTGCGGGTAGCTCCGACCGAGTTGGCCAGACAAGTGGCTGATTTAGGTGTTGAGGTTGTGTGCCCCACTAAGCACGGATGTTTGGCCGTGATGATGGCACAGTCCCCAATTGTGCAGAAGATAATTGAAGCTCAACCACATGATTGGTACCTTCAGGCTATTATTACAAAAGGTAAAAGAGAGGAATTTACTCAAGATGAAGACGATGTAATAAGATGTTGGAATTGCCTATGTGTACCCGAGATTATTAAGGAAGAATTATTGGAGGAGGCACACAAGTCAAGATTCGTGGTACATCCTGGTTCCACGAAGATGTATAGGGATCTGCAAAAATTTTATTGGTGGGAAGGAATGAAAAGAGACATATCGGAATATGTTGGGCGTTGTCTAGTATGCCAGCAAGTCAAGATTGTGCATAAGAAACCTTCGGGACTGTTGCAGAGTATTCTGATCCCTGAGTGGAACTGGGATCACATTACCATGGACTTCGTGACAGATCTTCCGAGGTCACGGACTGGCCACGATTCGATTTGGTTAATCATGGACAGCTTGACTAAGTCTGCCCATTTCCTACCTATAAGAAAGACTTACTCGATGGATAAGCTGGCAAGATTATATTGTAATGAGATTATACGGATACATGGGGTTCCTGCCATCATTATTTCTAACACAGACCCACGATTCACCTCTAGATTCTATGGTAGTTTACAGAAGTCTTTGGGAACTGAACTGTGGTTCAGTACGGCTTATCACCCACAAACTGACGGCCAGTCTGAGTGAACTATTCAGATGCTAGAGGATATGCTCCAGGCTATCATCTTGGACTTTACGGATGGTTGGGAGTGCCACTTGCACTTGGTAGAATTTGCATATAATAATAGTTACCACTCTGCCATTCAAATGACACCTTTCGAGGCTTTATATGAAGCAGGTGAGAGCCGTATATTGCGACCGGCTATGTTGGAATTGGATGCTGAAAGGGTTCAGATTATTAGACAAAAATTATTAACTGCCCAAAGCTGACAAAAGAGTTATGCAGACAAGAGACGACGACCGCTCGAGTTTGATGTCGGTGATCACGTGTTTCTTCGGATTTCTCCGAAGTAGGGTACCACTAGATTTGGATATTCTAGTAAGTTAGCCCCACGGTATGTTGGTCCTTTAGAGATACTGGAGAGAGTTGGACCCGTCGCATACCAATTAGTGCTTCCACCAATGTACACACATATTCACCCGGTGTTCCACGTGTCCATGTTGCGCAAGTACATAGCGGATCTATCCCATGTGTTGACCCATGGTGCTATTCATGTCATGCAGGATGCCACATATGCAGAGATGCTTGTGGAAATCTTAGATCGTAAAGAGCACCAATTGAAAAATAAAGTTATCAACCTGATTAAAGTCAGATGGAAGAATTATCCAGAGAGCGAGGCTACTTGGGAGCGTGAGGATGAGTTTATGAGGAAACATCCGGATTTGTTTCCAGAGATAGAGGAGTAGACCAGTGACTATTGTGTTACCGCTTCTGTAATCCTGTTTGATTATTTACCGTTAATAAATATGTTTGGAATTTGGGGACCAAATTCTTTGAAGGTGGGAATAATGTTACGCCCGTGATGAAAATGGACAAATGGGAACAGTAAGATAGAGTAAAGTATAGATAAAAATTTAGTCTATCTGACGAGGGATGGGACTCGTCACTGCGCTGTGTGTGTGCATCCATCCTCATGTGTCTTGCCCATCTCCCTTTGTTGCACCCGTGAATGAAGCTCCCTTCTATTTCTTCTCCCTACCGCGATCATCTCTCTAACAAACAAAAGCCTGCCTTTTCCTTCGATTTCAGCTCCTCGTCTTCAATCGTGCCTCCTTCCCATCATCTCCTCGCGTTCGGCTACTTCTCTGGCGAGATCCGATGCCTATGAGATCAAGCTCTACTTCCTGTGAACGGATTTCAATGCCGCTTCCCTTTTTTGCTCGCGGGTTCTTGTGGTGCAGCGCAAGCATCTTGGTCAGCATCGACAGCATCTTCTTCCTACGCCGGCGGCTGCGTTTCCTGTTCCCTTCCGGCGCCGAGATGACACCCTCCAACGCCTGTCCTCGTCTCCCCTAGCTACTCCAACCGGCGAACTAATCTAGGGCTTGGGTGAGGGTGCACTGAACTGCACCTTTAGGCAACGTCAACTGCTCCAGCGGGCCTCGTGACCTCACGGCGAACTTTTCCCCCTTGCTTCCGGTGAGACTCGAGCTCGAAAACACTATTCCGGCAAGGGTACTATTTAGGCAGTACTATTTTGGCAAACTCCGTAATCCGTGCTGATGAGTATTTGGGCTGGTTCTCGCATACTCTGACGTTACGAGGTGTTATATGTTCGCACGTGGCTGCGAACTATGTTAGTACCCCGACCCGACTTCATACACGTTTATACGAACGCATGCATGAACATAACCTGGATATGTATACCTGACGAACTTAAATAACCCGGATTTGGACTTAACTACTTAATGAACTCGGATTAACATGTTAATTAATGATTATAGTAAAATGGATTATCATGTGTTACTGTTGACTTATACCATGATTAATTTGTTAGGACCTGTTGATTATTGAACGTGATTACCGGTTGGTTCTATTACTATTCATCTGCTTTTGAGGTAGGGATTCTACCTTCTCTCCTTTGTTACTGTGCCAACCACATGTTTAGTTAGCGGCACCTTCTTATTGTTGTTATTACTGTTGATTACTATCTGATTCCATTCAGCTCGTGTTATATTCCTATTGTCATAACCTGCTTGTATGAAACATGGTATGGGTATAAGTAATGCATGATAGTTGGTAGTTGGTAGTCGGTATGAGTTATATATACGTACATTGAGGGCTGGATGTCTAGCGATAGACATGTCAATGTACCTCAGTTATTGCCTGTTATATTTCAAAACGTGCGATCATCTCCCTATGTCAGTGATAGATCAAGAGAGTCTGGTGTTATGGGCTTGAGGTCTCGGATATGTTGTCAACCCGATGAGATGGGTTATACTGAGTGTAGGACGCTACACTAGCGGGCTGTCGACGGACAGTCGTCTCTACTGTTCGGGGAGCCATCAGTAGGGACCACTCTATTTAAAGAGTTGCGGGTCTTGGACCACTGTATCAACTCCCGGTTTTATCTGTGTGTGATGACATTATATTGATGTTTATTTTTAGTCTGAATATACACTATATGGGACATGTAGTGTTACGGTGGTATTCTGGTAAGTTTTCTCTGTTCTAATCATGCACCATATAATTTGATATATCTCTACTTAGCCTCCGGCTAACCCCCTTTGACTTGCCTCCAAGTTCAGGCACGACTCCATCTGGAGCACCTTGGATAGCTAGATATAAACTGCCAGTCTGGGTAGGTTGAGCTGCATATGTCAGTGTGTTGTTATTATATTATGTTATTGTTGGACTTTTTGACCGCTGCGCCGGTCGTGTTTCTGTTGGGCTTTGTTGACCGTTATGCCGGTCTTGTGTCTATTGTTAGTTTGTAACTGGATATTTATGGCCGGGCTGGCCTTCTGTTCTTGTTATTTTATTCTGTTATGTACCTCTCGGTTTCTGTGCTGTCTTGTTAGGTACAGTGTTGTTGCGTCTTGAGATCCGGGATTCCCGACGTGGGTCCCAGGTAGCGCTTGGGGCGTAACACCATTGAACCATGGTAAACCGACCAAACCGAACTGGTTTTGCGGTTGACCGAATTGATGGTTGTTTGATCGATCGATTTTTTTATAGGTATAGTTCATGTTTCGGGAACAATTTAGAAAATTTCTAAATCGCGATTAACCGAACTGAATCGATAGTAATAATTATATATAAAAAATTAATTTCCTAATTTTTTTTTCTAAATCGATAATCCCTAATCCCTACAGTCATGCACCGCACCCGCATAAACGAAAAACTCTATTTTCACTTTTCACTTGACTCTTCCCTCTTCAATCTTCATCATCATCTTCATTGTCGTCGCCCCTCCTTTCCTCGATTTCTCCTCTCCTCCACCGATGGGCGATGGTAGTCTCCTGATCTCCTTATCTCCTCGACTGGTTATGGTCGATGCCTCAATCGATTGATGACTACACAACAAGTAGCATCGACAAGTCTAGGAGTCAACAACATCAGCATCGGCAAACTCAGTCCTCTGCAACATTAGCATCGGAAAACTCAGTCCTCAGCAACATCAGCATTGTTAAACTCAGACCTTAGCACCAACGACTGCAAATCAGCAAGTTGTCAACCTCAATAGTCAACATCGGCGACGACAACCTCACCTCAAGGTCCTCAACATTTGCTCTCAAGTGACCTCAGCATCTTCAACGAATCTGGCGAGGTCTCTCAACCTGTTTTTCTATAGTTTTATAACTCTATTTGGTTAATTTTAGGACATCTTATTTAGTTAATTTTTATTGTTTTGCCGATGGAGAGTGGTGGAGATAACATTACAACTTCAAGTGATATTTCTCCATTAAGTGGGAATAATGAAGAACAACAACCTAATTCTTCTAATGATTCCAAGGTCAGCAAAATCAAGTATACAAAAAAAGCATCATGGATATGGGAACACTTCACTAAGGTAGATTCTCAACATAGCAGTGAATCAAAAGCTAAATGCAACTACTGTGTTTCTTTAATTAGTTTTATTTCAGGTAATGGTACTAGTGGCATAATTAATCATCTGAAAAGATACAAAACATATAATGCAAATTCTATGGAAAAGAGACAAAAATCATTAGAAACAATAATAGAACATGGTGATAAGGGTAAGGGCAGTGAAGTAACTATTGTGTCATATTCTTTTAGTCAAGAAAAATGTAGGAAAGCACTTGTGAAAATGATTATTATTGATGAGTTACCTTTCAAATATGTTGAACGGGAGGGATTTCATAAATTTTATACAAAAATGCAACCTAGATTTCTCATTCCATCACGTACTACAATCACTAGAGATTGTTATGAGTTGTTTGTTAAGAAAAAGAAAGAATTGAAGTCATTGTTTAGTAAGCTGCCTTCCATGTTTGTCTCACATCTGATATTTGGACATCATACCAAAACTTGAATTTTATGTCTCTTACTGCTTATTTCATTGATGATAACTGGTAATTGCACAAAAAGATTATTAATTTTTGTCCAATTCCTAGTCTTGTGGGTGAAGTACTTGGGAAAGCAATTGAAAAATGCTTACTTGAATGGGGAATAGATAGAGTTTTCAGTGTAACAATAGATAATGCAAGCTCTAATGACTTATGCATTGACTACTTGAAGAAAAGACTTAATAGTTGGAAAGGTAGTGTTTTAAATGGAAAGTATTTGCATATGAGGTGTGTTGCCCATGTTATGAGTCTCAATGTTAAAGAGGGGTTAAAAGAAATTGATGATTCTATTGCTAGAATCCGTTCAGCTATGAGATATGTGCAATTTTCTCCTGAAGATTGCAACGGTTTAAGTCTTGTGTTGAGAAATAAAAGATTAAGTGCAATAACAATGTTTGCTTGAATGTTGAGACAAGGTAAAACTCCACTTATTTGATGTTGGATTCAGTAATTAAGTTTCAGAAAGCTTTTGAATTGTTAGATATCCAAGACAGTAAATTTGGTGATGATCTTAACTCAAAGAAAGGTATGCTAACTAAAATTGACTGGAATTATGCTTGTGGTTTAATGCCCTTTTCGAAAATTTTCTATGATGCCACAACCAAGTTGTCTGGATCATTGTATGCAATTGGTAACTTGTATGGAAAAGAAATTTTTGGTATTGGAATGATTATCTCCAAATATTGCAATAGTGATAATTTAACTTGAGAATACTAGCTTCAAATATGCTAAGAAAGCATAAGAAATATTGGGGTAATTTTGAGACTATTAATGTGATGATATTCATTACTGTAATACTTGATCCAAGATGTAAACTGGATTACAGATGAGTCATATGGAGTGGAAGAGGTAATTGTCTTAAAAGACAAAGTAAATGATGTTTTAAGTGTTTTGTTTAATTCTTATGCTGCAAGTATTCCATCATCAGCATCTACTCAAAGTCAAGTTTCTAAAATTCAAAGTGAAATGGATGTTGATGTTTTGGTTTGTATTGATTACATGAATTTGATGTACAAAAAGCAAAAAGGTGGCCAAGAAGCTTTGGAGAAAAAAACTAAGTTAGACAAGTATTTAAAAGAAGATTGTGAAGATCCTACAAGCACATCTTTGACATCTTATGCTGGTGGAAAGTAAATGCACCTCGCTATCCTATTCTTTCATTGATGGCTAGGGATGTTCTAGCTTTTCCTGTTTCTATAGTTGCTTCTGAGTCAGCTTTTAGCACTAGTGGTCGAGTGTTTGATCTATTTTGAAGTTCTCTTACCCTAAGAATTATAAAAGCCTTGATTTATGCTCAAGATTGGCTTTGGAGACCACAAATTCCTTTTATCCTTAAAGAGGCTTTAGATGAGCTTGAGAAACTAGAGTCAGGTATGTTCAAATTTTCTAATGTTAGTATTAATTATTGAATTTGTATTGTTCCATATATGACATTATTTTCTAATGTTAGTATTGATTATTGAATTTGTTTTGTTGCAAATATGACATTGTCATGTACAACTCAAATTGATGTCGAATGACGAGTGTGATTATGATGGCATAAACTAGAACTTGAAAATGTTGTGGTTATTGATGTTTTTTGGGTGGATTGTATTTTCTTTGTAGACAATTGACCTTGCTATTTTTCTATTTTGTTTGGCAGAAGCTTTATAACTTAACTTCACTGAATGATTGTGTTGAATGTTGATTGAATGTAACTTACTAACTTGACATATTTGGTTTTGTTGGTGTATATGCCCTTAGACCCGTTGTTGGTCTATATTTTGTACTACTTGACACTGATATTTTATATATATCATTCTGGCATTATCATTATTATGTTATGTCTACATCTGCGACTATGTACTTGCATGGTAATGTCCCTCGAGATATATTGTATCTATGCTTAAACTCATGTCCCCAGTCAAGTACCTGAGTGGATAAGGGACAGCTCTGGTATATGTGAGACTAGTATATGCGCTGGTTACGCACGAGATGCTAACGCAGGCATATGGGTATATCAGTGGTGGATATGCTGGACCAACCCGTTGTGAGGCTCTAACTTAGTATCATGAGTTAACCTCACAAGTGACAGGAGATGAATTAATCCCTTAACTTGATATCATCGACTCTTCTATATGGTTAGGGACATGCTTTGATACAACCTAACATCTCACCGTAGTTGGGAGATCATAATGGTTGTCATCGAGTATGTCACAACCCATATGAGAAGATCAATGGACAGATAAAGGATTTGCCTCTTCCTAAGGGAAGCTTGATATCTATGGGCCCCCCCCCCCCATGGTTGCATGACTGAAAGTGTATGGCCATACTGTTGTGTCCACAAGTGCACGGATACTCGAAGTAATAAAAGATATTGAACCCACAGGGACCTACATGTTAAGTACCAAATAGTTGTGTTCTCACTAGCTAAGCGATCGATATGCAATAGAATAAATCGTAGTGAATAATTTGAAATTGTTACAGATTATCAGAGGGAGAAAATTGGGAGTAGGGTTTCATCCACTTAATTTCTATGATTAGATATAAATGAGTGTTTATCAACTATTCTTGTTATGATAAAGATGAAATTTACTTATAAAGAAATTGTCTCACTCTCGCGACAACAATTTACACAGAACAACCTTCACTCTCGTGACTTGCTATTTAGTGTTTAAAATAAGTAAATCTAACAAAGAAAGTTAAAATCACTCTCGTGGCTTAACTCTTAGTGTCAATATCTCAAGCAAAATTAAATATTCTCATATCTTAACTTCACTAGTTTTACTTAAAGGTTTCCAACAATCCAATATCATCTTTCAATGCATATTTTCATGTCTAACTCAATAAAATTTCCTATATTAGATTATCAATAAGAATTATACTCAAAAATCAAGAATTAAGAATAAACTTAATCTCTTAGCATAAGTTCCTAAATCATAATTTAAGGGTTCCAAGTTTTGCAAGTCACCTCTCAGTACATGTTGCAAAACTCTAAAACATGCCAATATTTTAAACTAGAAAAGATGAAAGACAATTATCGCTTAAGTAAAATTATCATGACGAAGAACAACTGACAAAAATAAAGATTATCTAATCATTTCAGAAATTAAGAGGATTACTCCCCCTGTCCCAAAAAGGTTTTTAAGCTGACATAATGGAAGAAACACAATAAAAATACATTTCAGAAAAATCAGAATTCAAGAAAGGAAGAATAGAAAAGTTATTGATTTCACGGGTGTGTGAAAATTTTCATAGCCCCATGAATTTTTTTTTTTGGCTGCTACAATACTGCTACAGTACCTATGAATAGTAAATCACGATTTTTCCTCTTGGCTGGAAATTTTTTATGCTGATTTCTCCCTCGATTGAACTCCTTTTGATCTAAAATTTTCGGTGTGTCGTCTCCTCCCTTGGACGAACCTCTCCTAAAAATTTTGCTGCCAAAGGTGGCCTCTATGCCTCTCGGCGAGAAGCTGAGCCCTAGTGACGCCCTTGTCGATTTCTCCCTCGATCCTTGATGAACTTGGGTGATTCCTGTCCTGAAATCTTCTCCTCCTTTTATAGAACGATCCCATATTTTTATATTTTGAAATGGTGCTCTGGATCTCCACAATTTAGCTTTGGAAATTTTAGAAACGGGAGGTAGCAACGGAAGACTCAGGAAACAGTAACTTTTAAGAATTACGGCCATGGAATTTTCAGGGCACTGTTGTAATTTCGTCTATGGAAAATTTCAATGAAATTATGGCCCATAAAAATTATCACAACAGTGCCGTAATTTCTTCTGTGTAAAATCTTCAGGAAATTATGACCGTAATTTTTATCAGGGCAGGGGTGTATTCTGGGCAGAAAATTACGGCTGTGAAAATAATTACGGTAGGGGTGTAATTTTTAAACTATCTATGATTTGCATGAAAATTAAAGGGCAGCTTTGTCTCAACGTCTAGAATCCATTCGTGCGCTCAGATCTTCAAAATCCATCAAAATTAAGTCCTTTTTACCTAAAAATGCTCAAAAATGAGAAAATGGTAGATTTTAAAATATTTGACAAATAAGACTTAAAAATAAGTAAAATAGTATAAATATGACTCAAAAAGACTAAACAATCAATACAAAATTACTATGAATTTTTGAGTCATCACATACCCAGGTGAAAGCCTAATTTAGTCATGACCATCAGATTGGGTAAAAACAAAGTCGTGACACACTTTGTTTAATCAGATATCAGTTTAGCAAAGAGACTGTAATGCATTAGTACCTTATTACGATGGTAGAGATATCGATGTCGATATCCATTCTGAAGACTTGGGTAGCAGCGATGCACTGCTAGGTGCCACTTACTGCTTGTGATGACCTTAGTGTTGGGAATCCTCGGACCAAATAAAATTTAAACGCGGCAGAGAAACTGGTCCAAAACAGAATTCCCAGAAACACCAAGATCTTCTTACGAGAGAGAACCGTAGGATGTGAAAGAGTAGTACCTTTGTCTAGCAATTTTTTAGAGCTCTGTCGATGATGAAGACGATCAAGTGCTTGTCCTCTGCAGTCATGCACACATGGACGGCCTCAAGACTCCTTTGCTCTGCACACGTGCTAGCGTCGGGAGAGGAGATCCACGCAGAGGGAGATGAATTCCTTGCCTGCGCCAACTTCAGTGAATTGCGCCAAGGATGCAGTCTACAACAAGTTGCGCCAAGGGTGATGCTTGTGCCAACTTGTAAGTATGATGTCACCTTTTTCTAGGGATGTGCCACCACCAAGGAAAGCGCAGAGGAAGAAGATGAAGGCGCTCAAGCTTCTCCTTGCACCAAGAGAAAGTTACTACCCGCCTTGTTGAAGATGGCGACAAGCTTGTTGGGGGCGCCAAGGAGGAAGGAGAGGGGTGGCCATGAGGAGAGGAACAAGACCTAGGCGGCTAGGGCTTGGAGCAAGCGACATACACACTACACGCCCCCCTAGCCCCTATATTTATAGATTAATGCTTTGGCTCCATTAACTTAAGTCGTAATATTTTTATTCAAAATATTCACGAGTTAAGTTGTGGCCCCCACCACTTAAGTTATGAATTAAATTTAATTCATTATCTTTGAATATAATATTCAAACAAATAAGCTGGTGGGCGCATGTGATCAAGACACTGCACTAATCTCGGCGTTGACCCGAGTTTTGACTCGTCGACATAGACCTAGTCAACCAGAGTCAAAACTAGTCACCCAAGGTCAACCGGAGTCAACTCAATCACCGAAATCTATAAGCCTCCTCTCAACTCATATCAACCAACTATGAAGCATAAAACTCTCAAACAGATCCAAATCATCCATAGATTTGATCTGAGGCTATCTGATCAATACGGAGTCTCTAGCGTCTAGGTATGCAATCCTGTAGTTGTTGGGGTATGCCCTTAAGGCTAATGTTTGAGGCCTGTGGGAATGTATCTGTATCATGTAATAAACTGTTATGTTTATAAAGGCATGGTTGTTATTCAGTTAGCTACATTGTCTACTGCAATATATGTTCTTCTGAATAATGTCTCAAAGCTGTTCAGCTGGGCTGACAAGCTATTATGTCCTTAGTCGATATATCTTGGTGAACATGAGACAGCCTTGATATGGTTAAGACTAATATGTGTTCTAATCTTATAGGATGCTTCGAGCATGGAATAAGATGTAGACTCATGGGTACATGGGATGTACTGGACAGACCCTACTAGGATGTTCAATTGTTTGTCACAATGTGAATATTCCTTGGATATGACAAGTGGCACATTTCCTCTGACTTGAGATCACTTGTGTTTTCTAAATGATGATTGTCATTGTTTTGAGATAGTTCAATATCATTTGAAACATAATGATTATAGACTATCTTGGATGGTGAGCTTGAGTCAGGTTAGAGCACTAGTGATAGACATAGGATTGCCGTCTCCTTGTTTAAGGAGTGTGATGTTCTAAAGGGGCCCCCTGGATGAGATGATTGAGAAAGTGTATGGCCATACCCAGGTGACTGTGTTCATCTGTTCTAATCATGCTCATCATATTGGAATTACGAGCTTGACAGGTTTGTCCAATAAGAACATCCAGTGGCAAAGGAAATATGCATGCCTAGTGATTTGAGTCACACTTGTGCTATGGTTTGGGTGTAGTCTTGGAAGACTCTTTCCTTTCTATCGGGAGACAGTGATGTGTTGCTAGATACCCCTCACTGATCGTGATAACGTGAGTTATCGTTACCGACATTTAAAGGAAACCCTTAGGGTCGCACAATTTGATGATATGGCTTACTTAAGTCAGATCGTGTGGACTGAATTGTTTGGGTTCAGTTTAAAGGGATTTAATCTCTGATTGTGAGTGAGATCTGGTCTGATCATGTTTGATTGATTAGGGCTTGAGATCGGTAAGCTTCGATCGAGAGAATGTATGCCAGATCGGTCAGATCAGGGGCATCGTTGAGATCGACGGTTAGATCGTGAACCTTAGGGTTTATTTAAGATCTAGACTAGATCATTGGCTTGATTGGTTCTTAAACCGAACCAAAGTGAACCGGCTCACTAAATGAGCGCTTGGTTCATAGGGAGAGGAGTAGGCGACAAGTTCACTTGGCGTGAACGTTGTGGTGAGGAGTGGTTACTATTTTTAGTAACCATGATCTCCATTTGGAGAGTGCGCTCATCAAAATAGAATATACTCTATTTTCGCTCGGAGATATTCCTCTCGCCGATATTCCTCTTGTATCTCTCGTGAGTGGGGCGACGCTTTGAAGGTTGAGGAGGATTCGGCCAAGAAGAAAGAGATCTCATTTTCCCTTCACTCGACAAGGACCTCTTGGAACCTTGCTAGCACAAGGGGCACCAAGAGAGATAGCGACATCATCTTGTGTGTGACGACAAGGAGAAGATCTACTTTGATCTTTGCTTCCAAGGAAACATCTTCCCATGGCGATGGTATGATTGTTTTCTTATTATCAAGTTGATCTTTTAGCATGCATATCGATCCTATAACCCTAGTTCCGCAAGAAGAAAATTTTATGCGCCATATGCTTTAGGGTTATGCTCCCCCTAGAAGGGGACCCCCCTTATCTTAAGGGGTACTTGCAATTGGTATCAGAGCCAAGTTGAATGCATGTTCGTTATGATTGCTTTGGCCTTGTGATTCCATATGCTTAGATCTATATAACATGCGAAAGTTGCATGATAGGTTTTATCATCTTGCGAAACTTCATGTATGAAATATGTTTCCATCTATTGGCGCATGTATGTTGTAAGTTGGCGCATCTTGTTTTTGTTTTACAAAACTTGAATACTTGCGCGACTCATTATAGATCTAAGGCTTTACTATAAACCCTTAGACGGGTCATTAGGGTTGAAGTCAACCCCTAGGTTAGATCCAGAATGTCTGATCAGATCATCTGACAGCCTGAATGGGTCGATCAAATAGCACCTTGGCGCAAGCCTATGGTGGCTATAGGTCGACTGCAGACAGGTGTGTAGCGATGTCTGCTTGAGACGACTTATGAACGCACCTGAGTTAGGCCCGGGGTCACGCCCGTTTGCCAGAACTCTGTGTGGTCGTTCAGCCCTTGCGCATGCATGGTTGACCCTATGGTCGACTCAAGTCAGTTAGGACTTGGTGCATGCAAGGGCAGTGGATCTGACTAGGTTGGATGAGTGGATCCTTAGTGATGGACCGTTGTAAGGTTGTAGGGCAAATAAGGAAAAATTAAAATTGATCCCATGGGGTTTTCAAAAATTTTAATTTTTATGATTCGATCACATGGTTATTGATTGATGCATATGCTTGGTTATTTAGTCTTATGTGGGCTGCCCATATTAATTGTGTGTTGTGCTGGGGCCTGCGAGCCTGTATTAAACAATTGTAAATTAATTATTGTGATCTGCGCATCACTGTGTTTTAATTTATAAATGTAAGTGACCTGCGTGTCACTCTTGTCTAGATAGTTAAATTTGTAATTTAATTAGACAAGAGCACAAAGCACACTTGGCAGAGGCGCATGCAGCAGTGGCTTGACCAGGTGGGAGGTCCAGGGTTCGACTCTGGGACCAGGCGCATTTTCCCTGGTAGGTGCACCTGAGCTGCAGATGGCGCTTGGGCCCTGGTTTGGGCCAGATAAGCAGCTAAAGACCCATGAAGAGCAAATGAAGACTTAAGTTAGGTTAAGGTCTTCTAGGGCTATGGGCTTTTACCACATAAGATACATGCTTTCTTTTATTGCTTAATATTAGAATTGCATGATTAAATTATCTACTGCTATCACCATAGGAATTGCATGATAGGCAAGAAGATGAAAGACCGTTAAAATCCAACGCTTAAATATCAAGCTCGTAAGCCTTCTGACGCGAAACCTCACTGTTCTGATTATCGTTGGAGCCGTGTTGTACCCACTCAGTGGGCACGTCCATCTATCTTCAGATGGTGCGGGATTACACCTGCGTGTTACAGAGTAGGGATTTATCCCTTCTCGTTGCTCAGCATAGCACGTGGTGGTCCAGGGAGTAGGTCGGGTCAGCTTGACCATGTAGGCTACATATGTGGCGCATATGGTAGCACATGGAGGCAGCCATCTGAGGGGTCAGAGATTGTGTTGTACCAACTCAGTTGGCACAGTCTGCTGGACTGCCCGGATGAAGGGGAATCGCACGGGTTGGCGATCGGCAGGGACTGCCTACCAGAAACTAGTGCTTGTACTCTCTGTGCATCTTATCTCGCCTGAGCGGGACGCGGAGACCAAGTATGAAATCTGGATCCCATCTCACTAAAAGAGTTCTACTCTTTCGGGCTGTTTTGCTGGATTTTTCACGCCTGATAAAATAGTGAGAAAAAGAATCTTTCTTAAGTCCTGATTGATTCTTATACATTGATACTGACCTTGCTGTTCTTGCATTGTTGTAGATACCTGCAGCAACGAACACCATGAACTTCAATGTGCGATCCCTACTGGAAAGGGAGAAGTTTGCTGGGCCGAACTTCTCTGACTGGTTTGGACACCTTAAGATCGTTCTTAAGGCAGAGAGGAAACTGTATGTCCTCGAGACGGCGATACCGCCGCAGCCCGCTCCGAACGCCGCAAGGGCGGTTCGGGAAACCTATGAAAAGCACGTCAATGATAGCATTGATGTCGCTTGCCTGATGCTAGCGTCTATGACGCCACCGCTGCAGCGTCAGCATGAGGATATGTCGGCTATACAGATTATAGCAAACCTCAAGATGCTGTATGCTGCACAGGCGAGGACTGAACGCTATAATTTGACAAAGCTCTTCTTTCAGAGCAAACTGGCTGAAGGGAGCCCAGTGGGAGCTCACGTGCTCAAGATGATTGGGCACAAGGAGGCTCTAGAGAAACTGGGGCATACCATCAACCAGGAGCTTGCTGTGGATATTATTCTGCAGTCTCTCCCGCCGTCATTCGACGCGTTCATTATTAATTTTAATATGAACAAAATCGATTGTACTCCGGCAGAGCTGCTGAATATGCTCTTGACCACTGAGGAGACTCTGAAGGGTAAGCCTTCAACCTCTGTCTTGATGGTTCCTTCTAGGAACAAAAAGAAGGGGAAGAAGGGCAAGGCCCCTGTCAAGAGTTACAGCAAGGCTCTGAAGCAGAAGGTCAAGCGGTCTAAGGAATACAGGTGTTTCCACTGTGGCCAGCTGGGTCACTGGAAAAAGGACTGTAAAGCGCTCCAAGGAGATAAGAGGGGAAGCTTTGCTTCTGGCTCAGGTATATTCGTGACTGAGGTCATGTTTTCTTCTTCTGTATCATGGGTGTTGGACACTGCATGTGGAGTTCACATTTGTTCAAATGTACAGGAACTCAAGAGAAGAAGGCAGGTGGGACAGCATGAGGTGGACCTACGAGTTGGAAACGGGGCACGGGTTGCTGCTGTTGCTGTAGGAGACTACTTTATTTCTTTACCATCTGGACTTGTATTGGAACTAAACAGTTGTTACTTTGTTCCCAGTATAACTAAAAATATTATCTCCATTCCTGCTCTTGTCAGGAAGGGGTTTTCCTTTGAATGCAATATTTCAAAGTGTATTTTGTCTTATGATAATATTGTTTATGCAACTGGTTCAATTAACAATGGGTTATTCATGTTGGACATGGAATGTTCAATACAGCAAATTGATATTAAGAAAGCCAAGTATGCTGATGACAGCACCTTGCTATGGCATAGTCGTTTAGGCCATATTAACGAGAAACGCATTAAGCGGTTGCATGAAAATGGACTGCTGGGATCATTCTCCTATAAGGAGATTGATACATGCAAAGCTTGTTTGATGGGTAAAATGACGAAGTCACCTTTTCCTCACAAAGGTCAAAGGGCTTCAGGTTTACTTGACCTTATACACAGTGATGTGTGTGGGCCATTTAGTAAACATGCCAGAGGTGGCTATCAGTACTTCATTACCTTTACTGATGATTTCAGTAGATATGGTTATGTCTATCTGATGAGACATAAAAGTGAATCTTTTGACAAGTTCAAAGAGTTCAAAAATGAAGTACAGAATCAGCTAGGCCGTAATATCAAGGCACTTCGCTCAGATCGAGGTGGTGAATACCTAAGTCATGCATTTACTGACTATCTAAAGGAGTGTGGGATTATCTCACAGCTCACTCCACCAGGAACACCGCAATGGAATGGTGTGTCCGAGAGGAGAAATAGAACGCTACTTGATATGGTTCGTTCTATGATGAGTCAGGCTACTCTTCCTTACTCCTTTTGGGGTTTTGCACTGGAAACAGCTGCAAAGGTACTAAACCGAGTGCCATCCAAGGCAGTTTCAAAGACGCCATATGAATTATGGTATGGGAAACAGCCAAGCTTGACATTTATCAGGATCTGGGGTTGCGAGGCTTATGTCAAAAAGCTCGCCTCTGGGAAACTAGAGAGTAGATCTGACAAATGTATCTTTGTCGGTTACCCTAAGGAAACTAAGGGTTATTATTTCTTCGATCCCAAGGAGAACAAGGTTTTTGTTGCTCGGACGGCCATATTTCTTGAGAAGGAGTTTCTTCTGCAAGAGGCCAGTGGGAGAGAAATAAAACTGGATGAGAATCCAGAGGAAGGACAAAGTGCTCAAGCAGAGTTGGATGTGCCTGAGCTGGTAGAACAGGTTATTGAACAACCTGAGGCTCAGATATCACGGGAACCGCGAAGATCGGGTAGGATCCGTCGACAGCCTGAGCGCTATGATGGAGTCTACATCATTGACAATGATGAACCCCTCACTTATGCGGATGCGGTCAGTGGACCGGAGTCAGCGAGATGGCTTGAAGCTATGCGCGCCGAGATGGACTCCATGTCAGATAACCAAGTTTGGGATTTGGTTGATCCGCCTCCGGGAGTTATCCCTATAGGCTGTAAATGGATCTTCAAGAAGAAGATTGACATGGATGGTAACGTGGTTACCTATAAAGGCAGGCTAGTTGCGAAAGGTTTCAAACAAATCTACGGGATAGATTATGATGAAACTTTCTCTCCTGTAGCCATGTTTAAGTCTATTCGGATTCTTTTCGCGATAGCTGCATATTATGATTATGAGATTTGGCAGATGGATGTGAAAACAGCTTTCCTTAATGGAAATCTGGATGAGGATGTGTATATGACACAACCAGAAGGTTTCACTAATCCAGCAGATCGTCATAAGATATGCAAGTTAAAGAAGTCTATTTATGGACTTAAACAAGCATCTAGAAGCTGGAATATTCGTTTTGATGACTCAGTTACCGAATTTGGTTTCATCAAGAACGAGGATGACCCGTGTGTATATAAGAGGTTTAGTGGGAGCGTGATTACTTTCCTAGTCCTCTACGTCGATGACATCTTGATCATTGGAAACGATATTCCTGAAATGCATGCTGTAAAAGCATGGCTGAGGAAATGTTTCCAGATGAAAGATCTAGGAGAAGCAGCCTATGTGTTAGGTGTGAAGATCTACAGGGATAGATCTAAGAGGCTTCTCGGGCTGTGCCAGAGTACTTACATCGAAAAGGTCCTGGAGAGATTTCATTTAGAGAATTCTAAACGAGGATATCTTCCAGTCAGACATGGTCTGAATCTTTCGAAGAGTCAGTGTCCACAAACACAGACTGAGAAAGATGAAATGGACAATACGCCTTATGCTTCGGCTATTGGATCCATTATGTATGCGATGTTGTGTACTCGCCCAGACGTCGCTTACGGGTTAAGCGTGACCAGTCGTTACCAGAGTAATCCAGGTATGGCGCACTGGATTGCAGTCAAGAACATTTTAAAATATCTGCGGAGGACCAAAGATATGTTCTTGATATATGGTGGTCAGGAAGAACTCAGTATTGAGGGATATACTGACGCTTCGTTCCAGTCTGACCAGGATGATTTCCGATCGCAATCAGGCTATGTTTTTAGCTTGAATGGAGGTGCAGTGGTGTGGAAAAGTTTCAAACAGTCAACTGTTGCTGATTCCACAACAGAAGCCGAGTATGTTGCAGCCTCGGAAGCATCCAAGGAGGCAGTGTGGATTCGTAAGTTCGTGAGAGAACTTGGTGTTGTTCCTTCGAGTGCAGATCCTTTGGTTATCTTTTGTGATAACACTGGAGCAATCGCACAAGCAAAGGAACCACGGTCGCACCAGAAGTCCAAGCACATACAGAGACGGTTTCATTTGATCAGGGAGATCATAGATCGTGGCGAGATCAAAATCTGCAAGGTTCATACAGATGACAATCTGGCAGACCCGCTTACCAAGCCTCTGGCGCAGCAGAAGCATGAGAAGCACTGTAATAATATGGGTTTGAGATTTCTCAACCATTAGATTAAGTGCAAGTGGGAGATTGTTGGGGTATGCCCTTAAGGCTAATGTTTGAGGCCTGTGGGAATGTATCTGTATCATGTAATAAACTGTTATGTTTATAAAGGCATGGTTGTTATTCAGTTAGCTACATTGTCTGCTGCAATATATGTTCTTCTGAATAATGTCTCAAAGCTGTTCAGCTGGGCTGACAAGCTATTATGTCCTTAGTCGATATATCTTGGTGAACATGAGACAGCCTTGATATGGTTAAGACTAATATGTGTTCTAATCTTATAGGATGCTTCGAGCATGGAATAAGATGTAGACTCATGGGTACATGGGATGTACTGGACAGACCCTACTAGGATGTTCAATTGTTTGTCACAATGTGAATATTCCTTGGATATGACAAGTGGCACATTTCCTCTGACTTGAGATCACTTGTGTTTTCTAAATGATGATTGTCATTGTTTTGAGATAGTTCAATATCATTTGAAACATAATGATTATAGACTATCTTGGATGGTGAGCTTGAGTCAGGTTAGAGCACTAGTGATAGACATAGGATTGCCGTCTCCTTGTTTAAGGAGTGTGATGTTCTAAAGGGGCCCCCTGGATGAGATGATTGAGAAAGTGTATGGCCATACCCAGGTGACTGTGTTCATCTGTTCTAATCATGCTCATCATATTGGAATTACGAGCTTGACAGGTTTGTCCAATAAGAACATCCAGTGGCAAAGGAAATATGCATGCCTAGTGATTTGAGTCACACTTGTGCTATGGTTTGGGTGTAGTCTTGGAAGACTCTTTCCTTTCTATCGGGAGACAGTGATGTGTTGCTAGATACCCCTCACTGATCGTGATAACGTGAGTTATCGTTACCGACATTTAAAGGAAACCCTTAGGGTCGCACAATTTGATGATATGGCTTACTTAAGTCAGATCGTGTGGACTGAATTGTTTGGGTTCAGTTTAAAGGGATTTAATCTCTGATTGTGAGTGAGATCTGGTCTGATCATGTTTGATTGATTAGGGCTTGAGATCGGTAAGCTTCGATCGAGAGAATGTATGCCAGATCGGTCAGATCAGGGGCATCGTTGAGATCGACGGTTAGATCGTGAACCTTAGGGTTTATTTAAGATCTAGACTAGATCATTGGCTTGATTGGTTCTTAAACCGAACCAAAGTGAACCGGCTCACTAAATGAGCGCTTGGTTCATAGGGAGAGGAGTAGGCGACAAGTTCACTTGGCGTGAACGTTGTGGTGAGGAGTGGTTACTATTTTTAGTAACCATGATCTCCATTTGGAGAGTGCGCTCATCAAAATAGAATATACTCTATTTTCGCTCGGAGATATTCCTCTCGCCGATATTCCTCTTGTCTCTCTCGTGAGTGGGGCGACGCTTTGAAGGTTGAGGAGGATTCGGCCAAGAAGAAAGAGATCTCATTTTCCCTTCACTCGACAAGGACCTCTTGGAACCTTGCTAGCACAAGGGGCACCAAGAGAGATAGCGACATCATCTTGTGTGTGACGACAAGGAGAAGATCTACTTTGATCTTTGCTTCCAAGGAAACATCTTCCCATGGCGATGGTATGATTGTTTTCTTATTATCAAGTTGATCTTTTAGCATGCATATCGATCCTATAACCCTAGTTCCGCAAGAAGAAAATTTTATGCGCCATATGCTTTAGGGTTATGCTCCCCCTAGAAGGGGACCCCCCTTATCTTAAGGGGTACTTGCAGTAGTTTCTTCAGATGTTGGCAGTGATGAGTGAATGTTGACATAGATTTATATAGCATTTCAAGTGTGATTTTACAGTCAGAATCATCTATATTTCTGGACTTCTGCCTCATTATTACCTAAATTACTTTACATCTACAAAATCTATACCTCTTTTGGTATTTTCATATTTTCAGGTCAAAACGACCATAAGGCTATGTTCTGTAGAACAGAATCCACCGTGGAAAGGACAGAAATTCATCTAGATTCATTGCTCTTTCCATCCTTTCCACGGTGGATTCCATTCTACAGAACATACCCTAAAGAGAGTGGATTCTGGGACTTTTGGGATCAGAAGGACTCCCCCTAATCAAGATGATTCTAACTGAAAACTTTTGGATTTATTGAGGCCTCCACTGAGAATCACGACCGGGTCACGATCAAAATCACGCCCGTGACTCGTCTCTGTGCCTAAAGCTGTAACTGGAAATCATGACCGGGTCACAACCAAAATCTCGCCTGTGATTGTGAACCCGCCTGCTTCGAAACTGCGTTTTTAACCCAAGTTTCTTCGACCTAACCCTAGTGGAAGCTGAGAGGCACTCAGGACCTTTCTCCCCCGTTGACAAAGGGGCGCAAAGCAGCCTTTTGGAGGCAAAATTCCACTATGAAATGATGATTTTGTGGAGACAGCAGTTGTAGTGGCTTTGCAGGACATGGGAGGAAGTTGGCAGAGGTTCTTTTGGCTGAGCAATAGTAGTGGTTGCAGGGCTTTTGGCAGAGCACGGGGAAGAGAAGAAAGCGTAGAGGAAAGGGAGATAAAATCCCTTGGAGAAGAAGAGAAAGAGGGGGGAGGAATCACACGGAGACGAGAGGAGAAGACTGCTGCGCTTGGGAGGAGGAGATAAACAAGGGCTGCGCATCTGCATCTATTGAAGACACTTGTTGCGTGAGCATCCTCATGATATATTTGTAAGAAAGATCTTGCACTTACATTCATTTTGTTGCACTATTTGTACAATCTTAGCAAAGTATCATTTGATCTTACCTTCCTCTTGTAATTGCCACATAAACCTGCATATGTATGAGATGTTTAATGTTATCGTTTACGCTTTCATCATGAACATTATAGGCTAAGTTCTAAATCAAGATTTGGGGGAACCTTTTGATGACTCACTAGTTGTAATAGTCTTGCTCCAAACGCCCTAGTTTTTACTTAATTGTTTGTGCACTCTTTGCCTGCATAACCCGGAAGAGGATGCTTGAGCCTCTGGTTGCCAAAGTGAGGTTTGTTAATCAGTATTTCTAGGAGGAAAAACTCGCTTGCGGATCTGTACTCACTTTCGGGGATCACGAGGGTCT
Source organism: Costus lasius (assembly GCA_027563935.2). Classification (NCBI taxonomy): domain Eukaryota; kingdom Viridiplantae; phylum Streptophyta; class Magnoliopsida; order Zingiberales; family Costaceae; genus Costus; species Costus lasius. The sequence continues at coordinate 22,152,466 of CM050446.2, read as the reverse complement.
TAGACGCGTCGGGCAGATGAAAGTCCAGCCGCGCGTCAGAACCCTACGGTTAAGGGTTTATTTGATCTGCATGTACTCTGTGTCTACATTACCCGAAAGGAGATGCTTGAGCCTCTAGTTGTCAAAATGAGGTTTGTCAATTAGTATCTCTAGGAGAAAAACTCGCTTGCGGATCTGTACTCACTTTCGGGGGGATTACGAGGGCCTTAGATGTGTTAGGTAGGCCGAAAGGTCATCTGCGCGTTGGAACCATTCAGATTTGACTGATAACCGTGTCCATGAGAATGGATAGGGGTATCGGTGGGAGTGACCTAGACATCAGGGTCTGAATCCCTTGAACTGGATAAGGACTACGACAATGGAGTTTGGTTATTCAGCAGTGAGGAATCAAGCGGCGAACCCATATCCTGATGTTTCTCCCCATTAAAATTCTCTCGTGCAATTCCTCTATTTATGTTCTTGTGCATTTAATCAGTTTAACATTTAAAATTCACCAATGTCGACATCGTCTAGATAACAAATTTGAGATATGTCGGTACTTATCAATTAGTCCCTGTGGGATCGATATTTTACTACTTCGATAGACCCGTACACTTGCAGAAAGCCTATCAAGCTTTTGGACCTATCACTAAATCATCATAAGCAATGAGTGACATCTAGCAGTACATCATTAATACCCAAGTCATCAAAATAGAGTCGTCATCGACATCCCCTAAAACTGCGACAAAGTATAAGTACAGCTCTGTCCTTTTGTCAGACTGATGTCCTGATTGGACAAGTGCGCCATACTTATTTACCCAATCTCATGGTCATGACTAAATCAAGTTCTTACTTGGGTATGGCCATACACTTTTAGTCATGCATCCATATAGGGTGTCATGGACATCAAGCTTCCTCGCAAGGAAGGAGCAAATCCTCTCTTGGAGCATTGAATCTCTCATATGGTTTATAACACACCCAATGACAACCGTTATGACTCCCCTTTTACGGCTAAGCGTTAGGTTGTATCAAAGTGTATCATTCGTCATATAGAGATACCAATGCCCTCAAGTCTAGGACAAGCGTAACTTTGTCACTGTGATATTCATCTCATGACACCGAGATGAATCCTCACGGCGGGTCGATCTAGTATATCTCCCTTGCTATACTCATATGCTTGCGTTAGCAACCCGTGCTCAACCAGCGCATATATCAATCTCAAGTGAATCATAGCTGTCTCATATCCACTATGATTCTCGACTAGGGATAAATATAGAGACTAGATAAAATCTATCTCTCAAGGACATTGTATATGCAAATACACATGTGCGCGGATATACAAGTTTTCATGACAACGATAATGTCAGGATAACTCATCTATCAAATATATATGATATACATACCCCACCAGACCATCCTGAGGTCCTAGGGCATAAACACTGACATTTAGTTCATCACTGCCAATGTCAAAGAAACTTATAGGGTCGCACATCTTGATATTCGAGTTCTCGTATTGATCGGGTAGCCTTATAATCGAGTTATTGGATAACTCGGATCTATTTGGGAGATTTCATCAGCACTTATGTGTCTGATGACATAGAAAAAGCTTATTAGAGCTAAACTTTATTTTTAGCAAGTTGACCATGATTAGCCACATTTGACTTGGGTTGCATTGGATTGGATCCAATGGCTTAATCAACTTGTATAATGAAGTTTGGACTGACCCATTATCTAATATGTCATGAAAAGATAGGTGCGCTTAAGGGTATAATGGGGATGTGAATTAAGGGCTAGGTGCATATCAATTCACTTATGGCATGCCTTGGACGTGTATGGCTGCTTCTATGCATGGTGCATATGGGATTAGGGAAGATGATTGAATGATTAATTCCTTCCATCTTGCCCTAATCATCTCTTCCTTCCAATTCACTTAAGCTACCAACTCTTCATGCCTTGCGCATATAATTGTTGTAACCTTGCCGCCCCTAAGGACATGTGAGACTTTCATCTTGGCGTGAACATTTTCAAAGGGCGAGAGCAAGGAGCCTTTGGTGCAAGCATCTTCCTCTATGAAAGCCGCAAGCCTCTTCCTTTCTCTCCTTGGCGCAAGTGAAGATAGTGCTTGGTGGCTACTCCCTCTCCTCCCTTCTCCTTGGCGCATCCTTCCTTGAGGGTGGCTCAAGTGATAAAGAAGGGACCATAAGGCGTGGATCTTCTTCCCGAGGCTAACACCGGGCGTGGAAGAAGAGGACTCGAGCACTGGCTGTGTGTGAGACTGTAGAGGGCATACACTTGGGCGCCTGCATCGACATCGCTTTGCTTTGCTTCAAGGTATCATCTTTTACTCACCGTATCAATCCCCTCACATGCTCGATCTTCTGGGTTTTTGAGACTGACTTATTTCGGAGATTTACTTATGCTGTGTATATATGTAAAATTTTAAAATCCCTAGGGTTTCTTAGCATGTTTTCATTTTGACATTAGTGTTGAATGTTGATTGAATGTAACTTAAGCAGTGAGCTTATTTGGTTTCCATTCTTACATTCGGTTTATCGTTTATACGTTATAGTTGATTGTCATAGAGGATTTTATTGATTGGATTGAAAATTTTCATTTTGTATTCATTTTCTTAGTCTTTAAATTGTGACAGGGACTGCATTTTTAGCACCATACTCACCCCTATAACAATTACTTGCTTCTAGGCATTGTTGAGGATTCATCAACTTGCTTTCCGTTACCCTTTCCTATATCATGTATTACTTGCTTTCCGATTGACCTGGATGGGGACTGTAGAGACTTCTGTCCAGCTCGGAGAACAGAAACACGTCATGTTTATTGTAACTAAGAAAATGATATTGTTAGGCGCATGCATTGGATCTAGAGTCAATAAACATATTTCAGTAGCTCATTACTTGGATGCGGCAATCAGAATCATAGAATCACTCGAGTGAACAAAACTATTGCTCGAATGGCTCCATTTATAGAACTAGTCAGTCAGATAACTCAGTTGACTTTCTACTTGTTCGATTGGGTGATAGAATATTGGGCCAATTGCTTTTACGAGGCTATTGATTCTGTTACGACCCACTTAGTAAGCAAACTATTTATTAACTTGGTGGGCCGATTTGCAACGTGGCTCAATCTATTAAAATGCTTAAGCCCAAGTTAACATAGCAAGCCCACTAAGCCTTATATACCATATAATCTCTTCTCCCACTTCCAATATGGGACTAAACTCGGGGTATTACAATCTCCCCCACTTAAGACTTGACGTCCTCGTCAAGCCCACATCCCTAACACATGCCCAAGAATCATCCCTTAGTCGGCAGTATGTGAGGTCAGCCCAAAGGTGGCTCCACCATCCTCGGTAGCCCTTTCCTATTGGCCTCTCACCATGCTTAGGACTAAGTTTTGCTCTGATACCATTTGTAACGACCCGCTTAGTAAGCAAACTATTTATTAACTTGGTGAGCCGATTTGCAACGTGGCTCAATCTATTAAAATGCTTAAGCCCAAGTTAACAATAGCAAGCCCACTAAGCCTTATAAACCACATAATAGTTTCTCCCACTTGCAATGTGGGACTATACTCGGGGTATTACAGATTCAGCTAAACTACAAGGTATCAAAACGAGAGTAGGGATGGCATCGGGGCGGGGCGGGGGCGGGTAGTGCCGGACCCGACCCCGACCCCGACCCCCGTTATTCATACCCGACCCCGACCCCGACCCGACCGGGTTTGAGAAAATTTATCCCACCCCCGACCCCGCCGGGGGATCGGGTACCCGTGGGAAAACCCGACCCCGCCGGGGCATCGGATACCCGGAAAAAACCCAAACCCACGGGGGAAAAACCCCGTAAAAAACCCAACCTGTATCAAATCATGCAATATCTTAAAAGCTAAATTTGCTAACCGGACAGAACCACCGTTCAAGTGAATTGGCACACCACTAATAGTGGTTAGTTCTAGTAATTGATCATTTGCTGAAAGGAAAATTCGGATGCAAATAACACAGGCATTTTATCAAAAATAAAAATAAAATAACACAGGCATGCGTGCACCCATTTGATGGCAGGGCAACTATTCACATTTGTTGATCCTACAAATTTAATATCCAGAAGCTAGTAACTATGTATGATCTGGATCAGTATGTTGACCTACAAATTGAATGTTCACTAGCTAGTGACTATGAATCATCTGATTCTTAATTTCAAACACAATCTGATGCCTCTAGAACGCTTCAACAATCTGCACAAGCTGATGAGCAGATCCAGATAACTTTTCTTCACATGTATAACTTGAATCATTCGAAAGGAAGCAGATCTTTTCTGAAGCTAACGAATTAATTTAGTCATCTAAAGGGTCAGAGATCTTTAGCATGAACTCCATATACAATCATCTTAATATTGATTCCTGAAGAGTGTTCCATCATTGCATCAAGCTTTCCAAATTATGCATCAATATGCCCATTCACATCATCAATGATTGTATCTACAGGATTCTGCTCAGCCCACACAGCTGCATCTTGATAACCAAACTCATAAAGTTTATCCAGAATATTATCATCTGCTGGTTCCAGAGCCCAATTGAAGAGCTGTAATTGGCAAAATACAACATGATGCTCGGTAAACAACATAGTAAAATAAATATACTTCGAAGCATTTAAAAGACCTGTCGTGGAGTAGCTCTGTTCCCTGGATTGCAATCTGGGCTAATTCCAATCTCTTTCAGACCCAACTGACTGGCTGGGAAAGCACACACGCGAACCTGCACATGTTTAACCAACCAGAAGTCATCCAAAGCATTTTGATTAGGCTCAAATAGAGCCCCAAATCTTTTGAGGTACAGCGAGGGATGGCACCGCACGGAGCAAGCAGCAAGAAAGGACTGTGAGAAAGGACTGGTCAGCACGGAGCAAGAAAGCAGCAAGAAAAGGGGCGAAGAGGATAGCAGCGAGCCAGCGAGCCAGCGAGCCAGCGAGCGAAGAGGAGCAGATGAGCAGACCAGTCCAGCAGCAGCAAGCCAGCGAGCCAGCGGCGAAGAGGATAGCAGCGAGAGCTGAGGAGTGAGGACGAGGAGGATAGCAGCAGAAAAGGGAGTCGGGAGGTTGCCGGCGGCGAAGAGGATAGCAGCGAGAGTTTTGGAGGCGGCGAAGAGGATAGCAGCGAATCGGCGAAGAGGACAGTGAATCGGGACTCGGGAGGTTGCCGGCGAGAGGTTGACGATTTTTTCAGTGAGGAACTGAGGATGCCGGCGAGAGGTTGACGATGGATAATGGATTGCTTTGGAGGCGGCAGCGGCACACGGCAGTGAAAATCGGGAGTAAAGTTAGGGCAACGGGAGTTAAGTTAGGGCAACGAAAACATAAAAAAATATTTGTAAGGTTAGGATTTAGGGCAAGTAGTAAGTTACGTAAAAACTAAAAATCTGTAATAGAAAATTAAGGGTAATATAGTAAATTAATTAGTCGGGGGCGGGTTCGGGGTCGGGGGCGGGGCGGGTAGTAGAAATACCATACCCGACCCCGACCCGACTTATACAAATCGGGTTTTACCCGAACCCGACCCGACCCCTAGTCAACTCGGGTTTTTCCCGTTGACTTCGGGTCGGGCCGGGTCGGGTCGGGCCGGGGATGGGTTATCTTGCCATCCCTAAACGAGACCCTCCTTTTTGCAGATGAGCCAGAATTTTTAAAAGACAGGCCTAAATCCAAGGAGACTATCTTGTTGTTCACAGACTTTTGTCAACACATGCTTGTCTCTTACTAAGACCATGTTCTTTCTTATTGAAATGTGTCTTTATCCTTAACACTTTCTCTGCTTGGAGCAGAAATTTACTTTTATTTTTTGCTATTCCCCTTTTAGGATGATTAAGGAAGAATTAATTAGTACAGAAGAGTGCCAAACCTACAGTTACTCTGAAGAGTGATGGAGAGCGTGGAAGAGAGTAGGAAGAATGATGGAATCAAATTATCAAAGCAATCAAAATGAGTACACTTTTGCCAAATTGCTTGTCATTGTAGCTCCTTCTCAGACAATGAGTTTAAGGTAAAATGTTGATGAGCGCCCACATCTTCAATAATATAATATTCTCATTTTCAATAAGAGCTTTCAGAGTCTCAGACGATGCTATTATTAATAATTTGTAACCTTACATTTTCCTTGTCATTTTGGTGTTTTCTGCTTGTAGAGGATCACAATCTGGTACCATTGTTGCTGTGATCCTGTTCCACATGAAGCTAGATAGGGTCTGCACAAAACAATTTGACACTCTATAAATCTGGTGACATATTTGACTTGCATAATAAGCAACAAGATTGAACTTGTTTTTAGTGAAAATTTGGCTATGAATATTGATGTGTAATTTTTGTCCCTTTTAAAATTATGGTTAACCGAAAATTGGTAGTTAACTGAATCGATAAATCGGTTAACCGGCCCAACAGTTCAGGAACAGTTGTCATTTCCCCTAAACTGTTCAGTGTCATTAACCGAGAAGGAGGTATCAGCAACAACTGGTTTTATTTCGGGGTGAAAAATTATTGCACCGTTTGGTTAACCGAACCGTGTACACCCCTACTGGCTAGGGTTTCATGCAAGGGCTAATATACGTAATGTTGTGGTTCACTTATGTGCGGTTTGAGCCGAGACCCGATTTGAGCCAATTGATTTGTGAATTGCAGCACACTAATATGCTTCCCTAGCATGCAATTTACACAAAGGTCCCATTCTTTGGGGGTATTTACTAACAAGCACTTTTATGAGGTGGGATTGAATTTGATTGAAAACAAAACTTTGTATCCTAGAGATAAAAAAAAAGTAAGAGTTTATTTAATTAGGGGGAAATTAGAATGAAAGAAGAGAAAGTAGGAAGAAAATGAGTATATGCTTGTTTACTTGGGTAGACAAATAGTTTATGAGGGAATTAGGAGGAAAACTTAGACATTAAATTTTCCATTTACTTAATTAGAGGGAAGAAAAATTTAAAGCATTGATATATATACACCCTTTGTTTTATTTTTATAGTCCTATTATATAAATATTATTTGATAATAATATAAAAAATAACTATTAAATATTATAAAATTAGTTAAAAATTATTAAATACTATTAATAATTGATATACAGTAAAATTACCTAGCGCAATGTAGCCATAGGTGCTTGAATCTTGCAAGAACTTGGCGAGCTCGAAATCATGGTGAAGATCGATGGCCATCCTCGGCTAACTTGTACTTGGCTACCTCTTCGTATCCTAATTTAACACCATCGGACCTTCATTGATCTGTTTAGGGCATTTGACCGCCATGAGTGATGTTTACAGCTTCGGCATCGTCCTAATGGAGCTCCTGACGGGAAGGAAGTCATTGGACAAATCTCCACCAGCGGCGCAGGACCAGATGCTCGCTGACTGGGCTGCGCCGATGAGGGAATCTAAGATGTCATCGCATATGAAGTATAGGCACTGGAAAGCAGTCAACTTCCAGGCTCGAGCCTCGCTGGCCCTCTTCATTGACTGCACCTTGATAATGGCGATTAACAACAAAGATAATCAAAGCTTCGAGGAGGCTAGAAGCTCCCTGCATGTAAAGGTACCGTCGCTTGTATAACCACAAGGGCCAAGGCACGCAGAGATCCGGCAATGGCCAAAGGAGGGTGAGAATAATTTCTACATGAGTTGGGGATGGGTTTCTGCCCAAATCAGACATATCATTTTTTTTAAGTTAGGAAACTTTTCTTCAATTTTTTTTCTTTCACTTTCCATCAATTCTATTAAACATAAAATTTATTTATTTTTCATCCTTTACATTTTTCGTCCACCCAATTAAGCACAATATAAATAGATACCCAATAACATACCAAACGGGTACCCGCTAACACTCTTGGCACTATTGGTGAAATCATCATTGCTTTTTTATTAAACACACAGAAAACATAACAATTTCTTATGATCTAATTAAATGAAAATATTCTTGACAATCATAAATTCATAATGATCATTAATAATTTTCATTTGATAAGAAAAACATTATATAATTCACTGACAAAAATATAAAACAATTAAATGGCCGGCATAATTAAAACAATTGCCTGTCAACTAAATAAAACTGACATGAGTAGCTCAAAGGCAATATAAACCATGTCAAAGATTGACTATCACATCAAGTAACAATCACTTTCATACACTTTAATCTTCATGAATTCTGGGAGACCGCTTGGCTCGCGAACATATCATCAAAATTCAACTCAAGATTTGCCTCATTTAGATTAATCACAAAATGCAGATAGTTGGCAAATAAATGATGTTCTAACAGTAATTCATCCTCCTATCTATGGTTGACATTATCAAGTTGCATAGCGGGCAGTAGCACAGACAGCATCCACTGAAGCCTTCCTCAGCCAATGTATCACGACATCATTTCCCCTAGTTCAGTTTCTCAATTAGTTCATTGATATGATCCTCTCGGTTGCCTGTATCACCGCCGTCCTTGTAAAGCTTTTTCTTCATCCGCAGTCGACTTTCTGGACATTTGAGTTTAAATGGCCACAAGAAACTGGTAACCTCCTTGAAATGTGATCCTACTGTGGCAATCTCATGTACGACATCTTCGAGACAAATAATGCCGTACTCCCCAAGAGCCTAATTCATGAAGAAACGACCTTTTCGATTAATGTGCATGCCTATAAATCCAGTACTAGTACTTCAAAGTTAAAAAAATAAACAAGAGGCAACATGAAAGAATAAGATAATAGAAGCAAATCGCAAATGTTTAAAAACAATTATGTGAAAAAAATCTTGAGAAGAAACATTCTTGGTTAACAAAATGGGATACGCTAATTTATCATTACAAGTTATGAAAACATCATCATGTTAGCTCCTCTAACTAGCACAGAATAGAACAGAATGGTTTTTTGGCAGACATAAAAAAACATAATGCAAAACTGAACCTAAGCCTCCAGTAGATGAAAGAACATTGACACCGATTTAATGAAGTAGACCATATCTGACAAGTGCACCTCGATGGTGAACATTATGGTTGAATTCCGTTTTCTCATTTATCGTGCACCATGGCTAATTCCATCAATCATCACCGCCAGTTACACCTTCAAGTGTAGTTGAATCTACGCTTGCATCGATCAGTCGCCTTTCTCCAATGAATTCTTCTCACCTTCTCCCACTGGAAGTCAACCTCAGTGGCCTATAACCTATTGTCGTACCCCACTCCTTTAGTTCTCATCAACCTATCAACCACCTCATGCTCCGGATCAACCTTCCTCTCACTCTACCACTACCACAAATCTATCTTCGAACTTATCTTATATATTTATTGCTTTGTTGTCTCATTTTCTTTATTTCTCCTAAGAGATGGAGATGAGTGAAATGCATAGAATCAAAGAGATGAGAAAATTGTGCTGCAAGGGATGATAGTAGGGAAAACTGTTATCTTCTCTTCCATAAAATATCCTCATTCCTCCCTACCTCCAATTTGGAAGGTTTTGTAAATAATGAGAGTGGAGGGATAAGGAATTCTTCCCCTCCATTGGTTGTCATCCAAACAAGAGGAGGCTTGCCTTCCCTTTTCTTTTCCTTCAATCCAAGAATCCAAACAAGATTTTCATATGCATTTGCCCTGCGCACTCATCCCAAAACAAAAGAACTCTCCAGCATGCAGAACCTTGGTAGTGGCAATTTCTCTATAAGGGAATTTACAACCCAAGGGACACAAAATATGGGCGGCATTACAGACGATGATATTATAATGTGTATTCTAGAGGGAAAGAAAGGCGGAAAAAAGGGGAAAAAACAAAGAGTGAAAAATAAAAAAATAGTTATGTGGTTCCCCTCCAATTTGGACAGAAACAAAATAAGGGGAAAAAGAAGATTTCTTGCACTTCACTTTCTTTCACTCAAGGAAATGAGGGACAACTCAAATTTTCTCCAGTTCCATCTAATTTTTCTCCTAGGATCCACAACCTTAGTTACCTGGTTCCCCTTCCTCTCCTGTTGCTAGAGTTGCAAGGATAAAATGCAACAAGGTTGTAAGCTCCATCTTCTACATGTCCTTGAGGGCAATCAGACTGCAAAGGCTTAACTAAAATTCCCTTAAATTTCCAGTTAGATGTGTGGCATCAACGTCATGCTGTGTAGTATTGCCAGACGCCACTAACTGAATGATGACCACAGAATGTAAAAGCAAGTATTCTCTAAAAAGTCTGCTTGGACCAGTACAAAGAGCAGATTGGTTGACAAGTCATATATGTATTTATATATCTATCTATCTATATATATAACTATTCACTACTATCGGTACCTGTAATGGTACCAACTGGTATGCCAATTCCGATCACATTTTAAAAAGCTCATTGGGATGGACCTAAAATAGATGCGATTGAATTGCCAAAATACAAACTGATATTCTTCAATGTATTCATGCTGGATAACAGATTAAATTATCACACAATGTTTTGTTACGGACCTTACGGTAATGGATATAACTTTTTATATTTATGATCTGACTTCTTATAAACTTCTGGGTTGTTATGTAGCATCTTCAACTATTGAAACTACCCAGGTAGAAAAAAATACGATGAACATGTATATCTGTATAATAATTTTGTAACATGAATTCTTAGAAGATTAGCTACACAAACTACAGGGGTTTAAACAAACTTGGAAAAAAAAGGAAGAAAAAAAAAGAAAGGAGGAGGAGGAAACGCGCCGCGGACCGCTGCATCGGCTGCATGTGAACACTGTTTGCTGTCTCTGCAAGCTAGTGCCCCATTTATCTGGTACAAACGGGTACAAGTTTGCATGGGTCTGGTCAGTACCAGTCTGATATTTGAAACCTTGGGATATAAATGAGTTTGGCGTCTCTCAATTTGGATAAAGTTTGTTTGCAACTTAGAAACACACTTAAAACCAAGACAAAATTTTCCCTTGTTTGGATTTCCTATAAAAAAAGTTCCATATATTTGACATTTCATTAGTCTTTTTCAAGGAATCTACATAAGATACTAGGCAGATCCAGCTTCAAAAGAGGGGGAAAAGAGATTTCCAGGAGTCAACACCAACTTTAACATGTTTAATCAGACAGCATGAATAGAAGAAGAAAATGGAACAGTGCAGATGGAAATACAGATTTATTATGAAACTATTGACTATACTATAGATGTAGGATGAATATGAGAAAATATACTAATGACAAGGAATTCTTGATCAGTAGGAAATCCTGAACCAAATTAGAGTTTTTAGGTAGTACAAAGTATTTTGAATACAATTTTACCTGCTCAATGACATTATTGTCCGTAAGAGGAGTCCTCTCCTTATCTATTTTCCCGGTGCCTTTTTTGTAAATGAGCTCCCTCACACTTTTAAGATTAGGATATCTATAAATTTGAAGCAATTAGACAAACATGACAGAGAACAAAGAGAGATATATACTGTACAAAAAAAAGCTTTAACATTCTTACCCGTAAGTGACAAATGGTTCTACACTGAGTAACATCCTCAAATTTGATTCATTTGCTTTCAGAAACACACCACTTAATATATGCCTCAACCGTAACTTGTTCAAAATATTCCTTGTTTGAAGATGCATATCATTCGATCTGAATACAAGATTAAGTTAAAGCATAAACTGTAAGAAAATGAATCCAATAAAATAAACAAGACCACTAGGAACAGAAAGAAAATGTCAAATTACATTATGCCTAACTCACCCATGGATGCGGATAACAAATAGTAGCTTAGACTTTACAGTGTCATTAGGTGGCTTCCGAAGCTTTAATCTCCTTTTCATGCGTACAAAGTCCAATTCCTACTAAATTATATTCCATTAGGATAGAACAGAGATATAAAGTAAGTTTTCCCTACACAAAAACCAACTAGAGCCACCTGCATTTATTTTATTTATTTATTTGCATCTACAACATGAATACACACACACACACACACATGCATGTAGGTATCTACAACGAAAAATGGTGAAATTAAGAATGCAAAAGAACAAAGGGTGAAACAACCACCTGCAATCTACACAGCACAATTTTGTGCCTCCATGTAAACATCCCTTAATTTCTTAAAAAGGGTGATTCAACTAAGTTTTTCAACAAAAACAAGAAATACATGTTTTAATGGCTCTATAGCCTCTATTACTCAATTAACTTTTTCATCAAAGACAAAACAATCCATGTTTTATGACTCTAGGTGTCAAGCTTTTCAATATGTACTATTGTACCGGTCCCATCTCAACGTACAGACATAAACAGTACCAGTACCATATGCACTGAACACTACTACATGCAAATGTACTGGGTCAATCTTATTATACTGATATGGTTTAATAAATGTGTATACCCAATTTGAAGAAAAAAATAATGATTTATCTTAGGAATGGAGGTGACAGTGTTATTATAACTAAGCAATCAAAATCAAGAAGAAAATTAACAAATTAATCAAAAAAATTACATGCAGGTTGGCTTTCCAAGTAAGAAATCTGACCGTGTCTCGATATTCTTTAACAAAATCCTCAGGCCTTTTAATGGCAGGTTTCAAGTGCACTTTATTTCTCTTTTTCTCTGCTAGTCGCTCCCTTTTCTTAACAGCCCACTCCTCATTGATTTTTCTTTTCTTCAACACCGTCTCTTGGACATAGTTCAGTGGCTGTGGTTCCTCGTCTGCCATCACAGTCTATTTTGCAAATAAACTCCTCAACTTACTGCTATAATAATTTCGATACTGTTAGATGATCAAACCATAAAAGGTAAAATAAAATTATAAATCTACTGAGCAAGTAAACATTGAGAATGAACCACTAGTGTGCTTAAACACCAAAAAGTATGATGTTTGCTACAATGGGGTAAAATCAATACCCAAAGAGAAAGAAAAAAAAATAATAATCATCTTTTCTAGGTGAAAGTTCAAATTCATAGCAGATTACCAACATATAAGAACAACGCAGAAAACAGTAGAATAAGAAAAAAAAGTTAAAATTGCTGATAATTGTTTTACAAAGAGAAAAACAAAACTTCAGGCGCATTTAAGTATGGTAGTACAAAAACCTCGATAATAATAAATCTAAAGAAACTAAGCGGGAAAATAGCAGCAGTCCGATACTAATAAAGTAAACAATGATCGAAGAGAACAGGCCCTAGTAACTATTAGTGAGCAGCCCAGACCCAAACATACGAAATTATTGCGAAAAAACTAAAACGAAAATGCAAGATCGATAAGCTTTGATTCGTCCAGAAATATGGTTACTCGAGATATGGATGAAGTAGATCAGCACCTTGAGCCGTCTCCACCTCGACGCAAGCGGAGGGAGAAGAGGTCGGAACTTGCTAGGGTTTCATGCGAGGGCTTATATACGTAACGCCGCGGTTCACTTGTATGCGGTTTGAGCAGATCGATTTGCGGGTTGCGGTACACTTTACGTCGAGGTCCCCTTCTTTGGGGGTATTTACTAAACAACGCTTTTATGGGGTGTGGTTGAATTTGATGGAAAAAAAACACTGTATCCTAGAGGTAAACAAATAGAAAAAAGTAAAAGTATAACTGTTAATAAAAATTAAAAATTACAATTATATTTTTAAGAGAGAAGAAGGGAGTAGAAAATGAATAAAGACAAATAGAGATAATTTCAATTTACAAGTATGAAGGGAGGCAAGCATGATAACTTTTATGCAGTGTTTACAAGGGAGAGAAAGAAAAAAAAAAAAAAAATTCCAGGTACTAGGGAGGAAAAGAAAAGTCAAGTTCCATCGAAACACAGTATACACGATTTGGGCGGAAAATGAGTGAATGACATGTTCATTGTGTTCCTCATGAGTGAACGAAGCCTCACTTTGGGGTGAACATTCGGTTTTTACCTAACTGAATTTACCAAAACCGATTTTGCCGAATTATATTTTACCAAAAATTTTAAAACCGAAACTTAACTGAATTTTAAAAAAATCGATCTCTTACCAAACAGAATTTACCGAAATTTTTTTGATAAATTCGGTAAATTACCGATTTACCAATTTAAATTATTTTTATTTATATAAATATAATAATATTTTTATTTTTATATATTTATCAAATAAAATTTAATAATTTTATATTTATATTAGTAAATTTGATAATTTACCGAACTGAATGTACCAAACTTATTAATTTAATACTTAGTATCGGTAAATTCATTTTTTACCGAACTGAAACCAAATACCGAATATTAGAAAACCTATTACCGAAACCGAAACCGATTTTCTTTTTACCGAACCGAATTTACCGAATTAATTGATAATTGGTAAAAACCGAATTTACCACATCGTTTGCACACCCCTAGCCTCGTTGCCTCGTCGTCTGCCTTGTTGCTGCCTCGTCGTTGCCTCGCCGCCTCATCGTTGTTCCTGCTTGTCCGCCTCATCGCTGTCCCTGGTCGTCTGCCTCCCTACTCGTCCGCCTCCCTGCTTGCCTCGTTGCCGGCTCATTCACCGCCTCATTGCAAGCCATCCTCCCTGCTCGTCTGGCTCGCGTCCGCTTCGTTGCTGACGTGTCTGCCGGGTCCGGCTCGTCCTCCTCCTCGTCGCCTCATCGCCATCTAGATCTCCCTGCTAGTCGGCCTCGCGCGTTCGCCTCATCGCCGGCTCATCTGCCGCCTCATCACAAGCCGTCCGCCTCATCACCGGCACATTCGCCGCCTCGTCCCAAGCTGTCCACGTTTCTTTCTTTTCCATTTTTGTTTTTTTAATCACGTGATTTTACACGTGACTCATTTTTCTTTTCCACGCTTTCTTTTTTCTTCTCTTCTTTTCTTTTTTTTTTTCTCATCTCTTTCTTCTCGGATAAACGCATTATAGAAAAGAAAAAGAGAATTTATGGTAAAGAATAAGTTATAAATACTACAAATAGAAAGACAAAATCTACAAATGTAAAAAAAAAAGTAAACTTAAATCGATAAATAGATAGTTAAATAGTTGGTTCTCTCTCGCTTCTTTAGAAGCTGTGATTGTAAAAAAAAAAACTATCAATTTTAATATAGTGAGCTCGAGGGGCTTATTTTAAACCCATTTAAACCTTCTTTAATATTCATAGAAATATATCTTTTATGTTTTTATGGTTACTTTAAATATATTTCGTCGTCTCATCTCCATTAAGAAAAACCAATTTAATAAACAAAATACCACGAGTTATATTGCATAGTATCAATCAGTTTTAAAATGGTATAATGACTATATATTAAAATAAATATAAAAAAATAAGCTATCAATCAAAACCTAAAAACCCATTTTAATAAACATAAAAATATTAATAAATTAATCTTAAATTAATTTTAAATATTATAAATTTATAATATATTTTTATCATCATATAGGCTACGTAAATAATTATCAAACTACTAGTTAGATAGAAACTAATGATTAACTATATAAAAAAATTGATTTAATGATTTTTTTAATTTAATTAAGTCACATGAGAATAATTATTGTCATTGTTTTAAATATAAACAAAGCTATATGTGTAATTTTATACTTTTGCCAAGTGGAAATTTTGAAAGGGTCGGATTGCAAAATCGTTCAAGTGGAGGGGGTAATTGAGAGTTTCGTTTTGGAACAACTAACAAGAGGTACACAAAATGAAACGGCGTGTCCAGCCAATTTTCTTCAGCAGGGGCATTTTCGGAATTCCATACGGTTCCATGTTCCCCTCTTCTCTCTCTCCCACCCAACCGCGTCAACTACGCCCTCCGCGCTCCGACCACCTTCCTCCTCTCCCTCTTCACCAAAAATTCACAGAAAAAGGGGGGTCGATAATGACCGTACCCCCGCCCCCAAGCACCTCGAAATCCTAGAATTCCATTGGTCGGTGCCGTAATCCGCTCGGAAAATGTCCGGCGAGATGCGGACGGGCGGCTTCCTCATCCCCACCTGGTGGGAGATCGAGGTAGCCGCTGCCGCGGCGCTCCTTGTCATCGCTCTCTTCTCGCTCATAGAAAAGCTGTCATCTGGTCGCGCCGGAAGAGGGGATGATCGGCCGACCGTCGGAGATGAGAACCTGTTAGGCGCACGAGAGCCTCTTCTGCGGCAATTGGACGATAAGGAGAAGGTTGGTCGAACCAATCTTTTGCTTCCCGTTGCTTTTGTTTTTTGGACCCTGATGACAAATGTCCTTTTTCTGGTGAAAACTGTTTTCGATTAGCAGCAGTTCGTTTTGATTGAATTGGTTGTCTCTTCATAACTTTATTGGAACAATCCGGTTGATCAGCGGCTAAAACTTATGAATTAGTACTGATCCTTTCTTTATAATCTAGGTGAACCAAGTAGCAGCAATTATTAGAATGCCCTGATTAATGTCGATAACTAATAAAGTAAAAGAAAAAAAAGGGACAATGAAGACCTAAAGTGGGGAGAGGAAAGATTCAAGGAAAAGCAAGAGGTCAATCTCATTTAGTTTATAATCAGTGAAACCAATCCCTCTTCCTCTTTCCCCCTATTTTCACAACGAATCATTCACATATATACGCACATGTATCATGTTTGATATATCTATTTGCAAGTTGCACATCACAACATATTCTTCGGAATACCAGCATTGATCTGGAACTGTCCTTTGGCTTGGATTATATGTGTATCTAGATTTATTCAAATGGTTGTTGCTTTATTCCCTAGACTCATATCTTCAATGTAATTAAACAATATCTTTGATCTACAGTTACCATGTTTAAGTGGGCTGAAGACTATTACAAACACACCTCAATTTGATTGCATTCCATCTTTAACAAGGGTCAGGCTGCATGATCCTACCCAAGAAGGGTGGGTTATAATTAAAAAAATGCTTTATTAGTATATATTTAATTCTAACTAAATATTTTCCCCTTCATCTTTCTATTTCATTTTTTTCTCTTTCTTCCATGGTGTATAACTTATATGAGATAGGTAACTTCTCGTTTTAGGCCTAGCTTCGAAGTGTATAAAAATGTTGAATTTGTTGTAGTTCCAAGTAAGAAAAGGGATGGGAAATATGAAAAAAAAAATCTACCGAGCATTTGCATTTTTTAGAGATTGTGCTATAATTTCAGAGTGGTGTTAATAATAAGAATCTTCTTCTGCAACATGGGTCAAAAAGGGTTTGGGTCAAGGTTATCAAAAATGCGTTCCGGGTCTTAGGATCTTCCGATCTACGACCCAAATGAGGCAAATAGTTCCAGAATGAATGTAGGATCTGAAATATAGTAGAATCTTACGATCCCATGATCTGGGTCTTAGGATCGGGTAGGATCTTACGATCCCATTGATCCTACTCGATCATAAGTTAATAGGTAAAATAAGTTCATATTATACTAAAAATCAATAATCTATTATGTTAAAAGCTTTTAATTGATGTGATGTAATTTTTCGTCTTTAATTGTCATTATTTGCTTTTTTTTTAACCAATATTCATCAACTTAAGCTCGTAATCGTCTACAACTATATTTGTCTACTTTAATTATTTATTAGAATAAACTTTATAATATTTGTTATTGCCATTTTTATTGTCATTATAATGTATATCTTTATCTTCATCATTTTTCATATTTTTATTTGTTGTCTTTATTTCACTGCATGTCTTTGTTGTTTCTAGTTTTATTGTACATCTTTATTATATTCGTTTTCTATTAACTTATCTCTAATCACCATCACCTCACAAATATTCAATTTCATTATTTTATACTATACAATTAATACATTTAAATAATAGTATATATATATATGTTATTTATTGCTTATTAAAATATTTTTTATACTCTTAAGTCTTATTAGATAAATATATTTTAAAAAATTATATATTTTAAGTGATTTGGTAGGATCTTACGATCCGATTCTACATTCTGATCCTATAAAGTTGACAACCTTGGTTTGGGTCACACAAATAACCCATTTGTATGTGAGCATAAAATGTATAAATTGGAGTCTTTTTAATGGATTAAACTTTTAGGATACTGATTGACCAATCAATGTTAAAAGTGGCAGAGGCAGAGGCAGGGCTACGTGTTCAAATATCTACCCATTCCGTATGCAAATTTGGTTGCCAAAATGTGGTGTCCATGTATCAACATTGATGATTTGATCGTAAGGATGAGTGCGAAGTTAATAAATTGAGCCATTTTCTTAACAGCCTGCTATTTTTTAGGACAATTGATCATCCAATCAAATTTAATAGTTAAATATTTGTATTAATATGAAGAAAAGAAATTGAATCATCTATGAAAATTGTCTGATGGTTATACACAACTTTTGAAGAATATATGTTAGTTTCAGCTATTTACTTATTAAGGCAGAATGAAAGACAAGCTTAAGGAATTGCCGATAATTTCTCATGTTTGATTCTAGAAAATTGTCCTGGAAATTGTGTAGAAGAGTATATATATACATGATCTGTGTACAAATTTCTATTTTATGTGGCAGTAACTGTAGGACATATTTGGCAATTAGATTTCATTAGGTTTTCAGCTTTCTAGCATTTATTTATTAGCGCATGTGTTGTACTTTCTGTTTGAAATTATATGACTTTTAGATGAAACTCTCCTTTATTTTGCATGTAGTCTCCTGACTTGTTTGGAGAGTATAGTAGAAAAAAAAAACTCTCTTAAAGAATGCCTGAAACATTAATGTGTTCTCATTTTTCTCTTTGCTCAAATTGTTTTCAGTTTCCATGTATATAAGGTTTGATAAACAAAAACTTCATTTGCTTGACATGCAGTTGTCCACTTATTTTGTAGATGAGCCAGATCAAAGGCGACACCCAAGGTATTTCTGCATACGTAGTCAAGGTATTATTATATTATTATTATTTTTGTGTGGATATCTTTATCTAAATGTGGTTGATTCCTATATGTTTTTATGGAAGTTACTTGAGATGAATCTTTTGGAATGTAAAATGGCTGGAGAATATTCTGGACTGATAGTAACATGTTGTTTAAAAAACTCGTATCTGTTTTCTCCTGACAATGTGGATCAACCTATTAATTCAGCTGGAACTATTGGCTGCAAAGAATCTAATTGGTGCAAACTTGAATGGAACATCTGATCCCTATGCCATAATTACATGTGGAGAGCAGAAGCGATTTAGGTGTGTGCGCTTCACATTTCCTTTTTTATGCCTTGTCATACAATTATTGTATAGAGCAAGTTAACTTGAATTTAGTTTGCCTTTAAATGTGCTAAGCTTTTGTTGCTTAGTGTTAAATCAGAGCATTCATCATTTACTAGTCACATCAATCACTGGAGACACATATTAAATACATCTCAAAACAGTAAGAACATATATTTATCATCCTATATGACCAGTCCATTCACATATTTATTCTTAGAGGAGCTGGTAATGTACTGTACATAACAGGTTCTATGCCTTGGGATTTAGAACATTATTGGATTAAGAAATTGATCATAAAGGGTGTATTTTATAATTTCCTAAATATAAAACTTTACCTATCATTTTTCACTAAGATAGGTTGCATAAGGTTTTGTTGACATTATAAATATAATAATATAGGAACATCTTATGGATCAGATTTCTGATATACTTGGCTTTTTTTAGCCGTTCTCATCTTTCTAAAAGTTAATATAGGGGACTGAACAACTAAAGTGACATTTCTTTTGAATGTACTTAATGTAGATTGCTATTTGATTTAGGTCTATTAGGAGAGGAGAGGAGAGAGGGGAGAGATTGGGCGGTAATAGTAATTATAATAGTTCAACAACATTTTTGATACATTGAATTGAATTACATAGTGGATGCATAGAGGTTCTATATATAAAGCTCTTAGGTATAATCAAGATCATATTCTAATTATTACTTACTATTTAAGTAGCTACCTAATTTGCACTCTCTAATACCATTATTTCTCTTAATATACTTTATGATATTATTATTTCCAACATTGCCCCTCCGGCTAGAATATATATGTCAATTATGTCCAGCTTATTACAATGATAATGTAATAGCAAATATGACAATTGCACGACACTAGTTCAAACTTCAAAGAACATTGTAAAGAAAAGAGCAAACAGAACTTTCTATAAACATAATAGTATATGTGAAGGCAACATCATTGGTTTTGAAAGCTTGCTGAGAGAAGTGGTAAAGGCAACAACACTAACAAAAAAACTTATTTAAATAAGAGAGAGCAATAGCAAAGACAGGAATGTTGGATGATAGCACATTATAGAAAAATGAGTAGAGAAAAAAAAACTAGTCATCCTTTTTTTTTAAATTTTGTATTTTCCTTTTTTTGGCTGATCAAAGGAATAATCCCTTAAAGGCAACCTTGGACTAGATCCCTAATAGGATCTCATCTTCCACACATGAGCAGTAGACATTGCTTTGACTCCCAATCGTGCCCGGTGAATATGCTGGGGCAATTAGAGATTGGCTTTATAGAAGAACCATGGTCAAGGTTTGATGGTTGGAAATTGTGGGTTTGCCAAAAATTAGGCAAAAAAGTGTACCAAAAAACACTCTTGATTTAGAAGACTGGCAGGTTGATGGCACAAACCTTCAAGCTAGAGTTTGACCATGAGAAGGAGATGAGGTTGTTGGAGTTTGGGCATCTTGGAGTCCCATCATTGCACAACATCGTGTAAGAGATCCAATACTGAAACAGAGCAAATCTAATTTCTTAGAGCAAATCTAATTTCTCATGATTCATTAGATCTGGTTAGAAAATGCTCAGATCCAATGCCATTATTTCTCAAATATATTTTCTAATATTATTCTTTTCAACTAGGTATGGATGTGTGTGACTTGAGAAAATATAATATTTTAACTTATATCTTTTGTAGGAATCTATTGGATTTTAGATGGAAACCATATTGTTAAAATTACTTTTCATTTTCCAGATGTTTTCCTCTAATGTTAATGCTTTATCCACTTGAACATGTTTTCTAATGTTCATTTCTTTCAGCTCCATGATTCCTGGTGCAAGAAATCCAATATGGGGAGAGGAGTTTAACTTTTTTGTTGATACACTTCCTGTTCAGGTTAGTCAAAATTCCTAGTTTCTTGAAGTTATATCCTGGAGAAGCAAAACAAATGTGTTAGACCTCTTTTAAAACATTCCTCTTAAGTGTTTTCTTCCTTTTATGATGACGTATTATATTCCAACTGCAATTACCTTCCCAAAGACATATATTTGTTTTAGTTGACTCTTAATACACTTTAACCAGCCAGCGGTCGATTCCTCTTATGTATACATCGCATAAATTTTCTGATGACTTTGTATGCACTTTTTGGCATCTCTAGTATGATGCTTTGTCATTGCATTGAGAGTTCTCTTTCGGGTGAATCAAGTTGTACTCCATTTTATCACCAACGGGAAGTGACTGCATGTTTCCAAAATAAAACTATTAATACTTTGATAACATCAGATATTTATATACACTTATATTTGCTTTTGCTAAGTCAACATCTCGGTATGCCCTGTCTTATCTTCTAACATTCTGGCTTAGAAATCAGTTTTATGTTTTGAGTTTAATAAAAAAGCTGGCACTTTGGTTTTCCAACTTCTGTTCATAGTGGCAATTATATTATCCTGTGACATTTCTCAAGCAACCTACCGTGCAGCCTGGAGTTTCAGCAAATATTGTTCAAGTACATGCTTGGTTCTGTAATTGGCTTGGTGCAGTGTAGATTGCTCATGTACATCACAGTTGGGATATTCTTTTTTTATTGAGAAAATCTGCTTCAAGTCTAGTGCAAAAAAATTACTATATTTACTTGTGCTTGTTTTTTTAGGAAATATGAAATGCTAGATTTGGTTTGACTTCTCTGTTGTTTCTTCAGATTAATGTAACCATATATGACTGGGATATAATATGGAAAAGCACAATTCTTGGATCTGTCATTGTTCCAGTTGAAAGTGAAGGTCAAAGTGGCTCAACTTGGTACTCATTAGATAGCACATCAGGACAGGTGACAATTTTTAATTGATATGTTACAAAAATCAAGATACCAGCAGTTTTAACTTGACATGCTCTCCTTCACAGGTTTGCCTTCATATTAAAACAATAAAATTGCCTAAAAATTCGACAAGGTTTGTTGTTTTGTTTGTCCATTTGGTTATGTTCTCTCTCTTTTTGAATTTGGAGCATAAATGTTTCTTTTTTAATAATGGGTTCTTTATGTATCTTTTTAGCTTCCCCTAGCTTGTGTTTTTTGACTTTCTGATACTGCACAAACATAAAGTGCTTCCAGAAAACTAATTTCTTCTACTTTTTAGAAATTTAATACTTAAATTTACTTTTTAAGCTTAATTCATGTGAAATATATGAAATATGATTGTGAACTTGTTTGAATTTCTAATTTGGATATATATCTATAATGACTGCCCAAACATTGCACATTTTGCTTTGACCCTGTGATTGAAGCTTTCATGTGTGCTTAGATTGAAGCTTTCATGTGGGCTTATTGGTTTGTCAGGTGAAAATTTTAGGAAGTAGTTAGTATTTGGAGACCGGTTTCAAAAACCGGTCCGTAACCGGCCAGAATGGCCGGTTTGTATCGGTCCGGTGGAGGACCGGTCGCGGAGCGCCCCTCAGAGCACGGATGGCTCCGGTGGCTCGTCGGACCGAATCGCCGAACTGGCTTTTTAAACCTTGTTTGGAGTAAGCCAATCTGTAGCTATCTAGTGGCAGAGCATGGAATGGAGCAAAGTTTTGATGATCTAGAATTAAGAACTAGGAGTTTTGGTCGTACATGGTACCACTTTTTGGATATTGTGACATTACAATGACACACTTATAACTACCAACCTTATGATCCGAATGACTATAATCCTTGAAATTTAAAGTATTTACCAAATGGTAGCTACCCTTCCTCTTGTTTGATTCCCTTTCTAATGTGTTTTCAGTTTGTGTAAACTTAAATCCCTTTACACCCTCATTGCAATCACTTTTTTCTCTCTTAAATTTTCCTAAACTCTCTCAAGCTTTTTTTGAATTCTTTAAATTCTTTCTAATTTTTGTGATAATGCTTCTATAACTTTTGAAACACATAATGTTAATCCTATGGGACAACACACTAGCACAACAATGCACAACAATTACCATTAGTAATGGTTGCCTTTTGTGATATTATTTTTAAAGGTATAAGCATCACTCATATGAAATGACATTGCTGATAGCTACCTAATGTTGCAAAATGCATTAATTTTTTTCAGGAAATTTGGCGGTTAATTAGACAGTATCTAGGTGCATACAACATTCAGTTGAGTAGAGTAAAGAGTACACTGTCAATCATCAAAATAACATGCATATGACAAACATGAGAGATGCAAAGATATTACCATAGAGGTCCTTGAGATGAAAGTTGTTATGTGAGCTTTGAGGGCTTGATACATATTCAATGAAGACTAGCAAGCCTCTCAGAGTGTATTAGTGACCTCACTATAACGCTGGAGTAGTAGTGAAAGTGTGGAAGAATCCAACTCGACAATACACAAATTGAGCACTATTGATAGTATGTGTATAAGCCAAAGTGTTACTTCTTAGGGACACAACATTATCTTAGGCTTCTTTGGATTCCGACAGAGAATAAGTGATCATGCAAACACACATCAATGACTTGAACAAGATAAATATTAGTAAAAAAACAACCAAATGATTTCATATCTTCAAGAGACAAATGACACATAGTACCACATGATATTGTCTAAGATTTAAGAATGTGTACGATGTAGCGTCTAGCACCTTTTGAGACAAAAAGTACCTTATGTGAATCTAGAGCATGAAGCATCTATTTTTGGACTTTGGCAGAATTTTAATATGCAACACATGATGGAGTCGCATCATTAACTTCCTCATATATTCTGATGAAAAGTCATCTTCAATTGTTCGATGGGTGCCTCAACAAATGATGTAGTTTACATATGTTGTCCAAATAACGTAGATGATAGAGGAAATTGACCCTTGTAATATTATGCAAATTGTGATGGATGATGATGTGAACTTAAATGCAGCCAACAAACTCATCCAAATTAGATTATTTCACCTGTTGTAGTCTTGTAGACCTCTGCATAATATATTACATTAACCTAATGATAACTGACATTATCAATCTCAATTCAGTGGAGAAGCCATTGAAGAGGACACAGATTGTTATGCCATTTATCTAAACCATTATTAGGTGCATGCATAGATGTAAAATTTCCCAAAGGGGAAGATCTTATGTCCCATGGCTTTATGAGCCAAGAATGGTGTCTCATGGTATGCCTCCTCAAGGGATGAGAATGTAGTTAGTTAATATTGCCATGAATAGTCAGTTCTAGGATACTTTAGATACCATACTCGTTGTGGAGCCTCTTGGATGTCATAATTTGTTAATTATTGTGGTTCTTCTTAATAATACGTTAATTATGTAAGAAAGGCATGTTGAGTTAAAATATTAGTTTCTTTCCCATATTATTTTCCTCTCTCTAATATCTCTTTCTCTTCCATGAATAGTCAGTTATAGGATACTTTAATTGATACCATACTCACTGTGGAACCTCTTGGATGTCATAATTTGTTAATTATCGTGGCCCTTCTTAATAGTAGGTTAATTATGTAAGATAGGCATGTTGAGTTAAAATAGTAGTTTCTTCCCTATGTTCTTTTCGTCTCTTTAATCTCTTTCTCTTCCTTGTGCATCAATTGGTATCATGACCCAATTAATCTCACTTGCTCCTTTCCCACATAACTCGTCTTATGTACCCAATTGCTGCAGGTTTGCTTGAGCTACCCTCACAACTGCACGTCTCTCTTACAAGATGCCGATGTTAAATTGCTGCCTCCTTACTTACTGCCACCATATACTTGAGGATGCTTGTGGTGAGTTGCTGTTGGAGTGTGAATAACACCATCACTAGCTTCTTCCTCTTGCTTTGTTTAGCAGCGTGTGTTGCATGCATGACCTCTTCTATCCTCATGTGGCACTCAAAGGAACACCCCCTTTGACTCCTACTCTCTGCCTTTGCTCCTCCACACCGCTCTCATCCTCCTGCAATTCACAGAGTTATCCATTCATGGCAGCGTCACCTCATGCACATCTCCCACCTTCACCATTCTTCTCTCAAGTGGCTAGAGATTGTGATGTTTCTACCTTGACAATTCTTCATTACAGCTACCTTTCCTACCCACCCGCTATTGTTCATTGAGCATTCCCATGCACTTCCCCATCTACTCCTCTCATCTCATAATTTTCTGTTAGGATTCCTAGTATTAGGAATAATATCATATATATATATAATATAAGAGTAAGTAATAATTAAAATATTATTTTCTTTTACTCAATATGAGGCTGCATCTATTGTGTAAGGTAAGAAGTAGTCTTTGTTTTCATCCCGTCTCTTCTCCTTTCCTCTCTCTATAACTTGCATAGATCTAATAATTTTGCTTTCCCCTCTTCAAATTTGGGTTTTTGATTTTAGTTTAATGACTTATGAAGTGTATTTACTATATGTCTAGTTTCATTATAAACATTGAGTGATTCCATTCTTTTTTTTTCATTATCTTCATGCATAATGTATATATTACATGTGTTGTGACGTATCCTTTTCTAGCATTTGTATCATTTTATGATTTTCGTTTCTTAGCATTTTGTTACATCAGCAAAAAGAATAATCAATGGTTAGAGAGATATTGTATCTGAAATAATCCCTATAAGTAGAAATAGAATCCCCCAGATTGGTTTATTAAATAATGATTTTTCTACCACCCAGATTGATAGGATACTATAATGATTCCAATGGACACTTGTTGAAAATTTGTGTAGGCAAGTTATGGAATAAGGTAAAACCTTGATTCCTAATTGTCTACAATTCTGTGAATGTCTTTCCTTTATTGTAGAATCATACTCAGAATTTTACCTAATCATATGACGCGTGTCCACATAGGATTCGTAGAGATAATTAATACATCTAGGAGAACAACGACATAACACACTGACATGTTTGATGATAAAAACTTAGGATTTAGTAGGCAAGACCTTAGACTTGAGAATGATTGTTGAGATATTACATTTTAAGGTTGAAACTCCTAGTTTTGATGGTATAGTGTAACCTTACGCCTTTTTGTTTGGTTAGCTAACATAAAATAGTACTCTGACCCTATTGGCCCCTAAAATAAAACTTATTGGCATAGCTAAAATGTACTGGTTCAGATTTCAAGTCAAGTTAGGGCATTTAGGTCAATTTTCCTATCATG
The DNA here is from genome assembly GCA_027563935.2 of Costus lasius. Classification (NCBI taxonomy): domain Eukaryota; kingdom Viridiplantae; phylum Streptophyta; class Magnoliopsida; order Zingiberales; family Costaceae; genus Costus; species Costus lasius. Next base: position 22,126,295 of record CM050446.2, on the reverse strand, counting down.
CATTGGCTTGAGACGAGGCTTAGATTCAATGAGAAATATATTCCTACATACTTTAAGGATCATCTTTACACTCAATGGTATTTCTGTAGTTGTCCTTAAGTATGAATGAATACGAATGGTTTTGAGGAGTTGTCAATTCACTTGAAATTCAAGAACGTAGGTTAGCATTCAATAGGTTCCACCTTTGGGTAGACATTCAAAGAGATGTTATGTTGCATTCACTAGAATATATAAAGGAATCCTATCATAAAGATACCAAATGAAAAAAAAAAAAATTCCTCTACAATTAAAGACATTTCCACTACGTCTATTGAAATCAAATCGTGCATCCTATGTTGGGAAACAAGTTGCTAGTACTTGATCTTGTTCAATCATTTAGATCGTTAAGACCTTTCCTAATCTTAACATGTAGTACCCAGACAAGAAGCTTAAATACCTAATTTGTAAAGGACCATCCTTGAGCATTGCATGCTTTCTCTCAATGATTTAAATACCATACCATACTAGGTGGTCTGTGTTTGACCCTATATTAGTACATAGAACAGGGCAGTAGGCAGTATTGGTTTGGGGATGTAGACACACACACAAATATGTATATATATGTATAGCATGATATTTTGTTGCAGGTTATTGATCTAAGTAATACCATGTGTTGGTACATATTAGACCATACTGGTTAGAGCTAACACTGACACGTCAGAATGGGTACACATTGTGTCAAAATGTTCTCATTGCACTTTGACTATAAATCAACATGAGATAAACCCTTGACCCCAGTGATGTTGAGCAGGAGCTTGGAAGTATATAACCTTTGGACAAACCATCCAAACTAATGAAACTAGGATCCAAATGCTTATGTTCTTGATTTTTTAACGGATTTAATTATTAGTCCAACATACAATATTAAGGATTTTCTGTCTTACCTGGGGCATTTAAGCTTCCTTCCTTGCATGCTAATTTTAATGTAGTTAATATTCCTTTTACTACTCAGATATTGACACTCCCTTTAGCAACACCATTATCACCAAAAGTCCAAGAAATGTTGAGTACCCAAACTATCATATTATTGCTGGGAAACATCTGAACACTATCTTGTTCAATGGATAAGGCAATTTGACTTCGATGATGCAGGAGTTATTGAAGAAGTAAGAAAATTAATACATGACAAGTATTTTGAAGTTTGACAGCAACATGCTACATGTCATCAACAAATCATCCTAATGCTAATCATTGGACTTATGTTCGTTGATTAGCACAATGATTATTGGTCTCTATTGGTGTATTGGTGTATGGTGTTGGGCAAGATACTAGTACTAGTTATCAACCGCATTAGCAGACAATACAGTAGGACCACTCAAAGCCATCTTGAGTTGCCCTTTCAAACTAGCCTGCTCCTAGTTGGATCCCATATGTCCTACAAATTTTCAAAAAAAAGAAAAAAATCAGATTTTTGAAGTTTTTAATGTTTTAAACTGAACTAAAAGTAGATTTATATCGAAGGAATCCCACCCTTGCTAGAAGCCCTTTTTGGGCTTGATTGTGGAATGGCCCCCCCTAGTTCAATCCCTTTTTGGGCTTGATTGGAGATTTTCCTATAACATGTGGTATTAGTATGTTGATGTCCATATGCTTAGTAAATTATGTGGTTCACCTACCTCTTATGGGGATTGACAATGCAATTGGGATGAACATGGTAATGGGATTGAATAATGATATATATATATATATATATATATATATATATATATATATATATATATATATAAAGCCTTCGTGTCATATCTTTTGTAGCTTAGTTATGACAATGATAATCTACTCTCAGCTTTGATAGTAGAGTGGATCTTATCTTCTCACACTCATCTAAGGCATTTGTTGTTTGATCTGAAGGAGTTAAACTATTGTCTCTCCTTTGATATTGGTAAGTTATATCTCCTCTGGGTATGCATGAACACCTGCCATGAAGACCATGATCTTCATCCTATATTGCATGTGTATACTTGTAAGTCCAATGCCCATGTTGTTGTGTTAATGGAAGCCTTGATATTGCCACCTTTATCTCTTTTAGCACAATTATCGACGCTTTCATTTCTATTAAATTGGTTGAATCATTCCGGACCTTACAATGTATACATGTACCAAAGGGTGAGGAAGTCTCATTTGAGCCTTGATATTCAGGCTCCTAATGAAGTTGCATTCTTTATTGCTAGGATCTTTCTTTTTGTTCCTTGCATTGGTAACAGTAGTTGTGGGTGAGTTTGTTAGCTATATGGTTGTTCAAACACTTGTTGAGATCAAGGTTTATAGAACTAGCCTGTCCCGCATGGTATAGCTTGGACCAGGACATGAAGTTGGGTAAAATTGGCTTTTGTTCAAAATAGTGTTAGTACTAGTTGGGATTAACGGATATTGAAACCAACCATGCTTTTAAAAGCCGATCCGATAACTCGCTGGACCGGTATGAATTGTACGTATCGACACTATACTATCGTGATTTTGCTTGTACCGACACTGTGCTATAGTGATTTGCACCGGACTGGTACAATCAAACATGGAGACCAACTAGTTATTACACATGAATGGTCGATATACCGATCGGTTCCATCGGCTAGCAGAAAAAAAAGACTGATTGGTAATTGATTATAGTAGCCGACAACAAAGAAGTTGTTGTACCCATCGATTCCACTAGTTGGTCAACAAAAAACCCTGATTAGGTGGATGGACCACAAAAATTGGTCCAATATATACATACAGATAACAAAAAATGTACCAACAAAAGGTTTTGCATCTCTTCGTTTTTGCAACCGCATCCTCCTTTTTGTCTTTGTAGTTGTAGTCCACCGGATGAAACTGAGAGCAGTGAGCGTAGCGACCAAATCTTCTGCTTCCGCTCATGGTGAGCTTCTCTCTCCTCCCTTTCCTCTCCATTTGACTCCGTGGCTAAGAGACAAGTTGAGGCGAAAGAGCTTTCTTCCTCTTCCTCCTTTTTTTCCTTCTCTTCTCTTCTCTTTTTCCGCTCCGCTACAATAGTAGCACCATGGTCCGAAATCAGAGCTACAATAGTAGCACCATAAATATACCGACTGTCCTCGGGTGGGTATTTTAATCCATGGTATCATAAGCTTATGCTCATTAAGTAAAAGCTTATACTACATGCCTACAAGATATGTATAATAAAATTATCATATTTGCTCAAATTCACATTATTTTCAACTCTAAGCACCTTACAATTGTTTAAATTCATTGTTTTTAGATCAAAACATCAAATTATGTTATAAATATAATTTTTATGGAAACAACTTGGTCCGATATGGATCGAGTTGAAACACCTGTATAATATGTTGGTACGGTGGTATTTTGTACCAGTCCTATCCATGATCGTTGAGATTGCTATAAGAAGATTGTCATTGCATCTGTTCGGCTAGGGTGGATTATCATTACTAGCTTCAACCTTTCATGTCATTTTCATCTTGTGATTGAGAAGGTTGATAGGATTTGACTTGCATACTCTTACATAAAATATATATTGAGAGGGTTGGATTAGCGGCTATTAGGCTGAGCTCCCACTTATTTCCTTATTATCCACAATCTAATTCACATGGTGTAGTGTATGTATACCATCTTCTCGAATTGGCAGAATGATAGTATGTTTTAAACCTTGTGCATATCAATATGAACATTGATCAATTATATATGCATTAACTAGATAATGCATATTATGACATGATGCAGATAATAATCTCCGGGAAGGGACTCTTACCCTAAAATTGCAAGACTAGGACATAACTTTTATTCCTTTATGAAATTTTGCATATGAACGTGCACCAAGGGGTACTTGTAGATGAACCTCATGACTATTTGGGTGCTCTTAATTATTTCTTTTTTACTTTGTTCATCTCCCTAATGACCTTGGTTAAGTTGATAAAATATGTTACACATGGTGTCCTAAAAAGATGCAGTAATCATGTTGGATCTACTTGCATTTCTCTTAAAATTGTTGCCATTATTTGTCATAAGCTGAATGACATACTTTGGTCTAATCTTCTAGATGATAGTTTTCATAAATTGGGAGATATATGTTACATTATGGTACTGAGTTGATACATTCATCAATTTTAATAAAATTACTTTATGATTACAATAAGCGGTTGACCCTTAACAAGCAATACATATAAGAGTGACATTAAAGAATTCCCATCCGGTCTTCATACCCTTTATTCAAGTGTGACATCATTTAATTTTATAATCAAGATAGCATTGAGCAATCTTGCAGGGTGTTGGCAATTGAATCCCAATGTTAGATTCTTGGATTTGGATACAGAAATGTGATAATATGTGTTGACTTGAGACATGAGGAATGTGCTTGAAGTGAAATCATTTTGGAATTGCCCAACCAACATCTAGGTTTTTTTTGCCTTTGTGTATATATAACAACATTGTGTTTGCTTGCTTGCTTGTTAATGGTGCAGAATTCATGCATACTCTCCAAGCCCAAAAAAGCTCTAAATGTTGTGTCACCCATTGGTACGGGCTATATGGTTTTTAGAGACTCCATGCATACTTGTAGTTCAACACATTTGATGCGTAGTTGATGATGATCTTGCTGCACTTTTGTCATTGTTGCAATTGCCAGCCTTATAATGAAGTTGTTTAAAAATCACATTGAAGCATATCTTGTATCCTCCTTGAAGCTTCTTAAAAGATCTCATAGTTGTCTTCAAGGTTTGAAAAACTAGTCCAAATCGGTATATCGGTCTACTCTTGGACCGGTTTGATTTGACTACCGACACAATTGTATAATTAGTCCTATCTCATACTGGTATAAGCCAAAACTTTTGGTAGGTTTGGACCAAAATTTCAAACCTTAGTTGTCTCTATCTAGATGGCTCACTGGATTTATCATTATGGTTTGGTACTAATCGTAGGTGGTGGGCTCTATTGTGTGTCAATCAAAGCCTTATTGACCCAAAATAAGTCCAATTGTTTATGAAATGCAACCTGAATCTCTTGCTAGGCCTTTGCGCATTTTAAGATGTTAGAATAGTAAAAGTGTTGCTTAATCCAAGTGATGCTTCCTTCTATAAATAGTATTCTGACTATTGTAGTAGATGTATTGCCAATGGTAGCAATTATCAAGCATTCTCCTAGTATGTTGCCCTGCATGATCAACGTTCTATGCTTTGGGACCTGCAAAATGATGTTTAGAAAGAAATAAGAGAGAGAGAAAGAGAGAGATAAGAAATCAAGGAGTATTTGGGAGTATAGGGTGAGTTTGAATATTTATGATTTAGAATTGAGGAATTTAGGAGGTCTATATAGGAGAGGGAACCTGCAAAATCCATGCAAACAACTAGAACGAGAAATTTAATTGTTTGCAAAAGGCTAAAAGTGGCTAAAAATATCAAATGGATAAATTTTTAGATATTTGTAGTGGGTTTGCTCAATATCAGTGTTATCAATAACCGATCACGAAAAATAGTGGAAAGCTAAAAATCCACAATATGATATAGCGGATTGCGTTGCAGGCAAATAGCGAAAGTCACATAGCGTTTGAAATATATATTATATACATAAAAATTTTAGTATAACATTTGAAATATATGTTATATATCTAATAAATTAAGCTACATAAAGATAAAATAAATTATATAAAGAAAGATAACATATTACTAACTCAATTTAAGTCATAATTTTAATTTCTCAAACTTATTTTTAATAATACAGTCCTATCCGCTATAGCGGTGCTATAGCGTCTCATAGCGGATTGATGAGAGGATTGCTCAAAAACCGCTATGGAAAAACGTTATAGCGCCGCTATTGCGGCTATTTAATAACACTGCTCAATATGAGCAATATATACCAAGTATAAAGTGTTAGTAGTCAACGTAGTATAGATTAGTAATTACTAGTGCCATATAGATCTAGTATGAGATGGGTCACTGAGTGGACTGACATATATTGCTCCTACTAAGTAGTATAAAAGTCAACCTCAAGTTTACCTCAAATGCTGAGTTCTTCTAGCCAGAGGGGATTAATGTCATAATTTGTTAATTATGGTAATTTGAGTAGAGGGATACTCTATATCAAGTTATAGCGCCGCTATTGCGGCTATTTAATAACACTGCTCAATATGAGCAATATATACCAAGTATAAAGTGTTAGTAGTCAACGTAGTATAGATTAGTAATTACTAGTGCCATATAGATCTAGTATGAGATGGGTCACGAGTGGACTGACATATATTGCTCCTACTAAGTAGTATAAAAGTCAACCTCAAGTTTACCTCAAATGCTGAGTTCTTCTAGCCAGAGGGGATTAATGTCATAATTTGTTAATTATGGTAATTTGAGTAGAGGGATACTCTATATCAAGTTATAGTTAATATGTGGTTATATCACAATTTTAAATATTAATGCTTATTCCACTTATTTCCTTATATGGACTATATATCACATATAAAATATTTATCTAAGTAGTTTCAATCGGTACTATTATATTGAATTGCACTGATCGGTACACCAATATCACTTGATATTTTAAACCATGTTTCATACTTCATATTTCATAGGTTGTAGATATTGGTCCAACCTTATATTGGTGTCAGATCGGTATTGTGTATATATATATTAGACTAGTATATACTGGTCGATATCAAGCAGGACTGATATGGTATCGATGCTAGCATAGAAGAGAACAAAGGGCATAACATCCTTTTCCTCCCCTCAGGCAGAGAAGAAGAGGCAAGCAAGAGCAAGCATAGAGGAAGACATTCGCTTCCCCTCTGCTCCCTTCATTTGCCTTCACTTCGCTCTATTAGGTGAGTAGTCGAGCTATTCCGCCTCCGCAACTCTTGGTGAGCAAGTGTTTCCTCTATCTCTACCTTCACTTCCACCTTTGCCTTCGCAGTTCTACTTCGCTAGTTGCCTTTGCTCCTGCTTTTGCTCTACTTTGCTAGAGTCAAGTTGCTCCATTCATAGGCCTATGCTTGGACTAGTACATACTAACTATATTGCTGGTATGGATTAGTGTTTTAATCCATGATATATATACAGGTGGTATGTACTAGTTGGACAGTGGATTGGTATAGACCGTGATATTTTGAACCTTGCTTCTGAAAGCCTATATATTAGGCTTAGCATTTGACTGAGTTGAAATATTATTATGCTTAGCCAAGGTTTTTAAAATTGGTTTGAATTGGCCGGTCCAACGAAGGTCTGGAGCGGACCAAAGTTGGAGAACTTTAGAGCAACGAAATTGAGTGGGAAAAGGAGAAGTAGAAGGAAAGAGAAGGAGAAGGAGAGGAATGGGTGATGGTGGATGCGGGACAAGTGGGTGATGGCGGGCGCAGGCGAGCAGGTGACAGCGGACGTGGGGCGAGCGGGCGAAGGTGGACTTAGGGTGAGCAGGCAACAGCAAGCACGGGTGAGAGGGCGACGGTGGACTCGGGGCGAGCGGGCGATGGTTCTTCTTTTTTCTCTTCTTCCTCCTCTTCTTCTTCTTCCTCATCTTTCTCTTCTTCCTCTTCTTCTACAGCTGCCCTGCTCGGTTCCACTAGAATTTCAACCGGTATAATCGGTCGGACCGGAACTTCGAACCTTGGGCTTAGCATTTGGTTGAGTTGAAATATTATTTTCTCCTATAAATTATGTTCCGCTCTCTAATTTTTCTCTCTAATCTTTCTTTTTTTACTCCCTTCATCGCTCTCAGTATCATCACAATATAGAGAAAAAAACAATGATGAGATAAGTGGACCATGTAAAGGAATCATGATTATCTTTCCAAGCCCTTCAATGTACTAACAATACATGTATAATTATTGAAACAGGTTAATAAATTTATATGGATGGTAAGTTTTTATTTTATTTTTACACCTAATTTTGTTGTTAACTAATTTAAGATTATGTACTTAAAACATACTTCCTATATTTGACACATCAATATAACCTATAAATTTAATACATGTATTGTGGAGGGAAAGGAAAATTGAAAAAACAAAAAGGATAAGAAAAAATAAAAGGAAAGAAGAAACATTTATTTTATTTTCATTCTATTCAGGCAAACTTAAAATGAGGGAAAAGTGAAGTTTTTTCTTTCACGTTTCTTTCTCTCCTTTTCTCCCTATATGGAAATGAAGAAAGATTCATATTTCTTTTCAATTAAACTTTAATTAAGGGAATTTATTGTATTGGGATGCTACAACACTGCCTCAACAGAAATTTTTTGGGAATAGACATTTTTGGGTTTAATTTCAGGGTAAATAATTCACTATATATAAAGATTCTATCAAACAAATCCTTAATGAGAATCAATATAGTGTAGCCCTTAATTTTCTTTTGTCTCTTCTCTTTGTTAAATTTAACATGGCATCAGACAGGCTTTTTTGCTCTTGTCGACATCTCCATAAATTTGACTATCTCAACTCTATTTGTGCTCATCCATCTCTCCTGTAAAATGCCTCTCGTGAGTTCTATCTACCCTTGTCCATCTTTCCTGTTTGAGCACTTCTCAACTAGTCCATCTTTCCTGTTTAAGCACTTTTCGACTAGCTCTGTTTGCGCCCATTTGTCTCTCTCGATTGGATGCTTGCCGCCAGTTTTATCTACACTTAGTGTCTCTCCCGATCAGATGTCTTGCAGTACTATCTACCTTGCCGCATCTGCTTGACGAATGCACAATAGCTTCATTGTAAAAGCCTCTTGCGGCTGCATGCTTTCATCAGAATAATCTCGGATCTCTCCTTCAAGTTTGGTGTTTTGCTTCTCGCTGAAAGGCATTCAATTTCTGTCTCTATAGCTTACATTTCTGCCCACTGCTTCGCCTTTTGGTCCGTGCTGGACATTTGCTAGACTGATACAAATCGAAAAAATAGGTTCGGATTAGTTTTTAAAACCTTGGTCTAAATTAGGATGTCCAATCCTAATAATCACAACCTAGTTTACTAAGGGTTGTTTAATCTTATTAAGAATTCAATAGTCCATATTGTTTTAAAGGTAGACCTCCAATGACAGAAGTCTTTTGTTGATCCAAGTCTTCATACCTAGCAAGTTAGGTCTGATCTTCCCTAAAATGTCATCAAAAGAGTTATCTAATTCTAGATATTCATCAACCTTGCATGGTAAAGATTGGTGTTCAGCTTATCTCTTGCTTGGTTCAAGAAGAGCACTTATGTGCTGCTTTTTCTTTCTCTAGTATGCTCTCAGTCTACTGTCAATTGCTAGGGATCAGGTGATGATTTAACATGTACCCGACCTACGTTACCTATTTAATGAGTAATCAAGTACCTATTTAATGGTTTTGATTTGACTATGGGTACTGTGTACGTTCAGGTAGTATATGTCGGTGAGAGTTGGTGCAAGCGGTGAGAGGGTGGGGTGGAATGAGTATATGAAGAATTTGACTATGGGTGCTGTGTACGTTCAGGTAGTATATGTCGGTGAGAGTTGGTGTAAGCGGTGAGAGGGTGGGGTGGAATGAGTATAAGAAGAAGAAGAAGAAGAGGTGGCTTGCTTGCATGTGCACCTTCATCACTTGCATCTCTGTCCACCTCTGCACGTGCGCTTTGAGCCGGAAGAAGAAAGTAGAAGAGGAAAAAGAAGAGGCAGTACAACTATTCTGCTAATGTTTGCATTCAACTCCACCGCTCCGCTCGCTACGGCCGCTTTTCCTTCTTTTTCTTCTTCTTCTCCTTCTTCTTCCTCTCCTTCCTCTTCTACTGCATTCGCACGGTTCCGCATTCGAGTACCGGTCCTTTATTGGACTGGTACAAACTGTCTGTACCACCCAGTACAGATTGGTTTTCTGAGCCTTGGGCTCTATATAGTATTGTTGCTTTTGCCTCTACTCTTATCAAACTCTCAACACTCAACCAATGTTGCTTTTGTATCTGCAGCCTCACCACTAACTTCATTGCCTTTGCCATTATAGTGCCTCTCTCAAACTATATTGTTGTCTGTTTTACAATCTTACTTTTGACCAAGCTAGAGATAATTGTAATATATACTCTAGCTTGATGAGGAGTATTAAACTTGAATTAAGGGAATTAATTATATTGGGATGCTGCAACACTGCTTCGAGAGAAATGTTTTGGGAACAAATATTTTTGAGTTTAACTTTTGGGTAAATGAAGAGACATTCGTTCCCTATAAATAAAAATTGTATCAAACGAATCCTTAACGAGAATCAATATAATGTACTCCTTATTGTTCTCTCTGTCTCTTCTCATTTCCTCAGTCTCTATCTCTTCTCCATTAAATTTAACACATTCCATTTGATTTTTCCTCCTAGGTAGACAACACATGCCCTTTGGAATATGGTACTTCACATTGAAATGACAATAATGAGCCTTCTAATCTCAACAACCCCCCCGACCTCCGCATCTAATGCATCAACCTAAGTAGACGGTAATACAAATCCGTTAGTCATAGAAAGACAGGAGGTGAAAGCTCACATGAGATAAAACAAAGAAACTCTTTTTGCTCTAGATAAAGGAAAAAGGAAAACTTTAGCTTCTATTAGAGAGGACAAAGCTACATAATGATGAGCCTGCCACTCTCTCCTATATGCTTCTTTGTTGGTTATTCATTTTGGATGCTGTACGAGCTCATATTAAATAATTTCTTTGTTAAAAAATTCGTATTAAAGAGGTAAGATATCATAGCTCAACTTATTTTGTTATTTTCTTAAGTAATGTTTAATTTCAGCCCTATTTCACCCTAGCAATTATAAAACTAACTGTTTTAATATTTTCACAGATTAAGAGACCTTGTGAGATAGAACTAGAGGGTTAGGACTCGTTCAAAATATGTCCGAGATGGGCAGAAGTTGGTTCGACCATCCTGTGGTTTGGTTTTGGTCTTGATGGGAGGCTGAGATATTTTAGAACCTTACACATGATATAGCTAATCTTGGCTAGTGCGGTGATGGAAAGTAGTCAAAGACTCGAAGTCAAATAAGTAAAGCTCACTACTATGCTATTTATTTATCGTAAACTTAGAAATTCAATTGGTACCTTTAGGGACAGGAGTTATAGTTTCATAAAGAATATATTTAGGTAACGGGTAAAACACATTATTCTGCTATTGTTTCTTTATTTTTCAACGATGTTTTTGAAATTGTTCAAGTTTTTTTTTCCTGAAAGTTTTGTCATAGTTAGTATTGATGTACTGTCTTATCTGCCAACTATGTGCTTCAGAGATTTCAATGGTTATGCTGGAGCTGGTGCTATAAGAAGACCTTCTCTGGATAAACAAGGCCCTACGTTAGTCCATCAAAAACCAGGGCCTCTTCAAACCATATTTGGTCTCCCTCTTGATGAGGTGAAGTTTCAATTACTGAAGATTATTCAAAGTCGTTTTGACAATAATTCATTTTATACCGTGAAATCTATTAACGTGGGTTGTCTATGTGCTTTCTTTAGGCTGTTGACCACAGTTACTCTTGCGCACTTGAAAGATCTTTTTTATACCATGGACGTATGTATGTTTCGGCATGGCACATTTGCTTCCACTCCAATGTATTTTCTAAGCAAATGAAGGTTAGCTTGTACCTTCTAAAGTTGCTAATATTTTTTATGATGTGGAAATATTTTGTTTCCTCCTGTTTTGTGAGTATCTGATTATTGGTCTCTTCGGAGACATCCGATAAAAAGTATCTGATTATTGTGGGGATGCCTAATTGATCGTACACAAATTTCTTACTGATGATTTCTTCAGAAATGAAGTAGTTTGGGAAATATTGAATTTTATCTAGCAGGTGAAAGTCTGCACTTCATAATGTATCTGCAGTGTGCACAAAGTTTTTAGTCAATTGAATTTGTAATCTTGTATAGTTTGTTGTCATCTGACATAATGTCTTGTTTGTTCTCACAGTATCTATTGCAAGATACAATGTTTTCTGATCGTTGTACAGATGAAAATTGAATGAAGTTATTTCATTCTTATCTATTTTTCACTGTACAAAAGAAGTTCAAGAACAGGAAAGGAAATGCTGTCATCAAGTGATTTTTTTGGTGAATTGGTCGAAGGCTTCAAACAAGTTAACCACTAAATTGCTGTTTGGTGCTCTTCGTAGTTATACTAAATTTGTAAAGGGTTCCTTGAATAATGTACTTCACCAAAAGTGTTTAGGGGTGTTCAAATTTTGGTTTAATCCATTAGCAAGACAAACTAAACTAAATCATCAATTTCAGCTTGATTTGTTAAGATTTTAGACAATTTCAGTTAGGTTTCTATTCCACAATTTCAAATCAACCTGAAAGTACTGTATTCAAAGTAGCTGTTGGTTGCTCGCAAATGAACCTCCGACAAGTTTCTTCCCAACAATTAGCTTACGTTTATGATTTTAGGTTGCACATGAAGGAGTCACTTGATCATGTGCGTGTAAGTATACTCCTGCATGCTAGTGTTCGCTCATGATTCCAAAAGCTGCATCTTATGCTTCATGTCTAGGTAATGAAAAACTCTGACCAACTGTTTGGAATGGTCAAGTAGTGACTGATATGCCATCATGATCTGGACAGCACATCAGCACCTATGAATATATATATTTATGTTGACCTTGACCAGATTCATGTGTGTTAGCAGAACAGAAGAACATGACATTGAAAGTTTGAAACTGCGTCAGATTGTCATTTGAAACCTCGGTCCTCGGACACCACTTTCTTGTTCATATAAGCTCCTCTTCTTCCTCATCTCCCTTCATCTTATCTGTAGCTCTCTCCTCTCTTCCCCCTTTGGTTTCTTCATTCTCCCTGGCCAAAATAAAAAAATCTCATATTTGTTGTGGGGTATAAACTCTCCATGAAACAGGGGGGTATTTATGCAACCATCCAAACAGTTGCAATCACAAACGGCTGTAGGTACAAACATGTAAATAACTTTGGTGGATGACTGCTTCTGCTTTCAATAGAATTCTTCATGAATCCCGAATATGTAGGCTACTAGTGAGTTAGGTTCAACATGGACCCACTTGACAACAGATCTTATCATCTGGTTCAGTTAATCAAAATGGATTGAAAACGTCATATTTGGTGAATTTCTAATCCAAGTTGGGTTGAGTTAGTTTTTATTTTTTTGATCCATCTAGCTTAAATTCAAACCAAACATAGGCAACGAGACTGAACCTAATGCAAATTAAAGTTTCACTTCTTTATTTAATACCACTAAATGCTTTTGGACAAGCCACAAAATAAGTAATCTAGTATGACCAGGGATTTTAAAACCGGTCCTTACTGCCTAGTGTGGGTGGTACCTACCTATTCGAGATTAGTCTAATATTGGTATGTGCAGTCTGTTTTGTACCAATACTATCTAGTGTCTTTATGTCTAGTATAGGCAAAGATTTTAAACCTTGAGTGTGACATGACTTAACACCCCTACCTAATCGGACACAGGGTTGAGCACAGAAATTCCCAACTAATGCATGAGATTTTGGATAATGTTAAATTAGAATTTCATCTTGAACCGACATGGAGGTCTTTAATATCGCCATAGACACATACTACATTAATACTTTTATATATGCATATTTGTACCATTTTTTTCTTTCTTGGCACTTTATATATGCCACCAATTCTATTTATGTGCTAATCAACTAAAATTCTTCTTTTTTAAATCTCAGGTGGTTATTTCCTTTGGAGACATTGATGAGGTGCCCTGGTTATTTTTTTTATATAAATAAACATTCTTTTGTCTTTATGTATTCAATTGCTGTTTCTATTAGTAATGCAGATAAGGCGAAGCCAACATGCAGTTATCAACCCTGCAATCACAATAAGTCTTCGAATGGGTGCTGGTGGACATGGTGTACCTCCTTTAGGAAGTCCAGATGGTCGGTGATACTCTGTAATATATATCACCTGAAACTTTTTCTCTTATGTTATTGCAGCTTCATGTGTTAGATGTATGTGTAGTATCACAAAAAAAGTTCAGAACAATATCATTCTAGACTTGTTCAATTTCACAACTAAGTCTCTGATTGATTCATTAATTTTCTAATATGCTATTATAAATGATCAAATATTTTCCTCATTTTAATTTTCAGAGTTGTTCTTAATGATGTAAGCTTTTGATGGAACTATAGAGAAAGTGGAGTATTTAGATGCAGCAGCATTTATGTATTACAAGTTTACAACTATCTCATTCAATGTATCTTCTTTTCTCTCATATTCTCATATTATGGCACCTCGATCTCGCATTGTGATTTGAATGATGCATGCTTTTGGGAAAAAAATTCCTTAGATTTTAACAATGGAAATAAAGATTTTAAAACCGCTCCGTATTGTCCGGTACATGCAATACATTGTCCAGATTAATATTTGTTCTCATACCCAGATATTGTTACATATATTTATATGTATAATATAAATATATTCTTTTAATGGTACTAACTAGCAAGGATGCTAAAACCGGTCCGGTGGAACACCGGTCACGGATGGACGCTCGAAGCACGGTCGCGGTGGACAGCGGTCGGACGGCAGGCGGACGGCGCTGGCGTGGGCGGAAGCTTCGAAGCTTCCGCCGTCCGCTCGCCTCGCCTGTGCCCTCGCCCAGTCACATACTAGATGGTACACCGGTACCGTACCGGTCCGGCGAGCTTCGGCAGTTTTCAGATCCTTGCTAACTAGTACTATTGGTATCATGTATTGGCATAGATTGCACTAACTAGAACGTATCTGTCAATTGGTATGCCAATATGGACTAATATTTAAAATTGGAAAAACTCTCTTTGCAGCCTTTGGATTGAGTTTGAGCTTTGAACATTCTTTTAATGAATACTAGAGCCTATTAAATTGTGATAGCAATAAATTGATATAGGCATGCCTTTTGGAAAATGGGTCAACTGTAATAGCTTCTGCATAATCTAGAAAAATAAGGCAAATTCAGTCTATATATGTGGATTGTGCACCTAAAACATAACATGTGCTTTAGTCTGTAATGTTTATGCAGTTGTACGTAAATACAACAGCTGATAGCATTCTAAAAGCCAATTTATCTTCTGAATGTGTTTTAAGCATTTTTAATCGTTTAATCAGATTTTTTAAAAGATAACATTATAAAGGCAAATTCTGATAGCAAATTAGATTTTTTAAAAGAGAAGAATTCATGAAATAAAAAATTTCCCCTTATTTACCATTATACAGGGAGAGTCAGATACAAGTTTGCATCATTTTGGAATAGAAACCATACTTTAAGGGCTTTGCAGCGTGCAGTGAAGAACTTTCATGCTGCAATAGAAGCTGAGAAGAAGGTATTATTTTTTTACCATGCCTTAAATTTCTCTTGATATCTTCATTTTATTAGGTTGGGTTTGAGCTCTGGTGCACTTAGTAAAGTCGCTCATTTGCACCCTGGTGGCCAGATTTGAATTTAAAAAAGCTTGTCTGCAAGGGTATGATTGATTGGTTTGGTTTTATTCAGACTCTACATAGATAGGCACCTCAGGAATTCAGACTTTCTCTCTTTTTTGTTTCCAGCTTATTCTAGCTCATATGACACTTCTCTAAATACCTGAGGATGATGTTTTATTCTACTTTTTTGTGAGCTAGTGATACTGTTGTGTGGTCTTCTTTCTCCCCTTATTTGTGATCTCAAAGAATCATAAAAGGCTTCTATTTTGACTCTTAGAATAGGAAAAGTGATGGGCATAATTCCGTCTTCTTCGGAGACCAAAATTCTATTATATCTAAGATTGTATTGTACTTTCAGAGTTTGAATCTTATCCACTATGTTACTTTCTGACTACACCATACAAAAAATAAGGCTTAGTTTTGCAATGTGAGTTGTATTTGAATATCACATGATAGTTCCCAAAAGTTAAGCATATTTATAGATCAAGCTAAAGCATCATGGCAAGTTACAACTCAGGATTTAATAGCTGGCAATTTTTATCCTATCAAATTAAACATCTTTTGCAAGAAATTGAACCTTGATTCTCAGTTTGAAGCTGATAGTAAAGTTGAACAAGTTTATTTAGCATCTATCTGGGTGGTGGTCTTAGTTTTGATTTCAAGGTTTAAAATATTGATTTGAGCACTTGTCCCATCCTCTTACTAGATCAGTACTAGACTGATATCACATCGTACCAACACTTGGTACAATTAGATCATTTCCTACATTGGTTTTTAAATGGAGCTTTGACTTCATCCTATAAGGCTTGCTAATTTGTAAAAAATTATTAAATTTAAAGACTTCATTTTAAAGAAATGAAGTAACCACTTGATATGGTAGATGTGCACCATAAGGCTTGCGCATGCTTCTCCAACTGATGGTAAGAGAGTAAGAGACCCTGGTGTGAACCTTTATGTAGAACACTGCCAAGGTGGACCAACTATATGCTCAGCCACTTGATCATGTTGTCTATGCAAGGATGAACATTATCATAAGCTTAGGATTTTTATTTCAAATTGCAACCACCACTCCACTATAAATTCAAAATGATTACGCAACATAAAATACATTGTACATTGGTTAAACATAATCATTAGTTGCAACTTTAAATAATTAGGTCCATTTTATATTTTAAATGTATTGTCACTAAATCTTCAGGGGACTTCCAACCTTCCGTAAAATGCACCTCCAACTGCTAATGTTGCATCTTCAATATTGCTCTCTATACAAATTATTATATTCAAGAGTGCTTGAAGCAAGTTGTGTTGCGTAGCTAAGTTCTACCAATATTGACCCTTTAGATATATGTAACATGCTATACGTCAAAAATCCTAATTAGGTAATTATAAAATCAAATGACTAAATTGAACGAGAAAAACAAAATATTACTAGCCATGCAAAGTTGTGAACTTATTGGCCCCATGTGCATATTCATCCATAATGGATGATATTGATTCATTATTTCTGCGCCAAAGGGCTTGACAGGACATTGATGGTTTCCTTTTAGACAATGAATTACTTGATACACTTCTCTTATAGTCTTATCATTGTATTTTTTTTATATCAACCTCGTATGAGACAACATAGAGAGACATCAAGACAAATATGATATCTATCATAATATCCCACAATCGTTTGTTCTCAACAATATTCTCAACCTCCTTATCTCTTGAAGAGCGTATATTGATCAAATATGATATCAATCATAGTATCCTATATTGATTCATTATTGGTTCATAAATATTGTCTTTAATTGTAAACCTTGTAATCTAGGACACAAGATCTCCACCTTTTATGAAACTTTGCACCTGCTGATTGCATATGTAGAAAATGTTGGATGTAGATGAATCTTAGGATCATTTTCACACTCTTCACCATATTCTTTACTAGGTTGAGATTCCTAATGTTCTGTCACCATATTGATGCAGTGTGTGATGTGTGTCACACGAATAAATGTTGCAAGCGGGGCTACCGTTTGGAATGGTGGCCCCATCCTCCATTCACCTATGCTTTAGGATGTGTGATTGCACACATCTCTAAGTGATTTAAGTTAAGTGGATGGTGGATGGGGCCACCTTTTAACTTTTTTCCGTGTCACACATCGAGTTCATAATAAGTGGAGGTTATCAACTAGCTTGAGCTAATTGGCTTTCTTGAAGTTGGTGTTATTATCCATCATAATTTGCAAAATGTGACGGGAGCTAATCTTCTTTAATTTCTCCTTTGTGATACAACAAATGTATGCTACATTGTGCTACATTGTGCTGTTGGGTTGTAGAAGCCACCAATTTATAAAAACCTTGTAGTTGTAGATGAACAAGCTAATGATGCTCAGGTGGATTGGTTTAGTCAGTATGTTGTGCATCATAGTTATGTTGAAGTTCACCCATTGGTGATTTTTATGCTTTAAATCTCATGTGCTTTATTCTAACTTGGTCATCAAGATAACCTTTGATGAAATCATAAGGTTTTAGGTGTTGGATCTCGGGTTCACATTTTTGGATCTTACACATCTTGCATGAGGAAGAATATGGTTGAAGTGAAACTATTTGGGAATAGTTTGAATCATTTAAAAATGAGTCTATACGGCCTGGTGGTAATTACTTGTTCAACCTTGTATACAAGGTTGGGCGGAGTGGGCGGCAGCTGCAGCGAAAGAAGCTTCCGCTGGCACCAGAAGCTTCGTTTGAAGCTCCGCCGCCGCTCTTTCGCTCCCGCCTGTTGCTCCCCGGTTCTCCAGTGGTTCGCCGGTACCGTACCGGTCTGGCGAGCTGCCGGACCGAATCTTCAATCCTTGGTTTGAACAAATCTTTTTCTTACTCATTTGAGAGGGTCAGCATTTGCATGAGTAGTTATGATCGCTGAAAATCAAGATTGCCCTTTGCATGAATGCTACTAAGCATCAAATTTGTTCTATGAGAAGGAGCATGCTCTCCGGTCTCCACGTATGCTAACATTACATATGTGTTTGCTTAAGGCTTTGTTTACCGGCAGGGATGGAAAAGCAGTGGGATGGATTTAACAAAGGGAAAGAAAAAAATTAGGGATGGAAATTTGAGTCACGTGACCAAACAAGATGGAGAGAGATCGATGTGCTGGCGATGCAGAGGCCGTGGATGTGGGCAAGAGCTCTCACCAGGAACTGGAGGCAAGGTCGGCGACGGCTGGGCGAGGTCTGCGATGGCTGGGCGAGGTCGGAGGCGTGCTGGAGAGGTCGGACGCTTGCGAGATCGGGGCGAGCTTGCAGACACTGGCGAGGAGAGCTAGGCGAGGTCGGAGGCGTGCTGGCGAGGTTAGACGCTTGCGAGGTCGGGGCGAGCTCGCGAATGTTGGCAAGGAGAGCTAGGCGAGGTCAGTGACGGTTGGGCGAGGTTTGCGACGGTTGGGCGAGGTTGGCAACGGCTAGGTGAGGTCGGCGACAATGAGGTTGGCAATGGCGAGGTCAGCGATGGCGCCTCAAGGCAAGCTGGCAAAGACGCAAGCGAGGCGAGCGACTAAGCAAGTGTTGAGAAATGTAAATCTGTCTGATTTGGGCGGATTAAAAAACGAAGGAAATCGTGTTATCCATTTGTTCGTTTTCATCCTCTCTGGTATATGACGGAAAAACTTATTTTCCATCCGTTTCCCTCTATTTTCCTTCCTAGTAAACAGACTATAAAGGTAGATTCTTGTGCACTTCTGCTGCCGTGACCATTGCTGCTCGGTGTCATAGTGAAGCCATTTGGCCTAATGCATAGAAGAGGCTTATTAGTGTTTAAACTCATGTAGTAGCCTCCATCTCTAGGACTTTGGCATTAAGATATCGATAACCCTCACGTTCTGTTGTATACAGGTTGCTCTGATGCTTGACTGGTATACCAAGTGCCTCAATACAGTGTTCACCTAGCGCATCGGTATCACTCTGTACACTCAGACACTTTGGCCATGTTTGTTTGGTTTTCTCTGAGTGCCAGTTGCATGGTGGAACAATTCATGCTAGACTTTCTGCTTGGAACGTACCCCGACCTTGAACCTTAGAGTTGTATAAATGAACCATTCCTTATATCTATATAAATTGAGCTACATAGTGTTTAATTGATCTTTTCATATCCTGCAATTGCATTGGTGGGAACCTATATGATAGGTAGGCACTAGGCAGGCCGGAAAAGACCAGACCCTGCTTTTTTTATGTATTGTTTTATGTTTTATGTTTTCTCTTTTTGTTGTTCTTCTAATTTTGTTTGTTACATCTGTAAATTCTCATGCTCCAAAACTGTGCTTATTATTATTATTATTATTATTATTATTATTATTATTATTATTATTATCCTGTGACTTATATATTGTTTGGCTCTCTCATTTTTTTTTTCTGATAGGTAGTTTGCCAACAGTTGAAAATATTTTCACATTTTCTCTTGTACTTGGAAATCCAGGAGTTGGCGCAGTCTGCATTGCGTGCACATAGCAGTTCCGTACAAGGTAGTAAGGGAGAGACAAAACTTCCAAAAGAGAGTGCTGTCGAAACTGGAAAGGTTCAAGACTTCCTAAAGGAAGAAGTTCTAGTCAACATAGTCCATGTATTTTGGACTCTTCTCCTATTATATAATCTTTCATTTGAAATATTTTGCATCTTATATTAGCTTTTTCTAGGAAAATTTCCCATGCACAGCAGAGGAGTTTTTTTCTTTTTTATTGAATGATGACTCAAAGTTCATTGCGGAATACCGTACAGAACGAAAAGATACCAACCTCAACGTAAGCAAACTAGCACTAATGTATTGATCATGTATTGAGGTTCTTTCTAATGAAATTAGATTTTGTTTACTTCTATGCTAAATGTTTTGCTTTAATTTTAGTGCGGAGTGCTCTATAGATTTTCTTGTGAATCATGTGAGTTCACTCGATGGAGTATAATGTGAAAATATTGTAAAACAATGGTATTATTTGATTAATGCATTTTTATACTAATTAACAATTGATGACTTATATCATTATAGCATTTTTTACTAAAGAGAATCTTTATTGACATTGTGGTTCCGTCCTTTCTTTCCTAAAACATGACATGATTGTTAAGCACCATTAGGTGATCAGACCAGACCCGACGACTGATCTTGTACCACAATGCAACAACCTGATTATTCAATTTAGCTAATTCAGCCCAACAAGGATGTTCTCACGATGGTCTGACTTAGCGATCAAGTAGGGCTGGTGGTATTGCCCAACACAACTTACACTACTTAGGGTCTGACTACTCAACTGTTTAATTGTTAGAACTTAAAGATGTTTAGTAGTTTATCATTAGAGACTTAGTTCCAAATCGAAATTAGTTCTTGTATGCCTTAAGTATTAGTTTTCATAATTTTTTCTAAGTTTTAAATACTGATAACTGATAAGTACTAGTGTACTGGTTCATTGTCAAATTAGTATGCATGGGCTAATATTAGTTTGTACGGACATATAATACCAATGGGTACTATATATATATATATATATATATATATATATATCGATTTTATGCAGCATATGGTCGGACTAGTTTGTACTGTACAAATGCATTTTTAAATCCTTGGTCTTAATAATAATTAAAAATCTTGAATATTACTCCACATATATCTTAATATTAGAGCTGGTTCAGTGAACCTTAACCCTAGCTACCTATTCTCCCATCACAGCATCCCACTTTCTATTTTAATCACAAAACCCTTGCTCTTGCTATATCATCATCGCCAGCAACCCTACTCTTGTTGTGTCATTATCATCTATAACCTTGCTAGTGTATCCCTATTGCAGATCATATAGCCTAACAATTGTAGCTTTCAATTATGTCACTTAACTATCCAACACTACAATCTATAACCTAATAGCCACAACATAGCACAGGAACACGTCATAGACTTGCAACAGCAATCATTGCACTACCTTTCCTTCTAAAGTTGGGCATCTGAAACTGTAGAAAGGCTTACTCTTGGACATTTATCTTTATCTCATAAGAATGCATCTCTCTAGCCCACTCCCAGATGTGAAATTTACTCAATTTATTGGCACCACCATAAAGCTTGATGTGAAGAATTACATCATTTTTTATGAAATTTACTCATAGTCATAAGAATGCATCTATCTAGTTTTATAGTTTTAATGGAAGCTTGGTTCTATTACTTCCCCTAATAATTTATATGAAATTCACTCATAGTCATAAGAATGCATCTCTCTAGTTTTATAGTTTTAATGGAAGCTTGGTTATATTACTTCCCCTAACTATCCTACTTTGGGATTGTCTTGGGCCCTTGGCTCATTAACAATATAAAATCTCATATTGTGTTAGAACCTATGTAAACATCTTAGTCCCACATTGCAACTTACGACCCAATGTTATTATGTATTGATTAAGACAAACAATACTCTATTATGAATTAGAACTAAGGTTTTAAATACCGGTCTATATCAATATATCTGTCAATTGTTGGATTAGTATGTACCAAGAATTGAAAAACTACTTCATACTAAGAGGTACAACTAACTTGTACTATTCCAAGCATAGATTGATATACTTCAGAAGTGGGAGCAGAGCGGAGGTAATGTACGCTTATTTCTCCTCTACCCTACGGTGCTACTTGTTGCAAACCCTCGCCTTTTATTTTTCCTCTTCCTTCATAGCACTACTTGCTGCAAACCCTCACCCACTGCAATCTATCTTGTCTCTCTCCCCCACCCCTCTCTCATTCAAAACTAGCACCTACAACGAAATCCAGTGATATTGTTGGCCACCATTGCATCTTTGTCCATCGACCTTTTCCGTAGGCGCCATTGACGCCTATTATTTCTCCTCTTCCTTCATAGCACTACTTGCTGCAAACCCTCACCCATTGCAACCTCTTTCGTTTCTCTCCCCCACCGCTCATTCAAAACTAGCACCGACGACGAAACCCAGTGACATCTTTGGCTACCATTGCATCTTTGTCCATCGATGTTTTCCTCAGGTGGCATTAATGACGAGCTTTGTTGTTTCGCCTTTCTTGCATGTTTGTGGTTGACTTTGGTCATGAACGGTGAAGCTGCCCACCGCTCTTTTCTTCCAGTGAGCATTGGCCAAGGCATCAAAGTGACACTGTACCTCTACCTCTCTGTGTTCTTTCCGCGCTAGCATTGGTGCCGGTACATACTGGTTCAAGCATGGACTGGTACGCATGCTTGATCATGTATGAGTCAGCATTGTTTTAAAACCTTAGTATGTACGAATCAACACTAGTTCATATTAACACATGTTACGATATCACTATTAAAATTTATTATATTATATAATATATATATCTCAAAGTTTTAAATACCAGTCTGTATCAATGTGCCAATCTTAAATTGAACTAGTATATATATATGGTTCGACCTTGTATTGGTATTGGTACATACCACCTATACAAGGTGACATATATGGGTTTCTAAAACCTTAAATAGGATGACATTTTTCTCAAAAACAGGATATCTATTCAGGGTTAACTATAACCCTATTTGTTATAACTCCTATGGACATGGTATCAATTTTATTAGGGGATATTTCATTTGAGAATAGAAGGAAGAATTTTTGATTTGGTAGAGTTTTTAAAAAAAGATTTTTTGACTGGCCCATTTCATTTTTCCCCTATAAAAATAACTCAATCAAAATAAAATTGTCTAATCTACAAGAACAAAATCATTGTTATGCTTAATATCTTTAACTTAATCTCTATCGGGTCTTAATTATTTTCTTATTCAAATAGTTTTTTCTCTGCCAAATTACCTGAAGCATATGCCATTTTCAATGCAATCGTGGATGTTATCCCTGTTATACCTTTTTTTCTCTTACCCTTTGTTTGGCAAGATTCTACAAGTTTTTGATGAAATCCTTGATACTTTGCCAAATTAATTCATTATTTTTTCAATAAAAAATTCTAATTTCTACACGTATCTAGTCAATATATATGCATAAAAAATTGTGTTCTTGAAACACATGGTTTTTTATGATTATCTTATCACATATTTTGTCAAAAACATGGTATTATTCACTGAAATACTCACCCTTTACCTCTCAATAAATGGGGTTGCATAATAAACAAATAGACACTTCTTGGATGGGTGGCCTGAGAAATGATGTTCTATATGCTTGTCTCAAAATTTTATTAGTGGTTGTTGTTCTTATGGTGACATACCTAATTAATTTGCAAGCCTTCCCTGTATAAGTTAAAAGTTTCTTTTCACTACTATACCCTAATACTTCTCCATTTTCGTTGCTAAACTTGTGTGTTTAGTTCCTTTTGCTATGTTTATGCACTTAAACCAATGCATGAAAAACTCACCCCCCTTAGATTAGTTAGGCATATCCTTCTTAAATACTGTCAAACTCAAATGGGCTATCGATCCTATAACCAAACACTATTATATTTCTACTAATGTCACATTCTCAAAATCAACATCCTGCTACATAGATACCACTTTGCCTTATCTCCAAAGTCTATTGCCATTGAGTCTCCACCAATTTCTATTAAGTAAAAGTTAAGTTTTACATTAGAAATATCTACCTCTATTGACTCTCCATCATCTACTTTCAAGATTTCTCTTACCTTATAAGTTTATAGTATATGCCTCAACAAGGACTACCTCATTTACCATGGACTTCTCTAGGAAATATTCCACATAGATTTATCTTAGAGTTGGTTGTCCATTGCTCTTAGTTAAAAAGAATAGGGAAAATTTATTGCATTGATTGCCAATAAAAATAATAAAGTCAAACTAGATGTAGTTATGTATATAGCAAATAATTATTATTATTTATATATTTTAACACCTATATATCTAGAGGTTTCACCTATTATGTAATTTGGTGAAATTTATTCTTAATATAACATCATTAAGATTTTCATCCATAGTTCTCTCTTCTTATCTAGCATGGTATCCGAGGAAGGTTTTCTCAAATCCTAATCGCTTACTTTTAGATGCGCTAGGGCCTTCTCTAACTCTAGATTATTGTTCATCACTGCAACTACTTTTCATCAAAGAATACGCAACCACATTGAGGTTATTGTTTATCGTCGCGCTTTAATGCCCTTGCCTTTGCAGCTAATGTTTATCACTAGTTATTGATCATCGTTGCTGTTCACAACGATCTCTTCTTCTATTATCTTTAGCATATTACTCTATTGATAACAAGTATTCTTGCCGGTGTGTTCTTAAAATCTTGAAGCATCTCCAATTGAAGAGCTCTTTTTCTCTCTAAAGGGAAAGATGTTATCTTTTAAGAGGTAGAGTTATGTGATAAATAATTTTAGAGATTAGTTGCTACTACTCATTATCATGAATTGGTGCACAACTTATATCGTTAAAGAAAAGGTGACGGTCTTTTGCACTACTCTTTATCTCTAATGTGCTCTCCACCAATGTAACTATCTTCATTACTGTGCTCAAATTTGGTAGCAAAGCTCTTGCGTAATATTGTTATCTTCACCACTACTCTGCTGTTAACTAATGTTGCTGCCTCCATTGCTATCATCTAACAGCTTCATTGTCTTTGTTGTTACCACTTCTTTTATAATTTTATCTTTATACTTAGTTGGACATAATTATATATGTTCCAACTTGAGAGTGTTAGAAATAATAATATTAGAAGTAGTCATATTAGAATGAATCAAATTAGATATTGTCATATATATATAGTAAACAATATTACTATTTTTATATTCAAGACCTCTATATAGATGTTTCATCTACTATATAATTTGATAGAATTTATTCTTGATGTAATATCACCATGATTCCCATCCATTTTTCTCCTTTCTTCTCTTCTAATAGTACATAAATAGATGCCCTTAATTGATAGAGATCCACCAAGATATTATTCAATAAGGATTAGTTAATAATAAATTCATAATGTAAACCAAAAACTCTAATATTCTCCCTCAAGCTAGAGCTAAGATGCCACGTATGCCAACTTGTTACATGGTATATGAAAGCATGTAGCACTAGGAGCTTGAGTAAAAAAATCAATGAGCTATTCTTTAGACATTGTGTTTGGAGTAAATATTTGTTTGTTTTACAAAGCTTATAAGAAAAAATTAAGACCAATTTCAACATGCTTTTTTTTCTTTCATGAAATATTAAATTGTTAGGTATGTAAATAGTGATTATGATAAAATGTAGCCATTGGACAAAAGCAATGGAGTTTGAAGTCTTGCAATGACTTTTAAGTCATTATTCTATAAGTAGATTGTGCCATGACTCAATTTTATCTTCACAACTTGACCAGACAATTACATTTTGTTTCTTGCATAGTTTGCAATGATATGGGCTTCTACTTTGATATGTCTATTTTTCTTGTATAACAATTCTTTTTTGGTTGCTCATTTTTTATATTGAACAATGCATAATGCAATCTCTCAATTACATTGTTTGAGCTCTTGTGTGAATTGATTAATAATACCCATAACGGAGGAGATGTTAGCTTTTGTTATAATGAGATATATAAGTTTACCCACCTCATACTTAGTGGGATCAATATGTTTAGATTTCACAGTTGCAAAATATTTTTGACGTAAAAGAGTAGGTATATGTTTGCATTCCAAAAGACAAATTTCTTTCATGAAATCTAGAGCATGCTTAAGCTGTGAGAGGGATATACCTTTTTCCGTTACAAGCAATTTAAGCAATAGGGAAAAAAGTATAAGTAGTTCATCCCATATGTTTAGGGAAAATTGTTAGCAACAAAGCATGCTTTATACCATATGGTAATATAGACCCACTTGCAAGCAATTGGTTAACCCCAAGAGTAGGAGATACTAAGATCTAGGTTACCACCTGGAGAGTAAGGCTATCATCTCTTCATCCATAGCTATCTTCTGAATTGGATTTTGTGTAACCTCTTAATAGGTTTTAGAAATAATAACAGATGTAAAGTAAGTCTATAAGCATGATAAGTGGATAAATAGTGATAATAAACATGATGAGAAATAGGACGAACTGTCAAAAGACATTTATTTTTATGATGAGAAATAGGTAGGCCATGATCAAAGGGTTGAAAGCTTGCAATGAAAGATCGTGGAGTTGCAAGACCTTGAGTGATAGGACCTACAAATGACAATGATAAGCCTATAAAAGAGCAGAATGTGAGCAATAGGTAGGTCATGATCAAAGGGTTGAAGGCTTGGAATGTAAGATATTGGAGTTGCCAGAGCTTGAGTGACAAGAGCCTACAAATGACAATGATAAGCGTATAAAGGAGTAGCATGTGATGTGTCAATGGTGGAACCAAAGGTATGATGGTAGATGTAAACATAGAAATAATGTGGTTATGGCCAATATTAGTGTAAGAATAAAGGAATTAGTCTCATTGTCCGAAGAGTCCTTAAAACATGATGCAAACTAAAAAATATAAAACATCAACACTCACAAGAGTATGAAGAGTCATAGGGTCATACCAATCATAAAAGGAATGAACACCTAAAAATTATATCTTATACTAATGGTGATTATGCAGACGACACTGAGGATAAGAGACCAACTTCTTGTTTTTATTATATATATGTTGAAGGAAACTTTGTCACCTGAAGAAGCAAAAAACATTCTATTGTTGCAAGGTCTTGTGCACAAGGCTAAATATAGAGCTATAGCTCATATTGCTAAGTTGATGAGGTTACTATCCTTCGTGACAGAGTTGGTTTTCCATCAAGCAACCATTTATATCGTAAAAGACAAACAAAAAACATAAAGTTTGATTGTCATTTTGTAAGATATGTTGTTATGTCTATGAAGATTGGCATTAATTTCATAAAATCAATTTATAGACATCTTCATTAAATCTCTTGAAATTTATTAATTTTCCACTCTTTGTAACAAGTTGACTAATAATTAATATTTATGCCTAACTTAAGGGGGATATTAAAATTTAAAACTACGATTTTAAATTTTGGTCTATGTTGGTTTATCAATATATAATGATATATATAGTACGAGTTGGTACCGATTGACGGTTTGAACTTTGTATTATGTATATATATAGTACTCATTGGTATTGACTCTATACCGTATGTTTGTGCAAAGTCGGATTGGTATGTACCACTTGTAGGACCAATTTTTTTAAACCTAGATTAGACCTTATATAAACATATTACTCCCATATCAAAAGTTAGTATATCATTGTATATATAAGACCCACTCTATTCTATTATGAAATAGGACGACATATTTTACACTTTGCACTATTATGTTTCTCTCCGCCATTAAAGAAATTTGGGATGCAGTTTATGAGGCTTACTCAAAGCAGAGATTTAAAAATCAGTCTAAAAGTCAGTCTATAGCACCTAGTATGAGTGGTGTACTAGTGCGAGATGGTACTGATGATCTTTAAACCTTAATTCAAAGTGTAATATTGTGTGGTATATTCTTAATGATTATTTAATCTTAAGCGAGATGGTAGACATTAAATTTATTATTCTTTTGTTTCGTTAAAGTGTGATGAATTTCAGATATATCATCCTTCGACTGATCTTATTGATCTCATGAAGTAATGTTAGGATTTTCTTATTTCAAAGTTTCTTTCTTGGCTTAATTATTCTTATGTAGCCGCCGCTTGTAGTCCTAATGGATATTATTACTCCTGATCACAAGAAAGCCTTTAGTAAGCTTCTTAGGGCCAAGGTTCTTGAGATCCCTTCATTTGGCTTCAAATGGAGGCTTTGACAATAATGGGAATGTTTCAAACTTCGGGCATGGTCTGAAATATGGACACAGATTTCCTCCTTTTGTTCACTATGAGCATCCAAACCATTCTTCATATTAGTCCTAACAAAAGTTTGGACTTTGGATAACTCACTTAGACTACTGCTATTATTGCTCATGTAAGATCGTCACTGCCACCACTATACAAGTAACGAAATATGAGTGACAACTTTAGACTTTTGTTGGATCTACCTCTTCACACATAGCTGTTACCTGTGAGTACTAGTATGGTTTTAGCTTCTTCTTTTGCTCATTGGATTTTGATTTAGGACTTCTTGCTCATATGGTAGGTTGTTATATTCTTTGTACAAATTTTTATACATCACAACATTTTTTTCACTTTGCTAGTAGTATTGCTAATGGTACTATTCACCAATTCATGGTGCAGGTCTATTGTTACTTCATATGGTATTCCACTACATGATGTATTACATGTTCTCAATTTTCCTATAAACTTTTATCTATTAGTTCACTTACTATAGATCTCTTCACTATTTAGGAACAATTTTGTATTCATTGTATTTTTCAAGATCTACAAATGAAGGCAATAATTGGTGGGTGTCTGAGATTGGTGCCTCCTATTTCTCCTTCACCTCTCACTTTAGCATGTTAATGATATTACCATCTTGATCATGCTTCTCTTGCTTTTGTAAAACAATTTATGGTCTTTAGAGTTTGTTCCTAATTTTACCTAATGATGCTTGTCAACTAAGTGAGTGTCATTACATATCTTTTTCTATTATTAATACAACTCTTCTTTTGTAATGTACACTTCAGTATTTAGGATCTAAGTCCTATTACCTCTTTATTTGTCTTTAGTTACATTTTTGCTTTCATCAATGATTGTACTCATACAAACACTAATTTATCTTTCAAAAAGTAGATATAATATCTTGGATACTTTTATAATTTTCCATAATGAAATAAATAACCACTCTTGATTACTATTAAAATCCTCCATATTGATAATGTGCTAAAGAGTATGTGCAATTATCCTTTTCCACATTCCACAAGTCACATGGTATCATTTATCAATCTTCATGTTCTTTCATGTCTTAGACATCTTAATGTAGCGTGTACATGCACATTCCCTTTGTGAAAAATGAAATTCTTACCATCTACGTCATTAATTGCATGTCTTCCACTACATAGCGTCAGTCTTTTTCCCATGTGTATTTGAATCTCTTTGATATGTCCATGCTCTTGTTTGTGGACATGATAAGCTTAGTCCTCATTTGAAATGGTCTATCTTCCTTAAATACTCTTGTTCTCAAAAGGTTGTTATGACCACGGTTTTCAAAACCGTTCCGAACCGCGGTTTTCATTAATTGTTATGACCCGGTACGGGCGGTTTGTACTGGTCCGGCGAGGGACCGGCACCGGACCCACCTCCGGAGCACGGTCCGGCGACGGTAGCGGCAAGGCGACGGCAGCGGCCACGGGCGGAGCGGAGGCGACCTTCGGGCGGAGCGGGAGGCGGTTCGAAGCTTCCGCCGCCGCCGCCGCCTCTATTTTTCGCCGAAACCCTAAATTAGGGTTTCGTTGGTTTTTGCTCGGTACGCCAGTCCGGTACCGGTACCGTACCGGTCCGGTGGCTCGCCGGAGCACGGTACCGGACCGGCATTGAGATCCTTAGTTATGACCTTATAGATCACTCACAGTTTGACACTGCTTCTGACTTTATATTGGCACCACTCTCTTCGAGTTAGCTCCTACTATTTTTATACCACCACTACTACTACTACTAAATTCCTTTGCCACCATTACTGACCCTTTACCCATCCCTATTCCATTCATCACTAGTATTTGTTATAGGCCCAATATTATTAGTAGGTTATGTAATAAAGCGGATCTGGGTTGGGTGTTATACCCAGTTCGCTAAGTAGGAAAATTCTATAAATAAGGGCCTAGGGTTAGAGTTAGGGTGTCCAGTATTTGATTATTGTCTTCCTAGGGCATGCTTTGCACGATTTCTCGCCGGTGACGACTGTGGTGTTCTATCAATTGGTCCGACCTGCCGGATCGATCGCCAAGAACCGGTGGTCTGGCAACGGATAAAGACGGAAGAAATTCCGTTGTCGGTAGTAGATCTAAACGGCGGGCCTATTATCGTTGATCAAGCCGACAAAGAAACTCTAGGGAGGAGACAATCGAAACCATAGGGAGGAGGTGAACGCAACGATTCTAAAACCGGTCCGGTACCGTACGTACCGGAACACCGGTCGCGGACGGATGCTCGGAGCACGGTCGGCGGCGGATAGCAATCGGACGGTGGGCGGACGGCGCTGGCGTGGGCAGACGGCGCTGATCGAAGCTTCCTCCAGCTTCCGCCTTGCCTGTGCCCAGCTTCTGCCTCGCCTGTGCCCTCGCCTTCGCCGCTACTGCAGTCACGTATCGGACGGTACACCGGTACCGTACCGCCGGACCGGTACACTCCGGCGGTTTTTTGATCCTTGGGTGAACGTAGAACAGCAACTCCGCGATCGCAACATCTTCGTTACCACGATCGCAATCTTATCTCGACGCCGATGCAACGACAAGGCGGAGACAAGGCTGAAATCTTGGTAGAAGGATCTTGCAGCGACGCACGACTCTAATCTCGGCAGCGGCAATATTGTAGCAAAATACTGTAGTGTGGTACTGTAGCAGTGGGTACTGTAGCACTTAGGGGAGGAAGAGGAAAGACATGCGGCGCAACATGTGGCATATGTAGATTAAGGTTAGAAAAAAAAACTAGAGAGATTAGTGGTTTGAAAAAAAAAAGAGAGATTATTAAAAAAAAAAAATAAGAGTTAGAAGAGAAGATGACGAGAAGTGAGGTTACTCAACGTTATGTGAAGATGAATCGTCGTCTTGACGGTGTATATGAGATGAGAGCAATGTTGAGAGAGTTGGTTAGGGAGAAGAAAATGCGAGAGGATGTGGATATCATTGCCGTTGGGCAAACTTATCTAACCTCGAGCGAGGTCCTGAAGACTAGATTACAAAGCCAAAGTAACATGGATGATAGATGGTAGATTCGTATTCGCATGAGATTACAAGAATTTGATGGAACTGATCCAGTAGGATGAATTGCACAAACTGAACAATATTTCGACATTAAAGGCATGCCATACAACTATAAAATTCTTATGGCGTTTGTTCGTATGAAGGGACAAGCAGGCCATTGGATTCGAGGGTTGAAACGCCATATTCCCAATCTTTCTTGGGAAGGGTTGAAGCAAGAGATGAAATAAAGATTTAGTAAAATTCTTGATGAAAGCTATTATGAAGAGAAGAAACTTGATGGCAAACAGAAGAGGTCAACAAACAAGAAGTAATTGAGCATACTCCTATTCTTGATAAGACTTTCTCAACTATAGATGTGGTAAATATTGAATGTGGTGAACTCTCTAAAGGGGATGTTGATGGCATAGTTGATTTTTTCAAAGATGATGATCCACATATAGGCTGACCAAATGATCTAGATAACAATCTAAGTAAAATATCTTATGAGATGAAGATTGTGTATGCTATAAAAACACATTGGAAGACTTGACACTACTTACATATATATTGGGAAGAGGAAAAGTTTTTTGTGGCAAAAAAACATATTGTTGATAAACGAGATCGTGGAATGATTTCAACTTATAAGTAGTGCGATATAGGAAAAATTTAAGAAAAGACTGACTAATACACAACCTTGAGGACAAGGCTATAGTTTGAGAGGTGGCAATTGTTATTGGCCCAATATTATTAGTAGGTTATGTAATAAAGTGACTCCGGGTTGGGTGTTATACCCGGTTCATTAAGTAGAGAAATTCTATAAATAAGGGCCTAGGGTTAGAGTTAGGGTGTCCAGTATTTAATTATTGTCTTCCTAGGGCATGCTTTGCACGATTTCTCGCCGGTGACGGCTGAGGTGTTCTATCATTACTACTAAGGATACTTCTAATGTCACATCACCACCATTATCTCCATCCTTACCTTAGTCTCTTTCTAGGGCATCTCCCCCCTTGTAGGTTTATAGTAGATTGTCCTTGTCAGCCATCAATCACTCATCATTGGCGAGGACATTATCATATCACCTTTATCCGCATTTGTCTTGGATTACCCATTGTTATTTGCTAAAAAGAAGTTTACTAATGCTTTGAATACTTGTTCATGAAGTGCACTGATATTGGATTGAGTTGTGAATGGTTCAGTATGTCGACCATACTAGTGTACTAGTGTATTTGTGTCTATGTGGGCATGGTTTAAAAAAAATATTTCATATCAGGAGGTCTTGTTGGTTTGTGCTGGTTCATATGAGGCATTACAGTTGGTTTGTATTAGTCTGACCATGTACTAGTATTGATATATAGTCGATACTGGTATGGTTGATATCTATATATAGAAATGTAATAAAACTAATATGTACTATCTACCCCATGTGTTAGTAAAGACTAGAAGTGTGACAATGGACCAGTACAACGGGAAGATTAGTATTTAAAATCTTGCCCCCGTGATCTTTGTGGCAGTTCATGGATGGACTGTTACACTAATAAAACAATCACAATATAACAACACACATAATACAAAAACTTGTGACTTAATAAAATAAATCTACCTGTTATAACAGTCTGTTTTCTTTACAATAGTTCCCATTAGAGTATACAAAAATAAAATTTGCATCACTACATTTCTTTACTAATATATCAATACTTTTTAAGTACATGACTTATCATTTATCTAGACATCTATCGTACAAGATTTTCTTTACCACGAGCTGTTTATCCTAGTCTAGACTAGTATCTATAAAATATCAACAATTCTCTCCCTGGTTAGCAACAATGCTATGTAAACCTCTAAAAATAGTCTCTTTAGGTTAGAGGATAGAGGCCAACAACAAAACTAAAATAGAGGTGATATAGGATACATGAATAGCACCATATGTATCAAACTAAAACTGGAGCAACAGATCGATAACAAATCCTGATAAAAGAATAACAAATGCTAAGCATGAAAGATTGATTTATAATAGGTGCCAAGTATGAATAGCTAAATGAATTGAAGCTATAACTAGATCATCTATAACTATAAACTATAATTGAATCAACTGTAATTGTAAACTATAACTGAATCAATTGTAGTAAAATTATAACTGGATCAACTGTAACTATAATATATTACTGAATGTACCTGAATACTGTAAATTATAAGTGGATGTTGTAAATACAACTAGATAGCATATGTTACGTAGAAAATTGACAAATAACAAGAACTTGTGCCATGTATCCTCGTAAGCATACTAAAACCAGCAACTAGGCCTGTGGCATGCATGATCATAAGCAGACTAAAACTTATACCTGGGTTTGTGTGTCGTCATCCAAAATCATACCAGCAGGTGGTGAACATGCGCCAGCATATGCCACTGGGTCCAAAGCATGCATTAAGTTAGATCTTGAATCCACTATGTGGATTTACTATCCCGTTCAGAATAAACTTCTAACGGAGTGAGGATACTGACACTAATGGGGAATAACCACTGGGATGATGACTTTGTGAGCTTAATCATGAATATATATGGCATAGTAATAGTGAATGTTGCCTAAATAGGTAATAATAAGATAAATTGATCAAAGCTATAAAGGTATGCATAACATTCATCCATAATATAATTGTAAGCACGAGATTAATCAACTGATTTGAAACTAATAAAACCAACAATAGCGAACAAAAATCCATTTTGATGACTTACAAAACTGAATAAAGAGAAAGTGAAGTTTAGTAAAACTGTAATGTTGAGTATATATGCAATAAATAAACATAATAATTGATATAAAAGATATGCAAGCAACAAATGATATCAATACATGTAACTAGTACACCAACTACAGATTGATAAGAAGACGGATAAAATTATAGAAACTAGTTTGAGGTCTTACCTTATAAGATGCTAATTACTTTGATTTCAATCAATTAATCATCAGTTGGGCTAAAACAAGTAGATTGATTGATATGCATAGTAAGTTTATATAGAAATAGAAACATGATCAATTCAATTTTTAATTTGCGAATTGAGCTCAGATAGATAGAACTTGATCAGCCATGAATCTTACATAACGTGGTCATTTGATTGAGTTGTTTGACATGACACATCAATTTGACCTTATCTTGTTATTTGTCTTGGCTTTTTCCTCTTTCTTGTCCAAATTGAGCAGATATTAAATTAGGAAAAATATCTTTTTTTCTTTCAGTTTTATTTTCTCGTTGTCCTTCTTGACGAATTGAAGGAATACAATGTTTTTACTTACATTTTTCTTCCTTGCAAGAAAGTGGATGGATGGGCTACTTTCCTTCCATTCCTCACTTTTCTTTTGTTGGAAACAAACCTAAATGCCTAGTTAGGCAACCTAACATTGTGTATCTTAGAAGGGAAAAACTGAAAAAGCGGAATATAATTATGGATAGAAATAAGAGGATGTGAAATATTAAAAATTTTCCTAGTTATATTTCGTTGGAGCAAAAAAAAAGGAGGCAAGCATTAGTGGAGGTGAATGAAGGTGAGCCTACAACAAGCAGAGATGAGTATGAGGTGAGCATGAGAAAGAGAAGATAAAAGCTACCATGAGCATAACCGCCCTAGAGTCCATTTTAAGTTTGTTCAACAAAACCTTTTTACTTATTATCTTCTGCCCTGCATGGAGTTAAATTTATTAATCTGTCCATGGGTAAAGTTTCTATTAGCTTTTCATTTTCTATTTTGGCTTCTGATCTAAATGTTAAGTGTAATCAATGTAGTAGATTTCACTTGGTTAGTTCAGCTAAGCTACTTCAGATTACTTGTGTTAATTTTT
This sequence comes from Costus lasius, assembly GCA_027563935.2. Lineage (NCBI taxonomy): Eukaryota > Viridiplantae > Streptophyta > Magnoliopsida > Zingiberales > Costaceae > Costus > Costus lasius. The sequence continues at coordinate 22,091,377 of CM050446.2, read as the reverse complement.
TTTCTGGAATAATGTATTCTGCCCTGCGCAGTTGGGGCAGTGGCATGTTGCTGATGAATACGATGGTCAGGTCAGAGAAATAACCTTCAGATCAGTATGCCATAGTCCCATGTGTCCCCCAGATACAGCCATGACAGAGTGGCAGCATGTCGTACTCTCCTCTGATAAGGGAATTTTGGTGTGTTTATTTTTCTGTACATTAATTTCGTTTTTCTTCTAGCAATTTTCACTTTCCTCTTCTTCTAACATTTCTTTTTATTAAAACCCGTATCTTACTTACTGCGAATGTTTCATTTGTCTAGATCTTTGAGACCGTGCAACAGGCGCATGATGTTCCATTTGGTTCCTACTTTGAGGTGCATGATGAATCTCAGATGTTTCTCTCTTTTTAATCGTAGGATGTGATTACAGGGAAAAAAGTGTTTTCTTTTTCGACTAAAATATAGAGTTCCTGATCTTCAAACATGGAAATACGGAATTGTTTATGGAATTTGACTTATGGGTGTTAATACTTGTTTAATTATGTAATTGAATTGTTTACGAACTGTTGTTTAAAACTATATTTAAATAGAATTAATTAAACATGGATGAGTATTTTATTAAGTGTTAATTTCTCTTTAATTGAAAATGATTTCACAGTACCATTTTTCATGGTTGAGCAACCCTGTCAGAATATATCCGTCTTACCTTTGGCTTTAAACATGACTTTTTCTTTTTTTGTTTATAAAACAGAACCATGCTTTCATACTAGCGCCTAAGGACCTGTAGAATCCACTTTCAATGGGAAAAAAGATCAATGAAGTTTAGTACATCTTGTGGTTTAGAATTCATAGTTTTGTATTGTTTGTTTACAAATCATTCCTAGGGTTTATTTTGGATTACTTGACTTGCAGATTCATACAACCTCAGTATTCACACAATCATGTAGAAATAGTTTCTTTAGTAGTTGTTGGAATTCATGATTCTTTGACACGAGTCAATGATCTAATATACAAGGTTTAGAGTATTTGTTTAATGTGCTATTCTAGCCATGTAGGTTTATTCTAGTTAGAATTTAGTGTGCCGTTCCACCCATTTCTTTTCTTTTTTTTTTATATTCCAATGTTTTATAGAGAACACATGAAAACATCAAAAGACCCAATAACACTTTCTTTACATTCCTTGACCCCTTAACAGAGGGAAAAACAAATCATCTTGGAAAACCACACAAAGACAACTAAGATCCAATACCATCCATCCAAGAATGCAAAACCTAACAAGCTTATCTCCTGTTGTTCACATCCCAATTTTAGGCAACAGAATGCCACAACCTAGATGATAGTGGCTCGATTAGAGAAGAAATAATATACCTAAATTGGCACACAGCTCATCCGGTCAGCGCCTAAAACTATAAGTCAAGGGTTTGGGACATTTGAAACTCAATTTGTAATGTAAGGAATAAAGCCCGCCAAGACATCATAGAGTTGGTATAAACCTATGAATGGAGATCAAACAAGAGCCGAGGTGTCCTAAATATTATGAGAAAATACTGTGAGGGGAAATAAAAGATTCCTAGGAGGCCATAAATTGTAGCACAATCGGATTATTTTCAAATGACAAAAATAAGTGCTTTGTTTTAGAACAAACATCAGAAAAGAGATCTCGGAGTAGTCTTATATTATTCCTGCAAGTATTACAAAAAAAAACTAGAATTTTGGTCCAATCAAGTATGATAAATGATGCATGTAAATAGTAGTTTCTTTACTATTATCAAGGTATTATTGGCAATCCAACTGGAGCAAAAAAAAACCCAAAATTTCAGTTCAGGTATCAGCGCATGTTATATCAAAAATAGATTTAACTACTCTCCAGGACCAATAGTAGCCAAACACCTCATTGTGCACATAACATGAAAGACATGTTCCCCCATTAATGTAGTCTATCCAATATACTTAAATACTTAAACATTGAAGACAGAGCAGCCATGTTATGAAGGAGAATCTTAGAATTCGTGTCAATGCCAGGTGATAGGAGACAACAAAAATTGCCCCTGATACGCAAATCTGATGGAGAGAAAATGATAGATTTCAACAAATTTGATCCTCATCTAAAGATTGAAGTATGGGAACTGAAGATATAGATTTAATAATGTCCATCATGCCTGAAGACTTTGGTGTCGGAATGACCCATTTCCCATTTCTTATTAACATTGTAGGAATTCAGCAAGGCATCCTTCTCAAGTGGATGTTCAAACTTGAGATCATCTACCAGGTTCCTCAAAACTTGAGAATTAAACCACGCGTGTGGCCAAAGTTTAATAGAGTTACCATTAGCAATATGACAAGAAATCAATGGTTGACAGGCTCCTCTAATTATTCAGTATACCACGGAAGCACCAAGAGCACTTTTGGGGATACAAACGGTCCAATATGATTCCATTTTCAGGTAGTTTCTATGAATCCATTAACCTATAAAGAGGCTTTTCCACTAGCTAGGTGCCATGGATGACACATGATGAATACTGAGTTAAGAGATTTTATATCTCGTAAACCCAAATCACCACAGTATACTTGCCTTGTTACTTTACACCTAGAAACCTTCAGCACCCTTTTGTGTGGATCTATAGCCAATTAAATTTTGAGACAATGCCTGTAGGAGTAAGAATGCGCTACACCAATGCATTATATTGTCATAGCAGGTTCACTTAATTAGCTCAATGCGTTTAGCATAAGAGAGTATTTTAACCAGAGAGACATTTAGAAATCTTCTCAATTAGTGACATGAAATATCGAAAAGAAGACTTCTTGCTGCTCACAAGGATGCCTAAGTACCAAAATGGTAACAATCCCTCAGATAGTTCAAGGATGTTAAGGATTTTAGTTTGAATACATGTATGACATATAGAGAAGAATATGTGAGACTTTTCCTTATTAATATTCAACCCTCTAGCTTGTGCAAATAGAGTAAGGACCCGCTTAAGAGCCAATGATGATTGTTCATTTGCCTTACAAAAAATAATCACACCGTCTGCAAATTGTAGGTTGGTAATGACAAACCATTTATATTTTTGGTGCCACCGTAAATTTCCAAGCAAATATTTCTCATGCAACAAATCGATTAGATATTGCATTACCATAAAAAAATATAGGGGGCATAGAGCACCCCTATTGTAGACCCCAAGTACCCTTGAGAAAACCAGTGTCCTCACTATTAATACCCTCACCATTAATATATGGTAAATGTAGTTGATCGGATACATGCTAAGATCCTATGAATGATCCACGAGGGAAATTGATAGGATTGAAAAATGTTAGGCAACAAAATCCCATCTACCTGAATCATAACACTTTATGGAGGTCAATTTTATAGTCATGTTTGGGGATTTATTCGATTGGTGATAGTTATGCAGGATTCCATAGCATGATATTTTCGTGAATAAAATAACCCTAAACAAAAGCATGCTAGATATTATCAATGATTTTTGAGAGAACCAATTTTATATGATCTGCCAACACTTTTGCTATAAATCGATAGATCATTTGATAGACTGAAATTGGCTGATACTTTACAATGGAAGATGGGTTAGGAACCTTTGGTGTTAATGATATGGAGGTAATGTTGATTTGCTTGAGTACTGTTTATGTGTAAAAAAATCAGATATAGCTGCAAGCACCTCAGATTTTATAATGCCCCAGCAGGCCATGGAAAAGCCAGCATTAAACCCATTTACGCCTGGTGCTTTAGTTATGGTGGCTGATAAAATAACTTTCTCAAATTTCAAAAGAGAGACAGGGGATTCGAGAGCATCATAGGCAGCACTTAGACAAAGTCCTATGAACTGAAACGATTGGTGCATTCCGATTTTGTAGTTATAGAGCGAATAAAGATTTATTGAATGAAACTGCTGCATCTAATATGTCATCCCCCTGCAACAAAATTCCCATGCCTATCCTTAGTGATTGAAACAGAATTTCTATATCTCTAAAACTTCATTAAATTGTAGTCATGGCCAATTCTTCCTCTTTCCAGTACCTCAATATATATTGTCGACATTCTTGCTCATGCGCATGTAGGTGCTCATTAAATGGATTAGTTTGGATTGCGATCTATGTTATTTTCTAATTCCTTACTGAAGTACTGAAGCTTAGCAACTCTCTTGAGATAGATCTCATGGGAGTGGCCCATTGTTTAAGTGCACATTTAAAATGGAATAATTTCTGAGTTAGTATATGTACATGGGGGTGCCATGTATAGAACAAGATTACCACACATCTGCCACCACCCTAAACATACTTTCATATGAAGTCCAATAGTTGACAAATCAAAATCTTGGCCCTTTCATCTTATTTCTAAGACCAAAAAGTATTAAGGCATATGCATGGTCTAATATATTTGGAGAGGAGAAAAGAACTTCTGCGACCAAAAATTTGTCAATTCAGCTCTGTCCAATTTATACCAAATACAATCCTATCCTTGTCCTGAGTTGGACCAGGTGTAGTAGGCCCCTCGCCATTTGTTATCATGCATTCCTAGAGCCGAGGACATCACATAAATCTCTGATAAGTTAGGGGGCAAATCACCTATTTTCTGAAAGACCATATTGAAAGCACCCAGGATCAAAGTAGGCCCATTAGAAACATGATGAATAAGAGATTCCCAGATCATTCTATGAGTTGAATCACAATATAATCCATATATGATAGAAATAGAAAATAAAGAAACTTCTTCTGAATTACAAACTGAACCATGGATAGTCTGATCAGAAACATTTAATATTATAGTCCTAAAGACATTTGGGTCCCATAGCCACCATATCCTACCACCTGGAATTGCACAATAATTGCAGAAAAAATCCCAACCAGAAAATACAGTATGAATCAGATGCTGGTACCTTGATTCCTTAATTCGAGGCTCAATAAGGAAAAGCATTTTACAATAATGCTGTCTTATTAGTGTTTGAAGTGCATGATGTTTGTTAATAGAGTTAAAGCCCCTAATATTCCAGCATATGATTGGATCTAAGCAATATATCAATTATCATGGATCTTTAGATGATGAAGTACCAATGCTCTTAGAGTCCTTAAGAGGAATTAGTTCTTGTATATCAACATCATCACCATCTTTAACCACGATGTTCTACCCTTTTTATTGTTTGTTTCTTCTCTTCTTAAGGCTGGGTACTTTATGGGGTTCAACAACCGGTTGAGCACTTTGCATAGCCTCTATTACCTCCATTGGTATATTTTGTGCAGGATGCTACACACATGATGTTGGATATACGTCATGATCTAAAGTATCTGGTATAATTGAGGAATTAACAGCAACAATTTAGTGTCCAGCGATAGATGGAGCTCTGGCTGCAATAGTTGTGTGACACAGGCTATTTATCTAAAACTTGAGTATCAAAGGAAACATCCTTATTATCAGCCATATCAGTACTATAAGGACCATTCTTAGGAATCCAAGTTGGCTTTGGATTTTTGGCCATCCACAATTCTTTTCAGTATGGCCAAAGGTCTTAAAACAAGTACAACGATGAGGGGTCCATTCACACTCAAATCTAAGGGAGCCCCTGGTTCACCATTAAGAGAATCCAATAATGTATCTAGAAATTTAGCAGAAGCTTCCATTTCAACACACTTGTGCAAACCTAATGCTGCTTTTTGAGGCAGTTGCTTGATCCATGAGGATTACTAAGTGCACTAGAAATTTTCCCAATGATCCCAACTGACCACCAGTGAATTAGCAAATTAAAAATGCGAATCCACTTTTTGTTTAAGAGCTATGAAGGAAGGTCTAGCACCAATGAGTGCTTCCAATACAAAGTATTCTCATCCAGCTCATTCTGTGGAACAGTAATAGAGAGCGTGCCCCTTGAATATCAACGGATGAATGGGCTAAAGCATGTTTTGGGGGAGTGGTTGCAGGAGCAGAGAAAAGAGAACTCCAGGCCTTTGTAGTAGTTGCCATTGTGGAATTAGTAGGCAGAGAAGAACTTAGCACCAATGAGTGCTTCCAATACTAAGTATTCTCATCCAGCTCATTCTGTGGAACAGTAATAGAGAGCGTGCCCTCCTGAATATCAACAGATGAATGGGCTAAAGCACGTTTTCTGGTAATGGTTGCAGGAGCAGAGAAAAGAGAACTCCAGGCCTTTGTAGTAGTTGCCATTGTGGAATTAGTAGGCAGATAAGAACTAGAACCAGAAAGAGCATTGCCCATTGTAGCTACTATAGAGCTTGACAATTTAGGGGCTATAGAACCAGTATTGAGAAACCAAACCCCAAAGCTACAACAGGACCGCACCTCAACGCATTGATAGCAGCTGAGACTTTAGAGCAGTATACAAAGATTTGACCAAAGGTCAAAAAGATTCACATTATAGAACCCATCAACATAAGGAGCAGATTGTATAAAAAAGAGCACATGTTGAGCAAAAACATCGATCAGAAAGATAATCCAGCTAGGGCATGCGAAACATACCTTGGCTAGACTAGATACAATCCATTCGGATAGCTGCCCAACATTAGCCCCAATCTTTGAGAGTCAACAAACTGACATTTTAGACTTGATACCAAAGTATAGAACTTGGAGCACATATCTAATACGGTCATACTTCTCTAGCAAACTAATGGTTTTCTCTTCTCATTCTCCAATTGGTTCCCCCACTCCCTCTCATTCTCTCCCTTCGGAGTTAGGATTCTTAAACCTTGTCTTTGTGCCTCACTTTCTCTCATCTTCCTCAGTCAACGAATGAGTTTGATAGATCCCACCCTCTTCCCATTTTGCTCCTCTCCCTCTTGTATTGCTCTTACACTAATGGCTTATAACCTTTCTGCAATCAACTGTTCTCTCATCTCTTGGAGTTAGGATTATTTGAAAAATCTTGTCTTTGTGCCTCACTTTCTCTTATCTTCCCTAGCGAACGAATGAGTTTGATAGATCCCATTCTCTTCGCATTTTGCTCCTTTCCCTCTTTTATTACTCTTACACTAATGGCTTATAACCATTCTGCTATCAACTGTTCTCTCATCTCTTTGGAGCCTCTATCAAACTCAATGGTTTGTCACTGTTTTCATCATTAAATTTCAAGGAAGTGTCATCATCTTGATTCTCCATATATGGATGATGAGAAAGATTTGGTCAAGTTTGCTGCTTAGCAGTAGTCCAAATATATGCTTCGTAATTGCTTGTTAACCTTATGAACTCATATGCCAGTCTCACGGTAATGTTTATAAAAGATATATGATGCTTTCTACTAATGTTCATCTTGTGTTAGGTACATTGTAGGTGGTCAGTGGAAACAATATCTGACTCGTCATGTACGCTTGATGTGCAAGTTGGTAAGTTTATGGTCGGGGTATCATTTTTGTCATTTTTCTTCCTACCTCTTTTCCTTTTGGTTTACTTCATGTGAAGCCATAAGGACACCGTTAATAATTTTTGCAGGTGCACATTTCAAGAAATGGTGCATCATGCAGTCCAAAATAAGAACCGGAGCGGTTGATGAGGCATGATGCTTTCCCATTTTCACTTTTAAATTTGGTTAATTCTTGACTTTTTCTGACACCATAAATTGATTTGATCTTTTAAGAGCCAAATTTCAATTTGGCTCAATTTTAGGCGCTAGTTTTTTTATCTTTTAAAGGTATAAAGGTTAAATTGAGAAGGTAAAACTTAGGGGCGTAGCTGAAATTTTTTTCCCATGAGCATTCTTATAGGCACGCCATATTTCTATACTTTTTCTCCAATTATTGCAACTCATCTTAAATTTTAAGGGCTAACTTATGGTAACTTAAAAGTATAGAGACCTTGAGAAGGCTAAACTTTAGGGCTCAAACTGAAAACTTCCCAATATAGAACGACTCAAGCATTCGTATACTTGCTACCCCCATATTCCATATTTCAAGGTTGCATTCTTGTTTTCAGGTTCACTATATATTTCTGTTTCACCAATTATCTCTTGTAGTACATTTTTTATTGATGAAGTAATTCTTCTCTTTGGAACAAACTACAAACTATATATATTTTCGTTGCTGTGTCTTCACGTCAATCCATCTTCGTTCAGTACAAGAAAGAAATGGCAGAGATGCTGGAAGTGGCACGCTCATATCTTGCAAAGGCCAAGGATTCCAGTTGAGACTTTTGAAAATGCGTAGCTACGCACTGCACTCCAAAACAGATCCATCATCAGCTCTCCTGCAGTTGAAGGCGCGTCTTGTGTATTTTTACTCTTTTTTCACTTTTTCAAGCAAGTGAAAAAGTGGTGCATGCTTATGCCTGTATGAAATTTTCTTTTGTAAAATATCGATATATAATGAAATGAAAATTTTTTTCACTGGTCTTTTTGAATATGATGTGTTCTTTAAGCTTTATTGGATGTAAATAGCAATTTCGCAATTATGGTGGAAATTCCGATGTATAATTTGTAGTTCAAAAGTTGTTTTCAAATTCTACTATGACTAGTTTGGGAGAACAATACCTAATGAAAAACCATCAAAATTGTTAGATTATTGAAATGTTCCTACTTTATGGTCAGCATTCCTTGTTGCAGCACTAGCACACTATGATTTGTTCGATTCTAAATAAAGCCAGCGCGTAATGTGATTAAAGAGCTTAAAAAAAAGGCCTGGAGTCCAACATCGCTCGGGGGTAAGGCACAATCGAACTATCCACACTGCCCTGCCACAATAGTCTGCGTTCCCCAAGCCATCTCAACTCACGGATTTCACCATTTTGAAGTACTTTATCTGACTCAACTATCGGTAGCGTGAGCAAAAATTTAGTAAAAATTAAATTTACTAATTTTATTTAGAAGATAAATTCAGTTAAATAAATTTAATATATTTCTCAATATTCAGTTTTCAATAATGATAATGATAAAAAAATTTTATTTAATAATTTATCTATAGTCACTTTTGTACTGATAATTTGTCAGTATAAAAGTGAAATTTTTTTTTGTTCAACAGTTTTATTAGTCCAGCTAAGTTCTTTGCCCTAAACTCTCTCACTGGCCTATTTTGCCACAACAAACTAAGCAGTAAAAGTCATGTCACCACTATCATCTATCGTTGTTTGTGGCAAACACCACTGTAATCACCACTATCATCGTGTTTCATCATCCTCTGTCATCCACTTGTTGTGTTATAGTGAAATAAGCAATAAAGCATCATTGTGATCCGAAAACAACAAAAACTAGGAATTTCACCATCTCTACTACCAGAGGTGGCCAACGAGTCAAGTAGCCCGCAACTCACGCTGGCCTAGCATGGCACATTGACCAAAGTTAGTACATATTATTTGTACTAACTGGTATTATCAATATTGTATGTCAGTACATATTGAGATTCACTAGTACTTAAAACCTTACTCTTTATGAATGCTCGCTGGCCAATTCTCACATGAATGACTAAGGATACAATAAGTCCAACATTAATTGTTTTGTTAAAGAATCTTTAAGCATTGTTACATTTTTGTTTGTGAAATGTCAAATTAAAATACTTAACAACCATAAGCATTAGTTCTCCCTAAAAAAGAGGTGACCTAGCTGCACCTCCAAGTACAACTACCTTATTACGGCTTCACTCTAGTGATTAGCCTTGCCTTTGGCAATCCCTTCTTGCTGTTAAGGTAGCATGATGGCAATGTGTAGAAGATTCAGGAAAAAAAATTCACCGCCATATGGCTAACTGGTTATTACTAATGATTTCGGCTTAATGCTGGCGAGTTGTAACCAAGGATAGGTTTTGGGGTTAGCACACCCATGAGGGATTGAATCTTTTGTCTTGGCCATTGTAGCTAAAGTTATTAAGATCGCATTTTGAATCATAGGATTCTTTGATCCTATAGATTTAGAGAGAAGGCAATCTAGAACCGGTGTAGGATCGGATAGGATCTGGGTCATTGGATTAGTTGATCCAATATTATCCTAGAAGAAACAATATAATGGGGAAAAACTCATTTGAAAACTCAAAACCCAATATAAAAAAATCCAAAATAGAATAATTTAGCAAAAATTCCCAATGGCTCTACATTTCTAGCACTTGGTGACTATGGCGACATTGGCAACATCAATGTTTATCTTTGGCAATAATTAAACATCAAATACTTTCCATATTTCTCTTTAGTAACTCAATGTTTCTATTTTGTGACTTTGTAACTTCACAACTTTGGCAACTTCAATGACTTTGGTACTCTTCTTCACCGACTCTGATTCCTCTTTAGTGTCATTTTCAATAGAATTGAGCCATTGACGATCCCTCTTCAGCATAAATTTATAGCATGTGTATTACCCAAGGTACAAGAGGCATGATAACTGGATGTCGTCCTCACTTCCCTCTAGCTTATCACTGATATTTTGTTTAGAGTTTCATACTCAATGGTGGAACTAAACATGAGAGTTGCATTTATTGGGGGCTTAACCCAACACCTGAAGGTAAAAGCTGACAATAACCATACATCACTTGTGTCTATGTTCCTGAAGCACCTATTATGAAAAATTAGCTTTGTAATTAATAAATAATGGTAGAAAATTGCATCCTATAATAAATTAATATTGGCACCACAAGATCAATGAGAAGACACAAAACACATAAATTTATGTGGTTCAACATAAGCCTACATCCACAAAAGTTGAAGGTGCAACTTCCACTAATCAATTGGAAAGTACAAAATACAAGGATCAAATCTTACAAATAGCATAAACATATGATATTCTCTTAACCATGATACAAAATACCTCAAAAGAGTGTATGGACTCTCTTTAACAATGCTCACAAAGAAGTAGAATCATGATTATGCCTCTAGTTCACTTCTGCATCAAAACAATGTGTGGAGAGGAAGGGGAAGAAGATGTGACTGCCTCCTTGACAAAATTCACAATAAAAAAGCCCTAAATTTGCAATTGTAGCTTTTTGCTCATAAAACATAGCTTCATAAGTTTGTGGGTTGGCAGGTTTGCATGCTAATGGATCCCAACTTAAAAATCAAATCAAACATAATAAATCTCCACCTTGATTTGAATTTTCTTTCTCATGAGTAGATAGTTTGCTTCACCTTCTTCATGTTAACTCAAGAAATATCAATCAAGTCAAGCAATGCTTGAACCCACCAAGAGAGAGAGAGGCTTAGTTAACATATCTACTAGATTATTTGTAGTACCAATCTTCTTGACTGATATATTTCCTTGAGAGATACAAACAAAATGAAACCTAACGTCAATATGTTTTATTCTCTAATGAAATAAGAGATCTCAGTAAATACATAACCAGTAATGGATCTACATAACCAATGACAATACTCTCACTCCTTTTAAACTCCAAACAAGAATTCACAATATAATGTAAATATCTCAAAATTCATTTCACTACACAATACAAGAGTAAGAAATACATGACATGTTGCTATGACTCACTTAGTAAATAAATTATTCATTAACTTGGTAAGCCGCTTTGCAATGTGGCCCAATCTATTAAAAGGCTTAATTAAGCCCAAGTTAATAATAGCTAGCCCACTTAGCTTTATATACCATGTAATTTTTTTCTCCCACTTGCAATGTGAGACTAAACTAGGTATTACAATAAGCCTAAGTTAACAATATCTAGCCCATTAAGCCTTATATATCATATCATCTTTTCTCTCACTTGCAATATGGGACTAAACTGGGGTATTACACATGTACTTTATATCTTTATATGATTGTGGTGGCATAGTAGCAAAAATTCTAAAATAAGTAGATAATGGAGTTCTTATAGGTTTATCATTATTCATACCAAAACACCCCAAAACTTTCTCAATAAAAGTTTTCTCAGATAAGAATAGTCTACTTGTAGCTCTATATCTTTTAATCTTTTTTCCTAGAATTTTCTTTGCTGCTCCTAATTCTTTCATTTCAAATTCACCATTCAAATTTGATTTCAACTTATTGATTTCACACATATCCTTAGCTGTAATCAACATATCATTAATATAAAATAATAAATATATAAAAGAGCCATCAATTAACTTTCTGAAGTAAACACAACTACTGTATTGACTTCTAGAATAGTTGTAATTAATTATAAAAAAATCAAACCATTTATACCATTAACGAGGAGACTGTTTGGAACCCTACAATGATTTCTTTAATAAGTAGACATGATCCGTTTTGCCTTCAATCTCAAAATCTTCAGGTTATTTCATGTAGATAGTTCCTCAAGTTCACCATATAAGAAAGTGGTATTGACATCTAATTGTTCTAATGCTAAATCATGTATGGTAACTAAAGCAAGTGAAACAAAAATAGAGCTATGTTTAATAATAAGTGAGAAAACATCATTAAAATCAATTTCTTCTACCTGACCATAGCCCTTTGCAACTAGCCATGCCATGAACTTTGCATTTTCAATACTCAAAAAATCATCTTTCCTTTTGAAACCCATTTAGAACTAACAATCTTTTTATCCTCTAGTGGCTTGACCAATTACCCAATTTTGTTCTTATGAAGTGACTCAATCTCTTCCTACATAGCAATTAGCCATTTTGAATAGTCCTCACAAGAGATTACTTCTGAATATGTTGAAGGTTCACTAATTCCATCTATTTCTTATACTACTGCCAATCCATAAGTTGCATATTAATTAAGTCATATACGTTTCTTTGTTGGTCTAAGAGTTATAACTCTACCAATTATGTACTCTTCCCTAGCTAGAATTTCTTTTACCTCATCTGAAGTAAACAACTGAGTTGGATAGACTATGAACCCCTTTTAAGGACTTTAAATTTTTCACCTCAAACTCCACCTTCTTGTGAGAGCTCTCTATATCTTTAGAAGTGGCATTCTATTCTTTTATAGGTTGAAGCATATATAAGTTATCAAATATCACATCTCTACTAATAATGAATTTAAGTTGCTCTGGATCTCGGTATCATACTTTATAACCTTTTACACTTGTAGAATAACCAACAAATATGCCCTTTTGCATTTAGGCTCCAATTTATCATCATTGACATGAACATAAGTAAGATATCTAAACACCCTTAATTTAGAATAATCAGTAAGGTGACCTAACTATACCTTTTCTAGAGTCTTACAATCAATAAAAGTGTTAGGATATTGATTCAACAAATAGCAGGTTGTTGAAGCTACTTTTATGCAAAAATCAGCAAATTGATTTCTCTACCTTTCTTTGGTTACTCTTTCTTTGTTGCCACACTTCTATTTCTTGGCTGTGTTGCTTATGGTCTTCCTTTTAGTGTTGTGGTAGATTGCTTTTTGTTTTTAGGATTTCTTGAATACTTATTATTGTGTTGTGGTAGTATTTGCACTTGACTGTGTATAATGTCCATGGAGCACATTTTTGGTACATCATCTATAGAAATAGTAACAATTAGATTTATAGGAAAAAACTATACAACATGAGGATTTCAATTTAGAATGTTTGTAAAATGAAAGGAGCTTTGGGGCTATATAGATGGATCTTCTATCAGTTCTAAAAGTGAAGAAGAATTTGGTAAATGGGAAGCAAATGATGCATGTATCTTCTCTTGGATATTAGCATCTATTGAACTTCATATATTAAATAATTTGCAATTATTTGAGATAGTCAAGGAAATATGGGATTATTTGGGATACATATATCATCAAGATAATGTTGTTAGGTGATTTCAACTTGAGATTGAAATCAGTAAGTTCGATCAAGGTAATCTTTCTATTAAGCAATATTATTTTAGATTTCTTAATCTTTGCAATGAGTACTCTAGTATTATCTACTCCGATATGCCTAAAGAAGCATTACCTAGTTTTCAAAAGGTTCATGAAGTTAGTATGCACGATTAGTTCTTAATAAAACTAAGACCAAAATTTGAAATTGTTAGTGTTAGATTACTAAATTGAAATCTAGTTCCTTATCTAGATATATGCATTGGTGAACTATTAAGGAACAAAGATTGGTGACTCAGACTATTTTAAGTGCATCTAAGGGAATGATGCGTCCGCAAGTACACAGATTTATCAAAGTAATAAAATAAGATATCGTTCCCAACGAGGATCAAGCGGTCAAGTACCAACTATACGACTTGTCAAAATCTAGGCTAATCAAATCGTGAATTATTTTGGACTCTAAGTGCAAAGAACAATGGAAACAGTGTTTTAGAGAAAAATCAAGTTTTTAAAGATCGGGATTTAGGGGTTTCACCACACAGACAATTTTGAATGCAATAAAAAAAAACTCTTTGAACCGATAATTGTGATCATGAAAGGGATTTTTCCTAAGGTACGAATTACCTCCTCCCGAAGCGTAACCCAGTATCTAACTACACTAACTCCCTATTCTCGTGACAGTTAGTGTAGCTAGACCCATTAAGCTCTATGAAAAACCTTGTAATTCCTTCAAACCAATCCAAACTACTCCCATGATTGGATTCGTAGGTTTGAGAAAAATAAATCTGATGTTGCGATTCACCTTCCGGTTCTTCTTGCAACGTCTTAAATGTAATTAAACTTGGCCAGAGTAACCTACAAAATTAACACAATTCTAATCAAATCATAATACAATAATCACGTCAAAGAGTGAAAATAAAATAATCAATTCATAATGTCAACGGGATACATCCTAAATCCTGAAATAGGAGTTTACTTGAAAGAGGAGTTTACTCACTCATGTTCATCATTAACAGCATGTATGTCGAATGAACTTATATTAAATCCTATCTAAATTACAAGAATTCACTAAGAAAATGAACAGAAAAGCTTCCCCTCTATTTGGAGATGAAGAGGAAGTGATCAATTTTCTCTTTTGAGTGAAATTTCACTGGAAATCTACTCTGGAACCAATTCTCGCCCTAACAGCCGTAGCACATTGTCTTCATCCAAAAAGTCTCTCTTTTACCCTCCAAACTTCTTCCTTTTATAGTTTAATCGATCCAGAACCCTTCAAGGAATAAATCTAGAGAGTTTGGTTCAGATCCGGTTTAATTTGGAATCGAATCGAGTGAAAAACTCGAAGGGACGAAAATATTCACGGTCCGTAAAGTGTTTATGGCTACGGCCGTAAATGTTTTTGTGAATAAGTCCTTTTGTACACAGAAAGTTTCACGGACGGTGAAGGATTCACGGCCTCACCCGTGAATGTTTATGTGGACTTTTTAACTTAGCCGTTTTTCCGCCCTTCCAACGTCAAACTCACGATCAGCCGGAAAGTTCATGACCAAGGCCGTAAAAGTCACATTTTTCACTGTTTTTACTCCAAATTTGACGTGCAAACTCGTAATCTCCTCTGGAATCATGTTATGGCTTCAGAACTTGTAAAATCCATTATTTTTGAGTCATTTTACCTATATTTTCATTAAAACCAAGAAAAGTGAAGATTCTATACCAAGTGAAGCAAAAATGCAAAAAATTAGTGTAAAATCATAAAATATGCCTAAAATATCGTATAAAATATAGGTGAAAATGTGGTGTAAATACAACACATTAAAATACCCTAGACTTGAAATCTTGCTTGTCCTCAAGCAATACTATGATATATAAAGAGAATGTTAAAATAAGGAATACTCATTTGTTTTTCCTTTGAATAATGTCCTTGGTTCACAATTTAAGCATTCAACTTTTCAGAACTTAAATAATTTAAGAAAAATCAATAAAGAGATAAATTGTCAAAGGTTTACAATCTAAGAAAAATAAAACTCAAAATTCATGCTATAGTGTTCATCCTTCATGAATCAAGCATCAAATACTCTAGACTTAATAAATCTTCTTTACTTAATGGATAAAATTTCTACTTCAAGTCATTTGGTGATTTTAAAGATAAGAGATTTTTAAAGCAATTTGGTCTTTAAACTGTTATTTGCTTTTTCTTGTCAGCATTATAACTTTGTTTAAAGTATACTGCATTGCAGTATACTTTAACTTGTAGTCGCAATCATAAGGTCAGCGAAGTTGTCCACTTAACCTACAGCTTTCTCTTTTTCTCCAATTTTTATTCTCACTCTTCTCTCTCTCTTCTCTTTCTTTTTTTTATCGGAGACTTCAACTCATGTCTTAGGTACCACTGCCAATTTTTCGCAGTGCCAAGTAAAGGAGTCTTTTATCTCTTTTTTTCCTTTTTTTTTTATTTCAGGAGAAAACCGGAGATGCAAGAGCAATCCGCATTGACGGGCCTATGCAGACACATGAGGGCAGCCCAACCCCTCTAGAAGGCATTTGGGGAGACTCCCCAGGACTTGAGGAATTTTCAGCTTGACCAGAGCTCTCCAGACCCCGACACGGGCAGGTCGTGTTCGCCTCTGAAGATCAGATCAGGCCCCGACGATCCCATTTCGACGTGCACCATCCCCCCTACTTTGTTTCTCCACCTCATGATGATCCAAAGGAGCCCAACAAGGTGGTAATCCAGTGATCCCAACGCCAAAGCAAGCCTCCGGATCGTTTCATGGGCGTCGTTAGCCCCCTTTCCACCCACACTGAGGTGACTCAACCCAAGGGCACTACGAGCCAACCTCCTAAGGACCCATCCCCAAGTGGGCCGCTCAATCTCATCAGTAACTCGGCCCAAGATCGAGCCGCCACGGTGATAACTCAGCCCACGACGTCCAAATTCTGCTGTTTTGTCGCTATGTGCTCTGAGCGCATCTAAACCGCCTCCGTACGAAGACGCTTCAAAGAATATTAGGTAGTTTGTTATTTCTTGTCTTGTAACTGCAGATTGACCACTTTAGTGGCCTGCAGGAGTTGTTAAGTTGATAAAGTAAGTTGTCTTTAGTGGTCTTGTCTTGTTCCCTCCCCTCTTATTCTATAAAAGAGGAGGATGGGGTAGCTTATTTGTTAGTTCTCTTAGAGTGGGGAGATCTCCTGGTGAGCTGAGAGTCTCCAGTCCATGGAAGTCGAGCTGGTGCCTCGCCTTCGAGGTGTACGCCCTCCTTGCCGAGTTTGGTGATATCAGTCCCGAGGATTTGCCTTGCGGCCTCCCCCCAACGAGGGACATCCAGCATGCGATTGACCTCGTCTCGAGAGCACCCCTCCCTAACTTGCCCCATCATCGCCTCAACCCCATCGAGCACGTTGAACTGCAGCGTCAAGTGGATGACTTCCTCACTAAGGGGTACATCTGCGAGAGTCTCAGCCCTTGCGCCGTTCCTGCGCTTATCACGCCCAAAAAGGACGGGTCGTGGCGCATGTGTGTCGATAGCCGCGCCATTAATCGGATCACCGTCCGGTATCGATTTCCCATTCCTCAGCTTGACAACATGCTGGATTTAATCTCCGGCGCATCTTGGTTTTCCAAGCTCGACCTCCGGAGTGGATATCACCAAGTCCGCATTCGCGAGGACTCGGCCCAAGATCGAGCCGCCACGGTGATAACTCAGCCCACGACGTCCAAATTCTGCTGTTTTATCGCTATGTGCTCCAAGCGCATCTAAACCGCCTCCGTACGAAGACGCTTCAAAGAATATTAGTAGTTTGTTATTTCTTGTCTTGTAGCTGCAGATTGACCACTTTAGTGGCCTGCATGAGTTGTTAAGTTGTTAAAGTAAGTTGTCTTTAGTGGTCTTGTTTTGTTCCCTCCCCTCTTATTCTATAAAAGAGGAGGATGGGGTAGCTTATTAGTTAGTTCTCTTAGAGTGGGGAGATCTCCTGGTGAGCTGAGAGCCTCCAGTCTGTGGAAGTCGAGCGCCTCGCCTTCGAAGTGTTCGGGTCAGGGACGTTTCCTCGATTCCAAGTTGTTCTTCATTTCCTACTTGGCAAGAAGTAAATCCCACCCTTCCGGTGGGTCAGGTTCGCCTGTTTTTGTTCACTTTTCATTGTGCTTACTCACTGTGGTTTCCTCGTTTCTTCACCCCCGGCCATTCGCCATCAGAGGCATGGTCGGATCTCTTGTCTTTTGGTGTGATTTCAGCTCCATAGGCGCGCGAGCTGAATTCTGCGCAACCGCGATCCCCGACGCGTGGCTGAGCTTAAAACGTGCTAAGTGAGTTTAAAAATTGCCACGAGGTTAGTGCGTTATATTCAGTAGTTGGGTGACGTTCCCCTTTATTCGCATTCGTGTTGCCCTGATCGAGTTCTACACCGTGTCTTCGTGCTTCTATCGTATTCCCTGCACTTTCCGACGCATTTTCTCTTTCCTCGCTTCACGACCCTCTCCTGTTTTCGCATGTATTGTGTAAAATCCTAGAGTATGGTTTTAAGGACCATCCCACCTATTAGTCTCTTCATCAGCTGGTCAGTGGCATGGTACTTAAATCGTTATCGATACTTGATCGTAACAGATTTAAAGTATACCCACTCATGGTATAATATAACTCATGACCTCAAATCACTCAACTAGAGAGGTTAGAGCAAATCTCAATTGAAAAGATGAATCACCAAATTTCCTATCTATAAAAGTTTTCCATTAAACAAAGACAGATAAATTAAACTTCAAGTATAAAAACAGTATCCACATGTCATATGAACATATAACAATCTGTATATGAATTTTATCAATACCAGAATTGAATTTACTTGATAATTTAAGTCTACATGAAATTTCAAAAATTTCCTAAGTCATCAAATTAAGTTCCCAAAATGCTTTCTAAGTTCCAAAATTAAAGATAAAACGAACATGATTATCTTTAACAATCATAAACATTCAAAGTACATACCTATAAGGTTTTGAAGGAAAAGCAAAATATGAGGGAACACCCTAAACTTAAATTGCTACATATGTTTAAACATTAAATTAATGAATGAAGGATTTCAGAATAATTTTGCAAGAGTTCCCTTTGTAATATGAGCGAAACCCTGTACAGTTGTATCAAAATATGAAAACATGACTCAAAAAAATCAAGAAACTATATCACATCAAGTGTAATCACCTTTTTCATGGTAAACAAGTTTCAAACATCAAATACCATCAAGTTTTACTATCAAAATCACATTTTACCATACTCACAAAGATAAAGTCGCAAAATTCACGACTGCTCCTGTAATCTTGTTATTGATAATCTTTCCTTTTTCATGAAGATTCTTCAAAAATCTCTACAAACAAAACATCTCATAATGAGACTTTCCTTCACAAATATTCATCAGTTCATGCAGTCAACATTTTAATTCAAAGCAAATCAAAAATCAAAATTAAAAAAAATAAAATCACAAAGCTAAGAAATTTAAGTTGCCTCCCAAAAGCGCTTGTTTAAGGTCTTTAGCTTGACCATAGCTTTGACTAAAGATGTTCCAATAGATCAGATAGAATTAAATGCACTCCTTCCTCAACTTGCTCACCTTCAAAATAATGCTTCAATAGTTGACCATTCACTTTGAAACTTTCAATTGCGCCATAAGGAAATACTCTCTGAACGACAAAAGGCCCTGACCATTGACTTCACAATTTCCCTAGAAACAGCCTGAGACAAGAATTAAACAATAAAACCTTGTCTCCTTCAAAAAATTATTTCTTTGAAATTCATTGGTCATGCCACTTTTTAGTGCGCTCCTTATATATCCGAGCACTTTCGTAAGCAGAATTCCTAATTTCATCGAGTTCATTCAACTGGAATTTGCTTCTTTCTTCAGCGCTCTTTATGTCATAATTCAGCCATTTCACCGCCCAATAAGCCCTGTGCTCAAGTTCCACGAGTAAGTGACAAGATTTGCCATAAACGAGCTGGAACAGAGACATACCTAAAGGTGTTTTGAAAGCTGTTATGTAAGCCCAAAGAGCATCATCAATCTTCAGCGCCCAATCATTCCTTGCCCTTGACACAGTCTTTTCAAGTATTCTCTTTATCTCATGATTAGAGACCTCCTCCGCCTGTCCACTTGTCTGTGGATGATACGGTGTAGCAATCTTATGATGTACCCCATATTTCTTTAACAATGATTCGAGCTTGTGTTCGATAAAATGAGAGCTACCATCGCTAATCAACACTCTGGGAACACCAAATCTAGGAAAAATTACCTTTTTAAACATCCTGGCTACAACACGTGAATCATTAGTGGCTTCGGCAGATGCCTCAACCCACTTGGATACATAATCAACACACATGAGAATGTATTTCTTTCCATATGAATTAGGAAAAGGCCCCATAAAATCTATTCCCCAAACATCAAAAATTTCCACTTCCAAAATCTCGTATTGAGGAAGTTCATCCCTTCTAGCATTATTACCAGCTCGCTGGCATTCATCACAAGATTGAATGAATTTCCTAGCATTATGAAAAATTATTGGCCAATAAAAACTGGATTGGAGAATTTTAAATGCTATCTTTGATGCACTAGCATGTCCTCCATAAGGAGAAGAATGGTAGTGAGAAAGTACATCGGGTATCTCTTCCTCTGGTAAACATCTCCTAAATAAACTATCAGCGCATCGTCGATATAAATATGGTTCATCCCAGAAAAAGTGTTTAACATCTGAATGAAACTTCTTTTTCCCTTGAGGCGTCAGATTACGAGGTAAAATATTGGACACAAGGAAATTTACAATATCTGTATACCATGGTGTTTCCTATCCTATAATAGCTAATAGATATTCTTTTGAAAAAGAGTCATTAATCTCCAAATCTTCCTCCATATCTTTCTCTTTGGTTAATCTAGACAAATGATCTGCCACTAAATTCTCTGCTCCTTTCTTGTCTATTATCTCCATGTCAAATTCCTGCAGAAGCAATATTCATCGAATTAATCTGGATTTCGCATCCTTTTTATTCACTAAGTATTTTATTGCTGTATGATCTGTAAAAACAATAACTTTAGAATTAACAATATAAGAATGAAATTTATTAACAACATAAACAATCGCAAGAAACTCCTTTTCAGTTGTTGCATAATTAATTTGTGCTTCGTCTAAAGTTTTGCTGGCATAATAGATGGCATGAAGCTTATTATTCTATCGCTGTCCCAACACTGCACCCACTGCCTGGTCACTTGCATCACACATCAGCTCATATGGAAGTGTCCAATCTGGTGGCTGCATAATGGGGGCAGAGACAAGAGTCTTCATCAATTTTTCAAAGGCTTCCATGTAGTCCCTGTCAAAAAGAAAAACAACATCCTTAGCCAGTAAGTTTGTGAGAGGCCTAGCAATTTTAGAAAAATCTTTAATAAATCAACGATAAAAACTCAACATGTCCTAAAAAACTGCGGATTGCTTTGACAGAGGTAGGTGGAGGTAATTTCTCGATGACTTCAACTTTAGCCTTAGCATTTGATCAATAAAAGGAAGAGGAAAGTGATCTTTCCGGGTGGCCTTATTTAATTTTCAATAGTCGATACACATGCGTCACCCGGTTACCGTTCTCATCAGAATTAGCTCATTGTTCTCATTCTTTATTGCCGTAATCCCCCCTTTCTTTGGGACCATATGAACGGGACTAACCCATTCACTATCAGAAATCGGGTATATTACACTAGCGTCTAGCAATTTCAAGATCTCCTTTTTTACTACTTCCTTCATGATAGGGTTCAACCGACGTTGATACTCTATGGAGGGTTTGCAATTTTCTTCAAGAAATATTCTGTGCATACACAAAGAAGGGTTAATACCACTTCTATCATCTAATGAATACTCAATTACCTTCCTATGTAATCGAAGCTCATCAAGCAATCTTTTTATCTGACCCTGGTCTAAATCTGCGCCAACAATCACCGGATATGTAGAATCTTCTCTCAAAAATTCGTATCTTAAATTCGGTGGGAGTGATTTAAGTTCCAATTTATTTGTCTTCATGGGTTCAGGGCTCACCAGAATAAGTTTCTCCGCTATGGTTTTATGTGGTTCAATTGCCAATCCTGAATCAAGAATTCTTGCATAATCTTGAGCTTCTCCCATGATATTCTCTTCCTTTCCCTTTCCTTTGACAAGACATATCTCTAAAGGGTCTACTTCCCTTTTCAGATTTTCTTCATTCGTTTCCAGCTCAAGTGCATCAACATTACAACAAGAATCTGCAAAAGAAGGCTTTTTTAGAGAAGAGGAAAGATCAAATTCGATGTTATTCTCACCAATATTTAAAGTCAATCTCACTCTTTTCACATCTATCACAGCACCTACAATAGCTAAAAACGGTCTCCCTAAAATGATATGCAATTTAATATCTTCTTCCATCTCCAGTACTACAAAGTCTGCAGGTATAAAAAATTGACCAACTTTAATTGGGGCATCTTCTAAAATTCCCATAGGGCATCGAACAGACCGGTCGGCAAGCTATAATGAGATAGTAGTTGGCTTCATGTCTCCTATATCAAGTTTCTTACAAATTGACAGAGGCATCAAGCTCACACTCGCGCCTAGGTCGCATAAAGCTCCTTCAATAGACATGTCCCCAATCTAGCAAGGAATTGAGAAACTCCCCGGATCTTTTAACTTCTGAGGTATTTTGTTTTGAATAATTGCACTACATTCCTCTGTAAGTGACACAATGCCATATTCCTCAATTTTACGCCTGTTAGAGAGGATGTCTTTTAGAAACTTTGCATATGTAAGCATTTGTGACAAAGCATCAGTAAAATGAATGTTAATGTATAATTTTTTCAGTACCTCCAAAAATTTCCCAAACTGCTTGTCCAACTTTGCTTTAGCTAGCCTCTAAGGAAAAGGGATAGGTGGAACATTTGCACGGGTTCCTACATAAACATCCTCCTTCTCCTTCTCTTTCTCCATAGATTTCTCCTTATCAAATAAGGGTCCTTTAGATTGCTCTTCAACAACTACTGGTGCAGGTTCTTCGTCTGGCATCTGGGGCTCATCCAATTGCTTACCACTCCTCGTGGTTATTGCACTACAATGCTCCCTAGGATTTATTTCTAGCTGCTTTGAAGGTCTACTGATAGGCCTATTGGAGAAATCTATTTGTTGAGCTTCTTGGCTCTGTAGCATCTTGTTGTGGGTGGCCAAATCATCCACTCGAGTTGTCAGATGCTTAATAGCATCAGAGACATCCTCGTTGTGCTTCTTCTGAGCAATAACAAATCCTTCCAAGAGAGACTCTAAGTTTGACTTCTGAGGCTGACCAAACTGCCTAGATTGAAAACCTGGTGGCAATCTGTTATTCTGTTGATTATATTGTGGAGGAACTTGCCCTTGATTATTCTTGTATGATAGATTTGGGTGGTTCCTCCAGCCTGGGTTATAAGTGGCAGAATAGGGGTTCATTCATCTGTCTTTAGTTGAAGTTACCTAAAGCATTAACTGGTTCCTGACAAGAGTCATCTTGTGATGAAGCTAAGAGTTGACAATCAGATGAATTATAACCTGAGACACCACACACTTCACAAGAAACAACATTAACCACAACTGAGAGAAAAGTAAAAGAATCTAACTTTTGTGCTAGAGAATCTACCTTCGCAGCTAAAGATGTTAAGGAGTTATTGCTACACTTACCAACACCAGTGGACAGGGAACCTCACTCATTGGACTAGTGGTTATGGTTCATGGCCATGTCCTCAAGCAAAGAAGCGACATCCTCCATGTTCTTGTTCATAATAGCTCCTCTAGCAGTAGCATCCACCATAAGCTTTGTGCTGTAGTCCAATCCAATGTAGAAGATATGGATTAGGACCCATTTCTCAAGCCCATGGTGTCGACACATACGCTGAAGCTCCTTGAAGTGATCCCATGCATCATAAAGAGATTCTCCTTCTCGTTGTCCAAAGCACGTAATCATGTTCCTGAGCTAAACTGTCTTGCTTGGTGGAAAGTATTTGTTCAGGAAAGCACGCGAAAGTTCATCCCACATAGTGATCGATCTTGCTGGAAGAGAATACAACCAAGCTCATGCGCGGTCCCTGAGAGAAAATGGAAAAAGTCTTAGTCTTATTGCATTGGAAGATACAATGTTTACCTTAATGGTGTCACAATATTCTAAAAACATAGCAAGATGAATTATAGGATCCTGATTTGGGGAACCCCCAAATTGGTTTTGCTGAACCATCGTCATCAACGCTGGTTTGAGCTGAAAATTGTTCGCCTCCTCATTAGGTCGAACTATACTTGAATTGAAGCCTTTATGTTCGGCACTACAAAATCCCTCAATGATTGATTATTCGCAGCCATTGCACCTTCTTATGAAGTCTTTTGAGTCTTGAACTGTAGTCTTCTTCGAAGGCGGAATGTGCGTTCGATCTCTAGGTCTTCAGGAAATAGAGTACCTGTATGTAGAATTCTGGGCATACAACGTGTAAGAGTGAAAATAACAATAAGGTAAATGCTAAAACAAAAGAAAGAAAAATGCCTAGTCTCTGGACTTATCGATCAAGTCGATATTAATGGCCTAATCCCTTGCAACGGTGCCAAAAACTTGATGCATCCACAAGTGCATGGATTTATCAAAATAATAAAATAAGATATTGTTCCCAACGAGGATCAGGCGGTCAAGTACCGACTATACGACTTGTCTAAATCTAGACTAATCAAATCGTGGATTGTTTTGGACTCTTAAGTGCGAAGAACAGTGGAAACAACGTTTTAGAGAAAATCAAGTTTTTAAAGATCGGGATTTAGGGGTTTCACCACGCAGACAATTATGAATGCAATAAAAAAAATAACTTTTTGAACTAATAATTGTGATCATGAAAGAGATTTTCCCTAAGGTAAAGATTACATCCTCCTGAAGCGTAACCTGGTATCTAACTATACTAACTCCCTACTCTCGTGACAGTTAGTGTAGCTAGACCCATTAAGCTCTCTGAAAAACCTTGTAATTCCTTCAAACGAATCCAAACTACTCCCGTGATTGGATTCATAGGTTTGAGTAAAATAGATCCGACGTTGTGATTTACCTCTCGGTTCTTCTCGCAATGTCTTAAACGTAATTAAACTTGGCCAGAGTGAACTATAAAATTAACACAATTCTAATCAAATCATAATACAATAATCACGTCAAAGAGTGAAAATAAAATAATCAATTCATAATGTCAACGGGCTACATCCTAAATCCCGAAATAAGAGTTTACTCACTCATGTTCATCGTTAACAGCATGTATGTCCAATGAACTTGCATTAAATCCTACCTAAATTACAAGAATTCACTAAGAAAATGAATAGAAAAGCTTCCCCTCTATCTGGAGATGAAGAGGAAGTGATCAATCTTCTCTTTTACATGAAATATCGCCGGAAATCTGCTCTGGAACCAATTCTCGCCCTAACAGCCGCCGCACATTTTCTTCGTCCGAAAAGTCTCTCTTTTACCCTCCAAAATTCTTCCTTTTATAGTTTAATCGATCCGGAACCCTTCAAGGAACAAATCTAGAGAGTTTGGTTCAGATCCGATTTGATTTGGAGTCGAATCAAGTGAAAAACTTGAAGGGGCAAAAATATTCACGGTCCGTAAAGTGTTTACGATTGCAGCCATAAATGTTTATGTGAATAAGCCCTTTTGGTACACAGAAATTTTCACAGACCGTGAAGGATTCACGGTCTCACCCATGAAAGTTTCTGTGGACTTTTTAACTTAGTCATTTTTTCGCCCTTCAAACGTCAAACTCACGGCCGACCGAAAAACTCACGGCCAAGTCTGTAAAAGTCGCATTTTTCACTGTTTTCACTCCAAATTTGACGTGCAAACTCATAATCTCCTCGGGAATCATGCTATGGCTTCAGAACTTGTAAAATCCATCATTTTTGGGTCATTTTACTTATATTTTTATTAAAACAAAAAAAAGTGAAGATTCTATACCAAGTGAAGCAAAAATGCTAAAAATTAATGTAAAATCATAAAATATGCCTAAAATATAGTATAAAATACAGGTGAAATGTGGTGTAAATACAACGCAGGGAATATCAGAAATTGTTAATTTTGCTTATGTGATTTCTTACATTTACAATTTATATAGCATTTTTAGTATATTTTTACTATAAAATATTTCTCTTATTTATTATTTTCATACATATTTAGGTTTTAATACTTGCAATTGTTCAGAATCTTTATTTCTACTTGTTTTTCTTACATTTCATAGAAAAATGATCAAATACTAATACAATTTGGAATATTTGATGTTGCAAAAGTATTCCACATGTTAAGATGGAGTTGTTCATCAATTTTATGTAAAATCGAAGCTTCACAGAAATTATAGCTGCCTGTGAAATTTGTCACAGCCATAATCTTTATAATAGTGTAGAAGAAATCATAGTCGGGTCATGACAATCTTTATAGTCATAAAGTCCTCATTTTAGAAATTGCAGAATTGACACACTATAAATCTCAGCCCACCCATGATTTCTATCATGACCATAATTATCTCAGGATGTTTTCTTAGACATACACAGAAAAGATCATGGTCCACTTGTGAAATTAGTCACGACCATGATTCTGTTTAATAAATTTCACAGAAATCCACAAAAAGAATCATGGCCTATTCGTGAAATTAGTCCCTTCTCTTTCTTGCCTAATTTGGCTCATTTTTAAACCAAATTTTGGGAAAAACATATATGGTGGTTCTTAACATATTTGTGGACATTTTGGAAGGATTTCAATAATCTTTTAGCACATTTTTGGGGTGGAACGTGAGATGCAATGACTAGGGTGACCAACGCGATGTCTGTGACAAGGGACTTCATCCGAAGGCTTGGATCTACAAATTCTTCATCAATTCTCATGAGGGAGTGATAGATCCTAGTCTTCTATTCACCCTTCCCATTTATTTGCCATTGTACATGATTTTTGATGGATTTATTTTTGCAAATCATGCATGCTTTAGTATAAAATTCTCGTCGGGACTAAGGTGTAACCAATTAGTATTTTGATGATTAATAAATTATTTTCCTTTGTTAAATGATTTATGTTGCTGTTAATTCAATTTTAGTTGAGTCTTATTTCATGTGATTCTTTATCTAGGTTTTGCATATTTTTACATATTGCCAAAAAGACTGAAAGGTAAATCGCAACATCAGAACTACTTTAGTTGAACTGGTTGATCAAATCATGAAAGTATATCTGATTTACTCAAGGAAGTATTTGATTTATCAAGAACTCATTGGATTCATCTTGAGCATTGGAATCACCTTGAGCAAATAACCACGATAGTAGAGAATTGATGTGTCCCAAGTGCATGGATACGTCTAAGTAATAAAAGATATTGATATGACAGGGGCCTATGTGTTAAGTACCAATAAATTATCTTTATACTAGCTAAACAAATTAAGTTTTTAAAATAATTTTAGAGAAATTTAAATCAAGTAATAATTTAAGAAAAATCGATGGGAAAAAAAATCTGGAACAAGGTTTCACCACTCTGAAACTTATCAGAAAAGTATAATATATTTTTATGTCATTTGCTTGAGTATTGCTAAAGATAAATTATCCTAAGATTAGGGTTGTCTCCTCTCGGATGCCCAACTCTATGCTAATTCAACCTTCACTCTGGTGACCTACTGTTCCAACTTTAAGTTCTATGATAAAGTTATTTTAGTCCCTAGTGAATTAAGAAGCACTCTCGTGGCTTAACTCAAAGGTTCTTATCTCAAGTGATTTTATGATACTCTCATAGCTTAAATCATAGGTTTAATTAAAGATTTTCTAATATTATAATTCACTTCTCGGTACAACTATAACATCTAAAACTATACAATTATATGAATTAAACTTATTACATTTATAATTAAATCAATAATTAAGTAAATATAATTTAGTTACTCTCATAGTCTAATTCTATAGGCTTAATTAAAAGATTATGGGTTTATAAGTTTTTTTATGAGTTTATAAGTTACCTCTCAATACATGTTATAACTCCTAACACATACAATAGTTTAAATTCAAATAATTACAAGTACAATAATCTAACTATAATTGAATTAGCATAACCCAAACAAAGACAAGATAAATTATAATAGTTTAAACTATCATGAAATCAGAGGGCTACCCCCTCAGTCCCTAGAAAAGTATATACTATGAGAGACATGATCATATAGCAAAAGTTCATGAATTTAAGTGTTTACATATTAGGTTTATTGGGAAAAAGGAAAAAAATTAATTCAACTTCACCATTGTTATAAGAGTGTGACGATTTGTCATAGCCGTATGACTATGAGATGGTTCTCTGCTCCAGCCATCCTCCACTCCCCTTAGATATGTGTCGACACCATCTTAGATTGCTGTCGATCCTAATCTCCTCTTGCTCTAGATTTTGTTGAATCTTCTCCTCCCCTTGGTGTACCTACATCTCAAATTTGGTGGCTAGAGGTGCCTGGGAATCCTCTCGGCAACCTGATGTCTTGTATTTTGGTAGTATTTTCTAATATCATTTTATCTTAAAACAAGGCACATTATATTATTTTTATAGCATAATCAAACTTATTTACTTGCTTTGTTTGGAATCTTCACTTTTTCTTGTCTTTGTGCATTTTTAGGTAAAATCACTCATTTCTGGAGCTTATTTGATAATTTTAAGGCTACCAAGTGATTCAGGATGAAAAGATAAGCTAGCATAGCAAATTTAAAGTCAAATATAATTTTCTATATCCGTCATTACCAAGCCCTAATGAGCTTCATGGCCATAATGAGCATTTTGCAAATGACTTTTTTACAGCTAAACCATGATGATCTTCACATCCATAATGAGTTTGATCCAGAATTTTGACAAATTTTCTATTGAGAGATGATCATGGCCTACTTGTGACTAGCTTCATGGCCATGGTCGTCATGTTAAAAATCCATAGAAAACTTCATAACCCAACCATGACCATTTTCACAGCCATGATACATATCATAGCCTGCTTGTGATCAGCATCACAGCCATGATTAATTTTCCAGAATACTACTGATAGTGCCCACTGGTATAGATGAGAGATTCCCCGCAAGTGCACGAGTCTATCGAAGTAATAAAATATCGATCCCACAGGGACTAATGGGCAAGTACTGACATATCACGAAATTGCTAGCTAGACGATGTCAAAATTTGTGAAGTTTGAAGTGTTAAACTAATTAAATGCACAAGAACATAGATAGAGGATTTGCACGAGAGAATTCTAATGGAGAAATGCATCAGGATATGGGTTCACCACTTTGACTTCTTACAGTTGAATGGTTAAACTCTAATGCCAATGTCCTGTCTAGTTCAAGGGACTCAGCTTTCTTGTCACGTAGATAGCTCCCCTCCAATAATCTTGTCCGCACCCACGAACCAGATTATCAGTCCAATCCGTAGGGTTCTAACGTACGGTCGAACGGGTGTCTCTCCGCAACATCCAAGTTCCTTATAATCCCTGTTAATGAGTATAGATCCGCAAGCAAAGTTTTCCTCCTAGAGATACTGATTAACAAACCTCACTTGAGGTGATTAAAGGCTCAAACGCTCCCTTACGAGCAGCGTATGCATAACATGCCAACGGAAAGGATAAACTCTCAACCAAATAGGTCTGACGCTCGGTCTGACAAGCTCTCCCCGAATTGTCTAAGCTTCCTATAATCCCCGTAGTAAGTACAGATCCGCAAGAGAGGTTTTCCTCCTAGAGACGCTGATTAACCAACCTTACTTAGGCGATTAAAGGTTCAAGCATACTCTTCCGAGTGATGTAGGCAAGGCGCGCTCATAGGGTCGAGCAAGGACTTTAGACTAATAAAGCCAAACCATTACAACTAGTAATTCATCAAGGGCTATCCCACATCCTGATTTAGAGTTTAGCCTACAATGTTCATGGTAAAAGCGTGAACTACAACATTAAATATCTCATACATATGTAGGTTTATGCAGCGATTACAAGAGAAAGGCAAGATCATATAATGTTCTGCTAAGATTTGACAATGAACACAATAAGAATCCAGTGTATTTCCAAGATCTCTCTTTACAAATTCAGTCCAGAGATATTCTGCGCAAGAAGAGTCTTCAATAGTACCTAATGCACAGCTTCTCCTTGTGCGATTCCCTCTGTGCCAAAACCTCCTCGTGTGATCTCTCTATCGAGTGATGCCTCCTTTCTCTTGTCTTCAGCCTTTTATCCCTGTCTCCCCTGCACCTTCTTCTCTTCCCCATACCCTGCCAAAAGGAACCTGCTGCAAAGCTTCAGCCGAAAGGGATTTCTACCAGCCTTCATGCCCTGCAACGCTGCTAGCCCCCCATCCTTCACGAAATCATTACTCCTTGCCGATTTCTCCTCTAAAAAGCTATTTCGAGTCTCTTTGTCAACGGGGGAGAAAGGTCCTTAATGCCCCTGAGCTTCCCTTAGGGTTAAATCAAAGAAATTTGGGTAAAAATCATGATTTCGTAACAGGCGGGTCTGCGATCTCGGGCATGAATTTGGTCGTGACCCGGTCGTGATTTATCAGTTACAGCTTAAATGCGGAGACGAGTCACGAGTATGATTCTGATCGCGATCCGATCGTGATTTCCAACAAAGGCTTCAATGAATCCGAAAACTTCCAGTTAGGATCATCTTGAATTAGGTTGAGCTCCTTTACCACAAAAGTTCCAAAATCCACCCTCTTTATGGTTGTTTTGACTTGAAAACATGAAAATACCAAGACAAGTGTAGATTCCATAGATGTAAAGCAATTTAGGCGATAATGAGGCAGAAAGCCCAGAAATATAGGTGATTCTAACTGTAAAATCATACTTGAAATGCTATATAAATCTGTGTCAACAGAATACCTACGACTTAAATCTTTGCTTGTCCTCAAGCAAAAAGAAAGAAATGAAATTCCATGAGGATTGTTCAACTGAAGTTATACTCCCCAATGATCTATAAATGCTAAATAATCACAGCTAGTCACAGGATGCACAAATCACTGTAGGCTTTAAAGTTGTCAAGATGAAAAGCAGAGTATCTAGGTCAAATCTATGGACAACAGTTCTATGATAATATTGGATAAAAATAGTTCCTTACCACATGAAGCATTAATCCATTTAAAGCACCTAGTTGGTAAACTCTAAGGTAGTAGTAAAGACCTTGCTCATAACCTCGGTACCACCGCTTTCTTTTTCTTCTGCAGTGCCAAGCCGTAGCTTCGGTACCACTGCCTTTCTTTTTTTTTCTTATTTTGATTTGTAGTGCCAAGTCACAACTTCGATACCACTGCCCTTCTCTTCTTTCACTTTCTTTTTCTTTTAGTGGCAGTGCCAAGTCAAGACTTCAGTACCACTGCTCTTTTCCTTCTTTTCTCATTTTGTTGGGCAGTGCCAAGTTGTAACTTCGGTACCACTGCCTTTTGTTTTCTCTCTTTTCATTCTCTCTATTTCTTGTGCAGTGCCAAGTTAGAGAAGCTCGAACCAAAACCAATACCAAGAGTTTTCCAAGAGTGGTAAGGTGTGTCAAGTGGTTTGGTCTATAATCATCCAAACATATAGTACTCATGTTGAGATATAGATACTTCCTAGATTCAAAGCTTATCAAAGTTCAATCCTTAAGTGTTCAGTGTATAAGGAATCAAGTGACTAGGTGAATTGTTTAGCATGAAAGATACTCTCAATAAAGTGTGGGAGTATAAATCAATTATGAATAGGGTAAATGAATAAGGATCAATCATGAATGAGAAAATATCAATCAATGATTTTGAAAAATTCCAGCTAGAAATTTCCTTAGGTTTCTGAGTGTTTAGGCAACAATATTCAATGAAGTTCAGGCCTTATCTACAAAGTCATGATGGAAGCATATCCGAATAATGTGGACATGATAGAAATACAATAATGGCGATGTCCTTGCAAAGTTGAAGCGTCCAAAAAGTAACACATCATGAAAATAAGACGTCAGGAAAGTAGGACATAATATTAAAGTGCTCCTCATGTTCTACATGTGTTCAGCAGTAGCAGTTTACAGTTATGGTAGGACAGGTGCAACATCACATCAGGCAATAACAGTTTATCAGTACACACAACAGTATAAAGTTGAAATATCAGTACATACAATATCACATCATCAAAACATAGAAATTCAAGCCATGACGACCCATCAAAATACGCAAATCTCCCCCAAAGCAAAATGCTGCATCATCCTCGATGCATATAGTATAGATATGTATCAAAATTGATGGGGAAGACTTACTAAAGTGTAGTCCTACTCACTGCACTCTGCCGGGTCATCGCCGTCGTCGTCAACTTCCTCGGAGGAGTCAGAGACGTGGATGGTATCATCTGCATCTTCATCTTCATCCCGCGGTGGAGGCTGTGACATGTTGCAGTGCAGGAAGAGCTCAATCGACTTTACTGTCTCTACCAGGGTGGCTAGTTGCTTCCCCTGGTTTTGTTGTTCCTCGCGCAGTAGATGAAGCGTATCATCAGTGGATGGGCGCGCTGCGGTCCGAGGTTGTCCGCCGATAGAAAAGCTTAGGTCAACATCTAATGGAACGGTCTGGTCCTCTGGTGCAGTTGGCTCTGGATGAAGGCGCCAATTGGCGCTGTCTTTGATATTAGTTCGTGGAGAATTTGGGAGTGCCATGGTAATCGTGGTATCCACAAAGGTCAGATGGTATACGTCGCCTCGCTGAACAATAATCTTCATGGAAAGAAGATGCTCAAGATCCAAGCGCCGACTTCCCACTACTTCCGGCTGGCCATATGGGTTGTGTCCAAGAGATAGTGTTATCATTGTTATCATTCCCCCGATACATATCATTGTTATCAGTGTTATCATTCCCCCGATACATATATGAGTTCTGGCATTCAATCTCTTCTGAGACACGTTATTCCTCTAAAAATACCAGAGCCAGCGCCATATCCAATCCTTGCCTGCGGTATGCCCATCGCCTATTGTCTAACACTGTTTTCGCTCGTGGAGACAGTGATTGTATGTTGAGGCATGTGGAACTCATTTTCCTATGGGCTATGTTGAACCAATTTCCTTTGAACACCGGATACCACTTGGCAAAACATCTGGAGCACGTCGGCCGAACCTCTAAAGGGACGATTGCAATTGGTGGACTGCTGATGCCATTGGCCCTGCACCTTGGGCACAACCCGTATGGTACCCCAGAAGCTAAGGGGAGCAGGCGGCTCGATATGGCGACCTGCATTGCCATGAAGATGATCTTTCGCCGAGGAGATGTTTATCATCTCACGCTAGGTGGTAGCCTCCATACCATTGCACTACCGAATACTGTGCATACTTCCATTAGGATCCGCGACAACTGGAACATCATTCCTGACGATGCATATGTTCCTGTTCCACCCTCAGCTGTCCCTGCCCTATTCACATCTGGTCCACCACTGAGGGCTCCCCACGAGCCTACAACCCATGACCTACTTCAGACCATCCTTCACCAGCTCAAGACTCAAAGCGCCCAGACTGATACTCTGATGGGCAACGTGCAAAACATTTATGCTTTCCTCCGCTCTCGTTTCCCTGGTTTCCGGAGCACTGCTACTTATCCCACGCAGGCGGCTGCCGATTCTTCTAACGACCCCTCCGAATCTTCTGATGCCTCTTCTGATGATCTTAGAGACGCAGGGGATGACCCCCGCGACTAGATTGTGAGTTCTTGCACCCACCCCACTTTTGTATTCCTTACTGTTCTTCTCTGTTGGCATCAGGGACGATGCCTGATTTACCATGTGGGTGGGGGTTTCTAGACACTTTGTTATTTAAGCATTTTTGTTATAACTAGCCTTTGATATAACTTAGTATCACCGCCAAAAATTTTACCATTTGGTATTCACGACTATTGCTTCGCTGTTGAGTATTGTTTTGGAAGTTAGATGACTATCTCCCCATGCTCTAGAACTCTATAATATATTCTTGCTCGCCTTTAAGCATGTTTTCATTTGTTCTTTGCTGTTAATATGATTCATTCGCACGATCCTACCCCTCTACTGATTTTTGCCTACATAGATCTTCTGCATGCGATTAATCCCCTTGTGGTGGATAACTTAAGGATATATTCTTGGTAAGTTGAGATCCCGCTTAAATTGTGGGACGCCGCTAGCTTTCTACACCTAATTTGACACTGAATGGTTCCTCCTCCTCACCTACCATATCCTCCATTTTGGGCTACCAAAGTCTAGAGGCACTTCTATAAAAAAAAAAAAAGAGGACAAAGATCCTCTCAAAAAAAAAATAGGACAAAGTGTTGGTGTATATGCCCTAGGACCTAGTTTTGGTCAACTTATGTACTACTTGACACTGATATTTATATATCATTCTGGCATTGTCATTATCATTGTTTGACTACACCTGCGATTGTGTACTTACATGATAATGTCCCTGGAGCAGATTGGATCTGTGCTCGAATTATAATCCCCAGTCGATGTACCTTAGTGGATATGGGACAGCTATGGTACTTGAGAGACTGGTATGTGGGCTGATTAGGCACGTGGTGCTAACGCAGACAGATGGGTATATCATTGGGGATATACTGGATAGACCCGCTATGAGGCTATGACTTGGTGTCATGAGTTATCCTCATAAGTGACAGGAGATGCATTGATCCCTTGACTTGAGGTCATTGATCATTCTATATGGTTAGGGACTTGCTTTGATACAACCTAACACCTTGCCATAGCTGGGAGGTCATAACGGTTGTTATTGAGCATGTCACGACCCATATGAGAAGATCAATGGACAGACATAGGATTTGCCCCTTCCCTAAGGAAGTATGATATCCATGGAGCTCCTTTATGGTTCTATGACTGAGAGTGTATGGCCATACCCAGGTGAGAACCTATTTTAGTCATAGCCATGTGATTGGATGAAAACAAGTGGTGACACACTTGTCCAATCGGATATCAGTACGGCAAAGAGACTGTAATGCATCTGTACCTAGTTGCGATGATGGGGATGTCGATGTCGATATCCATTCCAATGACCTGGGTAGCAGCGATGCACTGCTAGGTGCCACTCACTGCTTGTGATGACCTTTAGTCAGCACTGCCAGCGTCAGAGGAACCTACAGGGTCGCACACCTTGATACTTGAGTTCTCGTATTGATCGGGAAGCCTTATGATCGAGTTATTGGATAACTCGGATCTAATTGGGAGATTTCATCAGCGCCAATGGGCCTGATGAGATGGAAGAATGTTATTGGAGCCAAACTTCATTTTTGGCAGGTTGACCCGTATTTGACCATGGTTGGTCACATTTGGATTAGGGTTGCATTGGATTGGATCCAAGTGCTTAATCAACCTATGCAATGATGTTTGGGCAAGCTCATTATCCAATGAGGCCCAATAACAAGTTCTCATGAAGAGATGAGAGGCTAAAAGGGTATAATGGGGAGAAACATGAACCATTAGGCGCCTAGGGGCATAATGGGGTCATGTTGGCGCCTTTGCTTCATTATGGAAGTAAAGGGCGCCTCCCCCTCTCTTCCTAGGATGGAATGCATGCCTCTATGGCATTGCTTGAGGCGCAAGGCAAGGCCTTGGCGCACAAGGAAAGGCGTGGGAACAAAAGGTAAGGTTGAATGAGAATTATGGAAATGTTTTGGAGACTTTCCTTATCTCAAACCTCCTCATCCTAGCCCTACACTTGTCATGATCCTAGCCATTACCCTAACCGCCTCTTGCCCTATAAATATGACCCTAGTCGCCCCCTCTTGTAAGTAATTAATCCTTGAAGGCGTGAACACAAGGAGAGGGGCGAGTGCTTGGAGCAAGGGCGCATCTTCCATAACCGCAACCCTCTTCCTCCTTTCCTCTTGGCGCAAGGAGATCTAGGGCTTGGCGGCTTGGGCGGTTTTCCCTCTTCACTTGGCGCATCTTTTCTCTGAGTGGCGTAAGAGAAGTAAAACATCTCCCTAGGGCTTGGATCTTCTTCCCGAGGCTAGCACCGGGCGTGGAAGAAGAGAACTCATGAGATCCGTGTGTGCGAGACTGCAGAGGGCGCACACTTGGACGCCTACATCGGCATCGCTCCATATTGCTCTTAAGGTATTTCCTAACTCATCGTGTCGACTCCCTTGCTTGCGATCTTCACTGGGTTTTTGGGACTGGCCTGTTTCGGGAACATTCTTCCGCTGCGAAAAATGTATGTCCATAACTCTGAAAATTGTAAAATGTCCCCGGGGTTTCCCAACAGTGGTATCAGAGGGACTTGCAAGACTCGAACGATGTTTTATGCTTTTCTTCCATGCTCACATGCCATATCTCTATTTTCGTAAATAGCATGATGCATGGCAATCGATTTTTCTAAAAGTAGAAAAATTAGGGTTTCTTGTTTCTATCATCCTCTCAATCTCTTTTGGAAATTTTGGACTATTTTTCTTGTTTGATTTAAAGATCAAAGGCGCACGTAATTTTGTCAAGTAGGACGGGCATTGTGTCTTCGGACTGGCCAAGTCTCTTGATCTGACAAAATTGCCAGCCGAAAGGATTTCTGAAATCATCATGAAAAATAAATCGCAATAAACCAAAAGACTTGTGAGAAGAAGATGAGAAAAAGAAACTGGTTTTATGAAAAAGTAAAATTTCAGATTTTATGTTTTTCATGAGCATGTAGAATTGCATGAGTAAATACCTTGATTGTGCATAATGTTGTGATCATGAGTCAAGCCCCTCTTGCATGCCTGTGATGTATCCTTGTGCGGCCTGCGTGCCATCTTTTTATTATTAAGAGGAAGATTAAGGGCTAGGCGCATCCTTCTTGGACCTTGATGCTCGCATCTTGCTTGATGGTGCAAGCATGCAAGGTGATGCATGCAAGCTGGTGCTTGGTTGCTTGGTGGCACAAGGAATCTTGGCCCCTTGCATGGTGGCGCACCTTCCTTGGAGGAAGACCATGGCATTGGCCAAACCTATGGGGAACTTTTAAAGTGTACCTCTAGGGTTTGAGAGCTAAACCATGAGAGAAGGACCTTGGAGCCAACCTTGAAGTTCAAGCTAGAGGTCGGCTAGGTTAGGTCTAGTTTTTGGGGCTTGAGTTCTAGGAAAAGTGTTGAACCTATTTCATGGCATGGATTGGTTCAATGTCTTGTATAGGATATGATCACATCATCCTTTACTGCTTTTATTATTATCTGCAGAAGCATGCCTGAAATGTTTTACCGTTATGTTATCACTATAGGATTGCATGCCTGTAATGATAGACATAAGATAAAACCGAGATGATGAGACCTTAAACAAAAACCCTCAATTAAAATATCAAGTCTGGTAGCCTTCTAACGCGTAGCCCTCACTAAGCTATCGATCAGTGGAGTTGTGAATTGTTTCCCACCCTCGTGGGACACACCCACTTATCTTTAGAAAGTGCGTGGTGGCAATGGTTTCCCCAGTCCAGTTTTAACCTGGGCGTGCCTTCGCAAGGAAACTTGTTGGCCCTGGGCATAACGGTTAGGAATGGACTTGACTGGAAGTTCACATGTGCTGGGCACATGGTGAAAGTCTAGAGGCATCGTTGAGAGGTAAAGGTTTCATATTGTATCCAGCCCTCGCTGGACATGAAATGCCCAGACTGTCTCGACAAGGGGAGTTGCTTGGAGCAACCGGCCGGCGCGCCCACCTTAGGAAGCATGGGTTACTTTGTGCATCTCATCCCACCCTCGTGGGACGCATACCCTCATGTGAAATAAGGATCCCATCTCACTAGGAAGTTTTAAACTTCCCGATTGACTTTGTGGGTTGTCAATTCGAATATAAAATAGTGGGAGCCATGGTCATTTAAAACAAGTCCAGTTTAAATGATTCAAAGTAGTACTAATCTGTTCTTCTTGGGTGTTGTAGAACAATGGCTACGAACACTGGCGGATTATCACTGCGATCACTCCTTGATAAGTATAAGTTAGTTGGAACTAACTTTATGGACTGGCATCGGAATTTGAGGATAGTCCTCAAACTCGAGAAGAAGCTGTATGTCCTTGAACAGCCTCTTCCTGCGGCTCCTCCGCCTAATGCCCGAACGGCAGACAGAGATGCTTATAGAAAGCATCAGGATGACTCTTTGAAGGTTGCATGTCTTATGCTAGCCAGTATGACACCTGAACTGCAGGTGCAATATGAGGAGCAGAACGCTTTTCAAATGATTACTCGTCTGAAACAGATGTTCGAGGCTCAGGCTAGAACTGAGAGATTTGACACCGCCAAAGCAGTTTTTCGGTGCAAGTTGTCTGAAGGTGCACCAGTGAGACCCCATGTTCTCAAACTCATTGGGAATGTGGATCATCTCAGGAGACTGGGACACACCATAGACAACGAGCTGGTTGTGGATCTTATTCTTCATTCCCTGCCCCCTAGCTTCAGTCCGTTTATCATTAACTTCAACATGAACCGGATTGAGTGCACACGGGAGGAATTGATGAATATGCTCCAAACAGCCGAGCGAGAGAAGGGTAAGGCACGTGCTAAGAGCAGTGCCAGAGGTCCTACCAAAGCACTGAAGAAAAGGGTGAAGAAGTCAAAGGAACAAAGGTGTTTCCACTGTGGCGAGCAGGGCCACTGGAGAAGGGACTGCATGCAGCTTCAGAATAAGGAGAAGAAAGGCTTGGCCTTAACTTCTAGCTCAGGTATTTATGTTACAGAAGTAAACCTTTCTACTTCTATGTCATGGGTATTAGATACCGCATGTGGAGCTCATATTTGTACAAATATGCAGGGGCTCAAGAAAAGTAGATCGGTGCGGCTTGGAGAGATTGACCTACGCGTTGAAAACGGGGCACAGGTTGCTGCTGTTGCTGTAGGCATTTTGACTCTCTCCTTGCCTTCTGGACTTCAATTAGAACTAGACAATTGCTTTTGTGTACCTTCGCTAACAAAGAACATTGTATCCATTCCTTGCTTGGCGAGGAAAGGATTTAAATTTGAAATAAATAAGAACTCCTGTTCTTTTTCATTTGCAAATATGTTCTATGGGAAGGGTACTTTGTGCAATGGTCTATATATCTTGGATATGGAAAGTTCTATTTGTAACATAAGCAATAAGAGGACCAAACTGAGTGGTTCAGTTGGTGCTTTCCTATGGCACTGTCGATTAGCCCATATAAACAAGAATCGCATCCAACAACTCCATGCAAATGGATTGTTAGATTCAAGTTCCTTGGAGGAATTTGATACTTGTGAACCTTGTTTATTAGGGAAGATGACAAAGGCGCTCTTCACCAAGATTGGTATGAGGGCAGAAGGTTTATTAGATCTCATACATACTGATGTGTGTGGGCCCTTCAATAAACAAGCCAGAGGAGGGTACAACTACTTCATTACCTTCACTGATGACTTCAGTAGGTATGGTTATGTCTACTTAATGAGACATAAATCTGAATCCTTTGAGAAATTCAAGGAGTTCAAGAATGAAGTAGAGAACCAGCTTGGAAGATCCATTAAAGCTCTTCGATCAGATCGAGGTGGAGAATACCTGAGTGGTGAGTTCTTTGACTATCTGAGAGAGTGTGGGATCATATCCCAACTCACTCCTCCTGGAACACCTCAATGGAATGGTGTGTCTGAAAAGAGAAATCGAACTTTTTTGGATATGGTTCGATCCATGATGAGTCATGCAACTCTACCTTCATCATTCTGGGGGCATGCAATAGAAACAGCTTCTCTGATACTGAATAATGTTCCATCTAAGAGTGTCTCCAAAATACCATACGAGGTGTGGAGTGGGAGACGCCCTAATCTCACGTTTATCAGGATCTGGGGATGTGAGGCTTATGTCAAACGTCAAGATTCTAGCAAGCTAGAACCTAGATCTGATAAGTGTGTGTTTGTGGGGTATCCTAAGGAAACTAAAGGATACTACTTCTATGTCCCAACCGAGAACAAAGTTTTTGTTGCTCGGGGTGCTGTCTTTCTAGAGAAAGAATTTCTTATGAAAGAAGTTAGTGGGAGGAAGTTTGACTTGGATGAGGTCCAAGTGCAAGCACAAGACAAAGAGATGGAATCTGAGCCACCTGCACCGGTTGCTAGGCAACCTGAGGCTCAGACACAGGTCCCGCGTAGGTCTGGGAGAATTCGTCGTGCACCTAAAAGGTATGGGTCGCTACCGACCCAACACGATGGGATCTTCATCATTGAGGATGAACCTAGAACCTATGATGAGGCGGTCAGTGGACCGGACTCCGAGAAATGGCTTGACGCCATGAGATCTGAGATGGATTCCATGTCGGCTAACCAAGTCTGGGATTTGGTTGAGCTGCTTGATGGGGTAAAACCCATAGGGTGTAAATGGGTCTTCAAGAAGAAGACAGACATGGATGGCAAAATAGTTACCTATAAGGGTAGACTAGTAGCTAAAGGATTTAAACAAGTCCACGGGGTGGACTATGATGAAACCTTCTCGCCAGTTGCCATGATTAACTCCATTCGGATTCTGCTTGCTATAGCTGCATATCATGACTATGAGATATGGCAGATGGATGTGAAAACAGCGTTCCTTAACGGGAAGCTGACTGAGGATGTGTATATGACACAACCTGATGGCTTCATCCATCCTGCAGAGGCTAATAAGGTCTGCAGGCTAAAGAGGTCCATTTATGGATTAAAGCAAGCATCTCGAAGTTGGAATCTTCGATTTGATGAGGCCGTGAGAGATTATGGCTTTATCAAAAGCGAAGATGACGCCTGTGTATACAGAAAATTCAGTGGGAGCTTGGTAATTTTTCTGGTCTTGTATGTTGATGACATACTGCTCATCGGAAACGACATTCCTAGTCTTCAAGCTGTGAAGACATGGTTGGGGAAGTGTTTCGAGATGAAAGACTTAGGGGAGGCCGCCTATATTCTAGGCGTGAGGATCTACCGGGATAGATCCAAGAGGCTCTTGGCCCTTAGTCAAAGTACTTACATTGATAAGGTACTGGAGAGGTTCTACATGGAGCAATCCAAGAAAGGATACCTTCCAGTGAGACATGGCCTTACTCTCTCAAAGAGCCAGTGTCTTGCAACACAGGCTGAGAGGGATGACATGAGTCGAATTCCTTATGCTTCGGCAGTAGGATTGATCATGTATGCAATGTTATGTACTAGACCAGATGTGGCATATGCTGTGAGCATTACCAGCCGATACCAATCCAATCCAGGTCTACAGCACTGGGTGGCTGTAAAGAACATCCTAAAGTATCTGAGAAGAACTAAGGATTTGTTCTTGGTCTATGGGGGACAGGAAGAGCTCAGTATGCAGGGCTATACTGACGCATCGTTCCAGTCTGACCCTGACGACTTTAGATCGCAGGCCGGCTATGTGTTCAAGATAAATGGAGGCGCTGTATGTTGGAAAAGCTTCAAGCAATCCACCATAGCAGATTCTACAACCGAAGCTGAGTATGTGGCTGCTTCTGAGGCAGCCAAGGAAGCTGTTTGGATAAGGAAGTTCTTATGTGATCTTCAAGTGGTACCTAGTGCAATGAATCCCATTGAACTCTACTGTGACAACAATGGAGCAATTGCACAAGCCAAGGAACCACGGTCTCATCAAAGATCCAAACACATACTCAGAAGATTTCACCTGATCAGAGAGATCATTGACAGAGGTGATGTCAAGATTAGCAGAGTAGACACAGAGAACAATCTGGCAGACCCATTGACCAAGGCTTTGGCGCAGCAGAAGCATGATGGTCACGCTAGAGATATGGGGTTGAGATTCCTCAACTTCTAGGTCTTAGTGCAAGTGGGAGATTGTTGGTGTATATGCCCTAGGACCTAGTTTTGGTCAACTTATGTACTACTTGACATTGATATTTTTATATATCATTCTGGCATTGTCGTTATCATTGTTTGACTGCACCTGCGATTCTGTACTTACATGATAATGTCCCTGGAGACAGATTGGATCTGTGCTCGAATAATTGTCCCCAGTCAATGTACCTGAGTAGATATGGGACAGCTCTGGTACTTGAGAGACTGGTATGTGGGCTGGTTAGGCACGTGATGCTAACACAGACACATGGGTATATCATTGGGGATATACTGGATAGACCCGCTATGAGGCTATGACTTGGTGTCATGAGTTATCCTCATAAGTGACAGGAGATGCATTGATCCCTTGACTTGAGGTCATTGATCATTCTATATGGTTAGGGACTTGTTTTGATACAACCTAACACCTTGCCGTAGCTGGGAGGTTATAACAGTTGTTATTGAGCATGTCACGACCCATATGAGAAGATCAATGGACAGACATAGGATTTGCCCCTTCCCTAAGGAAGTATGATATCCATGGAGCTCCTTTATGGTTCTATGACTGAGAGTGTATGGCTATACCCAGGTGAGAACCTGTTTTAGTCATAGCCATGTGATTGGATGAAAACAAGTGGTGACACACTTGTCCAATCGGATATCAGTACGGCAAAGAGACTGTAATGCATCTGTACCTAGTTGCAATGATGGGGATGTCGATGTCGATATCCATTCCAACGACCTGGGTAGCAGCGATGCACTGCTAGGTGCCACTCACTGCTTGTGATGACCTTTGGTCAGCACTGCCAGCGTCAGAGGAACCTACAGTGTCGCACACCTTGATACCTGAGTTCTCATATTGATCGGGAAGCCTTATGATCGAGTTATTGGATAACTCGGATCCAATTGGGAGATTTCATCAGCGCCAATGGGCCTGATGAGATGGAAGAATGTTATTGGAGCCAAACTTCATTTTTGGCAGGTTGACCCGTATTTGACCATGGTTGGTCACATTTGGATTAGGGTTGCATTGGATTGGATCCAAGTGCTTAATCAACCTATGCAATGATGTTTGGGCTAGCTCATTATCCAATGAGGTCCAATAACAAGTTCTCATGAAGAGATGAGAGGCTAAAAGGGTATAATGGGGAGAAACATGAACCATTAGGCACCTAGGGGCATAATGGGGTCATGTTGGCGCCTTTGCTTCATTATGGAAGTAAAGGGCGCCTCCCCCTCTCTTCCTAGGATGGAATGCATGCCTC
This sequence comes from Costus lasius, assembly GCA_027563935.2. NCBI lineage: Eukaryota > Viridiplantae > Streptophyta > Magnoliopsida > Zingiberales > Costaceae > Costus > Costus lasius. The sequence continues at coordinate 22,048,717 of CM050446.2, read as the reverse complement.
TATGGCATTGCTTGAGGCGCAAGGCAAGGCCTTGGCGCACAAGGAAAGGCGTGGGAACAAAAGGTAAGGTTGAATGAGAATTATGGAAATGTCTTGGAGACTTTCCTTATCTCAAACCTCCTCATCCTAGCCCTACACTTGTCATGATCCTAGCCATTACCCTAACCGCCTCTTGCCCTATAAATATGACCCTAGTCGCCCCCTCTTGTGGGTAATTAATCCTTGAAGGCGTGAACACAAGGAGAGGGGCGAGTGCTTGGAGCAAGGGCGCATCTTCCATAACCGCAACCCTCTTCCTCCTTTCCTCTTGGCGCAAGGAGATCTAGGGCTTGGCGGCTTGGCCGGTTTTCCTTCTTCACTTGGCGCATCTTTTCTCTAAGTGGCGCAAGAGAAGTAAAACATCTCCCTAAGGCTTGGATCTTCTTCCCGAGGCTAGCACCGGGCGTGGAAGAAGAGAACTCAAGAGATCCGTGTGTGCGAGACTGCAGAGGGCGCACACTTGGACGCCTACATCGGCATCGCTCCATATTGCTCTTAAGGTATTTCCTAACTCATCGTGTCGACTCCCTTACTTGCGATCTTCACTGGGTTTTTGGGACAGGCCTGTTTCGGGGACATTCTTCCGCTGCGAAAAATGTATGTCCATAACTCTGAAAATTGTAAAATGTCCCCGGGGTTTCCCAACAGAACATATGTGAGTCTCACATACGGTACCCAGTACCCATGAATAAGAAGTAGACAAAAGACCTTGATGGGATTGACTCTCGGGTCAGGGACGGAGCATTGGATGCTACTGTTGATATCATCTCACTGCCTTGAAGACTTTATATAGAACTTTGCTATTATTGTATCAGCTTATGTATTAGAACATCATTCCTTTTGGAAAGGACTTCAGTTTGAAATAATAAATAATATTTTTCTTCAATCTGAGATGTTCTATTGAAGTGATACAATTGACAATAGTTTGTGGTTCTATATGTGACACAAGATCAGATCTAATGATTCAATAAACTTCCTCTTATAGCATTGTCTCTTGAACCATAGAACAATGGTCACATCCGAAAGTCCATGGACTATTGGGATCATTATCCTTTCAGGATTATGATACATGTGAGCCTAGTTCAAAGGAACAATGTGACAGATGCTGCCTTCACCGTAAAGGGTAGAAGAAGTAGTGACTTGTTGGATCTATTACACAGCAATGTGAGTGGACCCATGTAAACTAGCACTAAGAGGAGTTATATATACTTCATTAGGTATGGGTATGCCTTACGCAACCCAAGAACTTTGGAAAAATCCAAAGGTTCACAAATGAAGTATTGAGTCAAATTGAAGGATCTATTAAAGCACCTTGATTGGATCAAGATGATTAGTGAAAAATTTGATGACTATCCTAAGAAGTGTGGAGTGATCTCACAGCTTTCTTAGTAGACCACTGTGTGGTGAATTTCAAAGAAAGAAAAAGGAACACATTGGATGTGGTTCCATCTTTGAATAGTCATGCAAATATACTACTGTGATGCCATGCAAACAGATGTACTGCTGCTCCGTAAGAAAAGGTCTAAGTTAGCTTTTGAGTTGCAAACTGCAAATATCCCATTTCTTCAATAAAATTGGGAATGGAATATGCAGTGATTCAAAAGTATGTATTTGTGGTGCACTATAGAGTGCTAATTCTATCCCATGGACAACAAAATATTTGTTGCTCAAACTGCTGTCTCTCTTGAGAAAGTATTTCTTTTGAAAGAAGCTAGTGGGAGTAGATTTGATTTAGACAAGATCCAGAATCAACCACAATATAATTAGACACACATGGAGAGCAAAATCTCATATACAGGTTGAAAGTCAACCTGAGGTTCAAGTAACACAGGAATAACATAAGTCTGGATCGATTCGATATGCTGGGCATGACGAATTTTTCATCAAGCATGAACCTAAGACTTATGAGGAAATGGAAGCGGTCGATGGACCAGATTCCAAGAAATGGCTAAGGGCCATAAGAACCATAATGGACTCCATGTCTGCTAATCAAGTCTGGGACTTGGATGAGCTGCCAAAAGGGGTAATTCCCACAGGCTACAATAAATCTTCTAGGAAGATAGACATGGAAGGTAACATAGTTACCTTAAAGGACAAGCTAGTGAACAATAATTTCAGGCAAATCCACTGGGTGGATAATAATGAAATTTTCACCAATAGCTAAGCTTTAGTCCATTAGGGATCTGCTTGTTATAATTGCATGATCAATTATGGCATCTTGTTATGATAACTACTTTTCTTGCATGGACATCTGAAAAGATATCTATAAGGAAATAGCCAGAAGGTTTTCATATCAAGGCCATATAGATATACATGATGTTATGCAAGCATGTTTGAAATAGCCTGTGTTTACAAGAAGATCAGTGGGAGCACCTTAATTGTATTTCTTGTCTAGATGATTGATGATATTCTCCTCACATGGAATGACATCTCAGCTCTTCACATGGTGAAGAAAAGGTTTGATATGTGTTTCGAGGAGAATGATCTAGGGAATGACGCCTGCATCCTAGGCATGAGGATCTATAAATAGAGATCCAAGAAAGTCATTGCCCTTTAGTCAATCTATATTCATCCAAGAGTTTCTAGAGAGGTTTATATTGGATGATTCCAAATATTGATACCTTCCAGGAAGATATGGTCTGAGTCTCTCAAAGATGTTGTGTCCTGTGGCACAGTTGGAAAGTAATAACATGGGTCTGAAATCCTGATATTTGGTATGTAGGATGGATCATGTTTTGAATAATATACTCAAGACCATTTGTGGCAAATGCTTGGAGCATAGCCAGCAAGTTTCAATCAGATTTTAGTGTTTAACACTAGATAGCTGTGAAAGCGATCCTTATATATATACTTGGGAAGTATAAAGGATTGGAGTCTAGTCTATGATAGACAGGAAAGAATTTTGTGTACAGGGGTACACTGACACTTCGTTCCAGTCTAGTGACTATTGATCACAGCCAGGAGTTGAGTTTTGCCTTGTTATGGTGTTGTGTGCTGAAAAAAGCATTATACAAACCAAAGTGACAAGGTTCTACAAATAAGGCTGAGTACATTGCAGCTCCTTGTGGCAGCCAAGGAGGCAGCTACATTCATTTGAACTTGATCTAGTTCATAGTGCTTAATGGTCCAGTGTAGTCCTTACTGGGACCGTAGCATGAGAGAAGGAACTTAATGTTCAAGTATGTACTGCAGCATATCATCTGATCTTAGAGATCATGGATAAGGATGATGATCAAATTTGATAAAATAAACACAGATAGCAATCTAGAAAAACCCACTGACCTAGCCTCTGGCGCAGCGGAAGCTAAATGGGTCATACTAGAGACATTGGAACTGACTAAACATCAGTTACCCTTGGTCTTAGTGCTGCTGTTGCTGTTGGTGTATATGCCCTAAAGACCAATGTATGGACATGGTCAGGCATTGGTTAAATGTACTTTGATAGAACTATTACTCTTTATATAGGCATGGTCATTATTATGCAGACTTCTCTACCTGCGTTGATGTATTGAGTTGCATAAATAATGTCCCAGGAGTTTGGATTGGATCCATTCTCATAAGCTATCCCCAGACAAGGTACCTTAGCAGATATGGGACAGCTTTGGTACATGTGAGACTGGTGTATGGGCTGGTTAGGTGCAGGGCACAGTAACGCAGACATACAGGTGCATTGGATGCACTGGAGTGATCCACCGTGAGGATTGACTTGTCTAGTCAACAAGTCAATCTCACATGCAAGAGGTTTTGCATTGATCCTTAGACTTGAGGTATTCATGTCTAGACTTGATGATGGGTATGCTTTAATACAGTCTTACGTCTCACCGTAATTGGGAGACCAAAACGACTGTCATTGGGCATGTCATAACTCACGTAGAGACATGAATGACCAATAGTAGGATTTGCCCCTTCCTTCTGAGGAAGCATGATATCCACCTCGGGGCACCCCACCTTATTGGTGCATGACAGGAGAGTGTGGCCACACTTGTTGAGTCATGACCAATGCATTGGATAATAAACTTGAGACTAATCCAATGGCAGGATATTAGCTTAGGCAAAGGGATCTGTAATGAAATAGGAATCCTCGTTGCTTGTTAGGAGTTGTTGCCATAATGACTTAAGTCCTATGACATGGGTAGTAGTGATGTGTTGCTAGATACCCCTCACTACTTATGATGTTTACATCATTGCCATCGTCATATGGATCCTACGGGGTCACACGCAATAGACTCTTGACGTTGCTTTAATCAGAAGCCTTATGATCAAGTTATTGGATAACTTGGATCAATTTGGAAGATTTCATCAGCGCCAATGGGCCTGATAAGTTGGAAGAAAGTTATTGGAGCCAAACTTCATTTTTGGCAGGTTGACCCGATATTGACCTAGATTGGTCACATTTGGATTAGGGTTGCATTGGATTAGATCCAATGGCTTAATCAACCCATGCCATGAAGTTTGGGCTAGCTCATTATCCAATGAGGCCCAATAATTAGTTGTCATGAAGAGGAATTGGCTTAAAAGGGTATAATGGGGAGAAATCTCACCCCATTGGCGCCTAGGGGCATAATGGGGTGAGGGAGGCGCCTTTGCTTCATTATGGAAGTAAAGGGCGCCTAGCCCTTCTTCCTTGGATGGAATACTTGCCTCTAAGGCAAGTCTTGGGGCTGATATGGCTTGAGGACTCTTTTGGAAAGAGCTTGGGCGCATATGAGAAGTAGGGAGATGTTTATGGTAAAGTCTTGGAGACTTTCCTTATGAACCTTACATGCACCCAAACCCTTGCCCTAGCCGAATTCTTCATGTTGCGCCTAGCCCTTCTCCTTGGATGGAAAGAACGCCTCTAAGGCATGTCTTAGGCTGATATGGCCATTGGGAAAATTAGGATAGGTTGAATGAGGTTTATGGTAAAGTCTTGGAGACTTTCCTTACCTCAAGACTCCTTTATCCTAGCCGCCCACTTGGGATGATCCTAGCCATTATCCTTGCCACCTCTTGTCCTATTTATAGGACCCCTTACCGCCCCTTCCAATGTTCAACTTCTAGGAGGCGTGAACATACATAGAGAGGCGTGAGCAAGGGCAAAGGGTGACAACAACAAAGGCTTGGCGCAACCCTTCTTCCAAGTGGCCGAAAGACATCCTTTCTTCTTCTCCTCTTCTTGGCGCAAAGAGAAATTGGGCTTGGTGGCTTCTCCTTCTATTGTCGCAAGCCCTCTCCCTCTCATAGCCATTGGCGCATCTTGCTTGAAGGTGGCACAAGCAAAAGAAGAAGAGGGAAGTTCTTGGCGGCATCTTCCCTATTCCCTCCTTGGCGTAACTTCTCTTGAAGGTGGCGCAAGTGGAGTGAAGGCTTGATTCTCTTCCCGAGGCTAGCACCAAGCGTGGAAGGGAGCAACGATCAAGGAGTCGACGCGTGGATACTTGTAGAGGGCGAACACATGGGCGCCTTCAACATGGCTTCGACATCTAGACAAGCAAAAGAGGTACATCTCTATTACATCCTTGTGTATACTCACTCGCATGGATCCTTGGGAAAGGAATGTGTTTCGGGTGTAATGCTTCTTCCGCTGCGTCCTGGGACTGCAAAATTTTAAATTACACCCGGCATTCCCTAACATATGCAGGGGCTCAAGAAAAGTAGATCGGTGCGGCTTGGAGAGATTGACCTACGCGGGGCACAGGTTGCTGCTGTTGCTGTATGCGTTTTGACTCTCTCCTTGCCTTCTGGACTTCAATTAGAACTAGACAATTGCTTTTGTGTACCTTCGCTAACAAAGATCATTGTATCCATTCCTTGCTTGGCGAGAAAAGGATTTAAATTTGAAATAAATAAGAACTCCTGTTCTTTTTCATTTGCAAATATGTTCTATGGGAAGGGTACTTTATGCAATAGTCTGTATATCTTGGATATGGAAAGTTCTGTTTGTAACATAAGCAATAAAAGGACCAAACTGAGTGGTTCAGTTGGTGCTTTCCTATGGCACTGTCGATTAGCCCATATAAACAAGAATCGCATCCAACAACTCCATGCAAATGGATTGTTAGATTCAAGTTCCTTGGAGGAATTTGATACTTGTGAACCTTGTTTATTAGGGAAGATGACAAAGGCGCCCTTCACCAAGATTGGTGAGAGGGCAGAAGGTTTATTGGATCTCATACATACTGATGTGTGTGGGCCCTTCAATAAACAAGCCAGAGGAGGGTACAACTACTTCATTACCTTCACTGATGACTTCAGTAGGTATGGTTATGTCTACTTAATGAGCCATAAATCTGAATCCTTTGAGAAATTCAAGGAGTTCAAGAATGAAGTAGAGAACCAGCTTGGAAGATCCATTAAAGCTCTTCGATCAGATCGAGGTGGAGAATACCTGAGTGGTGAGTTCTTTGACTATCTGAGAGAGTGTGGGATCATATCCCAACTCACTCCTCCTAGAACACCTCAATGGAATGGTGTGTCTGAAAGGAGAAATCGAACTTTATTGGATATGGTTCGATCCATGATGAGTCATGCAACTCTACCTTCATCATTCTGGGGGCATGCACTAGAAACAGCTTCTCTAATACTGAATAATGTTCCATCTAAGAGTGTCTCCAAAATACCATACGAGGTATGGAGTGGAAGACGCCCTAATCTCACGTTTAACAGGATCTGGGGATGTGAGGCTTATGTCAAACATCAAGATTCTAGCAAGCTAGAACCTAGATCTGATAAGTGTGTGTTTGTGGGGTATCCTAAGGAAACTAAAGGATACTACTTCTATGTCCCAACCGAGAACAAAGTTTTTGTTGCTCGGGGTGCTGTCTTTCTAGAGAAAGAATTTCTTATGAAAGAAGTTAGTGGGAGGAAGTTTGACTTGGATGAGGTCCAAGTGCAAGCACAAGACAAAGAGATGGAATCTGAGCCACCTGCACCGGTTGCTAGGCAACCTGAGGCTCAGACACAGGTCCCGCGTAGGTCTGGGAGAATTCGTCGTGCACCTGAAAGGTATGGGTCGCTACCGACCCAACACGATGGGATCTTCATCATTGAGGATGAACCTAGAACCTATGATGAGGCGGTCAGTGGACCGGACTCCGAGAAATGGCTTGACGCCATGAGATCTGAGATGGATTCCATGTCAGCTAACCAAGTCTAGGATTTGGTTGAGCTGCCTGATGGGGTAAAACCCATAGGGTGTAAATGGGTCTTCAAGAAGAAGACAGACATGGATGGAAAAATAGTTACCTATAAGGGTAGACTAGTGGCTAAAGGATTTAAACAAGTCCACGGGGTGGACTATGATGAAACCTTCTCGCCAGTTGCCATGATTAAATCCATTCGGATTCTGCTTGCTATAGCTGCATATCATGACTATGAGATATGGCAAATGGATGTGAAAACAGCATTCCTTAACGGGAAGCTGACTAAGGATGTGTATATGACACAACCTGATGGCTTCATCCATCCTGCAGAGGCTAATAAAGTCTGCAGGCTAAAGAGGTCCATTTATGGATTAAAGCAAGCATCTCGAAGTTGGAATCTTCGATTTGATGAGGCCGTGAGAGATTATGGCTTTATCAAAAGCGAAGATGACGCCTGTGTATACAGAAAATTCAGTGGGAGCTTGGTGATTTTTCTGGTCTTGTATGTTGATGACATACTGCTCATCGGAAACGACATCCCTAGTCTTCAAGTTGTGAAGACATGGTTGGGGAAGTGTTTCGAGATGAAAGACTTAGGGGAGGCCGCCTATATTCTAGGCGTGAGGATCTACCGGGATAGATCCAAGAGGCTCTTGGCCCTTAGTCAAAGTACTTACATTGATAAGGTACTGGAGAGGTTCTACATGGAGCAATCCAAGAAAGGATACCTTCCAGTGAGACATGGCCTTACTCTCTCAAAGAGCCAGTGTCCTACAACACAGGCTGAGAGGGATGACATGAGTCGAATTCCTTATGCTTCGGCAGTAGGATCGATCATGTATGCAATGTTATGTACTAGACCAGATGTGGCATATGCTGTGAGCATTACCGGCCCATACCAATCCAATCCAGGTCTACAGCACTGGGTGGCTGTAAAGAACATCCTAAAGTATCTGAGAAGAACTAAGGATTTGTTCTTGGTCTATGGGGGACAGGAAGAGCTCAGTATGCAGGGCTATACTGACGCATCGTTCCAGTCTGACCCTGACGACTTTAGATCGCAGGCCGGCTATGTGTTCAAGATAAATGGAGGCGCTGTATGTTGGAAGAGCTTCAAGCAATCCACCATAGCAGATTCTACAACCGAAGCTGAGTATGTGGCTGCTTCTGAGGCAGCCAAGGAAGCTGTTTGGATAAGGAAGTTCTTATGTGATCTTCAAGTGGTACCTAGTGCAATGAATCCCATTGAACTCTACTGTGACAACAATGGAGCAATTGCACAAGCCAAGGAACCACGGTCTCATCAAAGATCCAAACACATACTCAGAAGATTTCACCTGATCAGAGAGATCATTGACAGAGGTGATGTCAAGATTAGCAGAGTAGACACAGAGAACAATCTGGCAGACCCATTGACCAAGGCTTTGGCGCAGCAGAAGCATGATGGTCACGCTAGAGATATGGGGTTGAGATTCCTCAACTTCTAGGTCTTAGTGCAAGTGGGAGATTGTTGGTGTATATGCCCTAGGACCTAGTTTTGGTCAACTTATGTACTACTTGACACTGATATTTATATATCATTCTGGCATTATCATTATCATTGTTTGACTACACCTGCGATTGTGTACTTTCATGATAATGTCCCTGGAGACAGATTGGATCTGTGCTCGAATTATAATCCCTAGTCGATGTAGCTTAGTGGATATGGGACAGCTATGGTACTTGAGAGACTGGTATGTGGGCTGATTAGGCACGTGGTGCTAACGCAGACACATGGGTATATCATTGGGGATATACTGGATAGACCCGCTATGAGGCTATGACTTGGTGTCATGAGTTATCCTCATAAGTGACAGGAGATGCATTGATCCCTTGACTTGAGGTCATTGATCATTCTATATGGTTAGGGACTTGCTTTGATACAACCTAATACCTTGCCGTAGCTGGGAGGTCATAACGGTTGTTATTGAGCATGTCACGACCCATATGAGAAGATCAATGGACAGACATAGGATTTGCCCCTTCCCTAAGGAAGTATGATATCCATGGAGCTCCTTTATGGTTCTATGACTGAGAGTGTATGGCTATACCCAGGTGAGAACCTGTTTTAGTCATAGCCATGTGATTGGATGAAAACAAGTGGTGACACACTTGTCCAATCGGATATCAGTACGGCAAAGAGACTGTAATGCATCTGTACCTAGTTGCGATGATGGGGATGTCGATGTCGATATCCATTCCAACGACCTGGGTAGCAGCGATGCACTGCTAGGTGCCACTCACTGCTTGTGATGACCTTTGGTCAGCACTGCCAGCGTCAGAGGAACCTACAGGGTCACACACCTTGATACTTGAGTTCTCGTATTGATCGGGAAGCCTTATGATCGAGTTATTGGATAACTCGGATCTAATTGGGAGATTTCATCAGTGCCAATGGGCCTGATGAGATGGAAGAATGTTATTGGAGCCAAACTTCATTTTTGGCAGGTTGACCCGTATTTGACCATGGTTGGTCACATTTGGATTAGGGTTGCATTGGATTGGATCCAAGTGCTTAATCAACCTATGCAATGATGTTTGGGCTAGCTCATTATCCAATGAGGCCCAATAACAAGTTCTCATGAAGAGATGAGAGGCTAAAAGGGTATAATGGGGAGAAACATGAACCATTAGGCGCCTAGGGGCATAATGGGGTCATGTTGGCGCCTTTGCTTCATTATGGAAGTAAAGGGCGCCTCCCCCTCTCTTCCTAGGATGGAATGCATGCCTCTATGGCATTGCTTGAGGCGCAAGGCAAGGCCTTGGCGCACAAGGAAAGGCGTGGGAACAAAAGGTAAGGTTGAATGAGAATTATGGAAATGTCTTGGAGACTTTCCTTATCTCAAATCTCCTCATCCTAGCCCTACACTTGTCATGATCCTAGCCATTACCCTAACCTCCTCTTGCCCTATAAATATGACCCTAGTCGCCCCCTCTTGTAAGTAATTAATCCTTGAAGGCGTGAACACAAGGAGAGGGGCGAGTGCTTGGAGCAAGGGCTCATCTTCCATAACTGCAACCCTCTTCCTCCTTTCCTCTTGGCGCAAGGAGATCTAGGGCTTGGCGGCTTGGGCGGTTTTCCCTCTTCACTTGGCGCATCTTTTCTCTGAGTGGCGCAAGAGAAGTAAAACATCTCCCTAAGGCTTGGATCTTCTTCCCGAGGCTAGCACCGGGCGTGGAAGAAGAGAACTCAAGAGATCCGTGTGTGCGAGACTGCAGAGGGCGCACACTTGGACGCCTACATCGGCATCGCTCCATATTTCTCTTAAGGTATTTCCTAACTCATCGTGTCGACTCCCTTGCTTGCGATCTTCACTGGGTTTTTGGGACTGTCCTGTTTCGGGGACATTCTTCTGCTGCGAAAAATGTATGTCCATAACTCTGAAAATTGTAAAATGTCCCCGGGGTTTCCCAACACAAAGATCTTCTCAAAATTCTCCAAATGTCTGTATACCTTCACATCACTTGTAGAAATATCCTAATGTTTCCCTTTTTCCACTTTCATCTCAAACCACTTGGAGGCTTCGAACCTTGTATGGGGAGGAACTAGGACGTTGATTAGGATGTGTAGTAGCTATGTGTGGAACGCATTTACTTTGGGATGCAATGCTTACCACTTAGATATCCGATAGGAGTCTACCACTTGTGGGATGTTTGACCATTACATGGATCGGTGTTAGCATTATCTTAGAGAGGTTTGAACTCAAGTCTTATGAATCATCGTTACAGCTTAGCTTCATCTTGTTTTTGCTTGAGGCCAAGCAAGAGTTTAAGTCTGGGGAGATTTGTTAAGTAGTTTTTATATAGAGATTTATTTGATATTTCCCTTGTTATATCTTTACTTTTCTAGCATTTACACCTTATTTGCATGGAATTATTGCTTCATCTTCGGAATCTACACTCTTTGGTGTTTTTGCATCATTTCAGGAAAAAAGTGAGGGAATGCGACCATTTTCAGCGAAATCTGTCTTCTCAGCAAAAATCACGGTCCACCCGGTGACCAGAATCACACCCCGTGGCTTTGGTGTCACCTTATACCAATTTTTCAGATTTTGGCCCTCGACTTATCCACGTCAGATAGAAGGTTCCAAAGGGGCAGAAGAGGAATTCGACCAAGGGAGGGGGGACAAAAGGCAAAAGCCCTATTCACGTAAGGGTATCACGATTACGAAGAGGGGGATTGGATTCGTTCACGCAGGCACGAAGGAAGATAGGCGGCGGCTGAGCAGCGAAAGAAAAGAGGAAAACCTTCAACGCGAGAGCGTGAAGGAGGCGGATGGACGATCAGAGGAAGAAGAGGGCTCCTCCAGGCGGCTTCTTCTCTCTTTAGGGAGTCTTATTTGCCATTTCTTATCTATTCCGCCATCTTCGTTGTCCATGGATGCTATGCTAGGAATTGTTTATGCTTTTCTTTGGAACATGAGTATGGCAGCTTAAATCTTGTTTCAGGGCTGGGGAAAGCCCCTTGAATGTTTTATACATGTATTGTGATTACATTTTGTAAACCCTAGATTGTCTTACCTTGCCTAGTTGCACCTCTTGAATGAAGATTACCTTGTTGCTTTCTTCATATTTTAGATATCCGGTATGGCCGAGAGGCACATCTAGATGTTTGATAACCTAGGTGAGGGTACCTCAATCATCGCACAAGAGTGGTTGATTAGGTATGGGTAGTGCATACCATTTTGTGCTCATTGGGTTTGTTCGGGTAGGCGTACTACGAGAGTAGGCGTCGAACTGTACAAACACCTTGTTGCATCACCCGAGAGGGGACAACATGTACAAATGATGGGATGGTATGTACGATCTGGCACTCAATGAGTTTATTCGGTTTTGCATCCTACGACGGTAGACGTTAAATCGAGTAAAGCTCCTAGTCGCAAGTTGCATCGCTCGAGAGAGGACGACTTGCGCACTCTTGGATCACCCTAGGATATTAAAAGGAAATTGCATGTTGTTATTTCATCCATGTATAACACATCAAGGTGGTGGACCCTAGCCCTGATCTCTTGCATCCTTGGATCCTTAGTTGTGCTATTACATTGCTTTCCTCTTGAGTTATCTTGCTTTGTTCTTTAGTTTTGATTTATTAACCGTTTCACAACCATCAAATGATCGTCTAGCTTGTGATAATCTAATCAGTTGGTACTTGGTATTTGGTCCCTATGGGATCGATACATGTATATTACTTTGATAGTCCGCAGAGCAAGTGGGGTCGCCACGAGATGTACGGAAATGGAAGAGAATCGGGAACCCTAGATGGAAGGATCGGGGGGATTGCTTAAGTTCTGCTGCTTAACGGGTCGGGGTGGCCAGGCGGATCTATTAAGCTGCCAAGGTTTAGTGATCACGCCCGAGATTTCATCAGGATCCAGTCATGAAATCCTCGTGGAAGTGTCTGCTGGGAAATGATGGTCGAGATTTTCAACGGTGCCCAGTCGTGATCTTCTCGCAGATTTTTGATGCAAATCTTCACGGTGGTGACTTCAATCACGGGGCAGCCATGATGCTCTCGTAAATTTTGTACTCGTTCTGTCTTTTGGAAATCTTGCCCATGATTTTCGTCATGACCCACCCGTGATTGCTTCTGTGTGGATTTGCATAGATTTTTACAGCCGTGACCATAGTTACGGGTCTGCCGTGAACCTCTCGACGGATAAGTCTTGTTTGGCCTTCTTGAAGAATCTCGGTCACAACTTTTAGCGTACCTCTGTCCTGATCTCATCGTAGAATTCTACGTTACTGATTACGGCCGTGACTTCAGTTACCTCCCTGCCGTAATTCTCTCGGTGAAATTCTGATGTTGGGTGAGTAATAATCACGGTCGAGATTTCTGTCAAGACCCGCCCGTGATTTTGGGAAAACTGGCAGAAAAGCATTAGTTTGCGATATTCCTGGGTCATTCAGCTTTGGCGGTAACTTGTTTTGGATAATTGTGCTGCATTCCTCAGTTAACGCCACTATGCCTTGTTCTTCAATTTTTCTTTTATTTGATAAGATCTCCTTCAAAACTTAGCATAGGGATGGCATTTGTGATAAAGCATCGGTAAACGATATGTTAATGTACAATTTCTTTAAAACTTCCAAAAATTTACCGAATTGACGATCAAGTTTTGCTTTTGCCAACCTTTGAGGAAATGGAATGGGTGGTTTGTAAGGTGGTGGTGGAACATAGACAGGTTCAGTCTCTTTCACCTGTGGTTCATTCTCAACGATAGTGGGTTCCTCAGACTCAGGAATTTTGGCTTCGTTTTCAAAATGGTCATCCTTAGGCATTTCTGGTTCTTCAAGTTGTTTACCACTACGCGTGGTAATGGCATTGCAATGTTCCTTAGGATTTGCTTCAGACTATCCAGGCAATCTGCCAGGTGGTCTAGTAGATGTGCTGGCCTGTTGAGCTATTTGGTTTTTTAGGATCTTCTGGTGTGTGGTTAAGCTTTTGAGTGCGTCCAGGATACTTTCATTTGCCTTGGTTTACATTGACACAAAGTTGTCAAAGCGTGATTCTAAGATTTGTCCTTGCGGTATTGTGTTGGTACTTGATTGCGGTGGTTGGTCAAATTGATTAGGTTGATACCCGGTATTGGATGAATGAAATTCAGGAGGTTGCCTATAGTTCGATGGTTGAGCTACGTTGTTGTTTCTATAAGAAAAGTTGGGATAATTCTTCCATCCAGGGTTGTAGGTGTTTGAATAAAAGTTGTTTTGGACCCTTGGGTTAAAGTTCCCTACAGCGTTCACACAGGCGGGTGGGGTATCTTGGGATATCAAAATTCCTAATTGACAGGTGTCAGACAGGTGACCTTCCACTCCACAAACTTCACACATAGCATAATTAGAAGCATTATGTCACATATTCATAGAGTCAAGCTTATGAGATAGTGAATCTAATTTTGCAGCGAGAGAACTAAGAGCGTCAAGTTCATACTTACCGGTTTGTCGAGATGAAGTACCTCTCTCGCCCGACCATTGGTAGTGGTTGAGTGTCATTTCTTCAATCAGATTGTAGGCCTCATCGACAGCTTTGTTCATCAAAGCTCCTCCAGCAGCTGCATCAACGGTAAGACGAGTATTATAAAGTAAGCCATTATAAAAAGTGTGTACCAGTACCCATTTCTCGAGGCCATGGTGAGGACACATTCGTTGTAATTCCTTGAAGCGATCTCACACCTCATATAATGATTCGCCTTCCCTTTGGGAGAAATTGGTAATCTGGTTTTTCAGTTGCGCGGTTTTGCTCAGAGGAAAATATTTTGCAAGGAAAGCATATGAGAGTTGTTCCCATGTGGTAATGGATTCAGATGGTAAAGAATGTAACCAAGCCCGCTCCCTGTCTCTAAGTGAAAAAGGAAAAAGTCATAGTCGCATGGCGTCAATGGTCACACCATTCATTTTATGAGTGTCACAGTATTCAAGAAAAACAGATAAGTGCATGTTTGGATCTTCAGTTGGTGATCCACCAAATTGGTTTTGCTATAACATTGACAGAAGTGACGGTTTTATCTCAAAATTGTTCGCCTCTATTGGTGGACGTGCAATGCTAGAATGCAGTCCTTGAACATTTGGTGCGGCGAAGTCTCGGAGTGACTTGTTACCGTCCATAATTGATGTTTATGAATTCTTCTCGGATTGAAGTTTCTGAAAATTTCTGCAACGTCGGAACGTCCTTTCAATTTCTGAATCAAATGGTATTGCAAGTTCCAGTTGCGGAGTTCTATGCATAAACTAAAATTCTAACATGCAGGGGTTTCGTTAAATCAAGAAAAGTTGTAAAGTATACTAATAAGCTAAAAATGTCTAGTCTAATAACTTCTTAATTTAGTCAATATTGCCAAAATTAGTCCCCGGCAACGGCGTCAAAAACTTGATAGCGCCCACTGGTATAGATGGGCATTTCCCCGCAAGTGCACGGGTCTATCGAAGTAATATATCGATCCCACAGGGACTAATGGGCAAGTACTGACAGATCACGAAATTGCTAGCTAGACGACGTCAAAATTTGTGAAGTTTGAAGTGTTAAACTAATTAAATGCACAAGAACATAGATAGAGGATTTGCGCGAGAGAATTATAATGGAGAAATGCATCAGGATATGGGTTCACTACTTTGACTTCTTACAGTTGAATGGTTAAACTCTATTGCCAATGTCCTGTCTAGTTCAAGGGACTCAGCTTTCTTGTCACGTAGGTAGCTCCCCTCCAATAATCTTGTCCGCTGCGACGAACTAGATTATCAGTCCAATCCGTAGGGTTCTGACGTACGGTCGGACGGGTGTCTCTCCGCAACATCCGAGTTCCTTATAATCCCCGTTAATGAGTACAGATCCGCAAGCGAGGTTTTCCTCCTAGAGATGCTGATTAACAAACCTCACTTGAGGTGATTAAAGGCTCAAACGCTCCCTTACGAGCAGCGTAGACATAACATGCCAATGGAAAGGATAAACTCTCAACCAAATGGGTCTGACGCTCGGTCGGACAAGCTCTCCCCGAAACGTCTAAGCTTCCTATAATCCCCGTAGTAAGTACAGATCTGCAAGCGAGGTTTTCCTCCTAGAGACACTGATTAACCAACCTTACTTAGGCGATTAAAGGTTCAAGCATACTCTTCCGAGTGATGCATGCAAGGCGCGCTCATAGGGTCGAGCAAGGACTTTAGACTAATAGAGCCAAACCATTACAACTAGTAATTCATCAAGGGCTATCCCACATCCTGATTTAGAGTTTAGCCTACAATGTTCATGGTAAAAGCGTGAACTACAACATTAAACATCTAATACATATGTAGGTTTATGCAGCGATTACAAGAGGAAGGCAAGATCATATAATGTTCTACTAAGATTTGACAATAAACACAATAAGAATCAAGTGTATTTCTAAGATCTCCCTTTACAAATTCAGTTCAGAGATATTCTGCGCAAGAAGAGTCTTCAATAGATACGCAGCTTCTCCTTGTGCGATTCCCTCTATGCCAAAACCTCCTCGTGTGATCCCTCTATCGAGTGATGCCTCCTTTCTCTTCTCTTCAGCCTTTTATCCCTGTCTCCCCTGCACATTCTTCTCTTCCCCATACCCTGCCAAAAGGAACCTGCTGCAAAGCTTCAGCCGAAAGGGATTTCTGCCAGCCTCCATGCCCTACAACGCTGCCAGCCGCCCATCCTTCATGAAATCATTACTCCTTGTGCCGATTTCTCCTCTGAAATGCTGTTTTGAGTCTCTTTGTCAACGGGGGAGAAAGGTCCTTAACGCCCCTGAGCTTCCTTAGGGTTAGATCAAAGAAATCTGGGTAAAAATCGTAATTTCGTAACAGGCGGGTCCGCGATCTCGGGCGTAAATTTGGTCATGACCCGTTCGTGATTTATCAGTTGCAGCTTAAATGTGGAGACGAGTCACGGGCATGATTCTGATCACGATCTGGTCATGATTTCCAACAAAAGCTTCAATGAATCCGAAAACTTCCAGTTAGGATCATCTTGAATTAGGTTGAGCTCCTTTACCACAAAAGTTCTAGAATCCACTCTCTTTATGGTCGTTTTGACTTGAAAATGTGAAAATACCAATAGAAGTGTAGATTCCATAGATGTAAAGCAATTTAGGTGATAATGAGGTAGAAAGCCCAGAAATATAGGTGATTCTAACTGTGAAATCATACTTTAAATGCTATATAAATCTGTGTCAACAACTACAGAACACATCATAGACGTTACAGATATCAGGGCCAGGCCGTGATAGTGTCCGTTGATCACGATTTTTGGCTTATTTTGCATGGAATTTCAAAGGTTTCTTGGGGATTTTGTAGGGAATCTCAAGGGACACCCTCCTATGAATAAAAGAATCAATTTGGGGTGAAAAGAGGGGTCGATTGGCTCTCCAATAAGGGAGAAATGAAAGAACGGCGACAAGGAGCAGCGACGAACGAAAAGGAGATTTTCTGAGTGGATTTGCACACTTCTTCTCATTGATCTGGAGAGGATTAGTTTGTATTTCTTCCACATATTGTCTTACTTTTGTATTTTGATCCTTGAAACTTTGATTCGAGAAAAGATTGTGCTGAATAGAACTATCATGACTGCTTAAGCCTTCTTATTGAAGATTTGGGGTGTAATCCTTTGTTTAGATCTATTATTTAACTTATAATATTAGTGTTCTTATGATTTATCTTTGCTTTATTCGATCTTTGCTATGATGTTTGCTTGTATTTACTCTGATTATGTTTTTATATATTTAAAACATCGTGAGAAGGACTGAAAGGTGAATCGCGACGTTGGAACTACTTAAATCAGACTGAAAGGTGAATCGCGACATTGAAACAGCTTAAATCGGACTCGTGTTATTCTATCATGAAAGTACTTATAATTCGCATGAGGACATTAGTTTATCCTTGTGTTCATTAGATCTATTCAGTTTGGTAAGTCACGAACGTAGGAAACCGTTTTGAATAGGTACCAGGTTATACTGCTGAAAGGGGGTAACATATACCTGCAGATAAATCCTTGAATATTTTAGAACAATTGCATTGTTATTATTTTATTCAAGTTTAGATCTATCATTATGATGAACCCCAATGTCTTGAATTATCTCGAAATAGCATTTAACTTGTATCTCTTGTTTGGTAACCAAGTTTACCCATTAGTTTAGTTTATCTTAAATTACTTGCATTTAAAATCATATTTAGTTTGTCTAGCTATCGATTACACGATCTTTCAGTACTTGCGACTTGTCTAGTTATCTTCGGTAAGTCATGCGCTTGTAGTGTGTAACACAACCCCGAACCACCCTAGATACTTGTTATTGTTGTTTTCCCTTTCAAAAAATCTGTCTCATCTCTCTTCTTTTCAAATATTGCTTCCTCCCTATCCCTTATAGATGTTCCTCTACCCTATTTTACCAAAATTTTTGTGGATTCAGTCTTGGATTTATGATTTGGGCGAAAGGGGTGGAAGACTTAGGGGCATTCTGAGTTTGCTCCCTTTTTTATTGTCATAGGGGTGTGACGATTTGTTATAGCCCTGTGACAATTTGCCATAACCTTGTTACAATGACTTTTCTAAAATTTTGATATTTGCCAAAAATAAAGTCACTATGACAACCTTAGGTCCTCCTCAACTTCATATTTTGGTTTGGTTGGCATAGAAATCTATTAAAATTATGCATATGTTACCTAAAAAATAAAAAAAAACAAAGAACCAATAGATTCCAAACCAAACAATTAATTTGAATTAAATAATAAGCAAAAGTGGGTAAAAAATAACTCAAATGAATAATATAAGCATATAAAATTAACTATAACTTTTTGAGTCATCAAATATTCACTTAGATAGATATCGGGTTGTGCTACAGAAAGGGGGCAATCCGTACAATCGTATAAATTCCTTTTAACATAGTGGATGGTTCGCAGTAGGAATTTATCTTATTATTTTATTAAAAGCTAATGTGGTGAAGCCCGAGTGCTGACCTCTCATTATCATGATTTACACTCATTTACAGTCCTTGCATTTTAATTTGCATAGTTCAATCTTTTTTAATTTCAAATTCACCCCATTTATATCTAGTTAGCCAGAGATTCTAAGATTAGTCTGTACTTGGTCATTGGTCTTTGTAGGAACAATAACTTTATTACTTCAATAGGCTATGTACTTGCGGCGAACCCATCATTATGTTACACAGGAAAAGAATAGAGGTAAAAACTAATATAGTGCTATAGTTATATAGAGTTTGACTGCATAGTTTAAAATTGTAATAAGAAATTTTACAATAACTGCAACCAAAATGGGCACATTATTAAAGTTTGTCCTACCCATCCAAAAAATAGAAAAGCCAAAGTTTTTAAGGTTGTTCAAGCGAGTATTTCAGACTTCACAACTACCAGTGCAACACCAACAAATCAAGTTGTGATGAATCTAGAAATGGTTCAACTGATAATCCTTGTAGCTTTTTCTACACTTGGGCTTCGGGGAGAATTAAGACGACTTCTTCTATTTATTTTATTGATTCAAGAACATCTAATCATATGACACGGTGGACTAATTCTTTACATAACTTGAGGTAGTATAATAGTAGACAAAATATTCAGATACCTAATAGTAGTAATCCTTCAATTACTGCCATTAGCAATATTGGATATCCATTTAGTCATGTCTTAGTTACTCCTAAATTGACTACTGGTATGATATCTGTTAGTTAGCTCATGGAAAATAGCTGTGACGTATATTTTTCTCATGATGGGTGCCTTGTATAGGATCATATGTTAGGAAGGTGATTGCAAAAGGGCATAAAGTGGGGAGACTTTTTTTACTGCAGTTTTCTATTGCTAGACCTTTAGCATTAGCCTCAATACTTGTTGAAAATGAGGTTGAACTCTAGCATAGACAATTGGGTCATCTTAACAATGTAATTTTATCTAATTGATTAGGAGTGTTCTCTTGGGAACAAAGAACATTTTTCTAATTTTATTTTGAGACTTTGATTGTTTTACTTACAAACTTGGAAAAAGTAAAACTTTGCCTTTTATTAATCTTGGAAGTCCTACAATTTCATGTTTTGAGAATATACATAATGATATTTGGGGGGTTTCTCAAGTTATTACATATGCACAGTATAGATATTTTGTAGCATTTATTGATGATTATAGCAAGTTCACATGGATATATTTTTTACGCGCGAAAGTTGAAATGTTTAAAGTCCTTCAAACCTTTGAAATGTATGTTGAGGCACAGTTTTTTACTAATATTAAGATTTTACGGTCAAATAATGGTGGTGAACATGTATCACATGATTTTTAAGATTACTTGTAAAGTGAAGGTATTATTTCTCGGCGATCCTATTCTTATAGGCCTCAAGAAAATGGGATAGCGAAGAGGAAAAATCAGCATTTATTGGATATGGTTTGTATATTACTCATATAATCTTTTGTACCTCATAAATTTTGGGTTGAAGCTTTGTTTATAGTTGTGTAATTGTTTGTCTTCTCAAAAATTAGGCTGTAATTCTCCTTTTAACCATCTTTTTAGTACATATCCTAATTATCACATGTTGTATACATTTGGATGTGTTTATTTTATTCATCCATCATGTCTCATAGTCAATCAGTTTGATGTGCATTTATGGGTTATTGTACTAGTCAAAAAGTTTTTGCTTGCTATAATGCTAGTGCTAACTGCGTATCTCTAGGAATGTTATTTTCTTTGAACATGACTATTATTTTCAACAATATATTATTTCTTCTTATTCTATTCTACTTTTTAATTTTGATGAAGATTCTTGATGCATCTGCAAGTGCACGGATTTATTAAAGTAATAAAATAAGATATTATTCCCAACGAGGATCCGGCGGTCAAGTACCGACTATACGGCTTGTCTAAATCTAGGCTAATCAAATCGTGGATTATTTTGGACTCTAAGTAGGAAGAACAATGGAAACAATGTTTTAGAGAAAATCAAGTGTTTGAAGATCGGGATTTAGGGGTTTCACCACGCAAACAATTATGAATGCAATAAAAAAAATAACTCTTTGAACCGATAATTGTGATCATGAAAGGGATTTTTCCTAAAGTACGGATTACCTCCTCCCGAAGCGTAACCTGGTATCTAACTACACTAAGTCCCTACTCTCATGACAGTTAATGTAGCTAGACCCATTAAGCTCTATGAAAAACCTTATAATTCCTTCAAACGAATCCAAACTACTCCCGTGATTGGATTCGTAGGTTTGAGTAAAATAGATTCGATATTGCGATTCGCCTCCCGGTTCTTCTCGCAATGTCTTAAACGTAATTAAACTTGGCCAGAGTAAACTATGAAATTAACACAATTCTAATCAAATCATAATACAATAATCACGTCAAAGAGTGAAGATAAAATAATCAATTCATAATGTCAATGGGCTACATCCCAAATCCTGAAATAGGAGTTTACTCACTCATGTTCATCGTTAACAGAATGTATGTCGAATGAACTTGCATTAAATCCTATCTAAATTACAAGAATTCACTAAGAAAATGAATAGAAAAGCTTTCCCTCTATTTGGAGATGAAGAGGAAGTGATCAATTTTCTCTTTTGCGTGAAATCTCGCCGGAAATCTACTCTGGAACCAATTCTCGCCCTAACAGCCGCCGCACGTTGTCTTCATCCAAAAAGTTCCCCTTTTTACGATCCAAAATTCTTCCTTTTATAATTTAATCGATCTGGAACCCTTCAAGGAACAAATCTAGAGAGGGTTCAGATTCGGTTTGATTTGGAATCGAATCGAGTGAAAACTTTGAAGGGGCGGAAATATTCACGGTCCGTAAAGTGTTTACGGCTGCAGCCGTAAATGTTTCTGTAAATAAGCTCTTCTGTATACAGAAAGTTTCACGGACCGTGAAGGATTCACGGCCTCACCCGTGAAAGTTTATGTGGACTTTTTAACTTAGCTGTTTTTCCGCTCTTTGAACGTCAAACTCACGGCCGGCCGGAAAAATCATGGCCAAGGCCGTAAAAGTTGCGTTTTTCGCTGTTTTCACTCCAAATTTGACGTGGAAACTTGTAATCTCCTCGGGAATTGTGCTATGGCTTCAGAACTTATAAAATCCATTATTTATGAGTCATTTTACTTGCATTGTCATTAAAACTAAGAAAAGTGAAGATTCTATACCAAGTGAAGTAAAAATACTAAAAATTAGTGCAAAATCATAAAATATTCCTAAAATATAGGTGAAAATGTGGTATAAATACAATGCATCAAAATACCCTAGACTTGAAATCTTGCTTATCCTCAAGCAATACTATGATATGTAAAGAGAATGTTAAGATAAGGAATACTCATTTGTTCTTCCTTTGAATAATGTCCTTAGTTCACAATTTAAGCATTCAACTTTTCAGAACTTAAGTAATTTAAGAAAAATCAATAGAGAGATAAATTGTCAAGGGTTTACAATCCAAGAAAAATAATTCTCAAAATTCATGTTATAGTGTTCATCCTTCATGAATCAAGCATCAAATACTCTTGACTTAATAAATCTTATTTACTTAATGGATAAAATTTCTACTTCAAGTCATTTGGTGATTTTAAAGATAAGAGATTTTTAAAGCAATTTGGTCTTTAAACTGTTACGTGCTCTTTCCTATCAGCATCATAACTTTGCTTGAAGTATACTACAATGCAGTATAATTTAACTCGTAGTCTCAATTATAAGGTCAGCAGAGTTGTCCACTTAACCTACAGCTTTCTCTTTTTCTCCCTTTTTTTTTACAATACTTTAACTCATGTCTTAGGTACCACTGTCAATTTTTGCAGTGCCAAGTAGAGGAGTCTTTTCTCTCTTTTTTTTCTTTTTATTTATTTTCTAAGAAAGCCGATTAGTGGCATGGTACTTAAATCATTATTGATACTTGATCGCAACAGATTTAAAGTATACCCACTCATGGTATAATATAACTCATGGCCTCTAATCACTCAACTAGAGGAGTTGGAGCAAATCTCAATTTAAAAGATGAATCACCAAATTTCCTATCTATAAAAGTTTTCCATTAAACAAAGACAGATAAATTAAACTTCAAGTATAAAAACACTATCCACATGTCATATGAACATATAACAATCTGTATATGAATTTTTATCAATACCAGAATTGAATTTACTTAACAATTTAAGTCTATATAAAATTTCAAAAATTTCCTAACTCATCAAATTAAGTACCCACAATGCTTTTAGTTCAAAAATTAAAGATAAAATGAACATGATTATCCTTAACAATCATAAACATTCAAAGTACATACCTATAAGGTTTTGAAGGAAAAGCAAAATATGAAGGAACACCCTAGACTTAAATTGTTGCATATGTTTAAACATTAAATTAATGAATAAAGGATTTCAGGAAAATTTTGCAAGAATTCCCTTTGTAATATGAGCGAAACCCTGTACAGTTATATCAAAATATGAAAACATGACTCAGAAAAATCAAGAAACTATATCACATCAAGTGTAATAACCTTTTTCATGGTAAACAAGTTTCAAACATCAAATACTGTCATGTTTTACTATCAAAATCACATTTTACCATTTCAAAATACTATTCACTTCAAATATCAAAACTCATACCAAAATCATTCAAAAAGCAACCAAATCACTACTATATCATCACAAACAATAACAGAGCATCACAGATACATGGTAAATATCAAATATGTGCAATACCATCATATCTTGACCATTGACAGCATCCTAAAGTCCAATACCATCATGTATATACAAAATCAGTTAAAATGTCAAATATCTAATAAAACTCTAGAAACGAATCAAAATACAATGCACACGCACAAATAAATCATAAAAGGGCAGTGTGTGGCTGTATCAACACCGGCTCTAACAAATCCTGCTTGCAAATGAAATACATGTGAGATATCATAAGAAAATATCGAACAATAATACTAAATGCATAAAAACAATACAGAGATACTCACAAAGCCTACCAATCTGTCTCTGTGTGCTCAAAATCCTCGTCCTCGTCGTCTCTGGTATGTTGTGTCGATGAAGAAGGGAGACGTCACCACAATAGCTCCTCAATCACGCGCAGTGACTCGAGTGTCCTCGTCTGTCCCAGCTCAAGGCGTGATATGTCATCACGCATCCTCTGCTACTCAGCTCGCATCTGCTCTAAGGAAGGGTCTGGTGGTGCTGCACCTCTGAAATCCTCGGCGGTGAAGGAGGTGAAGCTGCCTCTCTAGGACCTCCCCCACCCTGCATGGGATCCATGATCCAATTTTGCTGAACACGAACCGTGGTACGGTTCATGTTCGGTAGCCTCATGGTGATATTTGTGTGTCTGAACATAAGATGATACGAGCTCCCCATCCTCGTAATTATCTTAATAGCAACACAAGCGTCCATATCCAATCTGAGATTACCCGTGGCCTAGTTTAACCCCGAGGGATCAATACCGAGGGCAAGGGCAATCATGGTAATCATACCACCCATTACTAAAACTCCCTTCCGCGCCCTAGCTTCCTTATGAATCTTCTTCATAAGGTAAAATGAGGTACTAGTGCGGAATCCGGTCAACATGGTCTATAAGAAAAATAACTCTGAAGCTCTGACCATCCCATCGCTC
Organism: Costus lasius; assembly: GCA_027563935.2. Classification (NCBI taxonomy): domain Eukaryota; kingdom Viridiplantae; phylum Streptophyta; class Magnoliopsida; order Zingiberales; family Costaceae; genus Costus; species Costus lasius. The sequence continues at coordinate 22,024,434 of CM050446.2, read as the reverse complement.
TCTGCTCGCCCAAATATGGTGTGTGCGAGTACCCAATGCATGTATCAAAACACTAGGCTGGAGAGACATGTAGCTCTGGCGGTCCTCGGATCAAATCCTCCCTCCCCAGGTATCTGTCTCCAGAAAGTCCTATCGAGTACTCACTAGGGCGATGTCTATTGCCACCTACGGGAAATCCAAATGTGTAACCAACCTGGTCAAGAGTAAGAACATGGTCCCAGTTCCCCAACCGGAATGCCATACGCCCTGGGTCTCTGTCATCGTAGTTATGCAGTCTGATCTGGACAGAACTGAAAAACTCTAATGTCAACTGAACATACGTGGCATGCCTCTGGCGATAGAAATCCTACCACCCTATGTTCGAGAACATCCACTGGATGTCATCGAACAATCCAAGGGTCTGCAGCGTCTGGTCATCCCAATATCTGGTGCTAAGAACTCCTCTAGCTGTCATAGCTCGATGTCTCCTCTCCTGGTCCCTACACCTATATCTGATCTATCACGGATAGGGAACTAGGATAGGAGGTGGAGATCATGCACGTCTCCTCTCCACCATCTCAGGCTCTGCTACTGGAGGAGACGGCTCTGGAGATGAAGGCTCTAGAGATGCGGCCGATGACTACTCTAGTGATGGCTCAGGTGATGGTAAATGTATCTCTGGTGAAATAACTACTGATGGTATCGAAACTGGAACTGGCATCTCGGTGTCATGCGGTATCTTAAGTACTGGAGGTGCTATCTCAAGAGCATCAGATGACTCTGGTGTAACTGATGGTGATGAATGTAGTTCTGGAATGTCCACTGAGATCTCTGGTAAATCAGCAAAAATCTCCGGAGATCCCTCCTCATCGTCAGGTAACTCAGGTGTGGAAGCCTCAGGGATAGGTAGGTCTCTCTGAGCTGAAGAAGGAGAGGGGATCTCAGGAGTCCGGACTATATTATGTACTACATCCTCAACCTCCATGGACTCCATCTCAGTTTGATCCGCAGACTCTAGTAGGTCGGGAGGAAGCTCAGATGTAGTAGCCTCCTCCACATCCATAGGGGTGGTAACAGTCTGTGGCTCGTCAGTGTGCTCCATCTCAACTTCTGAAGGAGCCGGCTCTAGGGGTACTACTTGGGTCTCAGTAGTCTCTGGTATAGGTGAGAGATGTCTAGTAACTCTCCTCCCCCAAGTAGAAGTAGAGCGACCAGTACGCTTCCTAGCGTACCGTCTAGCGATCCTCTGATCGCGGATCTCTGGCCTGTCAACAGGCCTCTCTGATATAATCTCTATCTCCGGAGAGCTAACCGGCTCAGGTGAAACCTATGACGTACTAGGAGCCGTAGGTGTACTCGGAGCCTCTGATGCCTGCGTCTGAACCTCGGTGCCATATATATCAATCAAATCAATCCTATATATGCAATTTTACCCAAAAACGCGAATGCTATAGTACCCGTGATAATCGCCCGTATATGATTTTGCAAAAATCGATCCAAAGATCCAAGCAAACTACTCCTAATAGATGCTAGATGTATGTAATTCAAATGCAAAGACTGAAGTGTAACTCTGAGTAAGAGGAGCTCACGAATCCGTGCGAAAATCGGATCAAAATCAGCGAAATCGGTGTTCTAGTAGACTGGCGGCGCTTCTCCACGAATTTCGGCTAGAATCTGGTGGAAGATCACCGGAAAACGCTCGGTGGTGGTGGAGGAAGGTCAAAGGAAAGATTCCATCGCTAATGGTAAAAGAAATCGTTGAGAATCGGTGCTTAACGAACGTGGGCGTAAACCCTAGTTCATCCGTTAAGTTTAAAACGTAAGAACTTACCGTCCGTAATTAGTTTACAGCTTCGGCCATAATTACTTCTGTGACTTAGCCCTTTATAAACGAAATTCACGGCCCATAAGTGACTCATGGCCATGACTGTGAAAGTTGTGCCGAGACTCCGTTTTCTATGAAAAAAATTTTAGAAAATTTTTAAAAAATTCCTGCATATAAAACAACAAATTTAAGAGATTTTTCATATATAAAAGTCCATCAAATAATGCTGTAAAAATTTCTAAAAAAATTTAAAAAGAAATCATGAACTAAAAACTAAGAATGCTAAAATTAATAAAATTCAAAAACTTTGGGTTGCCTCCCAAAAGCGCTTGTTTAAGGTATTTAGCTTGACCATGACAGAGTTTATCATTGCTCCGGTGGGTCCGAGGCGTAGTAAATGATATGGAGCTTTTCATCTTCACATCTTCTTGAATCAATTTGTGTGCTAAACTTATTCTTCTGCAATTGCACTCATATTCCATCTCTTATCTCCTTGTCCTTTTCATACTTCAAGTAATCTTTCAAGAGATTCTCATCAATTTCTATGAAATTTCTATCATTAACCTTGCTTCTCTTTGCTCTAGTGTGTTGGTGAGATCCTACAAAAGAAAGCTTTTTATATTTCAAAGAAAAATTAAATATCAATTTACTCTCACAAATATTCAGTATCAATTCTCATTCATCATATCTATAATGGCCCCTGTACTAGCCAAGAATGGTCTACCTAAAATAACTGGTAACTTAATATCTTCTTTAATATCAACAATCATAAAATCAGTTAAAACGAACAAGTTACCAATTTAAAGACATGTTTTCCAAAACTCCAACAGGTTGTTGAACAAAACCATTGAAGCAAAATTTTGGTAGGTTTTATTTCTCCACTATCAATTTTCTCAAACATAGATAAGGGCATTAAGCTTATACTTGCCCCCAAATCACATAAAGCATGTTTAACAAAAATCTTACTGATCTCGCAGGGAATCGAAATACTTCTAGAATCTTTTACCTTTGCTATCACCTTGGGCTCACTTACCTCACTTCTCTTTGCCTCAGGTTTTCAATTAAAAATTTTTCTTGGTCTGCTCTCAGTAGCCTTTGAGGGAAAAGACTGGGTGGAACATATGCAGGTGGACCTACATAGATTTCCTCCTTTGCCTTCTCCACTGACTTCTCTTCCTCGGGTGAAGTCTCTTCAGGTTTCCCCTCCAAAACTTCAGGTGCAGATTCTACAATAGGCTCTCTAGGTTCATCAATATGTTCACCATTCACTATGTTGATGGCATTGCAATGTTCCCTGGGATTCATCTCTGGTTGCCCGGAAGTTTACCCATAGGCCTATTGGAAGTAGTTGTCTGCTGAGCTATTTGGCTCTCTAGCATCTTCTTGTGGGTGGCAAGCGCATCCACATGAGATGTTAGTTGCTTAATATCATTAGAAACATCCTCGTTGTGCTTTTTCTGAGCAACAACAAATCCTTCCAATAGGGACTCCAAGTTAGACTTTTGTGGCTGACCAAATTGCCTAGATTGAAAACCTGGTGGCGGCCTGTTATTCTGCTGATTATATTATGGGGGAACTTGCCCTTGGTTGTTCTTCTAAGACAGGTTAGGGTGGTTCCTCCAGCCTGAGTTATAAGTGGCAGAATAAGGATCGTTCACCTGCCTTTAATTGAAGTTACCTAAAGTGTTGACTTGCTCCTGACAAGAATCATCCTGTGATGGATCTAAGAGCTAACAGTCAGATGAATTATGACCTGAGACACCACACACTTCACAAGAAACAACATTAACTACAACTGAAGGAAAAGTAAAAGAATCCAATTTCTGTGCCAGAGAGTCAACCTTTGCAGCTAGAGATGTTAAGGAGTCACTGCTATACTTACTAACGCCTGTGGACATGATACCTCACTCATTGGACTAATGGTTGTGATTTATGGCCATGTCTTCAAGCAAGGTCATCACGTCCTCTACATTTTTACTCATGATAGCTCCCCTAGCAGCAGCATCCACCATGAGCTTTGCGCTGTAGTCCAATCTATTATAGAAGATATGGATTAGGACCCACTTCTCAAGCCCATGATGAGGACATATGTGCTGGAGCTCCTTAAAATGATCACATGCGTCATAAAGAGATTCTCCTTCTCGTTGTCCAAAGCACGTAATCAAGTTCCTCAGCTAAACTGTCTTGCTTGGTGGAAAGTATTTGTTTAGGGAGGCATGTGAGAGTTCATCCCACGTAGTGATCGATCCATCTAGAAGAGAATACAACCAAGCTCGTGCGTGGTACCTGAGAGAAAATAGAAAAAGTTTCAGTCTTATCGCATCAAAAGATACACCGTTTACCTTAACGGTGTCACAATATTCTAAAAACACAGCAAGATGAAGGTTAGCATCCTAATTTGGGGAACCCCCAAATTGGTTTTGTTGAACCATTATCATCAATGCTGGTTTGAGCTCGAAATTGTTCACCTCCACATTAAGTCGAACTATACTTGAATTGAAACCCTGTATGTTCGGCATTGCAAAGTCACTCAACGATTAATTATTCGCAGCCATCGCACCTTCTTCTGGAGTCTTTTGAGTCTTAAACTGTAGTCTTCTTCGAAGGCGGAATGTGCATTAGATCTCTGGGTCTTCAGGAAATCGAATACCTGTATGTAGAATTCTGGGCATACAACGTATAAATTAGAGTGAAAATAGCAATAAGTTAAATGCTAAAACAAAAAAAAAGAAAAATACCTAGTCTCTGAACTTATCGATCAAGTCGATATTAACTGGCCTGTTTCCTGGCAACGGCGCCAAAAACTTGATGCATTCTCAAGTGAACAGATTTATTGAAGTAATAAAATAAGATATCGTTCCCAACGAGGATCAGGTAGTCAAGTACCGACTATATGACTTGTCTAAATCTAGGCTAATTTAATCGTGGATTGTTTTGGACTCTAAGTGTGAAGTACAATGGAAACAGCATTTTAGAGAAAATCAAGTGTTTAAAGATCAGGATTCAGGGGTTTCACCATGCAGACAATTATGAATGTGATAAAAAAATAACTCTTTGAACCGATAATTGTGATCATGAAAGGGATTTTTCCTAAAGTACGGATTACCTCCTCCCAAAGCGTAACCCGGTCAAACTACACTAACTCCCTACTCTCGTGACAGTTAATGTTGCTAGACCCATTAAGCTCTATGAAAAACCTTGTAATTCCTTCAAATGAATTCAAACTACTCCCGTGATTGTATTCGTAGGTTTGAGTAAAATAGATTCGACGTTGCGATTCACCTCCCGGTTCTTCTCGCAACGTCTTAAACGTAATTAAACTTGGCCAGAGTAAACTACGAAATTAACACAATTCTAATCAAATCATAATACAATAATCAAGTCTAAGAGTGAAAAAATAAATTAATCAATTTATAATGTCAATGGGCTACATCCCAAATTCGGAAATATGAGTTTACTCACTCATGTTCATCGTTAACAGAATGTATGTCGAATAAACTTGCATTAAATCCTATCTAAATTACAAGAATTCACTAAGAAAATGAATAGAAAAGCTTCCCCTCTATCTGGAGATGAAGAGGAAGTGATCAATCTTCTCTTTTGCGTGAAATCTCACCGGAAATCTGTTGTGGAACCAATTCTCACCCTAACAGCCGCCGCACATTGTCTTCGTCTGAAAAGTTCCCCTTTTTACCCTCCAAAATTCTTCCTTTTATAGTTTAATCGATCCGGAACCCTTCAAGGAACAAATCTAGAGAGTTTGGTTCAGATTCAATTTGATTTGGAGTCAAATCAAGTGAAAAACTTGAAGGGGTAGAAATATTCACGGTCCGTAAAGTATTTACGGCTATGGCCGTAAATGTTTCTGTGAATAAGCTCTTCTGTACACAGAAAGTTTCATGCATCGTGAAAGATTCACCCATGAAAGTTTCTGTGGACTTTTTAATTGAACCATTTTTTTCACCCTTCGAATGTCAAACTCACGGCTGGCCGGAAAAATCACGGCCAAGGCCGTAAAAGTTATGTTTTTCACTTTTTTCACTCTAAATTTGACGTGCAATCTCGTAATCTCCTCGGGAATCATGCTATGGCTTCAGAACTTGTAAAATCCATCATTTTTTAGTCATTTTACTTTCATTTTCATTAAAATCAAGAAAAGTAAAAATTCTATACCAAGTGAAATAAAAATTCTAAAAATTAGTGTAAAATCATAAAATATGCCTAAAATATAATATAAAATACAGGTGAAAATGTGGTGTAAATACAACGCATCAATTCTCAGCAAATTGAATGCTTAATCTAGTATTATCTATCAATGTCAAAGAACTCAACCTACACAAATTCTTTTGATCAAATATTGGCTAATTATGATGTATCTACACCATTGGTTCTTAGAAGATCCTCTCGTATTGTTAAACCTCCTAATAGATATAATTTCTCAGCTACCTTAGCTAATACTATTGTACCAACTTCTTATTCTGAGGCATCCATACAAACATCTAGGTAAAAGCTATGTAAGAAGAACTTCAAGCTCTTCAAGAGAATCATATTTGGGATATTGTACCTTGTCCTAAGGATATCAAGCCTAGTAGATGTAAATGTGTCTATTCCATTAAGCTATGATTTGATGGTTTACTTGATAGATATAAAGTAAATTGGTAGCTCTTGAAAATAAATAAAATATGGCATAAATTATGAGGTGACATTTGTACTTATCGAAAAGATGACAATAGGCGTCTTATTCTAGCTACTTTGCATCTAAGGGTTGGCAAATATGGCATATGGATGTTATGAATGCATTTCTACATGGGGATCTTAAAAATGAAATATATATGATACCACCATCAAGATTATTCTCTACACTTTCATATGATGTTTAGAGGCTAAAAATGACTTATTAACACTCCACTCATATGCAATAATTATTCCCAAATGACATCTCAAATTAGTTGAATATTCACATATCATGTATATGTCAAATATTTATCAAATCATGAAATAATTATTAACGCACTAACTCATAAGCCAATAATTATTCCTAAATTTCATATCATAATAGATAAATATTCATGTCCTCTATAGACCAAATATTTATCAAATCATGGGATAATTATTAACATGCAACTTATAGGCTAATGATTATTTTAAAATATCATATCAAATTAGATAAATATTCATATATCCTTTATAGATCGAGTATTTATCGAACTTTGAAATAATTATTAACATGCCACACATATGCTAATAACTATTCCTAAATGTATATCCAATTACATAAATGTTCACAAGCCATTTTTTAGGTTAAAAATCAAATTAGATAAATATTCAAAAGTTATTTCTAGGTTGAACATTTATCAAATCCTAGGGATAATTATTATTAAGACATTTTAGGTTAATAATTATTCCTAAACTTTATATCCAATTAGCCATTGTTACGCTAAATATTTATTTTCAAATTTCCCAAATCAAATAGGTAAATATTCACAAATTGTTTCTGGGTCGAATATATATCAAATTATGGAATAATTATTATTAAGTTATTTTTAGGCTAATAATTATTCCTAAATTTTGAATCAAACCATAAATATTCACAAACCATTTTCAAGCCGAATATTTATTCCATGAAATTTATATCAAATCAAACAAATATTCATAAGTCATTTTTAGACCAAATATTTATTATCAAATCATTCATTGGCTAATGATTGCTTTCATGTCTTGTACTAGATTACAAATTTTATAGATATTCATAAGTCATGTTTTGACCGAATATTTATAAACTTCATCGTCATCCAACCGGATGCCATAATCAAATATACATTTTATTCATATATATAGATCTCTTAATTAAAGGTACCTTAAGTTATATTTAGGGATAATTAATTATGAGTGATTGCATTTATTAGAAGCCACAATCTACTAAACAAAAAAAGGCATATAATTATAGGTTGGATTTTATAAGGTTGCATCATATACTTGTTTACACTATTCAACACTTTTTGGACCCTACAACAATCTTAACTTATGGATATGGGACTCTTAGTGGATCTACTAAAGTTTCCACCTTATTAGAGTACATAATTCATTTTTTTTTAAAAAAAAACAACAATATATATTGAAAGCTGATTAAGTTACAACATAAGGCAACAAAAGCTTGGCTAGTTTAGCAGGCTAATCCTGAATCCAAATATTCATGATTTTGTTGTTCTTAGCATGGCCTGTTCATACATATCCTAGCATGTACAAAACTAAACTTGTTACTCAAAAGCAAGTGGTTGATTTCCCTTTACTTCCAAGGGGGTTCACATACATAGTTCATTTTTCATTTTGAATTTCATGGCTTGTAATCATTTCTTGAATAAATATCTAATATCACCTATTTCTAACTCTTGATATCATCATTGAAAGTTGGATCACCACAAGGAGTTCATCTCTCAAGCGACCATAAGACTCATCTTCTATGAGGTAGTATATTAATAGTCAAAATACTAGCTTTTTCAAGTTTAAGAGCTTTTAGTTTGTGGTTCATGAGCCTTTTCAAGTCCTACATGATTGTCATATAGTGAACAAAAGACATTTTAGAAATGTGGCATTATTTACTTAAAAAATATCTTTTGCCTTTAAGGGGATGATAGAAATACTAAGGTTCTCTTAATGCTTTCATTTTGGGATTGTTTTAGATGATTGGTATTCCAATTAGGTTTGATTATGAACATAGTGGTTGAGATGGGTGGTTTAAGTCGGCATGGTTCAAGTTAATTTGGGGTTTTGAATATTGTGATCGTTCAAATTAAATAAAAAAATGAACCCAACTTCAATGAGAGACTCAAAACCCAAAACCATCACGATCATGTTCTAAGCAACCTTCATTTTTTTTTTCTTTTTGCTTATTTTAATTTTATGCATATTCTTTTTTTAATTTTCTTTATTTAGCATGTTATTGATAATGCAAAATATATATATATATATATATATATATATATATATATATATAGTTTAACTTTTCCGTCCAATAATTTTCTACCAACAAAAGCTAAAAACACTAGTAGCCTAAATAGAGCCTTAGGGTTCTTAATTTTTTAATCAATTCCTTGTTGGTGAACTAGGAAAAAGACATGCATATTAGGGACACAATGGGAGGCTTGTTAGGTTGTGAAGGGCCTTGGTAAGTAACATATTACTCAATAAGCAATCTAATCGTCAGTAGATAATAAATGACCTTAGTGGTAGCATATATCCTTGATGAGTAGATTGGTGAGACTCCAATGGCCATTTGGGTGAACAATAATGAGAGTGAGAAAGAAAAAAAAAAGGTAATTAAGAATAAATTTGCTTTTTTTTTTCAACTTGTACAATATAGGAAATAGACAATTCATTCTCATCTTCCCACCCACTCCACCCCACCCTCTACTTAATAAGTTTTCACTTCAAACAAATAAAGTAAATGATGAAAGTGGTAAATGAAGCCTTAACTAATGTTGGAGTCTTCTCCTACTTTCTAGAGGAAACTGAAGTTTTCTCATGGGAAGTCTATAACAACTCAGTGGGGTACGCTAATCTAGCAAAGTCTCATGTTCAATTTCTTTTATAAATTTTTAAAACAACACAAATGAAGGATTCTATTTGCCAATATTGAAATTCATAAAAAAAAATGATTTGGTTTTTTTTCTTTTACTTTGTTTATTAGAAAGAAAGAAAAGAGAGGTGGAAAATGTAAAAAAAATGGTATTTTTTATTCAAGTTAATCCTGTCCAAATCGAATAAAAATTACGTAAATTTTTTATCTAATTATTCTTTTTTGTTCTTTTCCATCTAAGCAACAAGCCAACAAGTATTGGTATTTAGTTTTTGGCTACAAATGTTTTGAGTGGCAAAAAAGCACATGCATGTGGTGCTCAAAGAGGAGTCTTTTCACAGAGCGCACGTCAACTTGCATGTGGTATGATGCAGAGTGTAGGGTTACGGTAAGTGCGCTATGCGAAAAATATCACTTATGTGGTTGTGCAGGTTATCCCTTTTATTCCTTAAAAAAAAAGGAAAGAACAAGTGTAAAGGAAAAGCATGTTTTGCCGAAGAAAGTCTTTTTTTAAGAAAATTAAAAAAATACAGAGACTACAAAAATACGACACGAAGGAACTTCACAGCATTGCCACAACTGAAGAATAGTTTTAGGATCAGAGAGCAAAATGGAAATTCTCATCTTGAATTCCTCATTTTAGTAAAAAAAAAAAAGTAAAGTAAAAGACGACGCATTCAATTCAGACAGAACAATGTACATTGCATGAGGTGGATTATGAAGTTGCTGTTCAACTTATAGTGCCCACAATTAAGTTTCTAGATACAATACAATAATTGATAGAAGCAGGAGCATAGCGTAGCATGAAAGACAAAACTAGATACATAAAAGACTAAGTTAATATACAACTTTCTGAGGCTTCAAGGCTTCAAAAACAAGCTGTTACTACTGCTTGAGCTACCAATAGCAGCCGTAACATCTCGAACTAGAAGCCTCAAGCATTGGGATTCAAATGACTCCAGCATTTCCATGCACTCTTGCAGATCCGCGTCATTCACCAACATAACCCACTCTTCTTCTTCGTCCTTGTACTTGAGCTGGAAAGTTCCAATTGACAAGTTGAATCGCTTCCCAATTTCCTCGAGTAATTGACTGCAGCTCATGGATGGATAGAATTTGAATCTCACCATGTCCTCCTTATAAGTGGCCTTCACACTGATGGCTGGGCCACTATTAACAGGCAACTTGCTGGTCTCAACAGGCAACACACCAGTTTCCGCATTTCTTTTTGTATTTTGGCCACTTGATGCGCTGCCGCTGGATGAATCTGTCCTGTTGGAACAAGAAGGATATCTACGTTCAGAGATTTGATTATCTTTCATCATCTGATCACAAGCAACAATTTCTTTCTGCATCTCTTCCATTGCAAGTTTTGAGCTCGAGCTCCTTGACACTATGCGACATTTGAGAGAATTGGAATGAACATCACCTTTGATAGAGACATTTTGATGACAAATATCTTTCATAAGATTAGACATTCCACCAACTGAAGTAAAACTATGTTCATTGCAGCCCTCAAGTGGAGAAAATTGTGCTTTATCTGGTTCACCAAGAAGCAATCTACCAGAACCCTCCATCTGCTGGCCAGCACCAATCAAGTGGTCGTCTGCTTCTGATGTCACAAATATTTGACTGTTACCAATTCCTCTAGTGGAATGTGTCGACAATGTGTCCTGGCTTGATGATTCTGGAAAATTTACTTCCTTATCTGACGAGGATATTTCTGACACAAGACTTCCAGTGGTGGGATTATACTTTAACATTCCCATTACTCCTGGTACAGAATCTATTATATTCTGGATCTTCTCAACTGAATGGTTGACTTTCTTGATCTTACGAGATGGCCATCTTGAAATTCCATTCTGTCTGCATATCCTTTTCAGCGTTGTTGGGCAAACTGCATGAAAAGGATAAAGCATTCAGGTCCACAGGTACTCATGACAGGACAAATACATGTGTTCAAGGCGATCTCAAACACATACTCATGGTATTCATTATGACAAGTTTTCTAAAAAGCTGGGAAATAGTGGAGATATTCTATATTACTTGCAAATCAAAGTTAAGCAATAAAATGGTAATCACACGTACAGGCAACCCCCAATTTGCATGCCCACATGTCTGAGTATTGAAAGCCAAGGTAATAATTACACTAGCACTCAGGTGGCAAAGTGAAACAAAGAAATACCATGTGTAATTGTTAGTTGCAACTTGGTCTAAAGGATTGTCTTAATCAATCTAGGAAAATAAGATTGGCAGCAATATGGAGAATTAATAAATTATATCACACGTGTGTGCAATCCATTGACTAGCAGTTAAAAAAACACAAACAGACAGAATAAAATACATATCCATCTTAAAAACACTTATGACATAAGTTGGAAAATTTATCTTTCTGAAATGATCATAAAGACTGAGGAATTTATTAGTCCAAGTGCTTAAAAGCCCATGTTACTGCAAGGAACAACCTGTCAATAATTAGAGAACACATTCATAGAGAAAGGGAAAAGGCAACGCACCACCAATGTTTTTTGCAGCATCCTTTAAGGTCCCAGCATAGTATTTCTGAAGAACACTCAAGCTAATATCTTTTTCCACTGTACTTCTTGATTTCTTTTGATGCTTCGGTGAACCAAGATTTATCTGCACAACAAACACTAAGATGATGTGAGGTACTATGCAGCTACCTTAAAATTTTCAATTACATATGTTGGATTATGTATGAGAAATGAACAACTACATTTTCCCAAAGAATTAAAATATTAGCATGTATGGAGCAGTCAGGGCATATTTTTAATTCTTGCACAAGATGTTAAAAAACCATGATACTAGTTTGAGCATACTATGTATAGGTATATATCAGCATGACTTAGAAAAACTAGTGCACCAGACCAAAACTTTAAACCATGTATCTTTCCTTATTGTCAAGGTCTGAAGACTAACACCTCCAAGATAAATTGATGGCTTTAATCCAGGATCAAATAACTTAAATAGAAGAGTGTAATGAGATGCACTACGGCGCATAGTTCCAGAATATGATCTCTTTACCTTTAAATGTAATCATGATTGTTACAACCTATCCAACTAGTTGTTACAATTATAAGTGACAAAAGGCCAGGATGTAATCCAACTTTCAAGAGCTTATTCTAGTTCCTTATTAGATAAAATACGGGAAGCTTTTAACAAGCATTTATATAGTTAAAGAAGAATTGCATTCTCCAACTAGTTGCATTTTTGGAATAACATTCAAACCTGCTATTTGAGAAAATCAAACAATTCCAAAAGTAACATCACAAAGACTCAAAATCATGATCATAAATATAAAATAGGGATAATATCTACAATAGATTAGCTTTTCTTGTTAAACATACAAAAATAACTCTGCAGCTATCTCTGTGTATCCACAGAAATTTATAAAACCCAGTTGCTTTCTTTCTCAGCGTGTCCATTTTTTTCTCTAGACCTTATTTCATTTCTCAGCTATCACTCAATGCATACTATCATCTCTATGTCGTTAGTTACTTAAATCTTGACTCTTTGATGGTACCACAGGCTCATCCTTTGATCTATGCTAATTATGGGCCAGTTTGGGGCAGTTGGAACTCGTTTGACTAGAGCTGGTTAAAAAAATTTTAAGTTGTTTGGGTAAAACAGCTTATAGCTTTTGTTAGTTAGCAGAGTTGCATGATAAAGAAATATTAAAATGAATATAAGGCATAAAAACGAACTAGGATGAACAACAATACATAGATCTTCTAAAGCACAATTAGATCTAAATAACTACACTCAAATTCATCTTAAAAATTATAATTAGATCTAAATAACTATACTCAAATTCATCAAATTAAAATTTATCATATGGATCATCAAGAGGATTGAAAACATTTACCACAATTAAACTGTTTCAAATTAATGGAAACATTTACAGATCTCATGCAAATAGCCATTTTTCCGGGAACAATGAATCATAAAGGATTACAAACAAAACCTAAATAAACTGAGGGGACAAGTCTCTAGAACTTTTTTGCGGGAAATGGAAGAGCTAGAGGCATGTGCGACATCATCTGAGGCATATCCTAGCACGGTGTTGGCATCAACGGGTGTTTGTCGAACGGATTAATGGAGAGGGATGCACCGGTGTTCGAGGGCCTAGCGGAGGATGAGAGGCACCCCATGCTGGCTCTCTTCTTCATCACCCCCACCCCATCCATGAGGCACACTCCGAAGAGCCGAACGCCGCCCCCGCGGGAGTTGTGCGCATCGTTGCCGCCGTTTGCGCACCGCCTCATCATATCTGAATGCCACCCTTCGCCTCGCATAGCTTCTCGCCAGATTCGGTCGAGGTCACGGTCGGGCCTTCTCCAGTTGCTTCTCACGTCAACGGCGAGAACCGGACAAGGAACGAGCAAGCAAAAACACGATGAGGTAGGGGCGCTGGAAGGAGAGGTGGCTGTGTTTGCTGATCTATTCTTCAATTTGTATATACTCATCTAGACTCCACTGAGTCCTTGTTACCCATCCCAAAAGGAAAAAGAATAGACCAATTGATATAGGCAGTAAATTTAGAAATCCATTAGTAAAATTTATACTCAAACATTGACTCCGATATTGGGACACAACACTTCGCATGAGTGAAAATTATATTTAAACATTGATAATAAATCAAATATATCTTATATGCCACAGTTCAAACACAGCCCTATCAGTAATTTCAGGCATTTCTCAGGTACTACACACCGTGAGCAAATGGGAACTCAAACCATGAAGACTCAATATAGGCTTGCTGCATTAAGATAAAAGATGTTGTTTATGGGTATCCCATCCGAATTTACATTGAGGTGGAAAATAATCCAAAGATCAATGTGTTGGCTAAGATAGTGAAAATGTGAAATAAAACCTGTTTTTTCAAGAGTAAGAGGAAAACATTGTGCTACTCAATGCAAGCATCATCTGTAGAGTGTACAGCTATTTTTGATTGAACATGCTTAATCATGTCAAATTTTGTTTCAAATGACTTATTGCCAGCACATTTTTCCGAGTGTAATAGATAGGCACTAACGAGGTGGTTCCATCTAATCCAAACAGAGAGATAAAGTTCACTCTTAAAAAGCAAAAAGATTTTCATGAGTCATTTCCTTTTAACTTCAAAACTCAATCAACTAAAGTTCCAAGAACTTTTCTAAGAATGATGAAAGTCATGAAACACAATGTGGATTGTGGCTATTACATTGTTGTTGATGGAATCATGGAAGACAGTTTCAACTCTTCACAAACCTTCGCAGAAAGATTTCCATAAACTAAAACGCATGTGCTATAAGTTTCAATTGTTTGATATGTTTTTGGCATGAATTCTCTGAGCTATAAATCAGAAACCATTTGAAATCACATGAACTAGTAAATGTGTTCAGAAGTAGAACGGTTTCAAAACATGGGAAAACTAGCAATAATAATCATAACCTGACTAAGATGAGCAGCTTCATTTGAATTATGAGGCTCCATAGTCTGGAAACAAGAATGGCTTTTGTTTGGAGTTTCTTCACCAAGTTCGTTGTGACTATGTTTCTCAGAGAAATATATTAAACTAAAATCCACTCCTGATCTATCAGTACTGGCTTTAGGGGTAAAATCATCCACTTTGGCATATGAAACTGTTCTCAAGCTTCCACAAATTCTCTGCAATGTAATTGAGAGATTGTTTAACAGAAGCTGTTGTTCAACACTACCTCTGCAACTGACTGGAAGAAAGAACTCTAGTATGTAATCATCATTTCCTGTGTAGGTACTCCGCAGCCTAATTGCAACGGCAGCCTGCAGACCAAATTTTCGAGCATGATGCGCAAGTGGATACTCATGAACATCAAATGTTTTTATGTCAGATGAGAAAGATGGGCGATTTGATTGAATTGCTTTTCCTACAATACCCTGCCCTTTTTGTAGATATTTCTCTGAACATACGTGTAGAAATCCGAGCAACTGTTGGTCATTTACAAAGCAGGCTGACTCCTGGATGTGGAGTATGATTTCCTTTTTTGAAGTAGAGCTTATAAGCTCCTTATTACTACTTTTCATATTCTCAACCATATTCTGTTCATAACAATTAAAAGGAATCCATGTAAGTGCCAAAGGCAACATGTGTGCATGACATACTACCCTCAGGACATTCTGTATCTCCGTGAAGGCAGACCTCTGGCTAACTTGATGGCTCTGTAAATTCAAACTATTCAAAATTAAATGACAAATCATCAATGGTTCGAAGAGGAAAGAATAAGAAGTTTTGACCAACCCAAAATTAGCAACACATTATATAGTTGTTACCAGAACCTGTGGTGCAGCATATGGTTTGATGCTCTTCAGATTCACAGCCTGCATATTAGTAAAATATAGAACATTTAGATACAATAATCAATAAGCCAACGTGATGGATTTCAAGTTGTTGGCTGATAAAACGAAGATAACATATGTAAGGCCCCCAAGAATCTTTAGCCACGCGTGTTCTGCAGCAGTATAATGCTTAAATCTCAGAATATGGGCAAGTAAGCACCCACGGGATGCTACTTGACACTAATACAACAAATCATGAAGGTACACAAGGAACTTCTGGATAGATAATAAGAATGACAAAAACTAACTTTTGCTAGTTATATTGAAGTGTGACGTATTTTACAGATGATAGCTCAATCCATTATTAGAGAAACATGAAGATGATACAATCAAGTATTGGACACATGAATGAAATGATAGATATGCATCTAACCTGTAAGGCATTGCAAACACTGTCAACCTCAGTCTCAAAATCAGGCTTCTCCTTTGTGGTGACAAGCTCAAGGACTGCACAACATGAATGATTATTGGCATCAAAAATTGGCAATGCAAGCGATCCACGTACTTCATATTTGATTGCATGATCCACTCTCAAGTACTCCAGTCGGCTATAGTATATAATGTTTGAAGTCCACTCTGGCGCTCCAGAGATAAATACACGACCAGGAAGCCCAAGGACCGACCCAGGTGCTTCTCTTGCAGAGAAAGTGAAAACTCTTGATACTTCCCGATAGCCCGCAAGAACTTGATCAAGTAAATAGGGCTGCTCAGAGGTACTTAACACAAATTCATCACCCCGCTTGAAAGGCATCCATACTTGTGCAAGTATCCCTCCTCCAGTAGATTCCTTAAACAAGGATAGTGCCATCAATAGTTTTTCTGATAGAGTAGCAAATGTAGTTGGTCTGGGAATTACTTTGCTACTGTCATCGCTTGAGACGTCACAGGGAGGAAAAGAGCCACTTGATGCATTTTTTCCTATGCTCTTGTGGAGAGGATCCAGGATCCCCTGGGATTGCAGCATTATCTTTTGGGTAGGCGATTTGTCTCCTAAACTGGGATGAACACCATCCATGTTATCTGAAACCTTGTTCATCCTTTGTGCAACATCTGTAGTGTGTGCTTTGAAATTTGGGTGAGAGGAGTAGCTGAGTTGTGTGAAAAGCTGATCAGTGTTTGAAGGGTTGAAAAGATCGGTAAAAGTTTCAATGTTCATCATGTTCAAGTGATTAACAACGTTATTTGGCTCCGGGCTCTTGTCTCTACGGGGGGTTGGTGTAAAACCATCCATGTTTTGTCAGAAACCAAGCTTTTTTCCTCTGTGAAATCCCCTTTTCGTTTAATGGTAAGCCTTGACATCTGATATATGATCAAACAGTCAAGTCCTTCCAAACATGGTTATCTTCTTTGACAGTACCTAAGAAATCAGTTTGACTATTCACCATTTGGATCCAAAAACTTCACCAGATTCAGCAAAATGATGATGATCAAGTACGATATCTCAGATCCAATCAAACCGTAAAACACAAATACCAATCAGAACACCTCAAGTAACTACTGGCGGACTCCGCTTCAAGATGGCAGATGAATAAGCCCGCTGCTCCAAACACTCGAAGCACGAGGATCGAACACTCACTATCCATGGCAATAGGGGATCAAATGTTTTAACATGGGAAACAAGGAATTTAGCCCGCGATTCACGAGAAGAATCGATTCTGAACTCCGATCCCATTACCCAGGCTTAGGGATTCCTCCGCGGACTATATTTGGCTCCTGCCGACCCGAAGGGTCACATTGCGCAACAGCACAAAGTGACCCTAGAAAAAAAAAGCATAGAATATTAGACCAACCTCACTAAATTTAAAAACAAAAAAAAAACCAAAACAAAACAAAATATATCGTGGCCTTTGTTGAACCGCACTGAATTCAGCAGCGGCGGCGGCCGTTTTGACGTTGCGCTGTGGAGGTCGGCCCCAAGTAAAATAGAAAATCCAAGTTACGGCGGTGAAGGCCCGCTCGAGAATATACCGATCGATCGATCACCTCATCCACTGTCCGCCGATCCTATTGGAACATGGTGGCGGCCGCCACCGTTGCGGTGGAGGAATCCACCATTCCGTCCTCGCCATGGAGGCATGGTGGTGGCATCGAGATCGATGGATCCGGCAGCGGAGGAGCACGCAGAATGGGCATGTGGACGTGCGGAACGAATCCGATGGACCGATGGTGGAAGCGACGATCAAGATTGGCCATGGGCGGGAGTAGGAGAAGCAAGAAGGCGGGGTTTTTGGAAAAAATTTCTTGAGAATGGGACTGCTCAAAAAATTTTAAGCAACGCTCTTAAAAAAAGTTATTAATTCTAAAAATTATGAAAAAATTATCGTAATGTAGCACACGATGAGAGCTATCCACGGATATTAAGATCATGAATTTTAGATGTATATCGTGGATACAAGATCGTGGATTTTTAATGCATTGTGAATAGTATTTTGATCTATTATCTTTTGTGTTCATGATATCTCATTGTGGACACAACAAAAATTCACGATCTTAGTACTATTGGAAAGCTCTCATCGTGTACTACACTACAGTAATTTTTGCACGATTTTTAAGATCGTGAATTCTTTTTAGGGGGCATTGCTTAGGAATCTTGAGCAGCCCCCTATTGCTCAGAAAATTTTTTCGGGTATGTGAGGTGACGCCGCCAAGTTTAATCGGGGTTTGTAGTCGGCCGAATTTTTAGATTTTTATTTTAAGTATTTATAGGATTTAAATATTTTTAAATTACTTTTTGGGATAAAATAAATAATTCTTAAAAGGTAAGTCTCCAAAATAATTTATTTTTGACTATTTATAGCCAATTTAAGAATAAAAGATTCAATGACTTTTTTTTTATAAAAATATATTGATAGAATAAAAAAATAATTGTCTAATCATGTGAGGCCCTCTTGTTCAATTAGTGGATATTATGAATCTTTATCCACTCATTGAGATTAAATAAAATCTAGATTAACTCTATCATTTAGTTGAGTCATCATTGGATTCTTTTTAGCTCATGAGAGAGATCTCTTAAATCTTACCTTAAGAGTACTAGAAATTCACCACTTTAGTTGTCTAATTGATTCATTTACTAAGTTTTATCTCATGGGACTTCGATTCATTTACTAACTTTTAGAGTCTTTTAGAGGTTGGATCAAGTAAAAAGTTTTTGTAACCATATTTTCAATTCTTGAGATGATTCATCAGCAAGGGTTCATCTCGTTGGGCCTCAATCTCATTGTTTTTAATTTAGGAGTCTTACGAACTAGGGGTGAGTGTTTGGTAAAAACTGAATTATCGAATACCGAATTACCGAAAACCAAATTACCGAATACTGAAATGTTAAAAATCGATCCCGAACCGAATAAGTAAATTATCAAATTACCGATTTTACTATTTTATTAATTTTTATCTTAATTACTTATAAGCATAGAAATTACAAAAGAACTAATTTTTCATTGATATTTGTATTTGTAAAATAATTATGGTTAATTATAAAAATAATACTACTTAAGACTTAAGAGTAAATGTAAAATAAACTAAATTAAAATAATAAAATAAATAAATCATATATATGTATCGGTAAATTACCGAACCGATTGATTTTTTACCATTACCGATACTGAAAACCGAATAATAAAAATTTATCTATCGTACCGATTTACCGATTTACCGATTGATAAATTTGGTAAATCTCGAATTATGCTCACCCCTATTATGAACCCCATCTTTGGCTAGATTGAGCCAAATCACTCTATTTCACCTTTATCCTTAAATTTGACCCTATTGGTATTATAAATCCCTCAAGTCATGGGTTGAGGTTAAGCAAAATTTAGCTTGACTTTATCTTTGATCGAGTGGTGAATTTGCTGACTATGCTTTGATGCGTTGGGCAACGATTACTTTGCTTTGATTCTATGGGTATTAAGAATCTCCCAAGGATAGGAAAAAAAATATTCTTTGATCATGTTATGGAGTTATCATTCATGCTTATTCTAAAACCTTAGTCCATCATTTATTCAGATCCTAGAAGTACTAAGAATCCCCCGTTGTAGGACGAGATTAAGAAAAATCTTGCTCAACTTTATCTTGGCTCGTGTATTGATTCATTAACAAAGTTTTAGCTTGCAAGGTCCCAATGTTTGCTCTCACCTTATCAATAGTAGGAATCCTCTAATGCATATGTTATTATCAAGCAAAACAAATCAATTTAAGTGTGGAATATCATTTTAGTTGAAACAAATATTTTTTGTTTCAAAAACTATATTATGAATGGAATTCCTAGATTATAGTTGTAGGAGTGGTGTGATAAGACTATAGAATTGAGGAAATACTATTGACCAATTTTGTTTGGCCATATATATTTCCTAATCTCTTCTAAGATAATTAGGTTTCTAAATTTAGTTTATTGATTAATTTGGAAGTGATTCACCGGTGAAAACCTATGTTGGGTGATGAAGTTAGTGTTGAGATTCTCTTAATAGGTTTAGTTTTGTTGTTAGAGTTCATCACCTTTAAAACCCTTGAATTAGGTGTTAGGGTATTATCATAATACAACATAATGGATAATAAAAATTTTTGTTCCCTATCAATCACGCATGCAAAAGAGAAGCAAATTAATAGTTAAAAATTCCTACCTTTTGAGCTTAGAAGATTGAATCTCTATAGAGAGAGGATGTAGGCACATCACCTCTATGAAATTCACACATGATCGGATAAAATATATTCTCATCTATTCTCTAGTATTAATGTCTAAGAGGTTGATGCTTTCTTCTATTTGTCCCATGTGTAGAAGATGGCAATGACAATAAATGAAGGCAATGTAAGTTGAATCTCTATAGAGAGAGCACGTAGGCATGTCACATCTATGAAATTCACACATTATCAAATAAAATCTTCTCATCTAGTCTCTAGTGTTAGGGTCGAGAGGTAGATGTTTTCTTCTATAAAAGAGTGGTGTGCATGCCTAGAGTTTGCACATGATAGTGCCTCCCTAAAATTGTGGAACAACACCTTCATCAAATATATGGAGTGGTGCCTCCATGCTTGAATGTTTCCTCCACATATGCTTAGTCCATATGTCTAACATGTTGACTTAGTTTTAAAATCAAATTAATTATGTACATGTGTATGTGTATATATATAATGTTTATGGTTCAAACACAAGACTTATGACCACTTAGTGATTACTATTAGTCTATTAGACTATTACCATCGTGTAAGTTTAACAACAGTTGTTAAAATAATATTCCAATTCAGCCTTATTGTGTAACCTAGTAGGTCCTTTGACATAATCTTTAATATTATAATCTCATTATATATTACAAATAGTAACTGGTGTCTAACAATACACCACTACTTAAGTCATAAGAATGTCGAAAGCTGATATAACCTTTATGTGACAATGTTCACGTGTAGTTTAATCACTTTGTTATTGGTGTCTAGATTTGACACAAGTCATAGGACATGTCATAGTTTTATAGTGCATTCGTCATATTTCTTGAGTCTCAAAAGTGGACAAATATAACAAATGCAATTAATATCTCATATTGATTCTTTTAAGCATTGTTATGTGATATCAAGGGGCTCAAGATACCAACACTTCCGTTATATATGAGCAATAAATTCTATCTTGATTACTCACATTCCTCTCTGTGATTTGTGGCATACCCAATAATATCTTTTATGATCACCTAATTATGAATGACATTTGATTGTATCAAAATATATGACTAATCATGTATGATGACCTCAAGTCAAAGGAACATATATATCATTATCATTATGAGAATATTTATGACACTCATATGATAATTTATGTAGAATTATTTAATATCATTATCGCAATCTATAATAATACTTGAATAGAGATATTTAAGAATAATTATATTATTCTAGGGATGTTATTATAATTATTTATATTACATAGGTATCAAGTAATATATAATAATGATAATATCTTTATTAAAATATAATATAAATATAAAAAATATGTTAAAATCACTATCCAATTATTGGTTTTTATGGCATACTCTAACATTAGTTAGCTTTATGTTTCTAGATTGATGCATTGACATGCCATCTATTGATTTTTCGGATACAGCTTATACTTTCAATCATTTTATAAAGTATTATATTGCTATAGCAATGTAATTTCTTCTATGTCCCATTGCTCAAAGGGTTATACATTGTCTACTAAAGCAAAGAATACTATATGAGTACTTTGTTTTTTTATTTCTAATATTATAGGTAATTTTTTTCAACCAGCTAGTCAGGTCACCAAAAGCCAAAAGAACCCACAAATGCAAACAAAGCCAAATATATGCTTGACTAATAATAACCTTGGTATAAAGTTTGGTATTGGGATTCTCCCACCAAAGTGACTATTGCATGCCTATTTGTGTTTTTCCTATTATGATTCTTAGGCCTTGATTAGGTGAGTCATCTCAAGTAGGGTCATATAAAGGTTCACATATATAATACTCAAACCATTAAAGCATAACTTGAGTTCTAAAGGTGAAAGCTTTAGTTGGGGTCCTTAGTGACTTCCATCCTTGAATTAGTTGATGATCTCATTTATTCATCATGGGTTATTTGTCTAGAGGACCATTGCTTCTATCTACAATAGTTGTCACGCCCCGGCCTTAAGGTTCTCCGACGGACCTTCAGATCGGCGTGAAATCCCTAACCTCCGGGCGTAATCTTACCCCAAATATGAAACCCTACTTCCTCGGCCAAAATTTCTCCCTAAATCGAAAACTAGCGGAAAACTCTAACCCTAATTAGAAAATCAAACCTGAGTCAATGCTCCAAATCGAATTCCGCCGCGCCGCTACCAAAATTACGTTTGTGCTAACATCAGCCGCCCGAAAATCCCTTTTGCGAAATCGGATTCGCACCGTGATTTTGACCCGATCAAAATCATGTCGCTTCGACTCGCGTTTGCCTCGATGTCGTCTTCTCCGGCGTTCGAACGTGCGTCTGCGTTCGAAGTCGCCGCCGGATCTTTGCCGTTCGTGCTAGTAGAGGGAAGCCGTCTGCTTCCCCTCAGCTTCTTGCCGACGTCCGGACACAATCGCCTTGTCATCGATCGCTGTCATTGCCGCCAGAAACTCCGTGAAATAGGGGAAGAAAGGATATGAGAAGAGCTTGTATTTATTCACTAAACTTGTTACAGACTGTCTCCTCTTTGTCGATGACCCCTGTAGTCGACGCCTGCTTCCCCGCCCTCGCCGGTAGCCCCCTGGTTGCCGGTTACAGTTTCTCTACTCCCTCTCCTCACGAATCGCTCGTCGTCGGTGTCTCCCTAGGCGCCAGAATAGCTCATCAAAGTTCCCTTAAGCTCTGCTGTCAACCGCTGGTGGCTCTCGCTCCCCCTAGATCGCTCGATCGTCGCTGATCTTAAACGAAGGGGGCCGCCGCCTCTTTCCTATTTAGGGCGTCCGCTGCCCTTCCTCGCATCCGAGAAACTCGCTACTCCGCAAGCTTCGTCGGCCAGCCGAGTCCTCCGCGTCCGATTCCCACGCCGAGCTTCTCGTCTCGTTGCCAACTATCGCGTCCGCCGATTCTTCCGCATCCAAGAGAGTTGCCAACGTCGTTCCTCTGTCGTGTCGTCCGCTCCCACTGTCGTCCGTGCCTTCTGCTCCTTTACGCGTCCGAGGCAACTGTTCCGTCTTCTCCGTCGGAGAAGACGGCACTGCTCCGATGCCGCCTGTGCTTGCGGACGAGATTCCACTGCGGGCGAAGTCTTGCTGCGAACGAAGTCTTGCTTTCGGAAACGAGGATGCGGCCTGCCTCTGGTCAACCCAACTAGTTGATCGCCTAGATCTGCATCGAGCGTGGGCTCCGATTTCGCATGCGCTTAGTGGGCTTGGGCTTGGTTTGGCCCAATGGTCCAAGGGCCTAACAATTCTCCCCCGCCCAATTTGGACATTGATGACACCAAAATTTATAGTGAATTTATTGCCATTTAATAGATATTTTTTATGTCATATTTACACTCTTTGCTTATTTTTATGCTTTTTTTATCAAATACTGTGGAATCTACACTCTTTTTGGTTTTTGATGATTTTCAGGTAAACAGGTATGATTTTCAGGCGTTTTCAAGCAATTCCAGATGCATGAATGAATTACCACCATCAAGAGGAGATTACATGTCAAATTTCATGAAGATTGGAGCTTCAGACCAAATTACGGCAGGGTCGTAATCTATATTACGGTACCGTATTTTCACAGCTACCGTAATATCAGAGCACTGTCGTAATTTGGGGAGCTTTCGTCCAGAAAGGTTTTCGGAAATTACGGCACTACCATAAGGAATTTCAAGGGCCATAATTTCAATCTATTTTTCACCCGAGAGATTTCCAAATTTTACGGCAGGGCCGTAATCATTTCCACGATGTCGTATTTTGGTGCGTTTTCTGACCCGAGAGATTTGGAGAAAATACGGTACTGCCATAAGTAATTTCACGGTACCGTAATTCTGATCGAATCCTGTACAGAAGAGCTTAAAGAAAATACGGCATTGAATTCCACGGCCGTAATTCTATTCTGAACACGCGATTTTCACAGACTTTTTGAAGCCCAATTTTTGCGCGATCGATTGCGGACGATCCAGGCGATAATTGGAAGATCCGTCAGAAGCAAAGGGGGAGCTTTCGATTAGAAGAGGGAGAAGACCAAAAGCCCTAATTTTCATCCATCGACGAGGGAGAAATCGAGTTTCACGCCGCCGCATTAGGTTTCGCCGCCGGGAAGCATGTAGCGCATCTTCGGCCGTGAAATTTGAGGGGAAGCTTCGCTTGGAAGAGGAGACGATACCCGAGAAGTTTCAGAGGGAAAGGATCTCGATCGGAGGAGAAATCAACAAAAACACGTCGCTGGCACTGTTCACACACAAAAATTACGGCTGTAATTTCCATTACAGCCGTGTGGTTATTTGTTTTTCCCCTCTTTCTTTGATTTCTTACACTTTGATACTATGGAATATTGTAATCTTTCATCCATGCTAGCTTAAACCTTTTATGGGATATGGGGGAGTAATTCCCTTTGATTTCTTAATGACTACATAAATTTTTCATTACTTCGTCACGTATAATTTTAGCATGATAATTCTACCTATGTGAAAATTGCTCTTTAATTCTCCATAGATTCATGCTATTAATCATGTTTTAGAGTTTTCGCAATAGACCGAAAGGTGACTTGCTTGAGAACTTGGAACCCTAGAATTGAATGTTATGAACTTACTGTAAAAAATTAGGTCAGTTCTTGTTTTTTGATTTTAGAAGAATAATTGCCATGATAATAATATGAATCTAGGATTGAGTTAATTCATCAAACGTGCAGATCTTGTGCAAAAGTGAGGATCAGAACGTTGGAGAACCATAAGTAGAACTTGTGTTGAGACTCGGATGCACGAAGGTGATCCTTGAGTTCTCTGTTTGATGATTTACTTATTTTCAGCCTAGGATAGATCTTGCGCGAAAGCAAAGATTGGTCCCTGCATGATTGTCTGCACGAAAGTGAGACAATCCTTTTATAAAGTAAATTATATCTTTATCATGATAAAATTAGACTGATGAACATCTTTTCATATCAAGTCATGTAAATTAAAATAAACGAAACCATAGTCTCAGATATTTTCGTTAGCCTTCATAAGTTCACTTGCATAGTTTCGATTACCTAGATAGTAAGAAATCGATTATTCAGTACTTGACAAACGAGGTCTCTGTGGTTCGATATTTTTCTTTATTACTTCGAGTATCTGTGCACTTGCGGACACAACAGACATCGCCCTCGATGTCCGTCACGGGCAGAGCTCGTGCAACCATTGCCCCAATCGGACACTGCTGCGCCCTTGTGGCAGTGTTTGAAATTACCTGTAGCTCACCGACTCTCACCTCATCGGTGTTGATTTCAGCTTCCTCAGCTGACTCCTGTGTCACAATAGTCATAATCTTCTGTCTTGTGGGGCACTCCCTCATCCAGTGAGGATCGCCGCACAGGAAGCACTTGATCAGTCTCGGTCGATCCTACAATCTCTCTACAGGTCGGTTCTGCTCTTGCCGTGCCGGCTGACCTCCGGTTCACCGGGGAGAGTGTCTATCCCTCTCTAGTGCTCTCGCTCTTGGCGGAGAGCGACACTTCGGTGGCGACTTTGATGCCCTCGAGAAAGTCATACCTGAAGCTCTCAAATCCACGAGAGATTTGGCTATCGCTGCGGCTGTGCTTAAGTCCTGCGACGCATGTCTTCGGACTTTAGCCTCTGCCCATGGTTGAAGATTTCGGAGAAAGGTATAGCGTCGATCTGTCTCTGACATGTCCGTTATCTCCAACATGAGGGTCGAATAAGTCCAGACATACTCCTGGATGGGGCCCATGTGCTTCAGCCGATTTAAGGCGTCTCGTGCTTGTTCCTCTGAGTTCCCGGGAAGAAACTACTGCCGCAGTTCTTCTCGAAACACCTCCCATGTCCAGTTAGCTACTCCAGACGTTGACTCAACTTTAGTCCTCCACCAAAGTTTCGCATCACCGGAGAGGTACGTTGTACACACCCTCACCTTCTCCTGGTCTGAAACATGATTAGCAGTAAAATATTGTTCCATATCCCAAAGAAAGTTACCCAACTCTTTGGATGATAGGGCTCCTACGAATATCGCATGCTCTAGGATGCGAACCTTCCCTCTAGCAACTCTATACTCCACCATGGCGGCTGCAGGCGCACCGCCTGGTGCCTGCGCCAAGGCCATGCGCATCACTGCGAGATCTGCCAGTACCTGCTGTTGTGTTGCAGCGAGTTGGCTACTTGTGCCGTCAAGGTTGCTACCTGTTCTTGCAAGACCGCTACTTGCTCCTGTAGTGCTGCCGTCCCTTCAAATCTTTGCTGAGCCTCAACTACTCCAGCCAAAGTTTGTTGGAGAACCTTTGCTGCTCCACCGTGCGTTGCAAATCCTCCACCTGAGGAACAATCGCGTTGTCACTGTTCCCCGTCAGACCCATCACTTGCTCCAATCGTGCGATGCGATCTCCTTGATTCACCATCTTGATTGGATCTTTGGCTCTGATACCAGTTGTCACGCCCTGGCCTTAAGGTTCTCCGACGGACCTTCAGACCGGCATGAAATCCCTAACCTCCGGGCGTAATCTTACCCCAAATAAGAAAACCTACTTCCTCGACCAAAATTTCTCCCCAAATAGAAAACCAGCGGAAAACCCTAACCCTAATTAGGAAGTCAAACCTGAGTCAACACCCCAAATTGAATTCCACCGCGCCGCTACTAAAATTACGTTTGTGCTGACATCACGCTGACATTAGCCACCCAAAATCCCTCGACTCGGGTTCGCCTTGATGTCATCTTCTCCGGCGTTCGAACGCGCGTCTGCGTTCGAAGTCGCCGCCGGATCTTTGCTGTTCGTGCCGGTAGAGGGAAGCCGCCTGCTTCCCCTCATCTTCTTGCCGACGTCCGGACACAATCGCCTCGTCATCGATCGCTGTCGTTGCCGCCAGAAACTCCGTGAAACAAGGGAAGAAAAGGATATGAGAAGAGCTTGTATTTATTCACTAAACTTGTTACAGACTGTCTCCTCTTCGTCGACGACCCCTGTCGTCGACGCCCGCTTCCCCTCCCTCGCCGGCAGCCCCCTGGTTGCCGGTTACAATTTCTCTGCTCCCTCCCTCTCCTCACGAATCACTCGTCGTCGGCGTCTCCCTAGATGCCGGAATAGCTCACCGAAGTTCCCTTAAGCTCTGCTATCAACTACTGGTGGCGCTCGCTCCCCCTGGATCGCTCGATCGTCACTGATCTTAAAGGAAGGGGGCCACCGCCTCTTTCCTGCTTAGGGCGTCCGCCGCCCTTCCTCGCATCCGAGAAACTCACTACTCCTCAAGCTCCGTCGCCCAGCCGCGTCCTCTGTGTCTGATTCCCACGCCGAGCTTCTCGCCTCGTTGCCAACTATCGCGTCCGCTGATTCTTCCACATCCGAGAGAGTCGCCAAAGTTGTTCCTCTTCCGCGTTGTCCACTCCCACCATCGTCCACGCCCTCTGCTCCTTTACGCATCCGAGGCAACTGTTCCGTCTTCTCCGGCGGAGAAGATGGCACTGCTCCGATGCCGCCTGTGCTTGTGGATGAGATTCCGCTGCGGGCGAAGTCTTGTTGCGGACGAAGTCTTGCTTCCGGAAACGAGGATGCGGCTTGCCTCTGGTCAACCCAACTAGTTGACTGCCCAGATCTGCATCGAGCGTGGGCTCCAATTTCGCGTGTGCTTCGTGGGCTTGGGTTCGGGCTTGGGCTTGGTTTGGCCCAATGGTCCACGGGCCTAACACTAGTACTTTATAAGGTTGTTCATTTTATTAAAACATGAAACTTGAACCTTAGACATGTACCCTATACCCAAACCCGTCTTAGGTATTTAAACAAGTACTCAATTAAATAAAAAAAAAATTATTTGTAATATCTTATTTAAAATTATTTTATAATATATAATGTTACAAAACCTGAGAGGAGAGATGTTATAATATACAAGGCTTAAAAAATTTAGTACCATTAAGTTAGGCTTAAACATTTTAAATTAGCTCATGTTCCTTTGTGCTCATTATATTAATGAGTTAATTTGTTCACAAGCATGTCATAATAAATGGTATGAAAGCTAGGTTAGTCTTAAGCATGGCGAGAGGTTAAAAGGAAAAAAGTTGTCAAGGATAATGAAGCTGCCATTAGATTGACCTCATATTCTAGAGCATAAAAGATGATTTTTATGCATGAAGCCTTGGGCTTAACAAGAACATCAAGTTTTAAGATAGGGATATTATAATATCTTGATTTAGTCCACGTGGAAGGTGAGAGAAGAAATGTTATAGTATATAAGGTTTGATGCACTTACTTTTATTAATTTGGATTTAATAATTTTAAATTAGGTTATATTATTTTAGACTCATCATGTTAATAAGTTAATTTTCTCATTACATGAATCATAACAAGTAATTATGAATAGGGTGATAGTCCTTTGGTTCTCATCTTGAGAAATACACGGTTTTGTACTATAAAGTTTAAATAAGTACCTTCACCACTACTGGGACAAGATAGGATCTCAAATTTGATAGGGGCTTTCAAGCTTATTTGAATATGAATGTGTTTGGTGTAGTTGTAGCTGTGTTGGTTGAAAAAGTGATTTATGAAAATTTTCTTATGGGTAAAAGGTGAAATATTTAGATGGATTGTTATACTATGTTATGCTACTAAGTAAAATATTATACATTAAAATTTCACAAATAAATATATTAATTAAATAAATTATTTAATTATTTTTTTTTTTGAAAATCTATATTAAAGTACGACGGTTTAATTTGTATACTAAATTATAATGAATTTTTATTTCATAATTAAAAAATATTATTGTATTATAAATTTAATTAAATTAATTTTTTTATTGATAATAATTTTCATTTTTATTTATAAATCTAATTTCTAATCATTTAATTAATATTTAAGATATATTTAAATATATATTTGTTAAAGTATTATATCTTTTTATAATAAATGGTTACTTTGATTATATTATTAAAATTAAATTTATTATAATTAAAATATGGTATATATTTTTATAATATAAAAATATTGAAACTGCCCTTGCTGTTTTTGTAATAGGCCTTATGTTGTATTTTGCATAGTGGCCCGAGCAAATAGTGGCACTATTTTTTCTTACAAGCCCTAACTTCTTCGGGTAGGTGTAGGCTCTGTTTAGCATAGCTGGTCAAAATAGCTGATTTTGAAAAGCTGTTTGGCAAGCTGACCTAGAAGCAGCATGAGTTTGAAAAAGCTGGGAGGGAGCTGCTTTTGGTTACTTTCTAACAATTTTTCTTCTTTCATCTCATGTCCGGACCTATATTCGTATATCTTTACGATAATAAAATTATTATTTTAATAAAAAAATTACTAAATTTAAAATTTTTTTAAAATATTTTTTAAAAAAACTTTGACCAATATAACAATTTAACCAAACACCTTTTAATTTTTCCAACCAGCAAAAGCTCAAAGTTTCAGCTACGCCAAACGCAACCATAATCATGTTACCTGAAATTAATTAGGTTGGTTGACCTATTTAACATGATTATTTCATATATTTAGATAGAGGCCCCACCCAAATACAATCGATAGCTCACCAACAACATTTGAACAGTGTTTCTTATCCAAAAATTAATAAACAAGATTATAGGGGATATTGTTAATCCTAATTTTGGCTCAAGGTTGCCTCACGACCTTACCCTTTCAAAATCATCTGCCTTGTTTTTCAACTACCTAATGCAATGATGCCTCCGTTTTCTTCGCTTCCCAACTCCTAGCTTCCTTTTTTCCTCGCCTGACATGTTCATTCTCTTCGCTTCCTTCCTCGCCTTTGTTCACCATCGAACCTTTTCGCCTGGCCAAACGCTAATACTTGATGCCCAATATAGTAATGTCCAATGCTTGTGCACTGTTGACCTTGTTCACTAGGCGCCATATTTCTACTTCTCAATTATTTGTATTTTTGAATTAGATGATGAAATATTATCATTGGATGAGCTTACTGAAGGTGTTGTTGATATGAATTGTAATGTTGAGGAGGTGGCAACATAACATAACTAAATTAGGTATTGAAATTATGATATCTTACAATGCATTTTTTTTTAAAAAAAAAAACATATAGATTGAATTGTTCTTTCTTTTAGGTTTGAAGGTAGAATAGTAGAAATACTCTCTTTGGCTTATTCATACTTTGTGTAAAGTTGGACAGAATAGAAGAATGTCAATTTTTCACCTTTCACATATATGTATTTACACGTGATACTGTGAATTAGCATGGAAGGTGAAAATTTTAGAAGGCCCGCCTAGTCATGCTTGTGAATCCATTAATAGCACAGGAAATGAACATATTTTGAAAGTTCATTTGAAGTAAATATTTGATCGAAACTATTATATGAAATATCAATTATGATATTTTGAATTTAGATAATCATGTAATTTGAAATATTTTGACTTGTGATGATACTTTTTTTTGTGTTGGAATGTTGATAGTATTTATGGTCATTATATTATTTGAATCATATTGTGATGTTACTTTTTTGATACTAGAATGTTGATGGTCTTTATGTCATTATTTTGTTTAAATCTTATTATGATGATACTTTTTTTATGTTGGAATGTTGATGGTATTTATGGTCATTATTTTGTTTGAATCAAATTGTGTTTATACTTGTTAATGTTATAATGTTGATGATATTTATGGTTATTATGTCATTTGAGTCATATTGTGGTTTGAATATGATTTAAATTGTATTTTCGTGTTATTGAATCGTAATAGGGTTGTTGATATTCATATAATGGTTATGGTTATTTGTGGACATAAAGTGTTATTGAATCTTAATAGAGTTTTTTTTTAATTGTGATTGGTATTTAATATATATCATATATTGATCGGATTGTGTCAGTGATGACCCAATTATTAAATGAGTTGTGTTAGATTAGGTTAATAAGTATCCTATTTAATAAATAGGTTATTTGGGTTGTGTCAAGTCAAATGTTAATATACAAGTTATTTATTAAACTAGTTACTCGAATTATGTCAGATTAACCCATTGTTAAATATGGGTCGTATTTGGGTAAGAGCGTGTCAACTCAATTAATAAATGAGTCATGTTCAAGTTAACTTAATTGTGCCATGGGTCATAAAAGACAACCTATTTATAACCCATCAACTCGAATTGCTGGCCCTAGGTGTCAGCCCTGGGTCAGGCCGGTTCGGCCCAAGCCCAGATCCAACGGATGTATGAAATGGACAGCGGCCCATTCCACGGAGATTACTGCTCTCTCCTCCCTCGTCCGCAGTTTTATAAGGGAAGCGCCACCGCTGCCTTCCGCGCGACTCGTTCGCGTTTCCAGATCCAGCCGCCTCCGCTTTTGTCGTCGACGACAAGGTCGTCCGCGTCCGTCGCTTGTGAACGCGTTCGCCACGCGCGCCCTTTTGATGCTGCTGTCGCCCGCGTGCGTGAAGATCGGAGGAGACACGGTCGTCTTCCACACAGCCCACGTCATCCGCGAGCTTCTCCGATTGTCGCCAGCGTCGTGGTTTCGTCGCTCCGTGCGGACGAGTTCGGGAGAGCAGTAATCTCCGTGGAATGGGCCGCTGCCCATTTCATACATCCGTTGGATCTGGGCTTGGGCCGAACCGGCCTGACCCAGGCCTGACACTAGGTATAATACCCCAGTTTAGTCCTATATTAGTAGTGAAAGACAAGATAGTACAGTATATAGGGTTTAGTAAGTTTACTATTATTAACTTAGGCTTAAATATTTTAAATTAAGCCACCTATTCTTGCACCGGTAGATAAAATCATATATGTATCCTTTCTCAAGCATATAATATAAGTGGGTTGTACTTCCTTCATCTTTCAACCCTTTAATCCCACTATGATTCAATAATACATTTTACATACATTGTCAATTACAATAAACAATGTTTTACTATATTTTGAAATACAAAATGATATTTATATTTTTATATAATTAAGACACTTATTTTATAAAAATATCTTTTAATAATAAAAAAATTAACAAGTTATGAAAAAATTTTATAACATTGTTGTAAAATTTACAAAAATATTTAGTATGGTCCTTCATCATATGTTAAATTAATGAATAATAACATTAATAATTCAGATGCACTGAAGAAAAGAAAAGGTGTTTTTGGCACCTTTCACATATTAAAATATGGCTATATTTTATTTCTATTTCATAAATTTTCTTTAATAATAATAGAGTATTTATCCTTTTGTTTTTAAAAAATAATTATTTGATCTTATTATATGCTTGAGAGGTTCTTTCTATAAAATGAAAAGATTTATTGTCAAAGATAATTTGTCTATGTTTAGGAAAAACGCTGTTATGCAAATCTTGATAATATAAATATTATCTTGTAAAAAAAAGGATCACATGTAATTTGCACAAATAAAAACTTTTGTGAAGGGAAATTTACAAGGGAAAAAATTGTTGTTCCCAATTAATCCTAGCATATAATTCTAAGTATGCAAGTAAATAAAGACAAAAATAAATGATCTAATCAAGGGCAATATTGTTGTCTGTCATAAGGCACTCACATAGGCTGTAGCTAGGATCTTCTGTCCCAAGATATAATTAATAAATAATGTTAATGTGCGCATGTGTATTTAGATCTAACTTAGATTAACTAATTGAATGGCCATAAAAAAAACTCTAATAGGCTAAGACAGCTCAACCCAATTTAAACCAAAGGTTTTTTTTTTTTTTTTTTTCATATCTCTCCGTGGGACTATTAAAAAGGAACACTCATTACTTTTTTAATATCCACGATCAAGCACATTGTAACCACGATTGTGGGTATTCAAAAAAGATCATGGATATAATTTCTATAATCGTGGATATTTATTTGCAATAAATATTTATTTATAACATATTTTAAAATAATTGTGAATACAGTCTCCATGATTGTGGATATTAAAAAAAATTGTGGATATAGTCTACATGATCGTGGATATTAAAAAAAGATCGTAGATACAGCCTGCATAATTGTGGATATTAAAAAAGATTGTAGATACAGCTTGCATCATAATGGATATAGTCTGTATGATTGTGGATATTAAAAAAGATCATAGATATAGCCTGCATGATTGTGGATATTAAAAAAGATTGTAGATAAAGCTTGCATCATAATAGATATAGTCTGTATGATCATGGATATTAAAAAAGATCGTGGAAACAGCCTATATGATCGTGGATACAACCTGCGTAATTGTGCATATTAAAAAAATATCATAAATATAGTCTACATGTGTTACGCCCCGGCGAAAGACTTCACTAGGGACGTAAGAGTTTAACAAGTACAAGCCAACACAATATTACTACAATTATAACACCACAATATAACATCTACTAACAACTACTTGTATATGCATTAAGTCTCACAATCCAAACCAAAAGAAAAACAAATCAAAGTATGCAAGCTACAATGTTTTTCAATACTCTTCAACAAAGTTTAAAATTTGGCTAACAACGCCAAAAGTACAAATGAATCAACTCAAGTAAACAAACTGTAGTTATTTATCTTTCACAAGGCCCCCATTTCTATCTAGCTATTTGTTTTGGGTTTGGGCCGGACCTGGACCTGGAGGCAAAACAAAGGAGTTAGCAAGAAAAGCTAAGTAGGAATCACAAAAATGCATGTAACAAGGAAAGATAATTAAAAAACAATTCCACTATTCTATATGTAATCATCACATCATCATAGTCGTGTAAAATCAAGAACGTAACCACATAATAACCTCACAATCGAGTCCGCACTCTTTGTTAGAGTGTTTCCATCGTTGCTCAACCGATGGAACAACTGCCCTCAGACAGCTCGGGGGATGTTGCGTCCAACACCCAGGACCCCGGTTAGTCTAATGACTTCCCGTCAGGTGACCTCTAGCTAGCATCTCTATAGTCGATCCACACTCGACACTATAGAGTCCACGGTGGTATCATAAGATCCATCAATGCCACGACATCAAGTAATCACCAAAAGGACTAAACTATCATCACAAGTGTATTAACAAAGCAACCATGCAACCATGTCATATCCATCACAATGATCAATAAACAAATGATAATGAGTTCAACGGTAAAGAAGCAATAATCAATGGAAGTGAACTATAAGGTATCACAGATTTCAGATAAATCAAAATGCTGTGATGAAAGGAGAATGATTAGATTCCTACCTCAATGGTTGTTTCTCTTTTGTCAAATGTTTACCAATTCTCAAGATCCTTGAATCACTTTGGTTTTCCAAATCTTGGCCTTCTAACTTATCAAACTTTAGCTATCATTCTTCTCTAATCATTTTAAAGAAGTAGGATTATTGTATGCACATAATTAAAATTGTATTTATTAATTCTTTAAAAACAAAACTGTGCATGCATTTAATTATTCTTAATGACATAAATCTTAAAATTCTTTCACAAGGTTCATTCTAGTCATGCTATAGGTATATTTATATAACAATTATTGTCCAACACTAACCACAACAATCCTATTTGTTGCTAATCACTAATCCATCTGGTTACACAAATATGTATTTAATATATTTTACCATTTATAATTAATTCCAAATACTTTCCTTATAGTTCTAACTCATAGAACACATATACAAAATATAAGGAGGTTCAAGTCCAAACATAATTAATTTTCTACTAAAAGACACAATAAAAATATGAATGATTAAACTAACTACTTAAGTGTTCACTGTTTATATTTGCTTAAAAAAAATGTCAATGTTACCAAGTAAGTTTTCTTCTTGATGAATAAATTCATAAATTTGGAAAGTCACCCTACTTTCCTTTCTACTAAAGGTAAACATATCAAACATCATCACAGTTGTTCTGCGCTTCATTAATTTCTCGAAAGAGATATGATAGAGAGCTTTCTTAATCTAAGAATCCCTTGCCCACCTACGTATTTATACAATTCAAGAGAACCAGTTTATAAGTTTTCCTATTGTTCTAACATAGATAACAAATCTGAGTTGCATACCTTTCTTGCTCAGGTGGTTCGTCATTAATTTCTCTGTTCACTAAAGCTACAAGGAGACTGAAATTCTACAGGAAAATTTTAATGTACAAAGACAATGCATACCATACACCAATGATGTGAGAGAAGCTCTTTAATGCAATTATTTATCAATATTAACTTGAGAATTCTTCAATCCCACTGAAACTAGAACTAAAGTACTCTGCTTTCCGTAAGTACATGAATGAAAAGAAACAAATTCAACAACGCATCTAAGATAAACTGATATAATTATACCTCAGTTGATTTCTTCATTCAAAAAATTAGAAATGATGCTTTTGATCAATTCAATGCCCATAAGTCAGAAAATCACATCAAAATTTAGTAGACTTCCTTTATCACTAAACAAAACACCCTCAAATGGTAGCACAAATACTAACAATTATTCTGACAGGATGAGTAGGAATTTTGAGAAGTAAGAACATGATACAGAAACTTTTATTCTTGTCACAAATGTTCTGTGTAAACTATCGGTAATTTCATTAGTTGTAGATCTTGCTATCATTATCTTGTCAAGCTAATTGCTAAAAAACTAATCAGAGTGAAGACTTACTAGCAAGCTCAAAAAACAAACATATATGTCAATTAGGAATGTACGGTGATCTTCCAATCTTACATAAGCTATCACTAATTTAGATCAAATTTGCAATGGCAGCAAGCAGAGATCACTACAATTTGGATAAGTGTAGGTATAAGTCAATCATCTAATATTTCATTACCGAGACTTATAAATTAGGCAGAGCAGGATTTATTCATCGCATCGTCAAGTGAATCAGGAATGAGAAAAATCAAGGAACAGATTGAAGGATTACTCACCTAAAAGAAAAGTAATCTGACAGGCGACGACAAGAGGAAATCGAGATCAGAATGCCTGGGGAGTTATTTAGTCATGAATGCAAACCCTTTGGATAGAAATTGTAAGAACGGAAGGAAGAAACCCTTGCTACGGAAAATTGAATACTAAAGAAATTTTCACAAATCCAAGATCAAGAAAACAGGAAAATCAACCGAAGAATAGGGATGAAAAATTTACCTTAATGCAGTGAAGAGAAGAGGAAGAAGATGAAAGGAGAAAGGTGTTGTCCACGCTTCTTAGGAAATAACTTTCACTCATGCGCCTTTTGAGGAATCCTCCATCGTTGCCCCATCAAAGAAGAAGGAGAAGGGTGGCCGAACTCTTGTCGCCCAAGAAGAGGACTTGTTGTCGCTGCCTCTCACGAAAGGAAAGAAAAAAATAAACGGGAAAAGAAAGAAGCCCTCGGCCAAAGAGAAATGAGGGGTTTTAAAAGGAGTTTTCCATAAAAGCCCATAAGTATCTATTAATTACAACTAGGTCCTGCAACATCAAATAAAAAGAATATTAGTTTAAATTAAATTATAACAACATGATTATGGATGCAACCTATATTATCGTGGATGCAGTCTGCATGATCGTAGATACAACTTGTATAAATATTCATGATCATGGAGGTTGTATCTACGACCTTTTTTTAATATCCATGATCGTAAATACAATATGCTTGATCGTGGATATTAGAAAAAGTAACGGGCATTAATAAAGTTATTTTTTTTGAAATTCATAAAATCTGAAAATTTTAAGATTCGATACTCAAATCCTAGGGGCGTTGTCGAAAAAAATCCTCGGCACCCCCTTACCTTAGAAATTTTTTTCCGGAATAAAATGAAAAAAAAAATTCCGACAACCCCTCATCTCACCCTTCATTTTACTTTTTGAGATTTGTGCTTTGTACGAATCTCCCAGTTGAGTTTAATGAGCACAAATCTTAAAATAAAATAGAGGGTGAGACGAGGGTTGCCTAAGATTTCCATTTTTTTCAACAGAATGGCATTCCGATTTACAGAATGGCATTCCGATTTACAGAATGGCATTCTTGTAAAAAGATATAGGAGCAAATCTCAAATTAGGGTTTCCAGTCGCCTATATAAATGAATCTACGCAGCCACTCTGGGGCTTTCAGTAATTGAAGTGGCTGGGGGCGTAGTTGACGGCCGCCTCAATCCGGAATCCGTCAAGATGGTGCGCATTGTTATCTTTTTGAATTATTGGTCGCAATGATTTGCGGTACATTATTTCAATGTAGTTTCTTTTGTTGATTATCTGATTAGTTGGTGTTTTAGATCTATTTCAAATCGTGTCATTAGCTTTTGCAAGTTCCGATTTTTAGCCCGAAAACATGTGTAGCTTTCCTTCAATATCAAGATTTAAGTTTTCCATTTTGTCGATTTGAGTAAGAAACATTTGTTAGCTGAGTAGTGTTGTGCTTATCAAGTTTTTATTTCAGCTGCAGAATCTTATCTTTCTTTTCTTGGGTATTTACAGCCGAAGCAGATCCATGAGATTAAGGATTTCCTGCTCACGGCTAGGCGGAAGGATGCCCGTTCAGTGAAAATAAAGAGGAGCAAGGATGTGGTCAAGTTCAAGGTCCGCTGTTCGAAGTACCTGTACACGTTGTGTGTTTTTGACTCCGAGAAGGCGGACAAGTTGAAGCAATCTCTTCCTCCAGGTAATTTCACCTTCTAGTATTATAGGTCAATTTATGTGTTTGCCATTTCATTTTTTTGTGGAACTCACTAAGAACATATTTCTGCTACTGCAGAACAGACCAGTGTTCAGGAAGAATAAAATTTTTCTTGTTTATCTGCATTTTTAGATATAAATTGAGCGCTCTGTTCTCATACATAATCCAACACTTTTCTTTATGGTATCATCTCAAGAAACTGCATGTGTTACTAGCTTACTAGTCTACTAGCTTCATCAACTATAACATGATTTGCTTGAATCAGGCAATGAAATCTTTGGCAATACTCGTATTGTTGTCTGGTAATCATACTGTTTTTAAACTATCCACCAATTTGTTAATCATGATTATAATAAGATGTTCCCTTCATACGTATTCGTACATTATGCTCCCTATCTACTTGCTTGACAGGTAATACTAACAATTTCTACATTATTCTTCCCACTATGGTCTCTTCAGCCTTCATTGCTCTCATTGATTTTAAGATTTATAATTCTCATGATCATTCATGCCCTTTGGGGTATGTGTAATTTTCCATGATTATATACTTAAAGCTAGTTTACATGATTATATACTTGTTACTGCTGTAAATTTCCATCAGCAAAATCATCTCATCTCTATATACATGTTGTTTTTCACTCAACAGTTTAAAGCATGCTGCATCTATTCAGATTTTAAAGGTGAATAATGCTGATGTAGGAAATCTAGGTGATTTATGGGGATTAGTCTCAAGAGGATTGAAACTTTGGTATAAATGGATTATATTATAATATATTTATTTTATCATCTTATTTCCAATTGTTGAATATTCATTGATCAATGAAACTTTGTAACATTCTATAGAAAACAAATTGATTTTGATCTGTTATGGTCATTTATGGTTGTACACATAAAATCATCTTCCCCTCGTTCTGTCTAGATGGCCAACCTCTAGAATTTGTCATTTTCTCATCTTTGGTCCTATAAGAGGTAGGTCTTGAAAAGTTTCAGGATGTCAGCTCTTCTATTTTAAATTAGATTATGAGGAAATATGAGGAAATTAAGTATCAAAGTTTTAGTTAAGGAATTACATACCCTATTCATGTAGGGTTTACCTATATTTATATTTGCATCCAACAGGGATTTTCAATTGTTGGTGCTCAACTTTGTCTCCATTGATTGTTTCAATCCCCTGACACATTCTCCTCATGGGGTTCGTGACATGTTTGTACACAACGTCTGAAGATTTCACTTAATCTAATATTAACCAATTTACAATATTTAGAACGTGTCTTATGGATATTTCTTGTGGCTTACACCTATTGTATTAAGTCATTTAGCTGTTGAGAATCTTATAGCAATTGTCCAATGTTGATGAAGGAATTTAGGTCAAGGAGAGCCTAGTCTTTTTGGGATTTTATCTTTTGAAAGCTTCTTTTTGAGGGCTTATCTATCAAGCGTTTCATGTTAATACATTATTTTTTTGGGAGTTTCCTCTGGATATTTCCTCCCAAGACCATATCTTCCAAAAGCTTGACCATTTGCACCTCACGTGTCTTTTCTATTGATTATTTTTGGATAGCTCCATGAGGAAGTTTTTGTCTATGAGGAAGCTTATATCTATTGAATAGTCCATCTGTTATAATCGACTTGCTGCGTGGTTTTATCATGATAAATATTCATGCGAGGGTAATGAGTAAAGAGGTGTAGGGATTGATTGTTTTGTTTAACTGGCAGCTTCCGGATGGAAGTTTGGAAAGTCTTCAGGGCCAAGCTGAGTATCTTAAATTTATTTCAGATTTCACTCATTATGTGGTATAAATCCAGGAAGAAAATCGTTCAAACAATAGAATAAATTGAACTTGTCTGGGTTTTTCTATTATGCTTTAGCTATGAAAAAGCTATGAAAAAGATTAGTCTTGCAGTCTTAGTAATTTGGTAGCTTCTGAAACAGATTTACAATGTGGGTACACATTTTCATCTTGTGCTGATGTTGCAGGTTTGAGCGTCCAAGAAGTTTGAAGCGGAAGAACTGAGCTTGTTAGTGAGGTTTATGGGATGTGTCACTGATTCCATTACTCTTGTTCTACTATTTAGAAAATGTATTTCAGACTTCATAAATCAATTAGTTATCTATTGAGATTTTTGGTACTGAACAAGAGTTTTTCCTATTATTTTTTTTGACGGCTGTTATGAAATTCTTGCTTGTGTTTCTCTCTCCCCTTTTTTTATTGCTTGTATAGTACAATATGCACACTAGTACTGGTTACTGATGGAGTTAAACTCAGGTAGATCGTTCTTGCCATTCAAATCAAAGCAATAGTTGCAGCCCAACTTTAATCTCGAATTTACATTTTCTTCCTATGACTTTGCCACAAATTATTATTTATACCTTAATTTGTTATTCTTCAGCAATATCATGCACTGTACCCATTTACCAATTTGAACCTTAAAGTAGCTAACTTTCTCCAATTTTGTATGCATAAAATATTTTGTCAATAGATCCATGGGTACTTGAATTGATTTTGCGCCAAACATAAGCCCTCCAATAGAATGAAAATTCTATACAGGTACCTTGGGTGGGGTTTTATAGAAAAAGGTTAAATGTTTTATTGTTCAACTCATGTAGCATACTATGGAGTTCATGTATTTTATTTGAATTCTCATGTATTATACTGATAAGTTATTAATTATCATTTTGTTTATCATCATTTTGATTTAATAGTTACTATTTTAACCCATGTTCTTGACCATCTCACATTTACCCCTTACATTGGATTAGCTATAAATGACATCCCAAATTTGCACCGAGGAACCAATTGATAACCAAATATCCTCGTTATACTCGTGATAAAATATTTTTGTTACAATCACTATTATGTTTAGAAGGAAATTATGTTATATATAATGACTCGAAAGGAATATAGACAAACTAATTTAGAAATTTTGTTGGCTCTCAAATATTTTGTCAAATAAGATATTTTTAATGAAATATCTTGAACAAGTAAACAATTTAAAAAATTAGATTTTGTAGGCTGATAATGAAAAAAACTTTTCTAGGTAGGGTGCTGTCTACAGAATTGGGCAAGGGTGATCCTTTTGGAAAAAACTTGTGAGTACCCGCTGAAGTTACTTCAGCGAGTCCCCCTCAAATGAATATCATGAATCTTACAGTCGTTTAGGCACACATCTCGACGTCACATCTCTTCGTCTCCACAGCTAGAGGTGGCCAACATGCCTACTCGGGCCGTCCCAGGGCTTGCCTTGGCCCGGCTCCTGGTGGGCCGTGCTAGTTTATAATCGTGCACTACAGAAAATACTTTAGGCTCGCGGCACGATTACAACTAATCGTGCCGGCCCAGGCACGACTCAATTGCTCCCTCGGCTCAGATTCGGTATGTGGGCTGAAGCCGACCCGTCGGCACGCGGGCTTAATCCGGCTCATGGGGTGGATTCGGCACACGAGCCATACTTGACCCGACCCGAATAATTGGCCCACGGGCCAACTTTGGCCCGTGTGCCGAGTATAAAAATAATAATATAAAAATTTTAGTAAAATAAATTTTAAAAAATAAGTAAATTAATAATTAATTAAAATATATAAAATAAGAAAAAAAATAAGAAAATGAGAATTATGTGTGTTGCACAAACTTTTGAAAAAAATATTAAAATATTATTATATATTTTAGATCGGATTCGTTACAGGCTACCTACGTACCCCACTCAAAGGAGGAATCAGGTCTACGAAGTTCGCTTTTTACAACTCTTTATACATTTAAGCTTAAATCAATTGCCGACATAATGGGCACAAACAATTAACCAATAGTCAGCGACGCAAGTAGCTACTATGGAAGATGTGCGAGCATTATGTTAAGCATACTCGCTCTTCGTGCTCCATCTTCTCTATGCATATTGCGCACTCCATGTTTGCAGCTCTACCTTCTTCTTCAACTATGAAAAACTCAAGTGACTCTTGTGCTTGGTTTGTTTCGATATGTTGCTCTAGCTCATCGTTAATATTATTACTATCCTCTTCACTATCATTAATTTCAAAGTCTTCAACCTCTATCTCGATCTCAACCCCAGAAGGGGAGGGAGAAGCCAAAATTTTTTGTCTTGCATGATCAGATAATTGGATAAAGTGTTCTTCAAACCTGAATACATCAATTCGAATGATTTGAGCAACACGCGCGATAACACTTAAAACAGTGATTCTCCATTGTTCAGCATTGAAGAAATTTAAGGTTGATGTAAGGAAGATCAAACGTTGAGAATTTGACAGAATAATAATTATCTTCACTCTTCTATTATCTTCCATTTTTCTCTATGCCTCGTGCTCCCCTACAAGACTATAAACACAATTAACAAAGTAATTGAAACTCACGTGATTAAGAGGAATGTAATAAAAAAATAATTGAAACTAAAATTTTGTGTGTGAAAATGTAAGGAACTATCTATAATTTATAAGGATGAAATGAGTGTAAATTTATAAATTTATCCTTTATTTTATATTATTAAAAGAGAATAAAATAATAATTTTATAGCTAAAAGACAATTATACCTATAAATTTAAATTTTTTTAAATACTTTAAGGGGGTATAAAGGTAAAATAACATAGGTAAAAATTTAAATTTTGGTGCCAAATAATAAAAAAATGTTAATTACGGGTCGTGCCTGGCCCGGCCCGGTCACGTGCCGTGCTTGGCACGGCCCGCTGGCATCCCGTGCCCGGCTCGGCCCACGTGCCTGAACCCTCTGCCCAGCACGGCCTGAGCTGGGCCTCGAGCTACCCGCCGCTCGTTGACTTGGTCATCGTGTCGTGTCGTGCCGAGCCTTGTGGGCCGGCCCGGCCCGTTGGCCACCTCTATCTGCAACAATTCTCTCCTACCTCTCTTCCAATGTTGCAGGCAACCATCACGGCAACACTGGCCTTCTTCCTCTTGCTCATCGGCTACACTTCACTACAACTCAACTCACCACTCTTATTCCTCCATCCCTAGTTTTTGTCCCTTCTTCCCTCTATACACATCCCCACCACCCTTGCCTCTGCCTCCATTGTCCCTTATCGCCACCCTCCCCATCTTCCCCACCAACATCTTCTCCCTCGTAACTTCCCCTTGTTGCCGATCATCCCCATCCCTCCATGTTGTTGCCGCCCTGCCCCTTGACCTTGCCCTCCTCAATCTCTCCTTTGTACAATTGTGCTCTTCCTCCACCTCCCCCACTGTCGTCATCGGAGGGGCACTGATAAGGATGCTAGGTCAAACAACCTTCACATTTTCCCGCCCAATACCATGGCTTTTGATGGTCGGAAGCTCTCTGATACTTCCGCCACCCTCACAGCTCCTGCAGATGCCCGATCGAGGGCTTTGCTGCATAATCAGCAACTGGAGTAGGAGGCGAATCATTGTACCTAAAGCTCTGTCCCCTGCTGCCATTGCCTTACTAGGTTGGGCCTTGGTCGTCATCGAAGGAATTTTACTCACCAAAGAACTCTTGCACGAAAAGGAACATCGTAGGCTTGGAAACGATCTCTAAAAAACAAACTTTGAGATTTGTGATATTCATCTTAGGGGACTCGCTTAATAGGGTTGGCAATTTGACCCGTCGAGTTCGGGTACCCGATTCGACCCGAACCATTTACACTGGGTTTGGGTACCCGTTTACCTAAATGGGACGGGTTCAGGTTTGATGGGTCAGGTTTTAATTGGGTTCGGGTCGGGGTTGAGTTCGGGTTTAGAGATTTGTGTCCCAGCACCCGATACCCGATTTGAATAATAAATATAATATATTTTTATTATTAAAATATAAATAATACTAAAATAACTATTATATAAACATTTATTATTAGTAAAAATATAATAATAATAATAAATAGTTATCATATAAATATATTTATTATTATTTTAATTTTTAAAATTATATTTTTTATACAATTTAAATAATAAAATATTTTATATTTTATTTAATCGGGTACTTATTTAAATACCCGACCCGAATTTAGGTTATATAATAGGATACTCAACCCGGGGTTGAGTCGGATTTGGATAGCAAGTTTTTGGGTCGAGTTTGAGTTTTATGTGACAAGGCCAGTATCCCACTCCTGCAACTTAAAAGAGACTTTAGTGGAAGTCCTGCTCAAAATACGCAACGGATCCTTTTGGTTTAGATTTGTGCTATACTTTCTTTTGCTTGAGATTTGTGCTGTATTTTAAGTTGTTTATAAAATTGGGAAAGGGTGATAATCTCACTTGTTGCTTTGACATTTTTGCAATTTAATTTCAATATGATGA
Source organism: Costus lasius (assembly GCA_027563935.2). Lineage (NCBI taxonomy): Eukaryota > Viridiplantae > Streptophyta > Magnoliopsida > Zingiberales > Costaceae > Costus > Costus lasius. Next base: position 21,980,274 of record CM050446.2, on the reverse strand, counting down.
TCATACATAACACAAATCTCAAAGAATAAGAAACGGTAACATATATCTGTCTATAGAAAGAAAGTTGTTTTAGACATAATAATATTAAGTATTTTTTGATAACAATCCTTCGTCATGTTAGGAAAAGTTGAAATAGAGTTCAATGTGCTACCAATAAAAGCATATCTTTTTTTTCATACATATTATAAACGAGTTACGATCATAAACCAATTTATGATCCTATTTAACATACCTAATTTTGGGGTACACATAGATTATCTCAATTATGGCATAAATATGATTGCACTTAATTGAAACTTGTCCAATTTCATATTGTTCAAGGTCGGATTGGCAAGTCATTAGTTTTTACTTTTTACATCTTCATTATGATGTATAATAATATTATTATTTTTAAAAAAATATTGGTGCTTATTTGGAATAGTATTCTATTACTTCATATATTTTCAATAAACTTATATTATCCAAATATTTAATAGAATATTTTTAAATACACATAATAGTCATTGATTTTTGAAATAAAAATTATTTTAGAATATATTTAAATAATAAATGCCATAGAAAGTTACGGCCATGGTCAAGTATGAAAACACTGTGGCACTCTTGGTCCTTTTTGTCGTCTTTAAGTTGACTTTGACCATAGTCTTCTTTTCTAAAAAATTGACCATAGAATCAGGTAGCGGAGACCACGTCGACGAATACACGTGTTCATTTTCCATTGGCCAGTAAGCTGCTCAGTGGCGCTGATTGGCTCTATTTCGTTGCAATTGGGAGGACCATCAAATTTGCCAAACTTATTTAGCCTTGCAAATAAATTCACGGCATTAAAAAGGCCCACAACTTCACCCACGAGATGATACGTTCTTAGTCAATGTGTTCCATTGTCTCCAGAAATGCGGGAGCGCGCCAGTAATAATTAACAAATATTTTGAAAGTCTCCGACGACGGCGACTTGGAGACACTCGGTCTCCCTTCTTACATAAATACCCTTGGAAAGTTTGGAAACCACGAAAGGGACACCAAAAGTAGAATTTTTTTACATTAAATATATTGTTTATTTTTTTAAAAATAATGAAGGTGATTTAATATTAAAAAATTTATCAGAATAAAACTATATAACTATTTAATCTCAAGATCTTATTATTTGTAATTAAATTAAAATATAATTTAAAAATAGATAAAAAGTTACTCATGAATAGCAAGAGAATTAAATTGTTAAAAAAATTATTTAATAATTTAGAAAAACATTGAAGACCAATTACTGTAAAATAAATAATCCATCCAAACATTTTTTATATTTTTCTATAAAAACAAATTTGTGTTATTGGAAGAGGGATATGCCTGCAATTGTGGGCTTCCATAGGGGCTTTTTTGAGATCAACATTGTACAAAAAGCTCACACTCCTGCTCGGATCTTCGCGAGCGTCTCGGCGGCAGCCGACGATGGCGGAACGGTATTTCGTAGCTCATCATCCATTTCCTGAGCTCAAGCTTCTTCTGCTCTTCCTTGCTCTCTTTCTCCAGCTCTCGGCGTCCGAGATCTTCTTTGAAGAGCGATTCGACGGTATCCATCTTTCCTGCTTCAGTTCACTCCCTTTTATGGTCACTGTTTGATCTTTCCATTTCCATCGGTATCCAATCCGGAAAGGCCGTATTTTGTGTTTTTCTTTTTTTGGAGTTCTTGATTATTCACTTCTTTTGGTTTCTAAATTTGAAACTGGAAGCTAAGGCCCAAAGTTTTCCAATTTGGTTCGCTAGGTTTGAGTTAAGTGGAGGCCGGAGGAGAGTCAATGCCAAAAAGTCCACTTCTGTCCTTTTTCTTTAGCTCTATCGTGCTATTTATGTTATTTCGAACTAAGATGACTAGCCTCCAGAAATACAGGTGATTACATCATTAACTTCTGCTAGAGTAGATAGTTGTTTCTGGTTGAGCCCGAGACTCAACAAGCCCTGTTATGGCTGTTGAAAATTTAAAATTAGGTAGATTTAGTTTGTTGGGATGTGATTCTGAAAGTTCTAAACTACATCGGTGGTAATCTAAGACTATGAATTCACAATCTTTGAAAATGCTATTGTAGTGGTTGAATTTTTCATGTATGTTCAGACTTTAGCTTATATGCTCCTCGATTTTCTATAATGGGGGTTCAATATAGAACTGTGTCATTTCTAGCAATAGTATTGTAGCTACAAACGCCTTCCTCGTTCCTTCTTTCTAATATTTGGTCAATTGTTCCCATCTGTTACATGTATTTCTGTTTTAACTAAATTTGATGTGTATGTTTCTATATGTTTTTGACAAGATGGTTGGGAGGAACGGTGGGTAAAATCGGACTGGAAAAAGAGTGAAGGCAAAGCTGGTTCCTTTAGACATACAGCGGGAAGATGGCCTGGTGATCCAGAAGACAAAGGTACGACTTGGGATACTAATGCTATATCGATAGTTACAATTTCAGAGCACTTTTACTATAGGCTCATACTGCTTCTGTAAAATAGCAATCCAAATGGCTACTTAAGTAGTGCTTCTTTTGGTGAACCTTGTTAAACTTTATGCTATATGCTGTTGTTTAACTTTGGTTGCTAAAATAACCACTTAAAATACTGCAAGGTGACTGATAAAAGGCAAATAGTTGTTTATTTATGTCAGTGACCTTTCCTCTATTCAGGTTTACAAACAGCCATAGATGCTAGGCATTCTGCAATATCTGCAAAATTTCCAGAATTCAGCAACAAGAACAGGACTCTGGTGGTGCAATACTCTATTAGGTTTGAGCAAGATATTGAATGTGGTGGTGGCTACATCAAGCTTTTATCTGGTTATGTCAATCAGAAGAAATTTGGTGGTGATACTCCATACAGGTCCTTAATACATTTTTGTAACTTCTTATTTCTGTGTAATTCTAAACTATATTTCGCAAGACTTACTGATCCTCTTATATGAATTAGATCATTGTTCAAAAATTGGTCCATTCTAGATAGTAAACCTGGTAGGCAATGTTCCAGACACAAGGGGTACATCGTTTTGAACTGATATTTTAAACCGCACATTGGGTTGAAATAAGTGCTTTACATATTTCTGTCCATTTATGAACAAAAATTGTCTTTGTTCAACTTAAAAGTTGTTGCCCTGATATAGAATAACTTCAGTGCTCAAAAATGAGATCTTTCTACTGTTGTTAAACATTGTTTTGGAAAAAGAAAAGGTTAAACAGTCTTTATGATACTGTGAACCAATAGACATATTGGGATTAGCACAAAGTCACCAAAATGCTGCAAACAAACATGGATTAAAAGTAAAGATTATGGAAATCATGCAAACATGTCTAAAAACAGTTTTGCTTGACAAAATCACAAAGGAAATGACAGACCCTACAACATTGTTGAATTTGATGGATTCCACTTTTTGCTGAAACCCAAATAAAAGTGCACATTGCACAACAACTTATTCTGTAGCTGAAGTTTTCAATACCAAGTTTTACATACTTAAAAACACAAAAGCAAGAAGTTTTCACTTTTCAATGCCAAGTGCACAAGTCACAACAGCACAAATAAAAGTACATACTTCAAAATGCAAAACCAACAAGTTTTCACTTTTCAATACCAAGTACGCAAGTCACAAACAACTTCACAAATAAAACTACATACTTAAAAAAACATTCCCAACAAATTGTCAATTAACTTAAGTTTTCAATACCAACTTCCAAGCATTATCAATTGTCATGATGCCCACAATATTAAAAGTGCACAAATAAATTTCAAGCCTTTGATCTTTTGGTTCATCACCAATTCACCATCATAAAAACCATTCTTCTAATCTTCTTCATCGACATCAAATGTGCTAACTTGATGAATTTGTAGCTGAAGATACTTCTGCACAAATAAAACATATGAAAAAAATTAAGATATTTAACAATTGGCTTAATAAAAAGAATTATAATTTTTCAAGAACGATTGTATATTTAAGATATTTATTAAATAAATTATAATTGACCTTTTGACTTGTTCTTTAACCAATTTTATGTGCACATGAATGCCTCCAAGGTGTTTAGATGAAGCCTACTTCAGTGGCTACTTACCACTCTTCTACTAGTACTGGACTTACATGCAACTATAGAAATAAGAATAGAAAGAAAATCTTTAGCAAACAATTGCAAGGTACTACCAGTAGGCGATTGGACCGGTACATACCAGTTGCACCAGACGAAATCCCGGTGGAACTCTGTAGAGCATCAAAAGAAAGAGAAGAAGAGGAAGAATAAGAAAAGGAAGAGAAAGAAGAAGAGGAAGACCTCGACGTGTTTGCTTGCATCCGCCATCGCCCACACGCATTCACAGTTGCCTCTTACCCTTCTTTTCTCTCTTCCTCTCCTCTCCTCCTCCTTCTCCTGCCAGCTCCGCCTGGTGTTTTTGTTTTGCTCCTTCATAGGAGCAATCTAAATCAGAAAAACTAGCCGGTTTAGACCGGTTTTTAAAACATGAGGTAGAGTATTTTATTCCATTTGTCTTCCACCAATTAAAATGTTAAAAATATGAGTCCATGACAATGTTGGCTTATCTAAACATAGATTTGATCCTGATTTCATAAGCACATCCGTGGAAGAAGAATTAAGAAAAGCAACTAACTTTAAAATATCATTCAAATTATTGCCCACTTGAACATGTGGTATTGTGAAATGTTAGAAGAATGAGAATTTGCTACAAAAGATTTAGATTGGTACTCATTAAAGAAATCATAATAAGTTTTCTTAAGTTGATCAATCTCATAAGTTGCATTGTCACCATAAATTTGAGGAAAATAAAATTTCACCACATTTATTTTGTACCTTAGATCCAAGACAACATCCACATATAACACTATATTGATAATTTTTTAATATTTCTCAAATTTCTCAAATATTTCCTTTGCCACTTCACTAATTAAGACATGCTGAAGACGTCATTCCACTATTGCATTTTAAAGTTGACAAGGTTGGACAATATAAAGAATTGTTGTAGAATATGTTGTTCTAGAAAACAATTAAGTGGCATTATAAAATATTTAAAAATTTTCAGTAATACTTGCCGTCATCTCCCAATCTTTTTCACTAGGTAGGGAAGTATAATATTTATCTCTAAGTTTCAACATAAATAAAAGATCTTTATACCCTATAACAGTATCAAGTAAGTTGAATTCCATCAAATTTTACAATCAAGACTCAACTTTTTCAAATAAACAACTTTTGCTTGACATGCCACATCTTTAAAATTTTCTACTCTAGATGGACTTCCTGACCAAAATACAACATGAATTTTTGGCATCTTCAATTATAGATAATTGTTTTTTTACCACAAGATTTAAAATATGAGCACAACATGAAGAATTTTCTCATCAAGCAAAGGTTTAGAATATAACTTGTCTTTGACAATAGAAATTATACCATAATTAGAATTACAATTATCCATAGTGAAGGTTGAAATCTTTATTTCTATATTCTATTGAGTCAACGTATCTATCAATTCTTGTGCACATGCATTTTGAATGCAGGCACATAAACAAACTTATATGTTTAGACATTAAAATTAATATTAGTCCAGAAACTCATAAATTAATTAAGTACATATATTATATAATTAAAAAAGTTATTTACCTAAAATAAGACTCTATAACGACCAAGAGTAATTAAGAAAATGAGCAGTGATAGTTGTATATCATTTTCTCTTATTTGAAGTTTATATATCCGTTGTAATAGCTATTCAACCTTTTAATTTCTTAAACACATTTTGTTGCTGTCTCTAAATTATAAACCTTGACAATGTCATTTTTTATTGTTGTTTTGAAAAACCATTTTAAAAGATGGCTGAAGGCTAGCAACAAATTTTCTAAGCCAACATGATAAACAATAGAGAGAAGGTAATTATGTAAAACAACATAAGCCAACTCATGCCTTGACATATCTTGATCAAATATGAAATTTCAAAATCAAACCTTTCCATTACTTTTTGTCTCAATTTTAAGTTGCTTTTGCTTATCCTAACATACTTCAATTGTATAATTTTTTTTGCTTGAACATGAACTCGTTCATGGTCCTTGTTCCATTTTTGCAATTTGCCCTCAAATAAGATTTATAATAATTGCAAATTGCCATGTCTAAACCATTTATATTTTTCTTTTCAAAGTGATCGCAAAACTCCAAGGTTAATTTTTGACGTTTTTGATTTGATTCACCTAAAGGAGGTATATTTGAAGATGACACATTTTGAATTGAAACAATAGCATTGGATCGAGCATCGAGTGGTACACTCTAATTACTTATAGGTGTTAGAATTAAATTAACCATAAAGCATTGAACTTAGCTCTATATTTACTGAAGATGGAATTGCCATATTGCAATTCTCATCCACTTTCTTAATTTTATTAGATAAAAACATTTTATAACAACCTATTACCTATGAAAGAATTAAATTAACCATGGAGCATATAACAAGAATGAAACAATATTAGATGATTAGCATAATAGCATTAAATTGTGTCCTAACTCCTACATCAAACATGAGAAACAAAATTTGACCAATATTACATTGTAATCTATACATTTTGACTAATAATCACAAGAAAAAAAAAGGAACATGTAATCCATACATTAGTAGTTTAGGGTTTCTAACTTTCTATCTTCAAATCAAAATCACAAAAAAAAAAGGAATAAATATGAGTAACTAAAATAAAAGGTTTAGGTTTAGTGTTTTCCATACCAACTCACAGTGGACAACAATGTGAAGATGAAAAGACAACAAGTAGATGACAATGAGTCGAAGATGAGTAGAGTAGTAGACGATGATGACTTCAGTTCTTTGTCAATGTTGCTTGACTCACTTCTAATGGCACGAGGGTGGCAGGCTGGCATTGATGAGATTAGGGATTTAGTGTTAACACGGTAAATTATAAAGGTCTAAGGTTAGTGGGTAATGGATTATAGGAGCACACTACTTTAAATTATAAATATAAATTATTATTTATAAATCTATTTATATAGATATATAATTAATTAATTAATTAATTGGATTCGGGTTGTAGCTGGCTAATGTATACTACTCAAACCTGACTCAAGACATGATACACATATCTAAATCGAACCTATCTAATAGGTACTCGATTACCTAATAAATGGGCCGCGTAGGTTGGATACTGTCAACATGCCACCTGACTGCCATCCCTACTTGAACGCCAATAATTCAGTTAGGTTGTCCTTGATAAGATCATACCTGACTAGAGTTTTTGATGTTTGGAGATGTTCAAGGACTTAGCAATATATATGATTCAAGTCACATCATTACTAACTTGTCTTATAATATTTTTGTACATATTGTCAGTCTCCTTAACACAAATTATTATCTGATGACTATCGTTTAATGCAAATCTTCATAAAATGTTTAGAATTAAATGCTTTTTTTTTCTTCCAAAAAGTTGGGAGAGGTTAGTATCAGATGCACCAATATACTTTTAGCCTTATATCCCTAGTTTTTATTATTTTCTATTGTAATAGAATTATCTGTTACCAAGAATTTCATGATGCATCTTTTCATGTGAAAATATAATATTTCTAATAATAATTGTTGTTTATTTTCATGCAGTTTTATGTTGGGTCCTGATATATGTGGCACACAGACAAAGAAACTCCATCTAATCCTTTCTTACCAGGGGCAAAACTATCCTATCAAGAAAGATTTACAATGTGAGACTGACAAGCTAACACATGTTTACACATTTATTCTTAGGCCTGATGCTTCTTATAGTCTTCTCATTGACAATCGAGAAAGAGAATCTGGCAGTATGTACACTGACTGGGATATACTTCCACCTCGAAAGATTAAAGATGTTACTGCTAAAAAGGTTGAAGCTTGGTTGATTATCATGATAATATTTTAGATAGTAGAAGAAACTTCTATGTTAGTACTTTATTTTGGAAATTCTCTAATGCATGCGGTTCAAATTTGTCAGCCCAAGGACTGGGATGATAGGGAGTACATCGAGGATCCTGATGATGTTAAGCCGGAGGTATGCACCACATTCCATATTATTTGAGTGGATCTATAAATTTCTAACTTCTACATGTGGTAGGGGTATGATTCAATTCCAAAAGAAATTCCTGATCCAAAGGCAAAAAAGGTATTCCTCTGGAAAATTGAGTTATGCACATGTTGTAACCATCATATTCTTTATGCATTAGTTGAGATTTTAGGAGCTTGTAGCTCGATTGCTGACAACATCTGTTTTGAAATAGACCGTTATTTGGTGAGGGGTAATAATTTTCTTTGCATTTTGGGGCTTGTTAAATTTTCTTTTATCAGCCTGACACATGGGATGATGAAGAAGATGGATTATGGAAAGCGCCAAAGATACCAAATCCAGCATACAAGGGACCATGGAAGCGCAAGGTTTATGATCTAAGTAGAACATATGATGTTTATGTTGCTCAACATGCATAAAATATGTTTCTCTTCTTTGATTGTTGGCAGAAAATCAAGAACCCAAATTACAAGGGGAAATGGAAGACACCATGGTTTGATAATCCCGGTAAGATAAGAATCTTTTGTAAAAAAATACAAATTCATTTTTCCAATAAAAGATTATGTTTATTGTAACCGAACTTTTCATTCTGTTATTCTGAATAAATTGGAACTGGCATTACTCAATACTTACTATAAAAATATACATTGGATTTTTTTTTTCTAACAACGTCAGCTTTGGGATATGTTGCCACTCAGTCAAATCTTACTATGGAATTACTGCACAGATTTGAGAGCTCAAAATTTCAAATACTTGGCTCATAGCTATAAAGTATGTGTAGCTAGGGTGTTGTGTTCATAATTCAAAATGTGGGCTTGATAATGAGGGGTGTCTTAAGGATAAAAAATATTGATACTGCCTTTTCTAACAACCAAAGTTCTCAATTGAATCATAACATGAACCATGGATGTTGTGGTCTAATGGTAGCGAGAAAATAGGTAATTTATTAACTTATATGTAGCTCACGTTAGAATGTTTAAGTCTAAGTTCATTATAGCAAGCACTCTAGGCCGTACATATCATTGTAATTCTCCTCCTACCTCTTACATAAGGTTAAACCTAATAAGCGATACAATCTTCATCCTTGACAAGCTTTAAAACATAACCTAGACTAGAGGAATCGTTAGTTGTCAAAAATGTGAGACATGACCAATGGTAGCTCCACTATTCATGTACGTGTCCAGCCTAGTAGCACTCCTATTCTACATAGTGTAGGGCCAAACCAGTGCTTATCACCCAACACAGACTAGTATTTATAATGTTACATCAATTATCATAATGCTATATCTAATTTGAGATATAAGTTAGGCCCCTAAAAGTGTAGCAATTCAGTTTCAAGGAATCAAATGGGTTCTGTGTAATGCAATTTTGTGCATATCTTGAGTTTTCAAGAATTAAATGTGGTTATATTCTTTCTTTGTAAAGTTCTAAATAAGTTAATTTTCTATATACATTGTATTCTTTTTTGTTTTATTTTAGTTTATATGAATATTCAATCTACCTCTTTCTCAGAGTTTGAAGATGACCCAGATTTTTATGTGCTAAAACCTTTAAGATATATCGGCATTGAGGTTTGGCAGGTAATGTTGTGAGCTCGATTATTCGATTTCTTCTAGTTTGGCTTTGATTGTTCTCCAATAACTATTTGATGTATGGCTTCTGTTTGATGTGATGTAACTGTTCTTACCATGGCAATGCAGGTAAAGGCTGGTTCTATATTTGACAACATCCTCATATGTGATGATCCGGAGTATGCAAAAGAGGTTGCACATGAGACAGTTTTTAAGCACAGAGATGTAAACCGGCATACCTTTTCTGCTTCATTGTTCTTTCAGTGAAATTCATCTCATACTGAATATTTAATAATTATTTCTTTCTTCAGGCTGAGAAGGAGGCCTTTGAGGAAGCAGAAAAAATAAGGAAAGCAAGAGAAGATGAGGTAATAATTCTTTGCTCATGAACTCATCAACATCATTATATGTTAATGCAAGGTTTAAAATCTTGATCTATATAGTATATTAGTCTTGTCTCAAGCTGTACTAGCTCAACCTGGCACATACTATCCGGATGGAGCAATACGGACTGAGTTTTAAAATCTTGTGTTAATGTCTTCATTAATATGATTACGACAAGAAGCCTAAGCATATCTACCATTTGGGTTTGCTATACAACATTTTTCTTTATTGAAATCATTTAAGGGCTTTCCTTTTATGGTTTCCCTAGCTGTTCATATCAAGAGTTCTAGAACTGCTTCCGTACCCTGCTTATTGGTCTAGTCGGGTTGTCCTTTTGCTTTATTCTGAACTAAATTAATTAGAACATATTTAGCTCAAACCAAAATTTGCACATTTTTCAAACCAATCTTGAAGCCTTAAAAAAAAAACAAAATAGAATTAAAAATTTTAGGTTCAGTTTGATAATTATTTGCAATTTATACTTATTTTAAAATATGTAACATAAATAAAATATTAAAGTTATGAAACACTAAAATTTATTTTTCTATATATTTTAAATAATTATTTTATTATTTTAAGTGAAAATGATATGATATAAATGTTTATATAAAATTAATAAATAAAAGGGAAGAATAGAAGGGAGTAGACAGGGAACTCATTTGAACATTTTTCATTCATTGAAGTCATTTAAGAGCTTCCATGTTCATGTTTTCCCGGTCTTCAATAAAAGGGAAGAATAAACAGGGAAGCCCTTAAATGAGGTCAAAAAAGGATAAACTTAAGTGCGTATATATATTGTTTGGTTTAATACCAGTACACTGATATAGAATGGTTTTAAAACCTTAGGTCATATTGCTTTCCTTCCGCTGGCTCAATATTTTTGACAGAATTAAGTGTCCTGTGTACAGGAGGCCCAAAGGGCGAGAGAGGAAGGTGAGCGTAGGAGAAGGGAGAGGGGGCATGATCGGCATTACCGAGATAGGGAGAGATACAAGGATAGATACAGAAAGGTACATCAACCTTCACTCTTTTCTCACCTTAACCATGAAATTTTTGCCACATTCCTCATTGCATATCAACATTTAAATGTCCAACAGTTTTCATAACAATTACATGTTTTCTAACTTAAAACTTCAATCCAAATGCTTTCCTGACTTGAAATACTGCCCTGCAGCGTTACCATAGGGATTACATTGATGACCATGTAAGCTCTCAAGATCTTCTCTTTAACTAGTTCCTTTCTCACTCGGCTGTCTTGATGACCCAACTGTAATGCTGCACTGGTTTGATTGCAGGATGAACTATAAAATCTCGCATCGTTTCTTGTGGAGCTTATTGAAGGAAGCATTAATCCTGCAACTGATGATAAATGTTTGCCCATAAACTGTTTTGAAAGTTGTGTAATTGATTGGCTGTTCTCCTAGAGGATGAGAGTAGGACGTCTTTGCGTATTTGTCTCCTTCTCAAATTGATGTGATATTTCTGGATCCTCGGAAACTGAAATAATAACAGTACTCAGAAGTTGATCAGTTACCATATCTGAGGCTTGCTATAGGGAATAAACTAAGGCCCGAGCCTAAGCTTTATGATTGTGTGCTCTTACATTCAGGTTGTCTGATAAAAAATTTATTAAAGAATAAGAACTTTTATGTCTCTTTTGGCTTACCTTTTGATTGATTGACACTAGTGTGTGATCAGCCATGCAGATGTCTTTGGCTTGAGTCTGCATGAGAATTCTATGAATGACTTGGCTTCCCTTTTATGGAATCTCTTCTCTTTAGTCTTGTGAATGACTTGGCGTAACTTCACAAGTTCCCTATCATAGGATGATAATTTCAAAAGCTTCCTTCTAATTTGGAATGGATCATATGTAGTTGTGGCATAATTCTTGGTGCATATTTAAATGATCTAGTTGATTATGTGATCCTATTAATCAATCACTATGTTGTTTTGTTTTTTACATAATGACTTGGTTGAATTCTGCATGCTTTGTTTCACGAGTTTATGAGTTGGGTATCCTCGTAAAGATTCACCCAATCCATTGAATTGACACAACTAGGGTGTTTGGGGAAACTTATGCACAACATCGCAATAGTGTCATAAGTCTCTGGCTTTGGCATCATGTGAGTGCTAGTAAGGTTGGTTGCATCTAGCCTTTAAGGGTGCAGTTGCATATAGTTGGTCTTTGAAGTAGAGGTGTTGATACCTATTCCATACTTAGGTTGGGTTTAAGGGAAACCCAACTCTTGTAGGGCAAGGTTAGGGTCAAGTATAGGGATACCAAAACTCAACTAGAATATATAAATAATATATATACTTTGTTTAATTAAAAGTAGGGTGAGAGCAAGGATGAGTATCCCAATGGGCACCCGATTTCTCGTTGGGGTCAAGTTTAGAGTGGTTTGTTTAAAACCTACCAAGTTTGGAGGCTAAGTTTTGTTGTAGTTCTTTAGGGCGGCAAAAGCCACCTTGACCTGCTACGTCATGATTCACCTTTAATGACTTCTACTTGGGTTGACTTTTCTACTTCTTAAATTACATTTAAAAGTCCGAGTATCATGATAAATTCCTTTTTATAGTTTTTACTAGTTATAAACTTTTGTAATTGCTATTGCTTCAATGCAATTGTATTTTTTTTTCTCATTTCTTCTTCAAGATTTTGTTGTGGTTTTGCTAGCATCACAATTAGGATAATTTTTGCTATTCCCTATCCACAAATCTTGTTCTAAATATGTAGTACTAATATCAGATTCAAATATTCTATTATATAACTTTAACTCAATCTAAGTATTCAAATGGATATCTTGAAGTACTTAGCGCAAATTAAAATTTTAATTAAAGTTTTCATCATAAATTGTTCTATAAATATAAATTTATAGATTAAAATAATATAATATATTTTTTAAAAATATTAGTTAAATAAAATTATATATTTTTTAATCAGATATCATGCATTTAATGTTTTTAAATTTGAATTTAACATAAAATTCGTCTACGTGAATCCACCATAAATATACCCAAAATGACTAGTATTTAACTGCATCAATGTCGATGACCCATAAAATTTGAAGTGCCTACATTTATACGTTTGTTTTTATATTCGTTCTAAACGACCTCTGCTGCTTTGACCCACGGATGTGATTCAACGTTCACGCACCATTCTTATAGCATATTTCTTGCGTGCCACGTGGAGTATAAGCCGTTCCGGTCTTCCACGCAGTTCTCACGGAGATCCACCTCCAGCCAGTAGGTTCAATCTAGCGCGAATTTTCAAGCAAATATCCCTGTTTCCTGTCTTCCGAGCAGCATCAGATTAGCACATGTTCTTCGACGATTCGGACTGTACCATCCGTTGAGACTTCGAGGCGAGGGCAAACCCGCACCCGCACGGTTGCCCTTCCGCCGAGTTCTTCTCCTTCCCGAATCCCATTTATTACTTGCAGAGGCGAGAGGTTTTACCTTTTTTGTTTTGATCCAGATGAGGGAAAAAGGGGGAATGCTTAAATGCTTGCGCGCATTCGATCGATGAGCTTTCCGTGCTGAAACCATGTAATGCTTATCTCCTCCTCCATCCTGTTCCCACCTCCCTATAAAGCGTTCCGTGCCCCCTTCGTCGCTGCTCTCAGATTTGTGATCGCGCTGGAATGGGCGTCTTATCTTTCTCCGGGTTCAGAAAAATCTGATCTTTGCTGCATTGGAGTTTTCTTTGGACGCCGGTTAGCTTGTTTGTTGAAAGCTTTCACCTTTTGTCGCACCTGGAACCGCAGATCTCCGCACTTATAGTGTTTGGTAGCTCTGCACCTGTGGTCTGTTTCTCGGACTCGTATTCGTGGGAAAAGGTACTACCTTTGGTTCGATCGCTTCTCTTTTTGTCAATTTGATCTTATTTCTTGTTTTTTCGGGGATTTGGGGTGCGTTTGGTGATCTCGAAGCCTCACTATGATGAAGGATGTACTTTGTGTTTGCTCCTCTGTTTACATTTGGTTTCTGTATTGACAATGGCCTTCTAGTTCTGTTCATGTCAGTCGTAATGGGAATTAAATTTCCTTGATTTTAAAGTTACGATCTTGATTCGTGAGATTCTACTTGTGCTACGGTTTCTATGATGAATTTCTTTTTATTTTTTTCTTTCTTTCGCTAACAAAGGTGGCGCCTTGTGATTGTTCCCTTGTTGAGCTTTGTAGCTTCAATAGTAATGGACAGCGACAAGTCACCAGTTCCTAGTGGAGGGGGAAGCGGAGGTAATGCCGGTAGCTTGCCACCCCCGTCCTCCCGGTATGCCTCTTTTGGCTCGCCTTCAGGCACTTTTGGATTTGTGGGCGATTCCTCGGCCTCTTCCCCCTCTCAGGGACCTCTGGAATCTGGCCAATTTGGAAACACTGTGCCTCCTGATGCTGGTCGCTTCAGTTATGATCTCAGTCGGATGCCTGATTTCCCTCCAAAAAATTCTGGCCACCGTCGAGCCCACTCGGAAATCATCTGCCTCCCAGATGATATTAGCTTTGACAGCGACCTTGGTGTCGTGGGGTCCCACGATGGGCCAACTCTATCTGATGACACTGAGGAGGACCCCGTTTCCATGTACATGGATGTGGAAAAGTTCAGTTCTGGCGCGACCTCTGCTGGTCAGTCCGTCGGCGAGTCATTGAAGCCTGCATTATCTCCTGGTCAAGCTCTTCCTCAGGGTGATAGCCAGGGATCAGGTTCTAGTGAGAGGCCAAAAATACGACATCTGCATAGTCAATCTCTAGATGGTTCTGGTGGAATCAACCCTGAGCTCCTGGTTGGTGAAGGGCTACTATCTGTTGAAGCAAAGAAGGCTATGTCTGATGCAAAACTTGCTGAACTGGCTCTTGTTGATCCAAAGCGTGCAAAGAGGTTTTCCATACTAAACCAAGTCTTTTTCTCCTTTAATTTAGTAAGCTTGTTACATGTTCATTTATAGTTTTAGTGTTGCAATTGCATCAAAAAATTTACTCACGTTTCATTAAATTTTTCCTGTCCATTGTCCTAGAGATTAGTCATTTCATATATAGACATATTCCTGATTCTTGGTGCAAAGAAAATGTGATTCTTCAACAACTAAGCCATTAACCATTACTAGGAAATGACAACTCCCACTCAAACTGTTAATTTAAATACTAACTACTTGATTTTGGACGCATCCAAAGTTATTTTTACGTTGCTGTGTTTAAAAGATTTCATTTTCTTCTTATTTACTCGCATAGGGTTCTGCTACATACTTTACTATACAACAATTTCTGAAAGCTTTTTGTATAATTTCACTTTTTATCTTCTTCATGCAAAGAAGAATGATCTTTTTTCTCATTAATTGTCTAGTCCTTGACCTTGAGGTTAGAAACTTTGAGACCAGTTTAGATTCACTTCTTTTACCATTTAAAATTGTTTATGGTTTTATAATATTGGTTTTATTGTATTAATTCAATATGCATGTAGCTTCTTGTTGCTTGTCATATTATTGACTGGTTAAATTGATATTTATCTAACACAACCTAGCACTTTCAGATGACCATGAGAGTGAACCAGTTTAACTCTCATTAGTGCTTAATGTTCTTGCTGACATCTTCAAGTTGCATATAAAATTGTGACAGCTTGATTAACTCATCCTCAAATTTATTTAGTACATGTGCTTGCATTGGTAGTAATTCTTGAAGTATTCGTTTAGTTAAGTTGATGTTTGATGTGGGTGATAGAATCACCATGGAGATTTAGGAAAAGGGTGATAGAACCAAAATGGTAATTCAGTGCAAAATGATTTACCATCCTCTTGTTTGCTATTCCATATCAAGTATAACATATCAAGATTACTAAATGACTAACCTGGTTGGAACTTCAGAAGGATGAAAGATGAATGCTAAATAACATATTGCTTTTACATAGATACAATGTTTTTAATACTGGTACGAGCTGTCCAGTATTTCCAACATATACTGGCTTAACCATATTACCAATGAGCAAATAGATTGTATATCAATGCACCAATATTTTAAATCTTATCTAAGATAGATGTCAAAAGCATAAAGATTGGTACATCATATTGTAATAACTCATTCAAATACTTAGTGCCGGTCCATACCGGACAAAATCAAGCAAGAGGAGGAGGAGAAAGAAGAGGAAGAAGGAGAGCCGAATGCCATGCATGCCTTCGCTTACCACACATGTGTGACGAGAAGCTCTTGGCTCTCGCATCTCCTTCATCTTCTGCTACAAGGCGGAAGAGGTGGATGCATGCACGGTGGAAGCTCTCACACGACCTTCTTTTGCTTCGTTGTGGAAGTTTGTGAGCACTTCTGCTCCGCTTTAGGTCCATGTCAAGGTATTAAATACCAGTACCAATCCATAGTTAGTATTGCATATATATATACATATATATATATGTATATACATATGTATATACATATATATATATGTATATACATATGTATATACATATATATATATGTATATACATATGTATATACATATGTATATACATATATATATATGTATATACATATGTATATACATATATATATATGTATATACATATGTATATACATATATATATATGTATATACATATGTATATACATATATACATATGTATATACATATATATATATGTATATATATATATATATATATATGCGAGAGCCGAATGCCATGCATGCCTTCGCTTACCACACATGTGTGACGAGAAGCTCTTGGCTCTCGCATCTCCTTCATCTTCTGCTACAAGGCGGAAGAGGTGGATGCATGCACGGTGGAAGCTCTCACACGACCTTCTTTTGCTTCGTTGTGGAAGTTTGTGAGCACTTCTGCTCCGCTTTAGGTCCATGTCAAGGTATTAAATACCAGTACCAATCCATAGTTAGTATTGCATATATATATACATATATACATATGTATATACATATATACATACGTATATACATACGTACATACATACGTACATACGTATATACATACGTACATACGTATGTACGTACGTACGTACATACGTATGTACACGTACGTACGTACATACGTATGTACGTACATACGTACGTACGTACGTACGTACGTACATACGTACGTACGTACATACGTACGTACATACGTATGTACGTACGTACATATATATATATATATATATATGTACGTACGTACATATATATATATATATATATATATGTACATACATATGTACATATATATGTATACATATATATGTACATACATATATACATACATATGTACATACATATATACATATATATGTACATACATATATACATACATATATACATATATATGTACATACATATATACATATATATATATACATATATATGTACATACATATATACATATATATGTACATACATATATACATATATATATATACATATATATGTACATACATATATACATATATATATATACATATATATGTACATACATATATACATATATATATATACATATATATGTACATACATATATACATATATATATATACATATATATGTACATACATATATACATATATATATATACATATATATGTACATACATATATACATATATATATATACATATATATGTACATACATATATACATATATATATATACATATATATGTACATACATATATACATATATATATATACATATATATGTACATACATATATACATATATATATATACATATATATGTACATACATATATACATATATATATAGTACCGCCCGGTACCAAGAAATACTAACCAGTACCATGTGTTGGTACCGATGGTACCGACTAGTACATACCAGTATTAGTATGGACCGATACCTGATCGATTTTTTAAACCTTAGACCTTAGATTGGTGCAAACCAACTGTACTGTTAGAATATGTAATAGTTATTAGGGTTAATTTGGTCATATTAGTCTATTAGGGTTTATGTACTAAACCTCTATATATAGAGGTGGTTTCTATTGTGTAAGGGATTCCAAGATTAATACAATGTAGCCCTTAGGGCTTCCTTTCCTCTCTCCCTCTCTCTCTCATTTCTTCTAACATGGTATCAGAGGGGGTTTCCTCTATACGCCGCCGCCTCCCAATCTTCTTCCACCTCTTTTCGCTCGCCATTCTTCACGCTCGCCTCCAGAAATCGTCACGCTGAAGAAGGCGGAAGCATCCGCCTCTTCCGATTTTGCCGCTGAAGAGGGAGCCATCCCGAAGACCATCTCCACTCCAGCGCTACGTTCGTCGCCTCTTCCACTAGCTTCGTATCCCGCTGCAGCTCCTTTGTTCCGCTTCCAGATTTGGCGGCGCGCCTCTTCCCGTTAGCCTTTGCATCTCCGGCGTCGCCAGCCTTCTTCTTCTTCAGATCCAGTTGCTGCCGCCATCGGAACCGAACATGTCGTCGTAGAACCCTTCCTCTGTCGTCGCCATGTCGCCAGCAGCCTTCGCTCCATCAAGTTCCTTCCAGAATGACTCACAGCGACCAGGAGCCTGACCTCTCTTTGAAGCTGGACACCGACTCCTACGAGTACCGCTGCACTACTCGCCTCCATCACTGATCAGAACCGAGCTTGACCTCTCCCTTGCCCCATTCCGCGGAGGCGTCGTCGCGTTTCCGACCTGGTGCGATTCTTCTAGCGTGTTCCTGTAAGTCCTGCCTTCCCCTGGTTTTCATCGCGGCCGGATTTCTTGCCGTCGACGGGGACGGATCTGATAAAGGACTTGGATTTTCGGTTCCTGGCTTTTTCTGGATTTCTATTTCCGGGAGTTCTTCTTGCTCTTCCGCTTCACCTTCGTCCGTCGTCGCCATTGACGAACGCGGGGACGCGGCGGGTTTTCTTCCGTCGTTTTCTGGTTTCGGATTCTCCCGGCTGCTTCTACCCGCCGACTTTCTCCTACCTCCTGGTCATTCATCAGAGCTTTGGTGGACGGAGCTCGAACGTGTATTCTTCCTCCTGGACTTCCGCTACTTTTTTCTACGGGCTGCGTTCTCTGGGCTGTGAAGCTACGGGCTTCTGCTGTTAGCCCAGCTTCAGTTGGGTCACACAAAAAAAAAAAAAAAAAAAAAAAAAACTAAACCTGGGCATGCCTACGTGCAGCTGCTTGTTATTTTCTACTGCCTGCGTGTAGTATCTCTACAAATTATCTCTACAAGCTGGAACAAGCTTTTATACAGGTCTTCTACAAGCTGATCGCTCTTTACAACACCTTACGTCGCTCTCTACGACAACTGATCGCTCTTCACGACGCCTTACGTCGCTCTCTACGACAGTTGATCGCTCTTCACGACGCCTTATGTTGCTCTCTACGACAGCTTACTTGTGACCTGTGTTATTGTCTTCTTCTTGTTCTTGTCTTTTGAATTAGGTTGTTATTTCTCTATTATGTGCAAGCTGGAGTATGTTCCAGCTTGAGGGGGAGTGTTAGAATATGTAATAGTTATTAGGGTTAATTTGGTCATATTAGTCTATTAGGGTTTATGTACTAAACCTCTATATATAGAGGTGGTTTCTATTGTGTAAGGGATTCCAAGATTAATACAATGTAGCCCTTAGGGCTTCCTTTCCTCTCTCCCTCTCTCTCTCATTTCTTCTCGATTTTTTAAACCTTAGACCTTAGATTGGTGCAAACCAACTGTACCACCTAGTTGACTAGTTTTTAAAATGTGGTGTGGTTGCGGTATATTGATCAGTACACTAGCTAAAACCAGTATTTTAAACATGGCGTAGATATACCAAGCAATTAGTCCAACAACTAGGTTCAAAAGGAAAAAAAAATAGATTTCAGGTGAATAAGAATTATGCAATGATACATGACAACTCAATCCATCTATCATGTCTACATTCTCTTCTTTCCATGCCTTCAAGCTCTCGCATGTCCTTTTGCTCTGTTGCAGAAGCTCTGGAGCAACTTCCTCCTCCACCTTCTTCTTCTACTCCATTATGCTACAAGTCCATATATCGGTCTCTGCTTGTATTAGCACAAACTGATAACAAGCAATTAATCAAACAAATAGGTTCAAAAGAAAAAAAAAATCAAATTTCAGATGGATAAGATATATGTAATGATACATGAAAACTTTTGTGCTCCACTTTTTTCTTCCATCCATCTATCATATCTACTTTCTTTAGCCTCCATGCATTCTTCTTTTTTATGCCTTCAAGCTCTTGTATATAGGGATGGCAGGTGGGTAGTGTTTTACTGGGTACCTGGCCTACCCGAACCCGTTTATAAGTAATTGGGTTCGGTTTGGGTATGGGTAGTATCTGTGCTACCGGAGTCGGGCTCGGGTGGGGTTCAGGTAGCATAGAATGGATATCCACTACCCAAACCCGGTTTTATATTAATCAGGTTGGCAGATATCCGTTGTACCCTACCTGAAATTTAGCTATTATTAGGGTTTTTATAAGGTCGGGTTACCCGAATTTTATTCGGGTAACCACATATAGGTTAAAATTTAATAGGATCGGTATTTAAGTCGGGTATTTATAGAGTTTGAGTATTAAATAGGTATTTAAATTTTTAATAGGGTAGGGTTGGGTAAAGGTCCTAAAAAAGGTAGTTATTCGGGTATGGGTGGTAGAAAAATTATTCAGGTTCGGGTATAAGTAGTATGAAAAATGCGGATACCCTACCTGCTATCCCAACTTGTATATCATTCATCTTCTTTTGCTCTACAGTAGTAGCTCATGTGCAACTTCCTTCCTCTTTCTTTTTCTCCTCCTCTTATGTTCTTCTTCTGATCTTCTTGGTTGCCGGTCCATGTATCAGTCCCTACCCAGATCGGTATGAACTAGTCATATTGCCTGATATGGACTAATTTTTAAAACATGTATGTTGGACAATGTTTCGGAACACTTGTATGGAACCAAAAAGTATATCAAAACACTACTATGGTATATTGAATCATTATGTTCCATGCCAAGATCACCAGCTAAAATTGGTATTTTATGTTTAGGAATTGAGGGGGAATATCAAAAATGATGAATAATGCAGTAGAAAATTACAAAACTTATTCCTTAGAGGATCTTTGTGAGAAAACAAAGAATCAAATAGTGTGATACCTTTGTTGCGGGCCTAGAGAAGTCAATTGAATATGATGTAGACACATAATCATCCACCCTCTATTGGTATCCATATGATGATGGTCTTAAAGTCATCCCACTCCAATGGCTGTTAACCTCGAGAGAAGGGATCATGGTTGGAAGTTCTTCCTTGAAGCTTTCGACCAAGGAAGAGGAGAGGTGGCAGTGGTATAGAGAAAAGAGGGAGCAAGGTAAATAGCTAGGGTTAGCAATACATTATATTAGTCTATGCACTTGTCCCCTTGCCTACTTATTTATGAGTAGTGAACTGGGCCATTTTGGCCTAGGCACCTTTTGTATGGCCTATCGCCCTAGTGCCTTAGACATGGTGACACCTTGCTGAGGACCTTAAGTCAAATGATCAATGCACTTTTGTAGTTAATGAGATTAACTTGTTGATATTCAAGTTAATAACTCATGGTGGGTCGGTCTTGTATACCTATTACCAATGTATCCATATATATGCATTAATGGTTATGCACTCAAGCAGCCTATATACTAGTCTCATATATACTAAAGCTATTCCTTTTTACTATGGTGCCTTGACTGGGGGCTCAAGAGTGAGATTTCAATCTCTAAGAACTTATTATGTAATCCAAACAACAACATAGGAGTAGCAATACACATATAACGATAATGCCTTTTATTCAATTTGTGAATTATGATACAATCTGTGGGGTCATTTTCGTTACATTGGGAATGTATTATGACCGTTTCAAATCCACCTTAAATTAATAAGGCTTTTTATTAAATGGGTTCTGGCTTCCAATGAGCGCAAGCGCTCATTGTTAATTACCCCTAAAATTAGGGAACCTTTGATTAAGAGATCTATAATACGCAACAAGATAAGAGCGATAATCAGGTGATGTCACTTATAAATTTCATTCATAAATTTAACTTGACGTGATACATATTTCGACATGATAAGAGGAAAAGAGTATTCATCAAGATGGGCAGTTTGTGTTCATCGGACTTTAGTCTTGTAATGGCGTGTCGGGTAATATCCGGCCCAGGCAGTACAACGTTATATCGAGGAGCTACGCCCCGATGGTGAACATCGACGTACGCACCTCCCAAACGATATCCCATCATAATACATTAAGGCGCATTGGATATTAGACTGGAAAGATCACCCGGCCTTGATGGCGCGTTGGATGATTTGACTTGAAATTTTGTCCGGCCTTGTGGCGTGTTGGATAATTTGGATTTGGAGTTTATCCGGCCTTACGGCGTGATGGATAATTTGATTTGAAATTTATCCGGCCTTGCGGCGTATTGGATAATTTGGTTTGGAACTTATCCGGCCTTGCGGCGTGGTGGATAATTTGATTTGGAAATTTATCCGGCCTCGCGGCATGATGGATAATTTAATTTGGGAATTTATCCGGCCTTGCGGCGTGATGGATAATTTGATTTGGAAATTTATCCGGCCTTGCGGCGTGATGGATAATTGAATTTGGAAATTTATCCGGCCTTGCGGCGTGATGGATAATTGAATTTGGAAATTTATCCGGCCTTGCGGCGTGATGGATAATTTGATTTGGAAATTTATTTCAGCCTTAACGAACGCAACGTCATATTGAGGAGCTACGCCCCGACGATAAACGTCGACGTACGCACCTCCCAAACAATATTTCTTCGCGATGCGGTAGGGCTTTCGGTACGTGGGATATTTAATTCTGGAAACATTTTAATTGTTTTATTTTGGAATTGGCATTTGGCTAGACGCGGCCTCGGGCCAGGTTCAAATCATTTAACAAAGTGGTTAGACATAGCATCGAGCTAGTTTTGAATCACTTAGCGAGGTGGCCAGACACCAGCTAAACATCATTCTGGCATCACGTTATTTATTTATCTATTTCTTCTCTTTCTTTTTATTAATTTTTATTTTAGAAGAGTAAAGTTACTCTTCCCGTCGTACAAACTTGCTCGCCAATTCTCCCTCGTGTGCGATTTCACCGTCTTCGAAGGGGAACTTGTGCAGGGTTCGGCGAGGGAATCGCCGAGCAGGTCCGTTGAAGAAGGGGATGGTGTTCGTCTGCTCTGAAGGCAGTGGCGACTCGCGGCGTCGTCTCAGGCGACACGGTTTTGCTAGAACGGAAGGCGCGTTTGGCGGTCGGAAACCTAGGGGAGATTATGGTGCCGCCTTGACCGGCTGAGACTTGTGCCGATGATGTTGAAGTTTTGCCGTCGTACAGCTTCGGTCGAGCTAGAGGGAGTGACCAGAAAGAGCAAATTTTTCACCTGTTTCCTTTCCAGGTTCCTATCATCCCCTGTCAGAATTTTAGAATTTTTTTGCTCTCGTTTGTGTCCTTGGCTATTTCGTCTTCTCTTTTTTTTTACCTCCTTTTGCTTCACGCATCTTTTGGGCTCTTAATCTTTTCTTCGGTAACACTATATTCCCTTCTGTGGATTTATTCCTATCTTTGTTCCCCTTCTCATCGGTTTTAGCAGCAATTTCTCGACGAGATTCCAATATTTGTCAGAGTTCTGCGGTTTTTGGTTCAAAAAGAATTGTTTGTATCGCAGCGAAGGCAGAGCGAGAAGACAAAAGTTTAATCACGTATTTGTCCCCTTCGCATTTTATCTGGATCATTTTCGACGTATTTTATCTCCCTCACTTCAGCTTCCCTCTCGCTTCTGATTTGAGTTACAAGTGAATTGGGACTTCTGTACATCTTCTTCATGGCATTTATAGCAGGTTTCTTTTTGGGTTCTTATCAGCCTCTGCCAGCTTTAAAACTTCTCTTCTTTTTATCTTCTTTCCTCAGTATTTCCCCTCGTTTCTGATCAACTCCGTTGTTCTTTGGCCCTAAACAGTGGGATCTCCGGCACATGGCGGCGTCCGGCGGTTCTCATCAGGCAGAGAAAGGGGGGGCAACTGCTTGGTTCTCCAGCCTGGAATTTGAGGCAAGGTTGCTGGAAGCCTGGAAGAGGCGAAGATCCTGAAGGCGACTAGCAGGTACTCGTTCCCATATCTTTCTCAATGTCGGTTTTTTATTATTTATTATTTCGATGCGAATTTCCTCGATTTGGACTTCTCGTTGCTCGATATTGTCTTCTGACCCGTGATTCTCCTCCTTTTGTTGTCGTTGAGAGTTTTCTTTTATTTTATTTATTTTTATCTTTTATTCTTTCCTGCCGCTCTTCTTAGTCTTCCTCTTCTTCCTTCCTCCCTTTTTAGAAATCCGACGCTTTTTTTTAACCCGCAGCCTCTTGCATCATTTCCTTTCCTTTCAGCATCTCTCTCTTTTTGTATTCAGCGTAGTGCATCTCTCTCCCCTTTACTTCATTCGGCATCTCCTCTTCCTCTACCCATCTTACGCATCACCTCCTCTACTCATCTCGCCATTTTTACCCTCCAGCGTTTCTGTATTTTTTAGCGTTTCTGCATTTTTTACTTTTGCCTAGCTTCTCTTGTTTCCAGGGTATCCCATTTTTTTAGCTTTCAGTCGTCTTCTCTCCTCTCTCGTAGCTCCGCAGGATGCTCAGTGCATCTTGGGCCTCAGAAACAAAAGAAATGGTGCGTATGTGCTTCTTGTGATGCCAGGGCACTTAGTGTGCCCATGAAGCCTACGAAATCCAAGCGATCGAAAAAGAAATGGTGTGGGCATTTTCGTGCTGCCAGGTTGCTTAGTGCAACCATGAGGCCTAAGAAATCCGATCGAAAAGGAAATTTTCCTTCATTACCTTCTTCTTGCAGCTTCTCCTTTTCTTTGCGCTTTCTCTCCTTGCAGCAGCCGTCTATCCTCCCTTCTTTTTTGTTGCGACCCTTCTCTTATAAGGTTTCAGCCAGCCCCTCACAGCTGTCTTCACCCTTTTTTTATTTCGCGCTTCTTCCATTTCTGCCAACTGTGGCGGCCACTTTTCTCTTCTCCAGCACTTGTCCCCTCATCTTTTTGGGCTGGTGCCGAATGATGACTCTTTTTGTTGCACATTTGGCGTGTTTCAGTTTTTTTTGCTTCTGCTCTGTGTTGGGCAATTTCCGATCCTTCTTAAAAAAATTTATTTTACTCTCATTTTCTTTTCTTTTGTCTCTTGCGAAGATGGTTTCGAATTAGGGTCCCTTTGTCTTCTTTCCAACGTTAGGAAATTCTTATTTTTCTTAGGAGGCTCTGGCACTTCTTTTTCTCCTTGGAAATTTTATTGCCACCAACGCCTTTGTCTTTTCTTATGAGTTGCTATTCTTCTCATTTATTTTCTGCTACATTATTTCCTTGTAGATGCCTTGCCTTATTAGGAGGGGTGCATTTGTTTATTTTTATCAGTTTGCTCTGCCGCAAATGCCCTTCATTTTTTCCTTGAAATGCTAGCTCATGCCAGATTTTCTTTTTGATCCAATTTTAATACATTTCCAACTTTGTTAAGTCAAAATCAATTTCAACTTAATTTCGTCAAAGGTTGACCACCAATCTTAATGTCATTTGAACGCTTCAAATTTTCTACATGGAGACTGGACCTACATTGTGCATCCCCTCTGTCAAACTTTTGCGTTTTGCTCGATATGTCATCTGGCTTCAGGAAAGTATTTGAAGGAAATGTTACTTAGCTGAAAGTAGTCACTACCAGGTCCTTCCATTCACCAATATAGTTCCACTGTTCGGTTGCACTCTCATACACAGATGGGACCCATTGTCCCCCCCCCCCCTTTTTTTTTTACGCATCATCTAACAATTTTTATTGCTTGCTTCCTCTACTAATTTTCTTCTTGCCTTTTAAGCAAACCTCGTCTTCATAGTAATAAGACTCCCACAGGGCTTTCGAATTTCTCTGCGATCTCAGTAGCATGTATATTGAGCATGTGTATTGGGCAACCTACTCTCCTTGTAGGGCCGAAAAAGTGATTTTGTGGCTCAACACAATCATAGTTTAAAAAATTGGCCTATGTCAGGTGGTATAGCTAGGTTTATATTGGTTCGATTATGGACTAGTATCGGTATCTTTGGTACTAATGACACTACTGGATGTCGGTACCAATTAGTACATACCGGTTCAACAATGAACCGGTATACTAGTTCGAACTAATACCTTAAACCTTGGGTATAATATACAAGCAAGACTATCACTTGGATATATACATTAATAATCTCTTACTTATACTAATCGCTACTCAAGTATTTTAGTCCTATATCTCTAGTATGACTATCAAGTTATTACTCTGCCAAAGGCTTTGTTAGCAGGTTTGCTAAATTGTTATTTGTGTGTATTTTGTAAATCGTCATGTCACCTATATAAATTATTTCTCTAATTAAGTGATATCGCCGAAGTGCATGTTTGAATTATGGGTGAGACTTTAGTTCCTTGGCTTATGCAATTGCTTCATTATTATAACAAAAGAGCTCAATGGGACCCACTAGACTTGGTAAAAATTGGCATGACTTGACTCAACAAGAAGTTAGGCAGGTTTAGGCTAGCCATAATCGCGTTCAGAACCTATTTATAACCCGAGATTAATCTGGTCGTGTCGGGCTGTAAAAGGGTGGACTTGCTTAACCCAATTACATTATATATTTTTATATCAAAATATCCAAATCTAAATACCCCACCTCACCCCCCCCCCCCTCTCATCTCCCCCCTTCTATTGTCTCCCTCCCTCTCTCAACTCTCCCATCCATGTTTGCCCACCCCTCCCTCTATCCCTTGGCTCCCCCAGCCCCCCTTGCCTTACCCTCCCTCTCTCTCAACTCAGTGCTCCCTATTTGTCATCCTTTGGCTCACCCTTCTCATCGAGCCGCTCTCGTGCCCCCTCCCTTCCTCTCTCTCTTTGCACCCCCCTCCCTATATATCACCCTCTCTCTCATTTATTGCCCTCCCTCCCTCTCTCATATGTTGCCCCTCTCTCAACCCAAAGGGTTGGGTCGCTGGGTTGAGAGAGATTTTGGCCCTGTGCCTTTTATAGGCATGGACAACTAAAAGTGGAGACATCGGGGTGTTTGTGGCTTTTCGGCTGTGGGAGAGTTGCTAGAGGAGAGCAACTTTCCCTATCCGCTGTATTTTCTAGTCACGTGCGCTACACATGTAGTGTCTCCGTTGTATTTCTAGTCACGTTCACTGCACATGCGACGACCCCCCTCCTTGCTGCTCGCACAACTCTGCCTCTAGTCGCCCTGCTACCCTCCCTTCTCTTCTTCGCCTTGCCATCTTCCCTCCCCTTATCTGCCCTCACCGCCGCTTTTCTCTTGTCCGCACCCACTGCTTCGGCACCCCCTCTGCTTGTCCGCCCTCACTACTCCTTATCTATTTGCCTTTGGCCGCCCCTTCTCTTGTTCATGCACCGCTAACCCCCACCCCTGCCACCCGCTTCCCTGTCCGCGTTAGTGAGGCAATCCTCACCCCTTTCCTGTTCATCATCGGCCCCCTCGCCCCCCTTAACCCTAATTTTTACATTATTTATTTTTGTTTACCTATTTTAATTATTTATTTAAATTATCATTTTAATTATTTTTACATTATTATTTAAATTATTTTTAATTTATTATTTTAATTATTTTAAGTTATTAGGTAAAATATTTTAACATCACAATATTTTTGTTTCGTTGGCCAGCATAGCAATTTACCCAAAAACCTTATAACTTTTTCTTTAAAAAATAACTAGCAATTCTCTAATTAGCAAAAGCTATAAGTGCTGGTAGCCCCAAACTGGCCCTTTGACTATTAGGCTCAAACTACAAGCAATTTGTCTATTTTGACTATTTGTCCATTTCTTAAATATATCTGCCATACTTAATCTGAATCCAGACTATCTCTTGCTTCAGATAAGTAATTCTATTACCAAACTTTTCCGCTTCTATCATATCCTGACTAATCTTGAATTCCATTGTATTGGTTAGATTCCTTGTACAAAGAAATGTCTAGAAGACAACAAACTATTATGCACTTGTACATTTTGTTTTCACAAGTGTAAATTATGCATAAATTTTACTCAAAGTTTTAAATTGGTACACAATTTTTTTATATATTGTGTACACTAACTTTTAATGGAATGCTTATACAGCTTACAAATGATAGAACTAAAAAAGGTTTGTGTGCCAATTTGAAACTTGGAGTAAATTTATATACCGTTTGGTAATTTGCCCTTTTTCAGATGATAGAAAGACTTGTATCACCTTGAATGCACCAACATTCATGGTAATGAATGAATTGTTGAACTCATGAATTGGTTGATTGGCATTATGTTCCCAAATCATTTTGTTCTCTATCAATCAAGTAATACCTTTATAAGCAGTTAAAATCCTTATCCAATTTATCTGGCATTACAAAAGTCATGGTAACATAAAATAATTTGGATAATACAGTTAATACCAGCACAAGATTATCCTTTAAATGCTAGAAGTTTACATGGATATTTTAATTTTAATGAAGAGGGACTTTTGACCATGTCTTTATGGCATCTCAAAGAACTTGAGAATGCCTATTCAAATCTCTCACCACTGTAAAATATATAATGCATATTTTTATTGCAAACATGTAATGCGTTTGTTGCATTAATAGCTAGTCTTATCAATTGTGTCTATATGAACCTCTATACGCGTGCACTTGCTCCTGGCAATTGTATGTTTGTTTATGGTATAATACCGAGAGAACTATAACATTAATGATAAATAGTGTCCCTGAAACATTTTCACTATCCGCTAACCATTCTTAGTTACAAGTTCATCAATGATATTTAAGTCAGAGAAACTAACATATACTTTTGCAAGATTTTGTGGCCTATATTCTCTCAAAATCTTTATTTAGATATTAATTCTGTGAATTTCTTCTGAAAAGTCTACTAATCATATCTATTCATCTTGGATACTTTATTGTAGTTTGTCATATTACATATAGATGTTTGCTTCAGGAAGCACACACTTATCTAGAAGTGATTCAGTACCAAATGGTATTAGCTTCCTTACTGTTGCTCCTCTCACAATAGTGTTCTATTCTTATCTATCACAATGGCACAAAATTGATGATCTTTACATAGTGATATTCTCTTTTCTCATCTTTCCAGCTATTTATCATTTAAGCCTGAACAATTTGAAGGAGCTCAGACAATGATAATGATGTTCTCTAAGGAAAAAGGTTTCTTTTGCTATGTTCTTCTTGCCCTCTCTTTCTGTGCCTAACATTTAAGCACTTCTTGTTCAATACTTCAATGTTCAAATGCAAGTATAGAATTCAGTCTCATTCCATACAAGGAGGTACGCTTGATACATATTAGTTTGGTGGTTTACCAATTTCCAGTACATTTGTGTTGACACCATGGGCGTCATTGACACTATTGAGGCTGGTGTCAATATCTTAGTATGCAAGACTGTAGATAAAATTGCTACAAGTACTAGTTTCATACAAATACACATATTCCAATATGTGTAAAACTGGAGTATATTGATTTCCGCATACAAGACTGTAATTTACTTGTATTTTGATTAGAAGCCCTAAGGTATCAAGGTTTTGAGTGTGAAAGATGCTTGCCTAGGTGCTCGTTTAAGAAAAGCAAGGTAAATATTTGAACTATATCTGTGTGAATATATCTAACAAATTTTCAATGATTGCTCACAAACATTCCAGATAAAACTGAAACTAACTTCAAATATATATCATTGTTTCAATGTAATTTAAATTTCAATATTATTTGAAAAGATAGGAATACAATTTTTTGCAATCTAACAAAATTTCAATGCTTGCTCACAAACATTCTAGATAAAACTGAAACTAACTTCAAATATATATCATTGTTTCAATGTAATTTAAATTTCAATATTATTTGAAAAGATAGGAATACAACTTTTGCAATCTAGACAACCTTATTTTATTCATAGAAAAATATTATCATATCATAATGATAATATCACAGTATCATATTATTGCGCATTACAATTAAAAAATTTTAAAAAATGAAAGCACATCATGCATAATAGTCAAGACGTTTTAGAACAACATGATGATTATCTACAACCTCAGCACCTTTTTTTTTATTATTGTTCCATCAGTTTGGAGTCATAAAAAAAGAATAACTAGCACACACAAGTGTTCTTGAGATTCCAACACATCCAGTTTTTTAGGTGATATACTTGTGCATGGCTACCTTTTTTTGTGCTTAGGCATGTTCGTATTTGATGAAGAAGATGGATTTAACTATGAATCTTTTGTTTCAAGTTTTGTTATTCTACTCCATTTCATCTTGGAATCTCATTATTTAATGGGTGGAAGATTGAATGCCACCTCAACTTCACCACACATTCATATTTCTCTCTTAGGTTCAATTAGTGAATGCCGTATTTGTTATTGATGTTGCACTCTCGAAGCTTTCTCGGTTGTTGCTATTGATTTTTAACTCCATGGTAGTCCTCACCACTCATTTGCCACTTGTTACGGGAACTATCATTTGATCATTGAAACTACTGCATGTTCTCAATGTTTGGTTATGATGAAAATTCTGCACCCCACGGACATCATGTTCTTGACTTTTTTGTGAGTTATGCTGGCTATCCTCTAACTTTGGAATGCGAAATGACTCACCTCTTTAATAACTTATGATATTAGTATACATTCATTTAAAGTTAGATTTAAATTGTTTAAGTTGAATTAGTTTTGCTCAAAGTTAAATGAATAAACTATTTAATGATAACTATTAGCCATTTAAGTTTTCCTAGATTTAATTTAAAGAATTAAATGGTAATATAATTATATATAATTATTTTGAGACTTTAATTTAAATTATTTAAGTTATTTTTCGTGTCACAGAAAAACAACTATGTACAATTTTATTTTTTTTGTAGATAGGCAAGTAATTAGTGAAGGTGGGATTTGATCCCAAGACCTTGTTATTAACTAAGGGCTTTACTACTTGGACTAAAGGACAACTAAATCCTAACTCCTTGTTATACAATTTTAGTTTCTCATTGCATGCATGAAATCATTTTTTTTTAAAAAAAAATAAACTACTTTTGTATGAAAAAAAAATTCTTATTGTTTTTATTTTCATTAATTTTCTATTTTGATTATGCAGAATGAATGCAATAGATATAGCTTATATCTCATTCTTTGGAGCCAATTGCAATTGCATTTTCAGCCTTCTAGGCTTGAGTTGCAAGTCAAGTGTTGCAAGTGATTCAAGTGCAATCATTGAATGCTTGCAAGTCTATTCGCTGCGAATAGCCCCATTGTAGGCACATTTGGAGGCTTCTAAATGTTTGAAAAACTAGTTTGCATTCGTATCGGTATCTACTAAGTACTGTATATATAAGTATATATATATATATATATATATATATATATATATATATATATTGGTTTAATTAAAACCAAGGTACACTGAGTTGGCATGTATTGGTTTATATTAGTATTGTACGATACACTGGTATGAATTGTTTTTAAGTCTAACCTAGGTGTTAGAGTCCTAAAGCAACTTAATGCGGTGTAAGCCATAATTATCATATCAGTGTTATTGGGTAAGTGGCTAATAGAATATATGGTAGTGGATTAGTGGGATAGTGAACATTAGATCATGTTAGTTTTAATATATTGTTATTATTTTTTATAAAAGCCTATTTGACAACTTAAGTCTTTTTTAAAAAGGTAATTATGCTTGATGAATTGAATATTACATGGTATTTTTCTGTCCCTTTCAAGTCTCCTTAACAAGTATGGTCCTTCTCTTTCTACCTCTTCTAGTATGGTTCTTCCCTCTCTCCCTTTCTCTCTCTTTGCTCTTTTGTATCAAGTGGTATTATACCTATGTTTGCCCACCTCTCCCATGCCCCACATTTCCATCTCTACCACTCTAATCTTTTGGCAATGCTTTGCCATGTTCCTATGCTCTTGTCTATTATTGCACATCCGCACCCCCTGCAACACACCACAATGACCCACTTTGTACACCCTTGCTCCCTAATACCTTTTTTCCTAGCACCCACTCAACCTTTGGCCCATTGTTACAATGCGACAATGCCTTGCCATGTTTGCTCACCTCTAAAGGCCTATGTTTGCCCATCTCTCTCATGCCCCACATTTCCATCTTTACCACTCTAATCTTTTGGCAATGCCTTGCCTTGGTCCCATGCTCGGTCCACAATAATGATCACTCCTTTGTTCATAGTCTATTGTCACTTGCTCTTGCATATCTGCAACCCCCTCTACATGTAGCACACCACAATGACCTACTATGTACACCCTTGCTCCCTTCTACTTTTTTCCTAACACCCACTCAACCTTTGGCCCATTGTTACAATTGCCTGATGTCATTGTTGTTTGTCTTTATCGAATAAGCAAGGGAGGAAAAGGTGCTTCATGTGAGCAATAGGTGTAGAGAAGGAAAGAAAGAGCTTAGGAGTGCATGGACTAGGACAACATTCTATTTGTTCTTGTCTGTTTGTCATTGTCATTGGCCCATCTACTAAAAGCAACAACTTCTTTACCACAACAGAAGCACTAGCACAATGCCAATGTATAAAAAACTAGTGCAACCTCGTACTACTCCATATGGGTGGTACATACTAGTCTGATTAATATCAATTATACTTGAATGTATATATACTAACCAATATCATGGTATCAATTGCCATGGAAGAGTTTTCTGTTCAAAGTTATGAACTTTGTTCACAGTCTATAGCGGTAATGGATGTAGAGGTGCTGTTGTCCTTGCAGGCAGCTTCCTTGATGAACTCATGAATGAGGAACAAGGTGCTCGACATAACTATAGGGCATTATTGTGGAGGTGGTGTAAATAGTGCATGATAACCTTCTTAAAGTACCCAAGGTTGTACTTGTCGAAGAGAATGTGGTGGAAGCAGCTTCCTATGTTTCATGTGCTTAAAGATATGGCTGTGAGTTACACTCATATGTCTATACTTTAGTTCTTGAGCATAGTATCATGGTGGCGAGTGTCAGTTCATCTCCTCTAGGGTTAAGGATTCTAAATTGGGTAGCATAGATCACCAAGTAGGTTTCTACATCTTTGTTGAGAATGAACCCTGCTTCCACCACAC
This sequence comes from Costus lasius, assembly GCA_027563935.2. Lineage (NCBI taxonomy): Eukaryota > Viridiplantae > Streptophyta > Magnoliopsida > Zingiberales > Costaceae > Costus > Costus lasius. The sequence continues at coordinate 21,947,234 of CM050446.2, read as the reverse complement.
AACTCTCTCCAAGATCTCACCCACAAAGCCCATCATCACCCAAGTCATGGGACTAGCATTGAGTTGTGGTCATGTACTGAAGACCACGAGTTTGTGGAGGAAACTGCAAAAAGAAAGATGGAGGGAAATGATCTAGTGCGTACAAAAAAGGAACAAGACAAAATTATAGGAAAACAAAGAAAATAGCAACAAAAAAAAAATGAAAAGAAACAAAAAAAATAGCGCATAAGTTTCTTTTGTAACAAATGCCAACCTGCAAAGAGTTTGAGTTCTTTTTAGTGGGAGAGAATGATTTGGTGTAAATTATAATTATTATATTGGTGTTGGTAGGTAAGTGGTTAATAGATCATGTGTTATTGGGCATTAGATCATGGGTAGTTTTAATATATGATTATGCTTATAAGACTTTATTAAGGCTTAAGTGTATTATAATCGGGTAGCTTATTATTAATGAATTGATTATTACTTAGTATTTCTCTCTTCCTTTCAATCCCCCTAAAAAGGAGGGTTCTCCTTTCTCTCGTTTTTTGTTCTCTTCTTCTGCATCACTACATTTTACATGCAATGTTTGGGGGTAAATGTGTGTATATTTCATCTTTCAATACATCTTTGTTCTTGACAAGTAGCAACCAAATATGGAACTAGAAGAATGACAACCTATATCATTGCTTAGTTTTCCATGGAATAAATCTTGATCCATGCCAGTTGGTATCATCATGGTGATTTGGTATGCGAAGTTACCTTTACTCAAAATATTAGTGTTGTCATCATTGTCATGGTTGAGATGCACAAAATCGGCACCCTCGTTTGTGCAGATCCAGCTATTGTCAAAGTCAGTTTTGGATTATAACCTTAGTCGACCTATTCTATCAAATCAACTAATTATTTCCTTTTATGAAAAAAAGAAAAATAATAATGACATCAATGACTTCAACATTCATCCTAGACACCATGTCCAAGGTTTTGTTTAACGAACAATTTTGGTGTTTTATTATAGGATTTTGGCAAATAGACAATCAGCTGCAAGATCAAAAGAAAGGAAGATGAGGTACATTGCAGAGCTTGAGCGGAGGGTGCAGATTCTTCAAACAGAAACGACAAGATTGTCTGCTCAACTAACAATGTTACAGGTATCTTATTGCTTGTCTTTTAATTTTTACTGCACTTCTAACTTTAAAAACACGTAGAGAGCATGTGAAAAAGTACACTAGGTGAAGACAAGGTAGTGATTTGTAAATGATATCAAATTTGCAGCTGTACCTTTACTACAAACAATGTTCTAGCTGACTATTTGAGCATTCGTATAGGCAAGTGGTCTTCCATTTTCTTATGAGGAATTAAAGAAGCAAATTTGACACGATTTTTCATTTATTGAGATTTTCTAATGTTATTTCTGCAATTCTGAACCTAATATGTGAACCAACGAGGATAAACTACAGCCACTAACAACCTGATACATTTAATTTAACTGAATGTGCTTATTGTGAATAATTATTGAATGAAATAAATAATAATTTCCATATACGTTTCAGCGTATTACATTTATACCTTTACATAATCATTGTTCAAGTTGGTTATTTGGAACTCGGTTAGGTACATGCCTGTCAGTTCTCACCAGCGAATTCAAGACAGTAAATTTGTTCTCTTTTTCATTTAGTCAGCATTTTACAATGCTATGTTCTGCCCTTGAGAACTTAGTGCTGAGCATCATTTAACAATAATTAATTTACTAGATACAACTAACAATTACAGTCCATACCATCGGGTAGAGGTAGTACGAACTAGTTTGACTTTGTACTGGTACTAGAGCAATCAGTACTAATGTAGAGCAACGAGCATGAACTGCAGAGCGGAGGTGGACTAGAGTGAACTGCAGAAAGATTGGTGAGTTCCTTGCTCAAATGAGATTGGTGAGTTCCTTGCCATCTCTCCTTCCAATCACTTCCCCCTTCACCCTATCTCTCTCGGTAAGAGTGGACTATGTGTGATCTTCGGAGGTGGCGATTGACAGATTCTAATCTCTTCTTGTCTCCTTTCCATGCACAGTAATAGAGAAGACAAAGAGACACCTCTATGATTGCCATGTTGGTTCGAGTCGTCTTGGACCCGAACACTAATTCGGACTAGTTTTGCAAACCTTAAATACAACCTACCTATTGCTAGGTGTAAAATGTTATTTGAATTAAATATAATTTTAATATATGTAAATGTTTCAAGAATATTTTTCACAGAGTATGGATAATGTTACAAATGGAATGGTTATGTCTTCTTTTTTCTTGCATGTTTAGATAAATATTGCCAGTTTAAGTTGAAGTTACCCTCTTATTGCAGAAGCAAAGTAGAAGTTTGCTTCTCTTCATCATAAATGGAAAATTCTTGAAACACAGGCAAGATAAAGTAAACGAATGATATAAATTTATATGGCATATTGCATTTTAGGCGTATCTGCTCTTGACACGTGAATAAAGAGCATTGCCTTAATGCATATAAATGACAAAGTATGACAAGGTCTGCAAGTTTCAATTCTTATGGTAAAAGTCTGAAATAGTTTATACTTATTGCTACTTAATTGACGTCTGAGGAGAGTGCAAAGCGTCAATTTTCTATTTGCTCATGTGGTAATGGATAACTGCTCTTGTATATTAAATCATGTTAGTAGAAGGCAAATTGGCTACTTAACAATGCTGAAAACTAGAGTTTACAATCGACAAATATATTTGTTTATGAATTAGTGCCAACATAAAACCAAGATAACGGTGTTGTAGTGTTGTTGTATTTTCGTGCACTTTGCCAAGTGATGTAGGAGCTGAGTCAAAGAAAAAAAGTAGAGGGAATGCGAAAGACAAAAGAAGGTTTGGGTTTCATTAACTGGTAAGATTATTACAAGGTCTAACAAAAAAGTGTAGTTAGTATTATTAAAGCAATTGGCATTAAAATGTGGTTAATATTTTAAGACAACAGTACATCTAAGAAAGTTACCTGAAGTCCTAAACTACTAATTGCAGTTTAAATTGGTCTTTGGTCTTTGGGGATGAAAGGAAAATGACAACATAAAGTGTGTATAAAAAATCCTCCCAAGTGTTTTCAAAATGATTTACTAAAACATCTTGCTTTGATATGATCACAAATAGTAATCCATAAAACCTTATAATTTCTTGAAAGATAACTTAGCTATACGAGAGATATCATTATTTTACTGCATTGGATAAAATGAGTCATCTTAGGGAGCATATAAACTATATTAAGATGAAATAATGTACATGTGCAGTTTTTGATAACCCTAAGACAATCTATATTGAGGTCTCTCCAAGGCTCATGTGGTATATGAGATGATGTTTACACATTGGTGTTTTAGAGCTAAATGACAAATCATTTTGAACGCATTCATAAATAGCTAAAATAATTGATCCATTATCAGGGCAATGGTCTTATCTTTTGAAAGTGATCTACAAGATTTTTAATATACAATTTCCGAACTCGGAATTCTCAATTGAAGTTTGAGGAACACAAAGTCGAGCAAATAAAAAGTTGTCATGTATCACTTACGTAGGTAATTATTGTAAAATCATAAAAAATGCCAGCAAAATTAGGATGAATGTTATACTCGTCCTTGATGTGATCAAATTTAATAATTTGTACTTTCATCTTGTGTAAAGGGATAATGACTCTACTCATGCATCATTAGATTTGTTTATTGTAAAGGCAATGCTTCAAGACAGGTGTATTTTTTGAAGAAATTCTACTTACCTATGATGCTTGGCATTTAACTTATTCTAAAATTGAATATAATGCAACTACTTATAATTTGACTGCAGAATAAATTCGTGAAGCAATGAATAATATATCTATCAAATGTTTGAATACTAGTATCAAACTCTTTGTTAAAAAAAGAGCAGCATTGTTTTGTTATAAACCATGGAACATGGGAAATTAGGATCTGCTCGATTATTATGGTTATCGTTAATTAATGTTTTGATGTATCTTATTTAATGTATGGTTACTCTTTGTTATAGAAGTCTAGATATTGCCATGTTAAATATTACGAAGCAGCTAGTTTGGTGAAATGTACATAGTTTAATTTCCCCTCTCTCTTAATCTCATGCTTAAACATGGTATTAGAGCAAAATTGATCATCATAGAGTTCCAACTATAATGCAACAATTGTTAGCAAAATTAATTATCATGTTTAGTTTCATTCAAGGTTTGAAGATCTGGTCTGACCAATACCGATCGCCGGTCGGACCAGTATATACTAAATGAAATCCCACTGGAACCAAGTGAAGTAGCAGAAGAAAGAAGAAAAAGAATTGTAGTTCGCCGTAGTGGGCGCCTTTCTCTTCCTTGTGGATGCCTTTATCTTCTTTTCCTTCTTCCTCTCCTTCCTCTCCTCTTCTCCTCTTTCTCCTTTTCCTTCCTTCTCCCACTTGCTCTGCCCTTTGGTTTCGCTTCGCTGCTTCGTTGGATTGGTTCAAACCCAAAAAACTGGCCAATTTGGACCGGCTTTTAAAACATTAGTTTCATCCTCTCATTTGTTATCTCAACTATGTCTACCTGATTGTTAGGAATGCAGAGGCAACAACATATCACATTGTCTCTGCACACCCAACATAACACCTTCTCTCCACGTTTTCTCTTGCAACACCACCCACAGCAACAAGATGCAAGATTCCAAGCAAGGCCAAACATATATTTGTAAGAAAAATATTCATATATTAAAATTAATATAGATATTTTAACAAGTGTAAAGTAATAGAAAATAATAAATGTCTATAATGTATTAACTACCAAGACATTTACTATTTTGTAACCAATCAAATTATGTATTTTTGCAATTATTCATATATAATAAATATAAAGGAAAGTATTTCCTGTGTTAAAACTAACTATAGTCAAACAAATTAGATAAGTAGCATATAAATTTAACTAGTCAATTAGAACATGTGTTTCTTTTAGCCTAAGTTATATTTCATGCTAATGTATAATAACAGGTGTGTATATATATATTACTTAGAAATATACATGCACCAAATCCGTGGCTATGCCTCTAATGTACTTTATCTACCTCTATGTCTCTTTTATGAGATTGAGGCTTTTGTGAGTGGCTGGAAAATGAGAATTTTTGTGCATATTTAGGGGATCTAACACCGTAAGCATGTAAATATCTCTTTATTTGTTCGGTCTCTTGAATGTTTGTCTTATTAGCCAAACCATGCATATTGAGAAAGCTAGCAATTTTAATTTACTTTGTTACCAGCTTACAAATGAATACTAGAAAATAGCTTCATTTGACTATAAAGTTGCTTTCTAAATATTGGATAATAAATTGTGTTTTCTTGGCCAAGTATCGCATAGCTAATCATCTTATTCACTGCAACTTCCTGGTTGATATTTGAAAATAACATATTCTTTGTAATAAAATGATGAAACATACTGAAATTATCTTTACTGTTGACAGAAAGACACCAATGGTCTAACTGCTGAAAACAATGAATTGAAACTGCGATTGCAGACAATGGAACAGCAGGTTCACTTGCAGGATGGTAAGATTCTCTGCTGATCGTATATGGTGTATTTGTTGTTATTTTCATATTTAATTGAACATCGCAATGTGCTTGTGCTATATTTGCTGCTATTTTCATCTTATATTGTGTTATTTCATATTTGTATATTCTTTGTAGTAAGAGTTTTATTCTGTGAAGATTGTGCAGTGTTATGTTGTCACAAGCATGTTTGTTCCTTTGTGCTGGAACTGAATATATCATACTTTCTTTTTTATCACTCGTCTTTGACCAATGGGTCTCCTTGGCAACAATGAAATTTGCCCATACCCTAAAATCTGGTGGTGCTTACGAACCTGAAAATGTGATGATTCCATTGAGCATCGAAATGAGCTTGTGGCTTCTTTGAAGTTTGAATATCATTGCTTTTGAACTTAGCAATGCTATAGTGCTGCTATACTACTAATCAACTGTTTCAGAATCAAGTTTCTTTTATGTGATTATTGAATTGAACCTCGAAATGTGCTTTTGACATTTTTTGAACTTCGTAATGTTATAGTGCTGCTATACTAATCAACTGTTTCAGAATCAAGTATCTTGTTATGTGATTTTGAATTGAACCTCGAAATGTGCTTTTGACTTCTTTGAATATCATTGCTCTTGAACTTAGTAACGCTATAGTGCTGCTATACTAATTAACTGTTTTAGAATCAAGTATCTTGTTATGTGATTAATCAATTGAACTACGAAATCTGCTTTTGACTTCTTTGATTATCATTGCTCTTGAACATTGCACTTCTATAATGTTATAGTGATCAATAGTTTCAGAATCAAGTACCTCGTTATGTGATTACTCAATTGAAACTAGAAATGTGCTTGTGGGTTCACTGAATATCTTTCCTTCTGAACACAGAGTAATGCTTTACTAATCAATCAACTCTTTTAGAATTGAGCACCTTGTTCAGCGGTGAGTTGTTCTTATTAAACTCAAAGCACCTTTTTGTTGGCGCAGCACTGAACGAGGCATTAAGGGAAGAGGTCCAGCGGCTGAAGTTGGCTACAGGTCAGATGCTGCCCAATGGTGGACAGATGATGAACTTTGTCCCACCTTCCTATGGGGCAAACCAACAGTTTTATCATCAAAATCAACAAGCAATGCAGTCTCTCCTAGCGGCGCACCAACTTCAGCAGCTCCAAATCCAATCGCAGCACCCACAGGCACAGGCACAGCTGCATCTGCGAACCCAGCAGCAGCAGCAATCATTCTCAGACCCAAGAAAGAAGGGGCCATTGCCTTCACAAAACCAATTTGGAGAGGCTTCATCCAACGACAAAAAAGCTCAGGAGTGAAGATGGTTTTGGGTCCGCTAATTGGAAATATTGGTCGTTTCTTTCTCGTTAATTATTTTAGTTCTATTAAACACAACTGCAATTCAATGACATTGAACATGCTTCATATTGCATTCAATTCTTGTTGTATACAAGCTGTAGCTGGTGGTTTCCAGCTTTCTTAGTTGTGTATGTTCATCTCATCCTGATTAGACTGGATCATTTAATTCTTTGTAGCATTTGAATAAAACTTGGCCCTTACAGCCTCGCTGTGCTTCTGCGCAACTCATCTACTTGTTTAGATCAGTCTTTAATCTCAGTCCGTATTAATATACTGATTTAAGATCAAACTATGAAATGAAATGTGGTGCTAACATATGAATGTGTTAGTATTGGGCGCACATCAATGTATCGGTCTGAACATATTTTAGACCCAATGGCAAAATCTTAAACATATTGATGCCATGATGAATAATGTCTTTCACGTTATTTATGTTGATCCATTAGTGTCAACTTTTCTCATGTAAATGATTGTGTTGTCTTTGATACCAGAAGATGCTTTGTGATATTATTGTTGACATTTAAAGTTGCTTTGAGTATCCTTCCATTACGGTGACTATGGCTCAGTTAGGGCTGCTGGTACTTTTACCTTCTTTAGGTTAGAGAATTAATGGTCGAAAGATAATTAGTTAGAAAAAGTTAGAAAGTGTTTAAGTAAATTAATGTATTGGTTAGTAGAATAAAAGTCTTGTACTATTAAAATATTTTTACTTATTTTTGTCTAATAGCTTAAAAATAATTAAATTAGTAAATTTAAAAAAATAAAAATAATAATAAAGCTAGGGTTAAGGGGAGGGCTCTAGGGTGACTAGAGGTAGACAACGACGGGGTTAGGGGCTGCTGGAGGTGGATAAGGAAGGGGACAGTAGGGGCTGATGATGTATCCGCAAGTACACGGATTTATCAAAATAATAAAAAGATTATCGTTCCCAATGAGGATTTGGTGGTCAAATACTGATTATATGGTCGATTTATAGCTAGACGATTCAAATGGTATTTTTGTTTGGAAGCTTCTAGTATGAGAAAATAAAAAGGTAGCTTTTAGGGTTTAAATCAATATGTAAAAGGTAGGGACTTGGGGTTTTACCACACTCACAATTATGAATTATAACAAAATAAATTCTTTGAACAGAAAATTATAGTGTTGAAAGGAATTTTTTCTAAGGTACAAATTACCTCCTCCCGAAGCGTAATCCGGTACCTAATTACGTTAATTCTCTACTCTCATAACAATTAACGCAATTAGATCCTTTAAGTTCTGTGAAAAATTATGAAATCCTTCAAGTGAATCTGAACTACTCTCGTAATCAAATTCATAGGTTTGAAAAGAAAAGATCCGATGTTGCGATTCACCTCTCAGTCCTTCTTGCGATGTCTCAAATGCTATAAAACTTATCCAGAGTATTAAAGCGGGATACGTACAATTCTAATCAAATCAACTCAATAATATTCTTAACAAAGATTCATACAAAAATGTAATTCATAAATCAATTAACGGGCTACTTCCCAAATCACGAAAAAGAGTTTACACGTTTATGTTCAAAGCAAACAGCATGTTCATCGATGAAAATTGCATGAAAACTCAATAATATTACAAGAAATTGCTAGATAAGATACTAGAAAGGCTTCCCCTCAATCTAGAGACGAAGATGAAGCCTCTAATTCTTCCTTTGTGTGGCTTTCCTGTTCAAATTTGCCTTGGAAGTGATTTTTGCAGCCGCCACTACCTCCGTTCATTTTCATCCGTAGAAGCCCCCGAAACCCTTCAAAATCCTTCCTTTTATAGTTTAATCAGTATAGAACCCATCTAAGAAGGTTTCTACAAAGTTTGGTTCAGTTTTGACTCGATTTGGATTCGAATCGAGTGAAAAACCGAAAGGGTTGGAAAAACTCAAGGCCCGTAAACAGTTCACGGTTGCGGCCGTGAATGTTTCTATGAATAAAGGGCTGTGTACACAGAAAAACTCACGGCCCGTGAAGGATTCACGGCCTTACCCGTGAAAGTTTCTGTGCACTATTTAACTTAGTCGTAGAATCTCCTCTTGAATTGAGATTCACGGCCGGCCGACAAACTCACGGCTGCGGCCGTGAATGTTGCGTTTGATGGTGTTTTCGCTCCAAATTTGACGTGTGACTTCGTAATTTCCTCGGGAATTGTGTCATGGCATTAAAACTGGTAAAATACATCATTTTTATGTCATTTTACATGTATTTTTTATAAAAACTAAGAAAAGTGAAGATTCCATACAAAGTAAGTAAAAATACTAAAAATTAGCATATAATTATAAAATAAGCCCAAAATATCATATAGAATACAGGCAAAAATATGATGTAAATACAACTCATCAACTGACCTCTAGGGAAGGGCGTGGTGGGGTGAAGAAGGTGAGGGAGGGTAGTGAGGCAAGGAAGAGGAGGGAGGGTGGTGGGTGTGGCTGTAGGTGGACAAGTAAAGGAGTGAAGGGCTATCTAAGGCGGATAGGGAGGGGGCAGTAGGGTGGTCGGAGGAGGATAATGGGGCAAGGGTTCATCAGAGGTAGACATGAAAAAATGGTCTAAGCTGGGTACCTAGTTTAGAATTTTTAGGCTAGGTACGTTGATCTACCATTCACTAATCTTAAAGCCATATGGTGGAGGTGCGAATCTCAATTCTCTCCAACGCTGTTACTTGCCTATTACCCAACTCAGCTTAACCCTAGTTACTGGTTAGGTTTTAATCCCTTTTGAAACTAAAATCCTAACTACGCGCCATTTGCTTTCATATGCAAAGCTCGCTTTGTGCCCTAGCTATCATGACCAACGATTCTTGGCTCCGTCTTTGTCTCCAGCGAAAGCTCCTTGAAGTGATTGTTGATATATCTTCTCATCTCTTTGGTGGTTGCTTTTGATAGGTCTTCATAATGGTTTTTGTTAGATTTTGTTGTGGGGATGAGGGTGTTCTATCTCATTTTTTTGGATTGACATAAGTAGTTGCATCTCTCGTGTTTTCTTATGATGCTTTGTTTTGGTGCGATTTTAGAGCTGAGATTCTTTATTTTGCTATGATATTTATGTTGTTAAGTTCTTGATATAGTTTTGGTCCTTTGGTGATAATATGAAATATTGTTTTGCTGAATTTTGCTGGGGCTAAGAGAGTTACACGCCCCTATTTGTGCTTTGACGAGTTTGTTGTCCAAATCTCATCATTCCCTTATTTTTCCCTTTTTTGGTGTTTTATTGTGGAGCTGAGCTCTCTTTGTTCGCTGATTTTGTATGAGATTTTGGTGCTATTTATCCCAGGTTATGTTGGGATATGTTAGCAGTTGATATAATCTTGTGTGAATAAGTTTTGAGATACCTGTACTACTAGATTATTATGGTATTATGCTAGAGTTTCATGTTAAAACTTTAGTGTCACAAAATTTATAATTATGGTTGATATCAACTATATTTATAGCTATTTTAGAAGATTTCAAAAGGTCTATCATGTCCATTAGTAACTAAGAGTTCAAATTCAAAATGATGGTATTCTTCATGAAATATTTCAAAAGCACTTTCATATCTCTATCCTACATCTAACATAGTATACGGAAAGCTTTACTTTCAATTTTTTTTCTTATTCAACATATGAGTTAAACATTTGCAACCTTCGTGGAGATTGCATATCCTTCTTCACAAATTTGATCAACTGAAGATTAAGAAATTTTTAGACAATCTTGCACATCTTACATGTAAAAAATCACTATTATGTTGAACCATTAATTTTTACCCAAATAAACTTGTTTTGGATAAGGTCAAAATTGATTTTGACCATGATTGAGAAAATTAGAAACGTAAATAAAATTAAGTTAATAAAAAATAGCAATTGAATTTATTGTCATGAAGCTTAATTTTGACCAAGTAAAAAATTGAAATCGTGGGAAAGAAGAAAATATCAAATAAAATAAAATCAATAAAAGATAGCATTGGATAAAAAGGAAATTGAAAAAGGGAAAGAAGAAAAATTGACATGTTTCTATGAAAGGAAAGCAAAATTTGCTTTACCAAAAAAGTTGGAGGTCCTCGGCAATAAAGTAATAAGAGGATTAATAAAAGGGAGAGGAGCCGAAGCAAAGGAGAAGCAGATCTCTCGGCGGCTAAAAAAAAATAAAGAAGGAGACGTGTCTTCTGCAACGAGAGGAGCAAAAAGAGAAGAGAAAAATCAAAAAGGAGGCTCGGCAAGAAAAGTGGAGGAGCAAGATTAAGAGGGTGAGCTTTTCAAGCTCTCGGCTTTTCAGTCTCTCGGCAATTAAAGGAGAAGAGGGAGAAAATTTGTGGAGAGAGAGGGGGAGCATCCAAACTCTCGGCAACATACAAGTTAAGGGGGAAGATTAAAAAAAAAAGAGAAAGCTCTCGGCAACACCAAAAAAGAGAGAAGAAAGAGGGATTGAAGATGAAAGAAGTCTTAGGTTAGACCCAGTGACGTAGAGATTGAAGATGGAGGAATTGAAGATGAAAGAAGCCTTAGGTTAGACTTGGTGAGCCTTTGTGGCTAGGGATTGGAGATGGAGGAATTGATGAAGAAGGAAGTTTTAGGTTAAACCCGGTGATGCCTTTGTGGCTAGGGATTGAAGATGGAGGAATTGAAGATAAGAGAAACTTGCTAGGCAAGCGACCATAACATGTCAAGACTAGGGACCCGAATCCCGGCCAGATAAACCGCGCAAATTTCATCTGCAGCGAAATTTGACCCCTAGACATGACCCTCACGGATCATGACCCTTTAACCATTAGGCTGCAGCTTAATGATGTTGAACTTAAGAGAAAATTATTAGAAGAATCTCATAATTCTAAATTTTCTATTCATCCAGGAAGTACAAAAATGTTTAGGGATTTAAAAGCAAAGTATTGGTTAGAGGTGGCAAACGGGCCGGGCCGGCCCGCGGCCCGCACGGCCCGGCACGGCCCGTTGACCAAGTCAACGGGCCGCGGGCGGCCCGCGGCCCGGCTCGGGTCGTGCTGGGCCGAAGGTCCGCGGCCCGCGGGCCGGGCCGGGCACGGGCCGTGCTCGGCACGGCACAGACCCGTGCTCGGCACGGCACGCGGGCCGGCACGGGCACGGCACGGCTGGAATGGGCGGCAACGTTCGAAAATTTGATTTGGGCATGCGTTTTTACCAAAATAGCCCTATAACGGTTTGAAAAAATTTAAAAGTTAGGGATATAATTGTCTTTATGTTATAAAATTACCATTTTAGCCCCTTTTAATAATTAAAAATAGGGGATAAATATGTAAATTTACACCCAATTCATCCCTATAAATTGACCCCCCCAACCCTCTCATTTCTTCACACAAGTTTCCAATTAACTTTGGATTACTTTCTCATTCTCTCTTAATACTTTCCTAATCTCTTTTCTAAGTCTTGAGTTTCAATTAGCCATCAAGATTTCAAAGCTCCCTCAGTCCCTCGGTCTAGTCACGTGGAGAAGATCAAGTAAGTAGTAAATTAATTTACTTTTAGTCTTTTATAATGTAATTGTACTTAAATTTAAATTATTCTAATATAATTTTTTTTCATAATTATGATTAAATTAAGGTTGTTGAAGGCTGAAAGTGAAACCTCAACTTCTTAGTTCTTACTTACTAAGCGATCTTCAAACACGTGATAAGGTAATTTTTTAATGTATAATTTATTATTAGTAAGTATTTAATCTTATTTTTTAAATTTTTTTGGCTAACTTTTAATATTATATGTAGAATTAATGGCGGGATTGAACAATACATGGGATCTTTTGCCATGGGAGATTGAGGCATTCGAGCAAGAGCTAATGGGGACAAGTACTAACCCCGTTATGCCACCCGATCAAGATCAAGATGCCAACCCTCCGCCTTACGACCCAAATCAACAACAGCAAGATCATGTTGAATTTGAGCCTACTAACACTATGCAGGGAGAGGAGGGATGCAGTGCAAACCCTCACGAGTCTACTGTGTCAGGCTCAAGAAAACGCACGAGCGACGTTTGGAAGAGCTTCGATGTGGTGATGATTAACGGCGAAGAAAGAGCCAGCTGCAAAAAGTGCAAAAAAGTCTTGACTTGCAAATCATCGGGTGGAACTGGTCATTTGACTCGCCACATCAGAAGCCATCAAACTCAGATCGATCGTGCACAGGCTACTCTAAATCTTTCCTCTAGTTCTTTTGAAATTTTTAATTATTCTACTGAAGTTCTTAGAAAAGAATTAGCTAAATTTATTGTTTGGGATGAACAACCATTTTCTTTAGCAGAAAATTATAAATTTGAAAAATTTATACATAAATCACTACAACCTAAATATAAAAAAGTAAGTAGACAAACCATGCGTAGGGATGCTATAAAAATTTTTTCTGAATATAAAACTAATCTTTTACAAGTTTTAATTACATTAACTTCTTGTATTTCTTTAACATCTGATATTTGGACCAGTAATCATTCTGATCAGTCATACATGTGTATTACGGCACATTGGATAGATAGTGAATTTTTTTTACAAAAAAGAATTATTGCATTTAAAATTTTTGAATATCCTCATACTGCAAATGCTATAGTTAGACAATTTCATAGCATTTTACATTCATATAATATAATTAATAAAATTTTTTTAATTAGTTTTGATAATGCAAGTAATAATGATAGTGCAATTGATAAATTAAAAAGATTGTTAAATCCAATATTTAATGGTGCTTTTTTTCATATACGATGTGCATGCCATATTCTAAACTTATGTGTTCAAGATAGAATAAGAGAAGTAGATGAACATGTAACTAAATTAAGAAATGCTGTTAGATTTGTTACTTCTTCTACTTCTAGAAATCAAGATTTTAGACAAACATGTAAATCTTATGGTTTGTCATATAAAAAATTTAAACTTGATATTAAAACACGATGGAATTCTACTTATGATATGCTAACAACATGTTTTCCATTTAAGGATCCTCTTACATTATTTTATAATGAAAGAATGCCTGATGGAAACATTGAAGAAAATGATTGGGATAAAGCAAAATTATTACATAATATTTTAGAAATTTTTTATAATGCTAGCACTCATTTATCTGGTGTTTATTATCCTACATCATGTTTAATTTTAGAACATTTAGTTTTAATTAGTGAAATGTTTTCTCAATATAGACATGATGAAAATGTTTTTCAAGTAATTTTTAAAATGGAAACAAAATTTAAAAAATATTGGAAAAATATATCTCCTTTATATTGTTTAGCTTCAATTATGGATCCTAGATTAAAATTAGAAGGTGTTCATATTTTATTAGATGAATATTATAGAAATATGGAACTTGAAGGAGTAGATGAGAAAAAAAATGAAGTTTCTACCTTATTAGATGAAATGTATAATGTTTATAATTTAAAATTTGGACATACAATGAATCCAACATCCTCTCAAACTAATGTATCTACTAGTAGTAAAAATATTACAGGAAGAATACGCTCAATTTTAAATAGAAAAGGAACATCAACAAGTAGATCTAGTAATTTTAATGAATTAACATTTTTTTTAGAAAATAATCATACATCTTTACTCACAGAAGAACAAATAGATAATTTTGATATTTTATCATGGTGGAGATCACAAGGAAAATCATATCCTGTGATTTCTGCCATGGCACGTGATCTACTAACTCCTCCGGTGTCTACTGTAGCATCGGAGTCTTGTTTTAGTGCCGGCGGCAGGGTGCTGGACGAGAAGCGAAGCCGAATGAACGAAGAAAGCGTGGAAATGTGTATTTGTCTTAAAGATTGGCTAGATGCTGAAGATCGTCTTCAAGATAAAGGTGGTCATTCAACTTCATCGGATGATGATGAACAAAGTCTTGGAAGTGCAAGCGGAAGCACCAATGGATAAACGTTGTAATAAATAATTATAAAAAAAAAGTTGTAAAAAAGTTGTAGAAAGAGTTGTAGAAAGAGTTGTAAAAAGAGTTGTAAAAAGAGTTGTAAAAAGAGAACTACGTAGACCTGATTCCTCCTTTGAGTGGGGTACGTAGGCAGCCTGTAATGGGTCCGGTCTAAAATATATAAAAGTTTAACATTTTTTCAAAAATTTGTGTAATATACATTCTCAATTTTTTTTTTATTTTTTCACATTTTATATATTTTAATTAAGTAATTTACTTATTAAAATATTTTTTTTTAAATTCGGCCCACGGGCCAAATGCGGCCCACGGGCCAAAACCGGGCCGGGCCCAACACGGCCCGCGTGCCTAATTGGGCCCGTTGGGCCGTATTTGACCCACGTGCCGCCGTTAGCCCGCGGGCCGTGCCAGGCCCGCGTGTCGGATCTGGCCCGCGGGCCGGATTCGTGCCCACGGCCCGGCGGAGCCGTGCCGGCGACGGCACGCCTAATCGTGCCGCGTGCCGTGCCGGGCCGAAGGAAATTTCAGCCGTGCCGTGCCCGGCACGGCACGATTACAATCGGGCCGTGCCTGGCACGGCCCGATTTCTGGCGGGCCCGGGCACAGCCCATGGCCACCTCTATTTGTGCCTAAGTGTTTAGTATGTCAGCAAGTTAAGATTGAACATCAGAAATCTGCTAGAAAATTGCAAAGTTTACCAATTCCTGAATGGAAGTGGGATAACATTACCATGGATTTTGTCTCTGGATTGCCTGTGACACAAGGTGGGTTTGATTCTATTTGGGTGATTGTGGATAGATTAACTAAATCAGCTCAGTTTCTCCCTGTTAAGAAAAATTTTCCTTTGAGTAAGTTAGCATATATTTATATTAAAGCTGTGGTTAGCAAGCATGGTATCCCTCTCAGTATTATTTCTGATAGAGACTCTCGTTTTACTTCTAAGTTTTGGGATGCTTTGCAAAAGGCTTTGGGTATGTCGGCCGGTTCAGGGGGTTTCCGATGGAATCTCGGCCGGTTCAGGTAGGCGTTGGAAAGCTCTTCCAATTGTCTATCCAATGGTATAGGTTTTAGGTGATGTTTATTTGTATGTTAGGAGTAATCTAGGGTCAAAACATTCGGTTCAGTCAAAATCCGATGGTTCAGGCTTAAATTGAATCGGTTTGGTTGAATTTTGGTTGGTTCAGTAGGTTTATAGCATGGATCGTTGAACCAAAGTATAATTAGAGGTTTTTAGTGGTTAATTAGAGGTTAGAATAATCTCTTTGAACATGGAATTAGTATTTATTTAGTGTTTACTTGTTGAATCACAGACTTTTTTGATTTCTATGCAATTGGAATTGTGAAGACTTTAGCTTTAACATTCTCAAATTTGTAAGTGCTCAAACCAAGTTTATTTCCGTATGTTTTTCCTTCAGTTAATCCTAAGTAAACAGCATGATCATGAGTCTTTGTTAGTGTACAGTATTGAAGTATTTTCTTTTGAGACATGTTATCTTGTTATCATGACTATGTGCATATCAGTTTATATGCGGGGTTCAATTTATTGAACTCGTGGCACATTGTGGCGGGTGTGTTCACCACCTGCGGGTGAGATTTTAGGGTGACGACCCACAGGCTAAATCAGTAAATCAGTAATCAGTAATTCAGTTATATGCCTACATGTTATGATATGTGTCTCATTCAGTTTTATAGTTTATTGTTATTCTACTTTCTCAGTTATTCATACAACTCACATGTTAATGTTTACAACTTTTGAAATTGATCATGCTTATTGTTATGGGCAAATTTATTTTTTTATAATAAACTTAACCACAACCGGCAGATCCCCTCGCGGAGATCTCAGCCCTACACTAGAGTGGCCCGCGACCGGTTAGGATCGCGTTGCGGAAGCTGGCCCAGCACTCTACAAGTCCTCACACCACGTGCGCGAAGGGTTCGGTATGAATACCGCCCCTCGGACACGGATAAAGATCTCTCAACTGTGTAAAAGTGATGGAGACTCTCCAAACACTTTAAACTCACAGAAATATCCTCAGCCCGCACTCCTTTCTCTACACAGCCGAGATAGGCACCGGCGCGGCCTCAATCAATCACAAGGGGACGGTGGCGAACACCTTCGAGGGTGCCGGCACACACGTCCGGGACTTTGCAACAAGCAAGCAATGCAGCCCCTACAAACAAGCACAGCCTGCACTACACATATGCGGGCGCAGATAACGCAAGAGAACCGTCCGGACGAAAAGCCACACGAAGTCTGGACGGCGGTAAAGTCTCTATCCACTACACATGAGAAAACCATCCTGCTACCACTACACACGATAGATCCGGGGAGGGTTTACCCTTGTAGCGTGCCACCACTCCACGAGCCGAGCCCACCGAGATCCTCCGAGAAGCTGCGTCGGAAAGTCCGGTCGGAGACGAAGCGAGACGCGCGTACGAACCCGCGTGACGAACCCTCTCTCTCCTCCCTTCTCCCTTCTCCGCGGCTCGCGTGCGAACAGAGCCGAGTCCGGCTGAAATAGGGGAGGAGAGTCCTCCTCCGTCCGGCCACTAGAGTCACGCCGGAGGGTCGGGATCTGGTCGCCGACGATAGGCGAAGTCACTGCCAGAGTATTGTCGTCGGAGAAGCCGCCATCGACAAGAATTTGAACCCGATGGACGCGTTGCTCGCGTGGAACCGAGGATCGGAAAATCCGATCCCACTCCCGCGTCTGGCTGCCGGTGCCGGAGGGGATGAGTCCCTCCTTACCTCAGGGCATCGGAAATCGATCTAGAAACCTCGCGCCGACGAGTCCAGGGCCGAAACCTCGTCGCCGACGGAAGATGCGAAGCTCTGTTCTCAGATCCCAAAAATCGCCGTCACCAGACCTGCCCGAGCTCTCAAAATGCTTGATAGGCAGCCTCCCCTCGATAGGATGGAAAACCATCCTCGCCGTCACGCGAGCGCCGATCTCTGCCGTCGAATGGCCCGAGATCGGGCGTACACCGGGGCGAGATTAAATCTCCACCCTAGGCTCGTCCAAGTCGGAGTCCACGCCCATTCACCGCCAAGCTGTCATGCACCGTCGGCAACCTTCCATCTTCGGCATGCCTCCTCCAGCTGGCCGGAATCAACGCCGGCGGTAGCACATTCAGCGCAAACGAAGAACAGGGGAAAATTTCCCCCTTTCGCGTGCGTGAACGCGTGAACCGGCCTGAACCACTGAACCGGGTTCGGTTCAGCCTGGAAGGTTGGTTCAGGCTGGTTCAGTGCTGGTTTGGGGTTGATTTGACCTCAGAATCACCCCACGGTCGACCCTCCTCGATGCACACGCTCATAAGCTCGTGCGAGAGGGTCCGGGGTCCATGGGTCGAGTCGGAAGCCCACATCCACGTGTGAACCCACACTCCGTGGTTCGACTCAACCCTCGCCCTATGGACTTGTGTCAGCCTCAGTGACACAATCGCACACTCGAGTCGTCCAAGACGGCTGATGACAAGGGTCCTGCCATCGCTCCATCTCGGTGTGCTTTGGGATTTGTGCTAAATCCCGGGAGCATCACACTTATGTATATGTCATTCCTTATCCTTTGCAATTCCCTATGTATCATGCTAGTATTTCATAACCCTCCTTTGTTTAAGGGATTTTCCCTTTCACTTAGAGAGAGACATGCTCAGCTTATGCTGACCCGCGAGGGATTTCCGTTGCAGATACTTCTCAAGGTAGCTCAAGATCTGCAACTCAATTTCAGAAGCGTTCATACGTCTGAAGCAAGGTGGTCCAGCTCCATGCTCGTAATCTGTAGTTAGATAGTTTAATTATTTCAAAAAGGCATGTAATAAAAGATCTGAACTGGTAGCAAAAGAGTGTGTTTAATTATGTAATAAATTTATTGATTTAATGATATATATTCATTTTCAGTCTATCTTTTGAGTATGCTTATATGTGATTAAGTTATAATTTAGTCTTTTTCCGCATTTGTAAAACTGGGTTGTAACAATTGCACGCTATTCTACTTTGATCAATGCTATCGTGCCAAGATTACATTGGTTTAATTTGCTGAAAATTGTTCCATTAGAACGCACCAAAACCTTACACTGGAGCCGTCTTCGTCCGCCAAAATTTGCACTGAGAGAATTCGAGATCCGACCGTCGGATCTCGCTGAAATCACGTCTGCATGCTCTCCTCATGCCTGCGAAGCTACATCCCAGAAGATCCGGTCATCCGATCAACGGATCGCCGGAATCGAACGAAAATCCGCCGGCGACCCTGTTTCCGCATAAATCGACGATTCACCGCCGATACTCCACCGGACGGGACCAAATTCCGGCTACAAGTCCCCCTCGACATAAGGAAGACACTAGAGGAACCAATCGGCCGGAGGTGTAGTGATCGGGCGGCGCCGACGAGCCCTAGCCTGCGAACGCCGCCGCCTCGACGAAAGAAACGAGTGAAAACAACGGACGGATGGGATTCGTCCAATCAAACCGACGGTCCAGATCTAAAGTAAACCAACGTCCCAGATTACTTCAACTAATATCCAACGGCCGATATCAAAAGATTAAATGCAACGGCTGATATTCAATCAATGTACATCAACGGTTCGATCTTTACGACATTTAACGGTTTAGATCGCTTCACATGAAATCGGACGACTCCGATCAATCCGTTTTAATAATTGAATCCAACGGTGAGGATTCGCTCACTTAAAACCAACGATAAAGATCTGTATCAAATCCAACGGTTGTGATTACTCTACACGAAATCCAACGGTTCCAATCAATCCGACTTAATAAATTAAAACCAACGGATCAGATTCCTCTATTTGAAATCTGACGGCTCCGATATAACGTTGAAATCAACGGCGAAGAATATTCTAACTATATCTTGGTCAATCGGTTGATCCTTGACATGATCCAGGTGTCGATTCCTGCTATCGCGATCCTGCTCTTTCTAAATACAATATCTGATTTTTGATCAGAGATCCGGATTGAAGCTAATCATTGAATTTAAATGAACGGTCAATATGAATCTGACTAAACTCTGAATCAATGGCTGAGATTCATCGGAGCACATCTAGGTCAATCCATCGACGATTGACATGATCAAGATATCGATTCTCATTATATCGAACCCGATCTCTCTAGATCTAATATCCGATTTTTGATCTGAGATACGGATTGAAGCAAATCAATGAGTCTAAATGAATGGTCAATATGAATCTGACTAAACTCTGAATCAATGGCTGAGATTCATCTGAGCACATCTAGGTCAATCCATTGATGTTTGACATGAGCAAGGAGTCGATCCCTACTAAGTCGATCCTGATCTCTCCAAATATGATATCAGATTTTCGATCTGAGACATGAATTGAAACGAATCGATGGATCTAAATGAACGGTCGTGATAAATCAGATTTAAATATAAAATGTACGGCTGAGATTGATCGGAACATATCTAAGTCAATCGGTTGATATTTAATATGATCAAGGTGTCGATTCCTACTAAGTCAAACCTGATCTCTCCAAACATAATACCAGATTTTTGATCCGAGACCCGGATTGGTACAGATCTGCAAATTTAAACAAACGGTTGTGATAAATCTGACCTAAACTCTAAATCAATGGCTGACAATGATCTGGACATATCTAGATCAATTGGTTGATGTTTATTATGATCAATGAGTCGATCCCTACTAAGTTGAACCGGATCTTTCCAAATATGGTGTCGGATTTCCGATCCGATTCCTGGATTAAATAGATCAATGCATTTAGATCAATGGCCATGAGAAAATCCAATGTTTGATGACCAAAGATGATTTTTATTAAAACATATATTTAACCGGTTGAATACAAACTATCAACTCACTCAACCTATTTTGATCAAACTCATCATATAACAATATAATATTGTTTGGGAGGTGTGTACGTCGATGCTTGTCATCGGGGCGTAGCTCCTCAATATGATATTGTGTATGTGGTGCTTCAAGATGAAATAATTATTTCTCATGACAAATCAAGTTTAAATGTTCATAAGCCGTCAAGGCCGAACATATATTAAATCAAATGTTCATAAGCCATCAAGGCTGAGCACATGTCCAAATCCAAATGTTCACAAGTCACTAAGGCCGAACACATATGAAATCCAAATGCCCACAAGCCATCAAGGCCGAGCACAAATCAAATCCAAATACTTATAAGCTATCAAGGTTGAGCATATATGAACCTCAAATGCTCACAAGCCATCAAGGCCGAGTACGTGCCAAATCTAAAAACTCACAAGCGATCAAGGCCGAGTACCAATACTCACAAGTCATCAAGACCGAGTATCTCAAGTTCAAATGCTCACAAGTCATCAAGACCGAGTATCTCAAGTTCAAATGCTAACAAATCATCAAGGCTGAGCACAAGTCAAGTTCAAGTACTCAAAAGTCATCAAGGCTGAGTATCTCCAAGCTGCCAAGCCATCAAGGTCGAATATTCAAATTTTAAGCTTTTCATGAGCCATGTATTGATATGAAATTTATAAAATATTTTTGCCCTCCAATTTGTGGATGTTGTTTATTATATAGATCTCTTAATCAAAGGTACCCTGATTTCAGGGGTAATTAACAATGAGCGCTTGCGCTCATTGGAAGTCAGAACCCATTAAACAAAAAGTCTTATTAATTTAAGGTGAATTTAATAAAGGTCAATTACATTTAAACATGACCAAAAATGACCCCACATAAGTATGCTTCGTTTATTCTAATTGCTAATCCTTCTCTTAAGGAATGAAATAGTTATATCATTAGAACTTGCATTATCGACTGTTATGATCATAAATTTAGAAATACCCTAATAACTTAAGCATTTCTCAATTGTATTTGTAATTAGTTCACCTTTATGACTGATTATTGGGAAAAAAAATTCAAAATCTTTTTGTGTAATTTTCAATTCAAAATCAATAAAATGCCTAGTGATGCACATATAAATGATTCTTTAAATTGATGTTAGTAGTAAGACAAATACATTTACAATGATCTTATAAAAACTTCTTTTAACTTCAATCTCTCATTAACAAATAGTTCATAACAATCTCAAGAGATTGTTTGGCTTGAAGGAATATGAAAATGAGGTATGACAACATCAAAAAGTTTTTGAAATGTTTACTTTCAATGAATTTAAATAGTAATTTATCTATGATTTTCATTTGTACTAAAGCCTTTATAGCAAGGTTTTGATCGAATTTCCATGTTGACAACACACTAATTCCATGTGCACCACCACTTTAAGAGAAATTCCAGTTTGTGTTTTATTCTTATCTTTGTCCACATGCACTCAAATACTTTACACCTCTAGATAAATGTGATTTAAGTGTGCTAGTTCCATATGTTTTGCTATTACAAAGATAACTAGCATCACAATATATGCCCTTTGCCTTTGGAACACCATAATTCTCAATTTTTGTAAAATGATTCCATACATTTTCCGGTTTTACAATTTTTCTTTTCTTTGGGTTATTTGCCTCTATTTGTTTAGAGTCTTTTTGATTGATCATCTCATTTATTTTCTAATGTATCATTTTCAAGCAATCTTAAGATTCATTCGTTCCCTTCTCAGAAAAGTTTAAATTTAGAAAAAACGTTTTCTAAAATCTAGATTATCAAAATAATACATATGAATTTTCTTAGTACAAGGCACATTACTAAGCACTGCACTACAATTTAATGAATTTAGAACTATTTTTTAGGAGAAAAATGTTAATTTTAAAATTGAACCCGCTGGCAATTTTCAATTTAGTGTTCATTTTATAGTTGTATGCAATGTTTCCAGCTAAACACATGTTGAATCAGTCACTGTACGGAATTTAACATTCTGATTCTCATACTAAAATGATTGTTAGGTCATTTTTGATTAAATTTTAATGTAAATTAAAATGTTAAAAAAGTAGTGCGACCGTTTTAAATATCATTCATAAATTATAAGGTCTTTTGTTTTAGTAGATTCTAGTTTCCAATGAACGCAAGCATTCATTATTAATTACCCTTAAGGAGCTTAAAGCACTTTTGATTAAGAGATGTATAACATATAACAAAGTAAAAACAAATGGATGAAAGAATAATGTCATTCATAATTTCGTGTCATGACACGGTTTATAATTCGATTACAATAGTACACCCTTAAGACTGATGTTCATGTGACATAGGTCACAGACAAAAATTTGAGTTGTGTTGTAACAACGTTGAGGAACTACGCCTCGATACGAAGTATCGACATATGCACTTCTCAAACAACGTTATCGACAACATGCATCAAGTATTTATTATCCATGACTATGTGTGAATTAACTAGACGAGTTGAGTGCAAAGGTTGAGTGAACGAGCCGTGGGGCCAAATGTTCGGATTTGGGTGAACAAGTCGTGGGCCTAAGTGTTCAAAAATATATTTGCCTTCAACCATCATTTCTATAAAATTCTCAAGAGAAAACAATATCTAATTACATAAAGAAAAGATAGTGGAATTTGAGGAAGCAACAAGCATATATACATATATATTGTTTCATCTAATAAATTTAGATAAATTCTTGATTCTAATACTAGTGGTCAGTATACCATAGTTCCTTATTCCTTATGCATTTTAACCAATTAAGATATTTATCTATGTAAATTATAAGTATGCTAATTAGATTATGTGAAACAATGGTTATGTGCATTTTCTATGTTATCAAAATCAGTACTGAATAAGTGATTCTAGTTTATTAACAACCGTTTTTTATATGGTGATTAGGCCGCAATTGTAGGGCTTGCAAAATACAGCCTCATCACGGTAAAAAATACACCAGTAAGTACATATTAATTCTCTAACTAAACACAAGTACACAACTAAAATCTCCAATTAAATTAATTTTTTCTATAGAATTGATTTCAAAGAATTCTCAAGAGAAATAATCTAAATAAATAGAAGTAATTACATAAATATATCTATAGAACACTCTTGTAATTCAAATAAATAATTATTAAATTAGATGTATAACCCCAAAAAAAACTTTAGTTTACATCTAGAACATGAATCTAGGACATGAGGATTGAGGAAAATAGTAAATATAATGGTATGTGAAATATGGACTCTAGAAGTAGCTTCCTGCCCTCTCTTGGAAATTTAGGGGTATTCACGATTTGAAGCGGTTTTTTCAAACGAACGAATATAAATGGTTTGGGAAAATCAAGAATGGGTTAACCAATTTCTCAGTACGTTTAATTATTAATTTTTGGTTAACCATACATATTTTTAATTTACTGTCAGTTTTCAATTAACGATGCGATTGATTATATAAATATAATTATTTATATATAAAATATATTTTTTATATATAAATAAATATTTTATTAAAAATATATTAATACATCAGTTCGAACAATTAACTAGTAGTTCGACTAAGTTTCAAATTGTAATCGAACTGGTAACTATTCAAAGGTATAATAATCGATCACTAGCTATGTTCGATTGGATAGAATTCACTATGGAAAGAAAGGAAAATGTAATGAATCTAGCCTAAAAGCCATCTAGATTCATTGCATTTTTCTTCCTTTCCACAGTGAATTTCATCCAACCGAACATAGTCTTACGGACGCACTCGGTTCGATCAATTGTGGTTCCACGATTCAATAAATTTTTTTATACACCCCTAGTTGGAATCCCGAATTTGGATCACTTTTGATCGACAACGAATTTCAGAGTTAGTGAGTTGTTGTTGCCGACTTCGTGAGTTGCTGTCGCCTTCGACACGGAACGTTTCATGTCAGTCAAGATTCGGATGTGGAGACGGGAGTCGGGACATGTGATGCTTCGTTTCTCTTCTCTAATCCCTATTAGACTGGATGGCAAGTTGCAAGCGGCAAGCGGCGACAGCAAATTGCAAACCAATGGCAACAGTAGACTCGAAAGTCAAACAATCATAGGCTCATAACTCAAAATCCTACTATTGATTTATTAACTTTATTTAATAATTAATATTGGTTTGGTTTGAGATAAATGATTTTGTCAACCCAGAGTCTAAACGCGTCACACAGAGTGAGTAAGAGCGGAAAAGCGAAAATAGCTAAGCGCTATGTGGTAAGAGATCTCCTAGAGACATACACAAGCTTGGCTTATATAAGCCTTACTACAAACTCCTATGAAAGAAATCTTGACGTCCGAATCGTCCTGAAGATATGGTAGAGAAGCTAGCTGGATGCCACTTTGAAAAGAGATTCTTTGCTTCTAAAAGAAGTTGCGTGATTGTTCAGCAAAATAAATTCGCTCTGAGTGGGTGTACGGTAAAGTAGATTCGTTCTGAGTGGATGTACGGCAAAGTAGATTTGTCATGAGTGGATGTACGGCAAAGTAGATTCGTCATGAGTGGTCCTTCGTCAGAAGTCATCAGCAGCGTAATCTGAATCGTACATATCTGAGTCGCAAAGTCCAGCTGGCCATCGTTCCATTCCATACCTGCAAAAATGGTAAGTCTAATACCTGATTATATGTGGAGCTCCAGATACCCAAGAATGATACAGGAAGTCCTTCCAACGACACTTGGTATGCTTCAGGATTATAGATTTGCGTCCATTCTGGTGCAACAAGATCATTTGCCCAGATTGCATCATAATTGACTTTAATGATTCTTTTGACTGGTTTGAACCCTGATCTTTTGTATAGAGGAAAATCCGAAAAGATTGTTAATACCCGGTAGATGTCGTCATTAATAACTTCATAAAGTCTAGGATTAACAAACTGTGGCGTAATCATTTCACAATCGAGCTGTCGGATCATTCCATGATCGTAGAGTTCTTGCACGAACAGATAATCTTGTTCTAGTACTTCGTCAAACTGGATAAGAGTGGTGTATGAAAATCTTCCATACTGCTGTCTGACGTAAATACCCGGTTTTGGTGCTGTATTCATGTCTTGTAATTGTTCCTGCAGAGAAATCAGCTTTTGTATAGACCGTTGTTCTGCTAATTCATAGATATATTGTCCAATATGGTGTGGTAGCCTTTCGATCATATTAGTATGGTACGTTCGACTCAGTACCATCTTTGCAGCAAACACTTCATATGAGGGTACATCAATAAGGACATAGATTGAATTGGTAGCAATTATACGAGATAGTTTATCTGCACCAATATTGTTTGTCCCCTTAATGTGTTCAATCTTTACGTCTACACCTGTTGCCGTGACATACTCTATGAAATTCACCCAGTGATTCTTAGCTAACTTGCTGGCAGTGACTGTTTGGAAGAAGGATACTATGGCCTGGCAGTCTGTTCTCAACGTAAACTCTGATTTAGAGAGAAGAAATATTCTGAATTTATCTAAGGCATATAAACATGCCATGATCTCCGCATCAATTGTTGAGATTGCCGTTTTATATTTGCCCGAACAGTATCGGGCGACTTGTTCCTTCTTTTGAGTGTCACCTTTAGTTGGTCGCCATTTCAAAATACCTCCCCAGCCTGTGAGACAGCCATCTATTTCTACAATTAAATAGGCACTAGGCGGGGGTATCTGTAGTGGTGGTAACTGTTTTACCACTTCCTTGATCTTCTGGATTGCTTGCCAATCGTACTTATTAAATCTCCTTTCACCGGTCTTGGAACACTTATTATATAATGGTCCCGTGTATTTACTTAAGTTCGGAATGAAATTCCGAGCATAATTTAAGATTCCAAGGAAACGCTGTAACCCCTTCAGTGTCTCTAACTGGTCATCCGGAAAATCTAAGAGTTTCTTAACAATATGTGGTTGCAATTTGACTTGGCCTTCTCCAATTTCTAGGCCAAGGAATTCTATAATAGACACTCCCAGCTTTACTTTCGTCCGGTTCAGGATTAACCCATTTGCTTTGATAGTAGCAAAAAACTTTGACAAATGGACCAGATGATCTTTTATATTTTCCGAAAAGATTAAAATATCGTCAATGTAGACGCACAAAAAGTCTTCAAACTCAGCAAAAATGCCATCCATTTTCTTTTGAAAAATGGAAGGAGCATTTTTCAGACCGAATGGCATAACTAGCCATTCAAAATGACCTTGTGGACATACGAATGCTGTCCATGGAATACTGGCGTCTGCCATAGCCACTTGGTAGAACCCAGATTTCAAATCAAATTTACTGAACACAGATTTGTTCTTTATCTTGGAAATAAGCAATTCAATATTTGGTAGTACATAGGGATCTTTATACGTGTTATCATTTAACCGTTTATAGTTGCATACCATTCTGGTTTTCCCTCTGACTACTTCTGAATGTTTGTTGACAATAAATGCTGCCGTCCTGTGCTTTGATTTGGATGGTCTGATCAGCTTCATTTCTAGGAGTTCATTGATGTGTTTCTTAAACTCCTCATTCATTTCGAGACTTGGGACTATCGGCTTATCTGAGATAATCAAATCTTCATTTATTATCTCAATAAAACACTTGACTGAATCTTCAGTCCAGAACTGTTTTGGGTTGGTCCCAATATGCTGGCTTTTTTCTAGGTCCTTTAACGTCGGCAGAATTTGTTCCTCATAGTCTGATAATTTTCCAAGATCATACGAGCAGAGTTCATATATTGTTTCTTGGCTCAAGATATCTAACTCTTCTTCTTCATGTAAAAGGTTCAATGCTATCTTTGATGTGATCGGTGTGGTCTGGATAACTTCAACCTTCTTATAGAAAGTTAAAGTGCCTTGCTCTATTCTTAGCCCTCCCCGGAAGCTATGAACAAAGTTCATACCTATAATCAGTTGTGTTTTGTCTCCTATAGAGAGTGGCAGAGCATATGTGAATGGCATCACATATTTTTCCCTATTCAGAATTAAAAACCCATTTTTTAACTTCGTTGTAGTTTTCTGCATGCTATTTACGCCATAGATAGAGTATTCTCCTGTTGGCTCATAGCATCTTGCTGGCAAAGCATCTGGAGTGATGCAGCATTTAGACGCTCCTGTGTCTAAAATTGCCTGAACATTGAACTTTTCATTATCTATT
This sequence comes from Costus lasius, assembly GCA_027563935.2. Classification (NCBI taxonomy): domain Eukaryota; kingdom Viridiplantae; phylum Streptophyta; class Magnoliopsida; order Zingiberales; family Costaceae; genus Costus; species Costus lasius. The sequence goes on along the minus strand of CM050446.2, from coordinate 21,919,504 downwards.
TCAAGAGTTGCAGTTAAATTCAATAGATTATTGCTGATGCTGGCAAACCGTGTAGGTTTTCTTTCTTCAGCTTTGAAAACAACTTCTTCAGTCACCATGACTGATTTTCCTTTTTCTTTAATGGCTTTTATTTCGGCCTCCAAATTTGTGATGTGTTTGGCCTGTTCAGCCGTCAATTTCCGAAGATCCACTTTAACTTGCTTAGGTGGTTCTTCTCCTAAAGGAATTGTTACTTGAAATTTCAAAATGCTGCATACAGCGCAGCAAACCAATTGACAAATAACACACTGCATTCTGGCCCGCTTAACTGTTTTAATTGGGCAGAAAAGACACTTGTTTGTATGCGGGAGTAGCTCTGGATGCATTGTCCATTGGTGCAGACATTCTAAGTATTCTTTGCTTAAAGAATAATTTTTTCTCAAGGGATTCCAATCCATGCTTTCAGAGCCTACCATCAACAAAAACCCTTTTCTTTCTTGATGATCCAGTTCATCTTCAGAATAAGAACAAAGGTCCGAATCCTCGGGATCTTCGTCTTCTCCCACACTAACTGAAAGTCCCTAATAGGGGGGGCGAAACTCTAAATAGGCGCATATATATATAATTTCGCAGCGGAAGCTAGGGCTTCTAGATCGATAGCATGTATGTCATATGATCAACTAAAATATGTATACATCGAAAAGGAGTCATACCATCGCCATTGCTTTGGATGGCGCCTTGGAAGCAGAGATCGAAAGGGATCTCCTCCAAAAGATGCGCACACAAGATGTGATCACCTACTCCTTGTTGATCTTTGTGCTAGCAAAGTTCTCCAAGAATCCTTGTCGAATGGAAGGGATGAGATGACTTGATTGCTTGGCCGAGACCTCTCCTTGTCGTCAACCCTCTTCACCACACGAGAGTGTCGAGAGCAAGAGGCAAGAGGCGACAATAGGGCATGAAGAGAAGCGACGTGAGGCGTGGTCACGTTTAGCAACATGCTATCTAAAATTAGCAAAGCCTTAACGTGTGATGCGTTCACTCCAAGTAAACCATCACATTTTCCTCTCCCCTTGAACCATGCGCTCACTTGATGAGCCGGTTCAATTTGGTTTGGTTCAAAGACCAATTAACCCAAGCCATTGGTCTAGATCACAATAAACCCTAAAGGTTCAAGATCTAACCGTTCATCTCTTGATGCTCATGATCTCACCGATCTAGCATCAATTCTCTTGATCGAAGCTTACCGATCTCAAGCCCTAATCAATCAAACATGATCAGACCAGATCTCACTTACAATCACAGTTTAAATCCCTTTAAACTGAACCCAAACAATTCAGTCCACACGATCTGACTTAAGTAAGCCATATCATCAAATTGTGCGACCCTAAGGGTTTCCTTTAAATGTCGGTAACGATAACTCACGTTATCACGATCAGTGAGGGGTATCTAGCAACACATCACTGTCTCCCGATATAAAGGAAAGAGTCTTCCAAGACTACACCCAAACCACAGCACAAGTGTGAATCCACTTCACTAGGCATACATGTTTCCTTTGCCACTGGATGTTCTTATTGGACAAGCGTGTCAAGCCTGTAATTCCAATATGATGAGAATGATTAGATCAGATGAAACATAGTCATCTGGGTATGGCCATACACTTTCTCAATCATCTCATCCAGGGGGCCCCTATAGAACATCACACTCCTTCCAAGGAGACGGCAATCCTATATCTATCACTAGTGCCCTAACATGACTCATGTTCATTATCCAAGATAGTCTATAACCATTATGTTTCAAATGATATTGAACTACCTCAAAACAATGCCAATCATCATTTAGAAACACAAGTGATCTCAAGTCAGAGGAAATATGCCACTTGTTTGCATACAAGGATTATTCACATTGTGACAAGCAATTGAATATCCTAAGTAGGGTCTGTCCAGTACATCCAATGTACCCATGAGTCTACATCTTATTCCATGCTCGAAGCATCCTATAAGATTAGAACACATATTAGTCTCAATCATAACAAGGCTGTCTCATGTTCACCAAGATATCTCGACTAAGGACTTTACTGCATGTCAGCCAAGCTAAACAGCATTGAGACATTATTCAGAAGTATACATATTGCAGCAGATACTGTAACAACCTGAATAACAACCATTGCCTTTATAAACATAAAGTTTATACATGATACTGAAATAATCCCAAGGCCTCAAACATTAGCCTTAAGGGCATACTCTAACAATCTCCCACTTGCACTTAATCTAATGGTTGAGAAATCTTAAACCCATATTATTACAGTGCTTCTCATGCTTCTGCTGTGCCAGAGGCTTTGTAAGCGGGTCAGCCAGATTGTCATCTGTATGAACCTTGCAGACTTTGATCTCGCCACGATCAATGATCTCCCGGATCAAGTGAAACCTTCTCTGTATGTGCTTGGACTTCTGGTGCGACCATGGTTCCTTTGCTTGTGCTATTGCTCCAGTGTTATCACAGAAGATAACCAAAGGATCTGCACTCGAAGGAACAACACCAAGTTCCTGAACGAACTTACGAATCCACACTGCCTCCTTAGATGCTTCTGAGGCTGCAACATACTCGGCTTCTGTTGTGGAATCAGCAACAATTGACTGTTTGAAACTTTTCCACACCACTGCTCCTCCATTCAAGCTAAAAACATAGCCTGATTGCGATCGGAAATCATCCTGGTCAGACTGGAATGAAGCGTCAGTATATCCTTCAATACTGAGTTCTTCCTGACCTCCATATATCAAGAACATATCTTTGGTCCTCCGAAGATATTTCAAAATGTTCTTAACCGCAATCCAGTGTACCTTCCCTGGATTACTTTGGAATCGACTGGTCACGCTTAACCCGTAAGCGACGTCTGGGCGAGTACACAACATCGCATACATAATGGATCCAATAGCCGAAGCATAAGGCGTATTGTCCATTTCATCTTTCTCAGTCTGTGTTTGTGGACACTGACTCTTTGAAAGATTCAGACCATGTCTGACTGGAAGATATCCTCTTTTAGAATTTTCTAAATGGAATCTCTCCAGGACTTTATCGATGTAAGTACTCTGGCACAGCCCGAGAAGCCTCTTAGATCTATCTCTGTAGATCTTCACACCTAATACATAGGCTGCTTCTCCTAAATCTTTCATCTGGAAACATTTTCTTAACCATGCTTTGACCGCATGTAGTTCAGGAATATCGTTTCCAATGATTAAGATATCATCGACGTAGAGGACTAGGAAAATAATCACGCTCCCACTAAACCTCTTATATACACACGGGTCATCTTCATTCTTGATGAAACCAAATTCACAGATTGATTCATCAAAACGAATATTCCAGCTTCTTGATGCTTGTTTAAGTCCATAAATGGACTTCTTTAATTTGCATATTTTATGACGATCCGATGGATTAGTGAAACCTTCAGGTTGTGTCATATACACATCCTCTTCTAATTTTCCATTAAGGAAAGCGGTCTTCACATCCATCTGCCAGATCTCATAATCATAATATGCCGCTATCGCGAGAATAATCCGAATAGACTTGAACATAGCTACAGGAGAGAAAGTTTCATCATAATCTATCCCGTAGATTTGTTTGAAACCTTTCGCAACTAGCCTGCCTTTATAGGTAACCACGTTACCATCCATGTCAATCTTCTTCTTGAAGATCCATTTACAGCCTATAGGGATTACTCCCGGAGGCGGATCAACCAAATCCCAAACTTGGTTATCTGACATGGAGTCCATCTCGACGCGCATAGCTTCAAGCCATCTCGCTGAGTCCGGTCCACTGACCGCATCCGCATAAGTGAGGGGTTCATCATCAATGATGTAGACTCCGTCATAGCGCTCAGGCTGTCGACGGATCCTTCCCGATCTTCACGGTTCCCGTGATATCTGAGCCTCAGGTTGTTCAATAACCTGATCTACTGGCTCAGGCTCATCCAACTGTGCTTGACTACTTTGTCCTTCTTCTGGATTCTCATCCAGGTTTATTTCTCTCCCACTGGCTTCTTGCAGAAGAAATTCTTTCTCAAGAAAAATAGCCGTCCGAGCAACAAATACTTTGTTCTCTTTGGGATCGTAGAAATAATACCCCTTAGTTTCCTTAGGGTAACCGACAAAGATACATTTCTTAGATCTGCTCTCTAGTTTCCTAGAGGCGAGCTTTTTAACATAAGCCTCGCAACCCCAGATCTTAATAAATGTCAAGCTCGGCTGTTTCCCATACCATAACTCATATGGAGTCTTTGAAACTGCCTTGGATGGCACTCGGTTTAGTACCTTTGCAGCTGTTTCCAGTGCAAATCCCCAAAAGGAGTAAGGTAGAGTAGCCTGACTCATCATAGAACGAACCATATCCAGTAATGTTCTATTTCTCCTCTCGGACACACCATTCCATTGCGGTGTTCCTGGCGGAGTGAGCTGTGAGATAATCCCAGACTCCTTAAGATAGTCAGTAAACTCATGACTCAAGTATTCTCCACCTCGATCTGAGCGAAGTGCCTTGATATTTCGGCCTAGCTGATTTTGTACTTCATTTTTGAACTCTTTGAACTTGTCAAAAGATTCACTCTTATGTCTCATAAGATAGACATAACCATACCTACTGAAATCATCAGTAAAGGTAATGAAGTATGAATAGCCACCTCTGGCATGTTTACTAAATGGCCCACACACATCACTGTGAATGAGGTCAAGTAAACCTGAAGCCCTTTGACCTTTGTTGGAAAAAGGAGCCTTTGTCATTTTACCCATTAAACAAGCTTTGCATGTATCAATCTCCTCATAGGAGAATGATCCCAGCAGTCCATGATCATGCAACCGCTTAATGCGCTTCTTGTTAATATGGCCTAAACGACTATGCCATAGCAAGGTGCTGTCATCAGCATACTTGGCTTTCTTAACATCAATCTGTTGTATTGAACATTCCATGTCCAACATGAATAACCCATTGTTAATTGACCCAGTAGCATAAACAATATTATCAAAGGAAATATAACACTTTGAAATCTTGCATTCAAAGGAAAACCCTTTCCTGACAAGAGCAGGAATAGAGATAATATTCTTAGTTATGCTCGGTACAAAATAACAATTGTCCAGTTCTAATACAAGACCAGATGGTAAAGAGATGTGATGAACTCCTACAGCAACAGCAGCAACCCGTGCCCCGTTTCCTACTCGTAGGTCCACCTCATGCTGTCCCACCTGTCTTCTTCTCTTGAGTTCCTGTACATTTGAACAAATGTGAACTCCACATGCAGTGTCCAACACCCATGATATAGAAGAAGAAACCATGACTTCAGTCACGAAAATACCTGAGCCAGAAGCGAAAGGCTTACTTCCCTTCTTGTCTCCTTGGAGCGCTTTACAGTCCTTTTTCCAATGACCCAGCTGGCCACAATGGAAACATCTGTATTCCTTTGACCGCTTTATCTTTTGCTTTAGAGCCTTGTTGTAGCTCTTGATGGGGGCTTTGCCCTTCTTCCCCTTCTTCTTGTTCCTAGAAGGAACCATGAGGACAGAGGATGAAGGCGTTCCCTTCTCACGAGACTGAGTCTGCTCAGTAGTCAAGAGCATGTTCAGTAACTCTGCTGGCGTACAGTCGATCTTGTTCATATTAAAATTAATAATGAAAGGATCGAAAGAGGCCGGGAGAGACTGCAGGATGATATCTACAACAAGCTCCTGATTGATGGTATGTCCCAGTTTCTCTAGAGCCTCCTTGTACCCAATCATCTTGAGTACGTGAGCTCCCACTGGACTCCCTTCAGTCAGTTTGCTCTGAAAGAAAAGTTTAGTCAAATTATAGTGTTCAGTCCTTGCCTGTGCTGCATACAGCATCTTGAGGTTTGCTATAATTTCTATAGCAGATAAATCCTCATGCTGACGTTGCAGCTGTGGCGTCATAGACGCTAGCATCAAGCAAGCGACATCAATGCTATCATTGACATGCTTCTCATAAGCATCCCGAACCGCCCTTGCGGCGTTCGCAGCGGGTTGAGGCGGTATAGCCGTCTCGAGGACATACAGTTTCCTCTCAGCCTTAAGAACAATCTTAAGGTGTCCGTACCAGTCTGAGAAGTTTGGCCCAGCAAACTTCTCCCTTTCCAGTAGGGATCGCACATTGAAGGCTGTGGTGTTCGTTGCTGCAGTAATCTACAATAATGCAAGAACAGCAAGGTCAGTATCAATGTTAGAATTAATTCAGGACTTAAGAATGATTCTTTTCTCACTATTTTATCTGACTGAAAAATCCAGTAAAACAGTCCGAAAGAGTAAAACTCTTTTAGTGAGATGGGATCCAGATTTCATACTTGGTCTCCGCGTCCCGCTCAGGCGAGATAAGATGCACAGAGAGTACAAGCACTAATCTCTGGTAGGCAATCCCTGCCAATCGCCAACCCGTGCGATTCCCCTTCATCTGGGCAATCCAGCAGACTGTGCCAACTGAGTTGGTACAACACAGTCTCTGATCCCACAGATGGCTGCCTCCATATAGCTACTATATGCGCCACACATGTAGCCTACTTGATCAAGCTGACCCGACCTACTCCCTGGACCACCACGTGCTATGCTGAGCAACGAGAAGCGATAAATCCCTTCTCTGTAACACGCAGGTGTAATCACACACCGTCTAAAGATAGATGGGCGTGCCCACTGAGTGGGTACAACACGGCCCCAACGATAGTCAGAACAGTGAGGTTTCGCGTCAGAAGGCTTACGAGCTTGATATTTAACGTTGGATTTTAACGGTCCTTTTATCTTCTTACTATCATTCAAATCCTATGGTGATAGCAGAAGAATAAATCATGCAGTTACTAAAATACTGAAACAGTAAATTAAAAGCATGATGATCTTATGTGGTAAAAGCCCATTAAGCCTAAGTAAGACCTTAATTAACTTAAGTCTTCACTTGAGCTCTTCTTGGGTCTTTTGCATTTTCTCTGGCCCAACCCGGGCCCAAGCGCCCACTGCAGCTCAGGTGCGCCCACCAGATAAAATGCGCCTGTCCTAGAGTCGAACCCTAGACCTCCCACTGGTGAAGCCACTTGCTGCATGCGCCTCTGCCATGTGTGCTTTGAGCTCATGTCTGATTAAAATACAATTTAATCTATCTAGACATGAATGACACGCAGGTCAATTACACTTTATAAATTAATTAAAATGTGATGCGCAGATCACAATAAATATTAATTTACAATTTTAATCCAGGCACGCAGGCCCCAGCACAGCACACATTAAATAGGCAGCCCACATAAGATTAAATAAACAAGCAATATGGTATACATTCATCATGTGATCCAAACCAGAAAATAAAATTTTTCGAAAACCCATTGGCATCAATTTTTTTTTTATTTTCCTTATGAGCCCTACTACCTCACAACGGTCCATTAATAGGGATCCACTCATCATACCTAGTCAGATCCTCTGCCCTTGCATGCACCAAGTCGTAACTGACTTGAGCTGACCTAATGGTCAACCATGCATGCGCCAAGGGCTGAACGACCCTCATGAGTTCTGGCAAGCGGGTGTGACCCCGGGCCTAACTCATGCACGTTCACTGGTTGTCTCAACCAGACATCGCTACACGCCTGTCCGCAGTCGACCTATAGCCACCTCGTGCTTGCGCACAGGTGCCATCTGGTCGACCCATCTAGGCTGTCAGATGGTCTGATCAGACTAATTGGATCTTAACTAGACGATGACTTCAACCCTAATAACCCGTCTAAGTTTTTCAAGTAGGCGCCTCTTAGATCTAGTGTATGTGCGCAAGAGAAGTTTTTATAAAACAACAAGATGCGCCAAACAACATACATGCGCGAAGGAGAAATTATACATCTAAGATAAGCATGTATTTTCGCCAACCAACATGAACAATTTTCGCATATTATGTAGTTTCGCATGTAACCTTTAGATCTAAACATTTGAGCAAACAAGGATCACACAATAGCAATCATACGAACATACAAATAACCTTGGCTCTGATACCAATTGAAAGTCCCTAATAGGGGGGGCGAAACTCTAAATAGGCGCATATATATATAATTTCGCAGCGGAAGCTAGGGCTTCTAGATCGATAGCATGTATGTCATATGATCAACTAAAATATGTATACATCGAAAAGGAGTCATACCATCGCCATTGCTTTGGATGGCGCCTTGGAAGCAGAGATCGAAAGGGATCTCCTCCAAAAGATGCGCACACAAGATGTGATCGCCTACTCCTTGTTGATCTTTGTGCTAGCAAAGTTCTCCAAGAATCCTTGTCGAATGGAAGGGATGAGATGACTTGATTGCTTGGCCGAGACCTCTCCTTGTCGTCAACCCTCTTCACCACACGAGAGTGTCGAGAGCAAGAGGCAAGAGGCGACAATAGGGCATGAAGAGAAGCGACGTGAGGCGTGGTCACGTTTAGCAACATGCTATCTAAAATTAGCAAAGCCTTAACGTGTGATGCGTTCACTCCAAGTAAACCATCACATTTTCCTCTCCCCTTGAACCATGCGCTCACTTGATGAGCCGGTTCAATTTGGTTTGGTTCAAAGACCAATTAACCCAAGCCATTGGTCTAGATCACAATAAACCCTAAAGGTTCAAGATCTAACCGTTCATCTCTTGATGCTCCTGATCTCACCGATCTAGCATCAATTCTCTTGATCGAAGCTTACCGATCTCAAGCCCTAATCAATCAAATATGATCAGACCAGATCTCACTTACAATCACAGTTTAAATCCCTTTAAACTGAACCCAAACAATTCAGTCCACACGATCTGACTTAAGTAAGCCATATCATCAAATTGTGCGACCCTAAGGGTTTCCTTTAAATGTCGGTAACGATAACTCACGTTATCACGATCAGTGAGGGGTATCTAGCAACACATCACTGTCTCCCGATATAAAGGAAAGAGTCTTCCAAGACTACACCCAAACCACAGCACAAGTGTGAATCCACTTCACTAGGCATACATGTTTCCTTTGCCACTGGATGTTCTTATTGGACAAGCGTGTCAAGCCTGTAATTCCAATATGATGAGAATGATTATATCAGATGAAACATAGTCATCTGGGTATGGCCATACACTTTCTCAATCATCTCATCCAGGGGGCCCCTATAGAACATCACACTCCTTCCAAGGAGACGGCAATCCTATATCTATCACTAGTGCCCTAACATGACTCATGTTCATTATCCAAGATAGTCTATAACCATTATGTTTCAAATGATATTGAACTACCTCAAAACAATTCCAATCATCATTTAGAAACACAAGTGATCTCAAGTCAGAGGAAATATGCCACTTGTTTGCATACAAGGATTATTCACATTGTGACAAGCAATTGAATATCCTAAGTAGGGTCTGTCCAGTACATCCAATGTACCCATGAGTCTACATCTTATTCCATGCTCGAAGCATCCTATAAGATTAGAACACATATTAGTCTCAATCATATTAAGGTCGTCTCATGTTCACCAAGATATCTCGACTAAGGACTTTACTGCATGTCAGCCAAGCTGAACAGCATTGAGACATTATTCAGAAGTATACATATTGCAGCAGATACTGTAACAACCTGAATAACAACCATTGCCTTTATAAACATAAAGTTTATACATGATACTGAAATAATCCCAAGGCCTCAAACATTAGCCTTAAGGGCATACCCTAACACTAACAACATCCCATTCGGGCAAAAGTTCCAACTGTTGGTAAACAGCTAAACGTTCTCTGTTTACTTTCTTACTTCTGCATTCATTAGCAAAGTGTCCCATCTCTCCACAGATGAAACACTTACATTTAGCCTTTCCAGGCTTTTTAGTCTTCAGTTTTCTTACGTGATTCTTGTGTGGATGTGACTTATATGTTGAAGCCTTTCGTAAGAATTTCTTGGGTTTAGCACTAGATGAATAAACCCCTGGTACTGCTATACTTTGGCAGAAAGAGAAATCTTTAGCTTGACGATGCATTTCATTTGTTTTGCAGATTTCTTGTAGTACCCCATATGTAAAATTTATCCTAGGCAGTATTCCTACCGTCATCTCTGAGATAGAGTTAGAATTCAAACTAGACCTGTCAAAACCTAACTCGATCCACCGACCTGACTCGACTCGACATGAAGTTAGGCGGATCCGGATCAACTATAATTGTGTTCGGGTCATAAACAGGTCAATCCGTTTATGATCCAAAAATAACCAGGTCATGTTGGATTGTAAACGGGTTGATCCGCTTAACCCGATTGTATTATATATTTACATATATAAATTTTAAATATAGGTCCGCCCAACGCTCAGTGCTAGCCCATAAGCGCAAATCTCTTTTAATCATCTTTTAACCCAAATTTTGGCCCACATCACAAGCCCAATTTTTTATAATTTTAATAGAATTTTTTTAAAATTTATTATTTATGTATAAAATATGAATGCTAAATTTATAATCGGGTCATGTCGGGTTAAGTAGATCAGGTTAATAAATAACTCATTTAATAAACGGGTTATTTGGGTTAACCCGATTATATTCAGGTTGAATTTGGGTTAGACAATTTGACCCAATAAATTAAATGGGTCGTGTTCGTGTTGGTTTAATCAGGTCACAGGTCACAGCTGACACGATAAGTTTATGACCCGTTGACCCGAATTGCTAGGTCTAACTCAAACTAAAAACCAACATGTATAATTCTAACTCTATTCGAACTGATTTTTTTCGGTTTTGATGGAGTTGGTTTGATCGGGTCAATCCAATTTTTAGACAGACTTGGCTCCGTTTGGCCTATCTTCTGCTTCTAGCTTTTGCTGGTTGAAAAGCTGATGGCTGAAGAAGCAAGGAAGGTGTTTGGATGCACAGCTTATGGTTAGATTATTCTATTTATAATAAATAATTTTTTATTAAAAAAATTACTAAGATAAAATTTATATGATTAAATTTGTAGTTAACTATAATTAAAATATTTATTAAAAATATTATAAGTTATATTATTAAAATATTATTATTACATATAAAGGTTATTGAGCATAAGCAGGTGGGGGCCAGAGAAGTAGCTCCACCCCTGCTTCTCAGAGAACCAGCTAATTTGTGGGTTGAAATAGAGAAGTTGAAGGGCCAAACGCCTCAGCTTCTTAATTTCTGCTTACCGTAAAACCATAAGCAGGCCTTGAAGCTAGGCCAAACGGGACCTATAGTAATCCCGTACACACAGAAGTAACAGATTTTAGCTGCTCACGTGGGTAGCAACTCCAAATGGGGCTATGAAAGTTAGCTTTAAAGACTTGGGATAAATTGTAAGGTGTCCCTGACCTCAACGTGGTGGAACAACTTAGTGAGGATTTGTTTTCTTTTGTCCATAAATTATCTAGAATTATTTACAATTTAAATTTAAATATTTGAAAGTGTACCTAAAATTTATAACAACCAATGTTTACATAGTGAGGAATTTGTTTCACTTTATATTGGGAAATAAAAGATTATCAGAATTATAAAACATTTTTTTATTAAAACTATAGGCATTTATTATTAAAAAAAAGATTTTTTTTCCCTATGTAGGTGGCAATTCTAGTTAATAGAATGTGTCCTGTTGATATGATATGTGGCTCATTTATTAAAACCATATATTACTTGCATAATTTATTTAATATAAAAAATTTGGTTAACTTGTTTTTATTCATAATTGTTTATCCAAATATATTGTGTAGATTTTTAGTAGGTATATACTTCTAGTTTAATTAAAGGGTGTCTTAATTTTCAATTTCATTAAAAGCGCCCCTCATCTCGTTTTGAGACCAAAAAAAAAATGTATAAAAAAATATATTTTTTTTTCATTTTGATTTGAAGCCATACTTAAATAAAATGAACATTTCTACTTCAATCTGAATTAAACGTAAATAAAAATTAAAATTCATTTAAATTTACACAAAAGTAAATTAAATTTTAACTTCAGTTCAATTTAAACTATATTCATTATGGTTTCTGTTCATTGACTAAAACTAACTCATAATCTAATGAATTATAGTTTTTAACTTCAATTTAAAAATCATCTAATAAATCATAAAAATTTTAAAGTTTAAATATATATGATTTATCTAAGGTTTAATTAAAGATCTACGTTGGTTTTAGTTTAAATTTTTTTTTTAACAAAAAATGATTTCGTGTCAATCTATTTTGAATCAAACTTATTGTAATAAATTTATGTTTTAGATCATCCTTAACCAACTCTAAAATTAAATTTAAAAATAACTTAAAATAGATTCTAAAATACACTCAAATGTTATCTGAAAGTAAATTCAATGTACTTTTCATTCTTTCCTTCTAGTTTTTCATGAAATACCCTATTAGACTTGGTCTACTCTATTTTGTCTTGTTATTACTTGTCATAATTGTACTGTATTGTGTTATTAAAATTTTTAAGAACGTTTTACTATGCTTATTTAATATCATAATTTAAGATATTTGATAAACCTTTTTTTACTTTTGGTGATGTCAAATATTAAAATAACTAAAGTGTACATACGCACACATATATATAAATAATATACATATATTTATATGTATATTATTTATAATAATAATATATCCCATTTTTTATTTTTTACATAGCCATCATTACTAATTTACTATTAGTTAAAGTAATATAGATGCTTATTTAAAATAATATGTAATATTTAAAATTTATAAGCTCATAGTGGTACAACATCATAAACAAATCAGGAGAACACTCTAACCTCCTGTGAGTGTTTGTAAATACGAAAAATTATATCGGGTTATTAAAATTTTTCTTACTTTTAGACAACTTCTAAAGAAGAAAAATAATAAATTATAGCTTTTTCAACTTTTTGCTTTTTATTTACTTTTACTTTTTACAGCCAAACACTTTTTGTATACTTTGTACTAAAAAACTGTTTAAAAGTAGTTTGACGTGAGGCAAAACAGGTCCTTAAACTATATATATTTCTAAAAAAAATTTACAAAATATACATAATAATCAACTTTAAATAAAATGATATGTGGAAATATGAAACACATACAATTTATGTTTATTAATATTTAACAACAATAATGTAATGTGCAAAAATTAATTTTTTTTCTAGGGTAAACCAAAATATGTTGAGTGAAGATATAATCAAATTGCTTCAAAGTTGAATGAATATACTAACAGGAAAATTATGCCAAAAATATTAGTTATTTTTAATTAACTATTAATATAGTAGTAGTGAGTACTAGAAACATATTATGTCTAAAATAATTTATTAAGTTAAAACTCATTTTCTATTAGTATAAAAATCATTGAAATTATCTAGTGCATATTAGATCCATAAGGAAGTTGAATTATCATACATGATAATGATACAAATTAATTAAAGACAAAATATAAGTAAATAAGATTTATAAATTTAAAATTATAGTATACTATTACCCTAAAATCTTATTAACAAAGTTGTACAATATTTGCTAGAAAGTAGAACAACAATGAAATTGTTGGGTGTCTTGTACATATGTGATTTAATACGATTTAGATAAAAATGAAAAATCATAAATCCAATTAAATGTAAGTAAAAAAGTCATAGTTATGTCCTTACGTAAAAACATGTTCTTTGTACAAGTTAAACCTAGATTAAATGCTCAAAAAATTCGACTAGTATTTCCTTGCTATGGAAGACAAGAAGGGTTGATCAAAATTCTTTCTACAGGTGAGTAATAAAACAAAAGGCGAGGAGAAAGAAGAACGACTAAAGAAGAAAGAATATTGACTTTGCATTCGACTATCCATTTTGAGAGAGGAACATGGTCTTATATAGGACTAGGCTATCCCGTCTTCAAATTGCTTCAAGCTAAAAGATTCATCTCAAAAGCGAATGACACATTGGTATTACAAACCAAAGTACTTGCATCTAAGAAGAGCTCTTAGGAAGCACTTGAGAAGAGCCCTTAGCAAGTGCCTTGGAAAATCTTTCGGCACGCATTCGAGAAGAGGTCTCAATAAGCACTTGAGACACTTGTGCTTTGAACAAATAAGGATAAATTTGACATACTTCATTAAGGATATGGAATCTCAAAGTTCAAAAGGAGTGATAAGATTGTCATAGACAATGGTATTAATAAGACTAGTATGTATTTACATTACCATAATATATCAGCAAGGGAAGTGAAAATCACATTACCATAATAGAGTTTGTCACTCATCAAATAAGGAAAAAAAAGTAGAGTAGAAACATAACACAATCAATGAATCATTTGGGTAGGAAATTTAGGTTGGTCCACATAGAAGAATAATATCCCAAGCCACTAGACCATGATAAGCCTTAGCTCTTGAGAGATGAATAGAGTAGAGCAATTTTTTATTTTTTATAATGTTATCCTGAATACTTAATATAGTATATTTTCGAGAGAGATAAACTCATGAATACTCAATATATCTCATTTATTTGATGCTATTGGTGAGGGCAAATATGTGTTAATTCACATAGCAAAAGGCAATATGTTTATAATCATTAATCATAGAAGGAATGTGTTCTTGGGGGATAAAAGTAAGAACCATTTTGTTGAGTAGTAAGAGAATTAGTGGTGACACTCTTGCTAAGCCTTTAAGCCATGTGCTTTTATCAATGCCCTAATTTTGCTAGGGACACAATGACTCGTAATCATTGTCTAGTGGATAGGTCAAATGAACTTGCATTATTTTGGCCTTTGTTATAAATATGGGTTAGGTCTCTACTCACATTCCTAATACTTTTTGGTCTCTTTCTATTGAGAGTTTGTCTACTTGTCTTAAGAGAGGTAGCGGTGGAAGATCTCTAGCCCAGAATGTGGACACCAAAGAAAGTAAAGATCGATAGGGCAATCAAGTATGCCTTCTTTTATTGTATCCAATTGTTATTCTAAGTTCATACAAGAGATCCTCTATCTATGATCTAAATTTATTACATGTGGTATTAGAGCCAACTTCTATAGATCTGCAAGTGCGACTAGGGCTTCTACCCAAATCGCCATCAGCAGAACCCACATTGCAAGGCTTCTACCCTAATTACCGCATGTTGATCCAATGACAGTTTGGTGGAACACAGCGTGGGATGGGTGTCCGATGAATAAGGGCTTATGCCCCAAATTTTGGTTAATTAATATAATTTGAGATAAAAGTAACTAGATTAAATCTCTTATATAGTTATGTCATTACATAAATATATTACATTATAATTATCATAAATGTTTGATTGCCAAAGTGGATCATTTATAATTAATTAAAATATGCTTTGATATTTATGATAATGATGGATTTTATGTAAATTATATTGATTAATTTACGTGCCCAAATTGGGTGGTTAATTGATATAATTTGAGATAAATCTGACTTGATAAGTGTTACACATAAATTCATGTCATTACATAGATATATTATATTATAATTATTATAAATATTTGGCCACTAAAGTAGCTCATTTATAATTAATTATAATATGCTTTTATGATAATGATGAATTTTATCTCAATTATATTAATTATTTTTCTGCCCGAAGGGGTGGTTAATTGATTTAATTTGAGATAAATGTAACTTGATTAAATCTCACACATGTAAGTAATCATATAAATATATTATATTATAATTATTATAAATATTTAGCTACTAGCTTATTTATAATTAATTATAATATAATTTAATAATTATGATAATGATGGATTTTATCTTAATTATAGGGATTAATTTACTTACCCAAAGGAGGTGGTTAATTGACATAATTTTAGATAAATCTGACTTATTAAATCTCACGCATAAGTATATTTTTACATAAATATATTATGTTATAATTATTATAAATAATTGACTACCAAAGTGATTTATTTATAATTAATTATGATATGTTTCTATATTTATAATGATGAGGTATTTTATCTTAATCATATTAATTGGTTCATCGGCCCAAAGGGGTGGTTTATTGATATAATATGAAATAAATACATAATGGTTGAGTATTGAGATACATAATTCATATTATATTTTCGGCCCAAAGGAGAAGATATAATAATAGAATATATATTTTATTAACCCTCAACCAATATTTTTTTATTGATTATATGTGTTGGCTTATGAATTAATATCTCTATTAGTTTCCTTCTCCATAAATAGCAATCAAGCTATTGTTGAGATTATGACTAGTTTAAAATTTAAATGATGGGAAAAAGATGTTTTATTTGCACTTGGTATGACTGAGTTGATTTTGCATTTAGAAAAAAAAAAATCATATAAACTTACTAGTGATAATTCAATGAAATCAAATGAACTATATTTAAAGTGTGAGAGGTCCAGTAGACTAAGCTTACATGTTATAAAATGATAATTTTCCAACAATGTGCTGAAGGGTTTGCCTATGATTTATAATGCTAAAAGTTTGCTTGAAATTGTATGCCAAGGATATTTGAAAGTTTGAGGCTAGAAATCCTATGAATCTTCTAACAGCATAAAATATGACAAATGTGGGACGACTTAGAGACTTCATTATGAAAAATTGCACATTCAAGATAAACTTAAGACTCATACATTATGTTTTTGATAAATTTGTTGTCCATCATACTTTAAATGCGCTTCCTTCTTAATATAGTCAAAACAAAACACAACTTATAATGCTCTTAATAGGTTTTGGACAACTAATGACCTCATACCCAAGTGTGTAATTGAGGGAGACAAGCTCCAAAGCAAGCATCATGAGAGTGCTCTTCATGTTTCTCATTCTAGGCCTTTTTTTTTGTTTTCAATTAAGAAAAATATTTTAAAGGGGAAGAAGATTATTTATAAAACCCAAAATCATGTTTAAGATATTAAGCAATATATCCATCAAACCAAGGATGTGAGAAGTTGATCTACTACCATTAAGGGGCTTCTTTTGTAAGAAGAGAAGCCACGCGAAAAAGAATTATTTTAAATTTAAATCATGATTAAAAAAGAAAGAAGCTCATGATCATCCTCTTGCTCATGTTTGTCATGAATCTAGTATCTCATATAATGTATGGTGGACTTGATAGTGATATTTATTAATATTGTATAGCTTTAAAGACATTCATGAACAAACAGATGTTAAGCAAGAAAGAGACCAAACTCAAAGTAAAAAATGATACAAATGTAAAAGTTCAATTCATTAGAATTGTTAATTTAACCTTAGATTATGAATTTAGTCTTGCCTTCAAAATCCTTGCTACTGAGAATTGTTTATACTTTTGTTGTGAGTAATAATTCATCTTTTTGTGACATAACTGATTGGTCACATCTTTAAAGAAAGAATCCAAAAGGCTTATAAGAGACAATAAATTGCCTTAGTTGGTTCTTAAGTACCTTAATACATGTCTCAGTTGTATTTTAAAAAAAAAAAACCTTATAAGTCTAAATCCAAGAGTGCAAATCATAACCATAAATTATTAGAGATTATTCACACTAATATTTTTGGATCCCTCTTTTCAACATTATGTTGTTGTGAATATTTCATCACTTTTCGTTGATGATGTTTTTTGCCCATGGTTATTTATACCTTGGAAAGGAGATCTACTATATCCAATGCTTATATCATATTTCTTGGAAAATATGACTTGATATTAGATGTGTAATTGATCATATCTATCATACGGAGTCTCTTGTCCTTTAGCGCACATGTTGGAAAAAGTAATGAAAAAAAGGAATACAATCTATAGTCCATAATGTTGTGTGGGAATTGGTTAATCTCCCTATTGGTGGTTATGAACGTGCAAGGCAAAAAATTACTGCAAGCTATATGGTATAAGAATTTTATCAAAAGAATTGTTAATAGTTGATTCTATTTCTAAGCCTCCTAAAGTTTTATGTGATAATGGCTTTGTAGTGTTTTAACCTAGAACAATAAAAAGCCAAGTGCAATAAAACATATTGCGATTAAATACCTTATAATCAAGGATCTAGTTAAGAAAGAAAATATAGTGATTGAATATATTGATACTAACAATATGATTGTAGATCTATTAACCAAAGGCTTAACACTTACTATTTTTGTGAACCATATTGCAAATATGGATATTATAGAGTATTTTGATATATATTTGGTTAGTGGGAATTTTTTGTGATATAATATTAAACATATTTATTCGATTCACATTTCATATCTGTATCAATTATATTTAACATATATTGTTTTATATTGATATATGTAATGTAATATTGAGTTCATGTTCATACTTCTCATTTGTATCATTTTTGTTATGTACATGATGTTTAAAATTGATACAAATATAAAGTCTTAGGATAATATAATCTTAAGTATGATAGTTTATTGTACAAATATAAAGTCTTAAGGATAATATAGCATTAAACATGACGGTTTCCTATATCAATATAAAGTCTCAAGGATAATATAACTTTAAACATTTATCTTACAATAAAATCTGTGAATTTCTCATTTAATTTAAAGAAATCATGAGGGAGATTTCTCATCCAATTTAGAGAAATCATATAAGACATACACGACATATTAGTGTTGATTTCTCATTTAGTTTAGAGAAATTGTTAAGTGGATTTCTCATTTAGTTCAAGAAATCATAAAGAGAATTGAAAAGAAAATAATATTAAGCATATATCATTTTATTACATAGTCACATTACGATCCATGTTAATGTAATTTAGAAATATTTGTGGCCATGGAGAACTTATATCGTATAATAATACAATACTCCACTATGATTCCATATTAGCAGTTGCACTAGACCAGATTGAATGAGGTGCTATCAAGATTAACAAATGTTTCTTTTTTTTCAAAAGTATTTTTATTAAATATATATTATAAAATGGATATTATTTTATAAACTTTTTAAATGATAAAATCAATTAACTGGGGTAATATTAAAAATTTTGGTCTAACATTAATTGATTTGAGAGAGTATTTATTAATTAATTAGTAGGCCCATAACACCTTATTATTAGATGTGATTGACGACTTATGTAGCCAGTGAATTTGACATGAATCTTTAATTGATTTAGATTCTATACCCTAGGTTTGAGAGAAATACTTGGTGGATTTGGATTCTCCACCTTAAACCAAAATTCATTGATAGGGAGTCTAGAGTTTTACTATTATAGATATAGGCTAGATCCCCACTCGCATCCCTAATACCTTTTTTATCTTCTCATTGAGAGCTATTTTAAGAGGGGGTAGTGGTGGAAGATCTGTAACCCAGCAAGTGAACATCAAAGAAAGTAAAGATTGATGGCACAATTATCAAGCATACTTTCTTTTATGGTCTCCAATTATTATTCTAAATTTATACAAGAGAAGTTCTATTTGTGATCTAAATTTCTTGCAATATAGTCAAGTTTAAGCTAATTCTAGCTAGGGATGACAGAAAAACTTATACCCAATCTAACCTGACCCAATCGAACTAGAATTTGGAAAAAAAAAAAAACCTGAGTTGACCGTAGAGAAAATTACTAAACTATCCCCTAAATTAACCTTAGCCTCTCCCTTTCCCACTGCCCCCTCTCCCTCCTACTCTGTATCCCCACTCCCCCTCTCCCTCCCCTCTTCGTCCCCACTCCCCTCTTCCTCCTCTCTATCCCTACTCACCTCCCCTCTCCCTCCCCTCATGCTCGTCCTCGTGCCACTCACTATTGCTATGGGGTTGGGTTTCCTAGACCCTAACCTTGTCAAAGTCAGGTGTGAGGTGAAGTTTTTAAAGCCCGACAGAGTCAAATTTAAGATTGACTATAGGGTTTGAGAGTTAGAGTCAGGTTTAGTACTTCCCACCCTCCCGCCATAACCCATTGTAATCTCTAATTTTGGCTCATCAATTTAGAATTTGAAGTGTGCTTAAGATCCAAGTGATCTTTTGAGCTCGATCATATGCTCCTTCTACGGGTAAAAGGTCCAAGCTTGAGCTTGATAATATCTAAAAAGTCATGTTCAACTTTTAACCTTTTTTTAGTTTAATCAAGCTCGGAATCGAGCTCAAATCAACTAAGATTGTAAAGCTTAGTCGGTAACGCAAAAAACTTTTAAGCGGGGTACTCACTTAAAAAACTAAAAAGAGAGGTCACATCACATCATTAATTGGTGCTTTAAGATTCGTGTCAATACATTCATGGATCTCAAAGCACCAATTAATGGTGTGATGGTACCCCTCTTTTGGTTTTCTAAGCGGGGTATCCACTTAGAAATTTTACTCCTTAGTCACAGCCTTCAATGTGAGCGAACTTTGTGGAAAATTGTTGTGTGGTGCCACATCCACCACACATGATTAAATAAAACTTAGGATAAGTGTTTCACACATCCCAAGTTTTGTGTGTGGTGGATGTGGCCACCGTATGATGCGGGGCCACCGCACACAATAATTTTCCGAACTTTGTGAATCTTTACTGAGTATTCATTTGCATTTCAAAGAAACAAAAACAAAAACAAATGCAAATGACTCGAGATTTTGCATAATAACACAACCTTGAAAATAGGACTTATCATAAATACTATCAACAACATTAATCAAAATCGATAAAATTTACCAAACTTTGTCGAGGAATGTACACAGGAAAAATTAATCAAATTGATATAAATGGGGAATTTTCTTCTCCAGCAATTTATCAAACAGTTCCACTTTTACAAACGATAGTTAAGCAGCTAATAATAATTTTAGAACACAGAAAAAGGTACAAAACGCAAGCCATAAACAAAACTCAGCCGGGAAAGACATGTCAAGGACAAAATATGTACTGCATTATGCAGAAAATAGCTCTAGGGTATTATATTATTTGCCTATTGGAACAAGTATGCAAAATAAATAAATAAATAACTGCTCATATCATGAACCCATGAATTTCTATATTGGCTTGGAACATATATAACCCACAAACTTACTGTTCCAGAGCCGGAGTAATTCAATACAAATATGGCACTAGAGAGCTCATAAGTCAATCGTATCATGATACATAAAGAACTTTTCAAGGACATAAAATTTCAAGATATACACAACTCTTGGAGAAAAAAAAAAGTCCTCCCTTAGTATACCTAAATCCAACATAGAATCTAGACAGTTTGCTCACCACAAGAATCTCGATAAAAAATAATAGTATAGTTCCAATTGGACATATTTCGAGCAAATAGTGCTATTCTAACTTTATCCAACCAAAAGTCACATAAGCTCTGCGCCTCTACCAGGAATAGTATCCATCTGCAGAGTTCGAACATTACCAGAGGGAAAGCCACCAGCAGGAAGTGAAGGATCTATAACGGGCTCAATCTCAATAAACGGTATCTCGAAAGCCCCACTTTGCTTAAGGCTTAATGTAACCACAAGTGTAAGCCAACCAAGCAATGAAATTGCCCAGTAATTATTCATGCCGTGAATCAACCCCCATGCTATTGCATAACCGACGATAATACCTGACAAGTGACCAATAAAACTTGCTTGGGGTACAATTATGGATGTTAAGATTAACGATTCAAAGGGCGCAAAGCTGATTGGCAAAGAGAGAACCCCAAATAGATTCAGCTTCGCAGATGGCTGCTTCACAGCAAGGATTGTCATCCATCCAAATACCACGCATGAATAACCAACAGCGGTCACCCTTCTAAAGTAGTCCAGTTTAAATTTTTGAATCAGAATATGATAAGTGCATAGTACTAGAACTCCTGATAATACTACCAAAACAAGGGTGTACTGGAGATAGAACTCAAACCCCAGTCCCAAATGGCCCATCTGCTCCACCATTCCTAGGCTCCAAAGTGCGCTCATGTTGAAAACCAAATGAATCACACTTATATGTGAGAATGCCGATGTAATGATTCTCCAATGTTGCCCCTCGACTGCAGACTCATAACTCAATCCCACACTCGAATACTCAATGTTTCTCTTCTGAATGTAGAACCAAATTGCGGAGCATGTGGCAATGATGCAACTACTGGCAGGTTTTTCCAATATCTCATAGAAAAGCGGCTTCCCCATCTCCTTATTACAGATTCAAGATCGATAACTAAAGCTTCGAAACAATCGCCAAAGAACTCAATTTCCACACCTTTATGAAAGAGAGCATATCCGTATACTTTTTTTAGGCCCTGCACAAATTTCTTATCTATTCACTCCCCCGTGCAACAATCCAACACAAGAAAGAAAGTTACTGGTCCAGATCATCTAAATAGCAGGAATTTGCCCTACTAACAATTTTCAATCTAAAAAGATCGTTCAAAGATTGACAATCGAACAAAGGGATATTGATGCCTTCCTACCAACGATCTAATTTTTTTAAAAAAAGAAAAAACAAGAGTACCATTCAATAAAAACCAAAATCACGATAACAACAAAAAAGAACTGAATTCCAATCTAGGGTTTGATGTGGAAACAAAAAAGGGGAATGAAAATTGAGACTGTTCAAACCTGCTGATGGAATGGGGCTTGCTGATCAAGATCTAGATGAGTCCCGCAGTCCGATCGCTTCTCCTTGGTCGCCCTCGATTCCGAGGGCTTTTCACGCCCGCCCGCGTCCTGCGGTCGTTAGCGAGGTACCCGCTGAACTGACTTCAACAGGTCCATTGAGATGGTGTACACTAATCGCAAAGTATATACTGTAACACTATAGTAAACTAATCTAGCCGTCTAAATTTTCTCTCTCCCCATGCCCTTTTTTTCATCTCTCCTGCTGAAGCTCCCTTTTGCCTCTCCTCACTTTGACACTCCCTGCTTCGGTGCTCTCCGCTTAAGATCTCTCTCCCTACTTAGGCGCTTCTTCCTTCTCCCCACTGAAGTGCTCTTTTCTTTTCCTCACTGAAGCTGCTCCAACGCTCTTTGCTGAAGAAGCCGATGCTCCTTCCTTTTCCCCACTGAAGCTGCTCCAACACTCCTTGCTGAAGAAGTTAGTGCTCCCCTAATCACTTACCATTGTAAGTTAATCACAAAGAAGTGTGTTTGTTTACTTATATACATGTAGTAGGTTTCATTTTGGTTTGGTTTACATTCACGGCATTTGAAATTCTAACATCACTGTAGAACCTGCATTGTAATATGGTAGAACTTTATTCAGGGAAAGACAGAACTTATTATAAATAAGGTAGAACTTTATTCAAATAAGGTAGATGATAGGTCCCGCAAGTGCACGGTCTATCGAAGTAGTAAATAATATCGTTCCCACAGGGAGCAGGTGTCAAGTACCGACCTTTAATATCATTGAAAGCTAGATGGTTCAGACTCGAAATAAAAGAATTACTCTAAAACTAAATTATCTAAATTATCGAACCAAGAAATCAACGACTTTAAGGGAAGACTACAGTTTAAATAGCGTTCGGAACTCTAGATTTCACCGCGTTGAATTAATTAAACGCAAAACATTGAATCTAATTAAATTAAAACAAACGGATCTCCTTCTCTTGAAGCTCAATCCGACAGTAAATAACTTAAGGTGATCTTTCCTATTATACAGATTATCTTCTCTCAAAGCGCAATCCGGTGCCTACTTAAGCTAATTTCCTACTCTCGTAGCAAAATTAACTTAAGAAAGACCCAATGGGCTCTATGATGATCGTAAATCCTCGAGTGACGTCGAACGACTCTCGTAATTCTAGTCACAAGTTTAAATGAGAACGATCGAGTGTTACGATTCACCTCTCGGTACTTCTCGTAACACTTAACACATATAAATGTCTGTACACAATAATTATACGCAATAAATGCAACTCATTTAAATAAGTCAAATTACTTAATAAATACACTGAGATTCATTAGAAATGTTTTACATAAGGAAATATGTTCAATGGGCTACGCCCGAGTTCCGAACTAAGGTTTTACTTTAGAAAATACATCGTTTAACAATAAAAACCCAAGCAAATGAATTCAAAAAGAAGGGAAATCACAAATCTGGGGTAGGAGACAATAGATCTTTGGTCTTCTCTCGATAGCCCCAAAGAAATCCTTCGAATCAAGCCCAAGAATGTAGAAATCACCCTCTTTTCGCCCTTGTCGCCTCCTTCAAAAGTTCGACCCCAAAAACTGCTCCAAAAATCTTATTTTATGGCTCTATCTCTTCCTTAGACAGTTAGGAAGTTTCCCTCCAAATTTCAGCAAATTCTGACTTCGGAATCACTCAAATCGGGCGAAAAACCGTCGAAAGGTCGAACTGCGCGGAAGCTGTCACGGGTGTGATAATAAGCACGGCCAGGCCGTGTTCAGTTTGGCAGTCTGCGATGAAGTAAGCACGGCCGTGATGGTAAGCACGGCCAGGCCGTGTCTGGCTCGCAGAGTGCTGCAGAGTTCTGCCGAGATGAACATGGCCGTGACGGTGAACATGGTCTGGTCATGTTCTCTGTAGAAAGCTCCAATTTGCCTCAAATTTGACCTGTGACCTCCTAGCACTGTGAGGAATGTTCTCATGACATCAAACAATCAAAATCTTTACAAAAAATATGGTAAAGTGACCTGCATTTCACAAATAAACAAAAAAGAGTGAAGATTCCATACTTTACAAGAAAAGATATCAAAATGTGACATAAAATAAAACTTAAGCCTATAATGACGGTATAAATATGACTCTAAATCCTATAAAAATAACACCTATCAGTAGACTTTTATTTAGGTAAGATAGAACCTGCATCTAATAAGGTAGAACTTATTGTAAATAAGGTAGAACTTTTTTCAAATAAGATAGAATTTTTATTCAGGTAAGGTAGAACCTGCATCTAATAAGGTAGAACTTATTGTAAATAAGGTAGAACTTTATTCAAATAAAGTAGAACTTTATTCAGGTAAGGTAGAACCTGCATCTAATAAGGTAGAACTTTATGCACATAAGGTAGAACTTTAATCAGGTAAGGTAGAACTTTATGCAGATAAGGTAGAACTTTATTCAAATAAGGTAAAACTTTATTCAGGTAAGGTAAAACTTTATTCAGGTAAGGTAGAACTTCATGCACATAAGGTAGAACTTATTGTAAATAAGGTAGAATTTTATGCAGATAGGGTAGTACTTATTGTAAATAAGGTAGAATTTTATGCAGATAAGGCAGAACTTATTGTAAATAAGGTATAACTTTATTCAGGTAAGGTAGAACATGCATCTAATAAGGTAGAACTTTAATCAGGTAAGATAGAACTTTATGCAGATAAGGTAGAACTTATTGTAAATAAGGTAGAACTTTATTCAGGTAAGGTAGAACATGCATCTAATAAGGTAGAACTTTTTATAAATAAGGTAGAACTTTATTCAAATAAGTTAGAACTTTATTCAGGTTAGGTAGAACCTGCATCTAATAAGGTAGAATTTTATTTAGGTAAGGTAGAACTTATTGTAAATAAGGTAAAACTTTATTTAAATAAGGTAAAACTTTATTCAAATAAGGTAAAATTTTATTCAGTTAAGGTAGAACATGCATCTATTAAGGTAGAACTTTATTCAGTTAAGGTAGAACATATTATAAATAAGGTAGAACTTATTGTAAATAAGGTAGAACTTTATGCATATAAGGTAAAACTTATTGTAAATAAAGTGGAACTTTATTCAAATAATGTAGAACTTTATTCAAATAAGGTAGAACCTGCATCTAATAAGGTAGAATTTTATTCAGGTAAGGTATAACCTGCATCTAATAAGGTAGAACTTTATACAGATAAGGTAGAACTTTATTCAAATAAGGTAGAACTTTATTCTTACATGGTATAACTTCATACAAATAAGGTAGAGCTTATTTATATTTAAGATAGAGCATTTTTTGATATTATTTTGAACTTATTTTTATACAATGTATTTTATTGCAGGTTGCCTTTAAAAGAAAGACAAATATGAGTACCGGCAAAGGAAGTGACACTAAGTATAAGTCTTCTACCTCTTACTCTATGTGTTCAATGTTTTAAATTGATAATCTTAAATAATGGTAATTTGAAGTTTTGTTTTATTCTCTATATAGTTGTCCTTGGTTGGGAATCATTTGGATGTAATTGCTGATATTGACATTTCCGAGTGGGAGATAGATTGGAATTATGATTGCCCAAAACAATATGCTAAGTACCTTATTTGCTATTGATAATACATCTGGATATTGTTGTTTTTGTTTTGCTATTTTAAACACCTCTTGTCAAATTTTAAAATTTTCTTCATGCAGCAACGATTGTGGGATATTCTGTATGAAATTCATCGATTATCTTTCAAGAAATGAAGACTTTACCTTCTCCCAAGATGACATACAGCAGCTCCTAGCCATTAGTACTATAGAGCTCATAATGGGAGAGATAATTTCTTGATGTGTGTAACCTTAATTGATCGTATTGTTAGATTTTGATACTGACATTTGTTGACATGGTATGAAACTTATTGGTATGGAATATTTGGTAACATGATATGGATGTAATTGTGATACTGACATTAAGTTACAATGTTGATAATTATTTTTGTCATATTGTTCACATGGTATGTGTGATATTTGTGATATTTTGTTAAGGTTATACCTTATCTTAGAAAAGTTTTACATTATAATAAGAAAGTTCTACTTTATCCTAGGAAAGTTCTACCTTATAAAGAGAAAGTTCTACCTTATATTAGGAAGGTTCTACCTTATCCTAGAAAAGTTATACTTTATTCCGGGTAAGTTCTACCTTATCTAGAAAGTTCTATCTTATATTAGGAAGGTTCTACCTTATCCTGAAAAAGTTCTACCTTGTATTAGAAAGGTTCTATCTTATCCTAGAAAAGTTCTACCTTATTCTAAGTAAGTTCTACCTTATCCGGAAAGTTCTATCTTATATTAAGAAGGTTCTACCTTATCCTGGAAAAATTCTTCCTTATATTAGGAAGGTTCTACCTTATCCTGGAAAAGTTCTACCCTATTCTAGGTAAGTTCTACCTTATTCGGAAAGTTCTGTCTTATATTAGGAAGGTTTTACCTTATCCTGGAAAAGTTATACCTTATTCCGGATAAGTTCTACCTTATTCTGGAAAAGTTCTACCTTATCCTAGAAAGTTCTACCTTATTCTAGGGACTTTTCTGTCAGCATTTATATTGAATAAGATAAATTATACTAGTATAACAATGCAATTCTAAAATTCCCTAATCTTATAAAATAATCTCGAAGACATTATATAAAATATCTTCATTTACATTACATTAAGATCTCATACATATTTGTCAAATTATATATTCTCATACACATATGACAATTACATATTAAAGATTGCACAAACATCACTTAAATTACATATTATCAAAACACAAGAACTCTTTTTTCAGGTTTACTCAAAGTGTAGTCTTCTATAGGTGGAAGTTGAGTAATCGTCAGACACCTACAGTAAGTTTGATAGCTTAACTTATCAATACATGTAAATATATATAAACAATGTGAATAGAACTAAAATTTAAATTTTATCCCTGAGTTTGGAATGACCCGGGCACTGACAATATGTTAGCCACTTGAGGATTCTGTGTCTGTGATTCCTATGGATAACAAAAGATGCATATACAATAATATTACACGGTAAAGATATGCAAAATTGTTAAACTTCATAAGCTACAGAAATATTATAAAATATTATTAATTTAAAACAAGTTCTACCTTATATGCATAAAGTTCTACCTTATTTGAATAAAGTTCTACCTTATTTGTAATAAGTTCTACCTTATTTGAAAAAAAAGTTTTACCTTACCTGAATAAAGTTCTACTTATTTGAATAAAGTTCTACCTTATTTACAATAAGTTCTATCTTATATGCATAAAGTTCTACCTTATTAGATACAGTTTCTACCTTACTTGAATAAAATTTTACTTATTTGAATAAAGTTCTACCTTAGTTATGATAAGTTCTACCTTATATGCATAAAGTTTTACCTTATTATATGCAGGTTCTACCTTATCTAAATAAAGTTCTACCTTATTAGATGCAAGTTCTACCTTACCTGAACAAAGTTCTACCTTATTTGGATAAAGTTCTACTTTATTTACAATAAGTTCTATTTTACCTGAATAAAGTTCTACCTTACTTGAGTAAAATTCTCCCTTAACTGAGTAAATTTCTACTTTACCTGAATAAAATTCTACCTTATTACAATGCAGGTTCTATAGTGATGTTAGGATTTCAAATGCCGTGAATGTAAACCAAATCAAAATGAAACCTACTACATGTATACAAGTAAACAAACATAGTTCTCTGTGATTAACTTACAATGGTAAGTGATTAGGGGAGCGCAGCTTCAGCGGGGAAGGAGTGTTGTCTTCAGCTGGGAGAGGGAGGGAGTGGTGGCTTCTTCAGCAGGGAGCACCAGAGCGGGGAGAGGGAGTGCCGGAGTGGGGGGAGAGAGCGCCGGAGAGTGCGATCTTTAGCGGGGAGAGGGAGTGCCGGAGCAAGGAGAGGGAACACCAGAGCAGGGAGAGGGAGCGCCGGAGAGTGCGATCTTTAGTGGGGAGAGGGATCTTCAGCAGGGAGCGCCGGAGTGGGGAGAGGGGGGCGCCGAAGTGGGGATGTCGCAATGAGGAGAGGTGAAAGGGAGCTTCAGCAAGGAGAGATGAAAAGAGGCGAGTGAGGAGAGGTAAAATTTAGGCGACTAGGTTAATTTGCTACAGTGCTATAGTGCATGCTTTGAGATTAGTGTACAGCATCTCAACGGGACCCGTTGAACTTAGTTCAGCGGGTATCTCGCTGAGGAGTTTTATCCGTTACTGCTCTCATGGTTGCGTGTGACGCCTTATATATATATTAAAATAAATAAATTTTTTTTTTGTGAAACTCTAGTTTTTTTTAAAAGCTTCTATAAACTATATTTTTAAATTAGATTAATTTATATTCTTTAAATTTTTTAATAAAAATTAAAAAGAAAAACTTTACTTAAAAAGATGGTTTTTGCTTGGCCCTTCTTTTTGTCCACGTAAGCCATGGAACGTTTCATGGGTTCAAAAACCCTCTATACTTCCCACTGAATCTATATGTCAAGCATTCAGCCTTTTGATCCAAGTCCTGACCGTTTATTACTGATCAAGCGGCCCTTTTAAAGCATCAAATTTCGTTCGTGGGAGCCTCGGCGATCACGGATCTGGCTCCCCTTCATCCCGGTTCCATCGCGACCGCAACTGCTCCGCCACTTTTGGGCGTCGCCAGAGAGAAAAGGAGCAAATTGCTGCAGATCGGACGAAACGAGGAGAAGACCGCGGGATACTCGCCGCCTTGGAAGAGGAGCTGCCATGAATAGCGGCAGAGGAAGCGAGCCCTCGAGGAAGGAGACGACGGCCGATGGCGGCGGCGGAAGTGGCGGACGCAGTCCTAGTCCTAGTCTCGAATGGCGGTTCAACCAGACCCTCCGAAATGTTCAAGGGTTAGGACTGATCTCCCGCTGTCCTGCTTTCTTGCCCTACCAATCGTGGAGCCACATCTGGATCTGGCCATGTCAATGCTTGATTGAATTTGGTAGATGTTGGCTTGTGGAGGGTGGGACTGCAAAGTAAATTAGGATTTAGATTTTTGATTGTGGAATCAAATGGTTGATAGGGTTTTGAGGGAGAACGTGCCTTTCACTGTTGCAAAGAGATTAGTAGAGTGATAGCCTTTCAGATCTGTTCCTTAACTTGACAGGTTATGGGCATAAGTTGCTTGGTTGATTCATTTCAATTTTTTATGTTGTGAACTAGGAAATAGAATTCGGGTAAAGGAAACACCAATTGGGAATGCGGCATTTCCCGTTGTTAGCGTTTGTAGGATGGCCACTTAGTGCAAGTGTCGCACAAAAAATTCGTGGTTTCAATTATTTAATTAGGAAGGTACCAGTCTACAATTCTACAAATATTAGATATATGGAATTCAATATGATGTTTTGTTCAGTTTCTTACGGGATTCGTAGTGATTGTGCAATTTGTATGCTCTTATTATGAGAGTTGACATGCTAATGCTTTCTCTTACTACAATCTCGAGTTAGTCATATATTGAAATGACATACTATGTTTGAAATTCAAATAAAAAATTCTTCAAAACATCAAGTTAAAGAAAATCTTACACGGAAGTCTTTCCGAAATCTTCTGTAGTTAAGTTTATTAGGAGATATTCTTATCATTTCTCTCATGAAGAGAAATGGCAATTAGTCATAAATTTGTACAGGCTCATCTCTTACACCCTTTTTTATCCAGGTTACTAAAAGGTCGCAGCTTTCCTGGCAAGGTGTTGCTAACTCGCAACTCTGACCATCTAAATTCTCATGCTTCACCTGAACACTCTCCGCAAATGGAAAGAAGCTACTCTGAAAATGATCGTAGAGTTGACAATGCAAGCAGTTCCTTTGAGGTGACTATGAGTGCTGTCTGTGACTTCCAGATTGACTTCTATGTTCACTATCCCTTTATGGGAACATTAGAAGTTCCTTATTCCACAGGCGGAGGTTCCAAGTTTTGAAAGGACAGCAAACAATACAAACATACAGAAGACAAAAATATCATCATCAAACAATCCAAGTACGCTACCTGATGCTCAAGGTTCTGTCTCTGGAGCTAGAGCCACGGATTCTGCAAGAGTTGCAAAATTTACAAAGGAGCTTTCTGGACCAGCTGTTATATTAGGTACCTAATATAGAATTTCATTCTACTTCTTTCTGTTTCTGTTACTTTGATCATTTTGATCTAAAACCACTATACTACTTTGTTTGGGGATGCAATAATTCACTACAATCTTCTACGTTCCTGTACTTGGCTAGGCTCTTTTTTCCCAGTTTAATCTATTTTTGCTTTTCTGAAAATAAAGAAAAAATATTTTTAGGTGTTATGGTGTACGTGCATCAAACATAATTGTGGAGCAATTTTAGGTTTCTTTTGATTTGGTTCACTAGGATCAAGCCTCTTTGCATGCAAGTTAATGTGAATCACGTTTAGAGGGATCTCATGGGCAGGGATCACGTTCTCATAATTTATTTATTTACTTTAGGAAATTATTAAGTTGGCACCAGTTTCACTTGTCTAGTTGTGAGATGCCACAAAGGCCTATTTGCCTGCATTGTTTTAGGTGCAATGCATTTGATCACATATAGGGTCTGTTTAAGATTGAAGATGTTGACAAGTTAGTGCTCTATATACGCATGAAATTCTTTTTAATGCATTATTTTTTCCTTAATTATTGTTTATTTTATCTCCTACTATTGCTTTCTTTGCAGTTGACTTTTTCTCAGAGCATTAATAGGAACAGCAAATCAGCTTTTCTATTGACACTGTGACACATAGAAGTCAAAGAGCATTTGGTTTGCTACATAATTTTGCTGATTTGAACTTCTTTAACCCTCACAACCCAGATGCTTTTAAGGGATGGACATGCAAATTATCTCACAGCCATGTTTGGAATTCAATTGCTGCCTGACGGCATACTTTGCCAGGGAACTGATGATTATTTAGTTGCCTCATAATGAACCATGTTAAGGATTTATTTTCATGGAATTTTTTAAATTACCAAATTTAAGGTTTTAAGTAATGGTTCGGACTAGTGAACTAGTCTATATCGATATATGATACTAACTACAATTGACACACGTATGGTATGGACTAGTTTTTAATACAATGACCAAATTTTCAAGTGAGACCAGTTTTATAGCCTTTTTAGTTGTCTTTTAGAAGTTTCTACTCATATCTTAAATGTGCTAGTGTGCTATAAATTCTGTTATTATGGTTTGTGCTTACATTGTCACAGAAAACATCACATTTAATTTAGTTTGGACCATTGAGTTTATGTATGGACACCGGAAAGATGAAGAGGAATTAATTTTTATTGTTTTTTGTGCTAAAACTGATCAATATGATGCCATTTCTTGTGAAGGGTTTTTTTCCTACTGCATTTTGCTTTCCTTTAGACTTTTAGATGTCCAGTCGCCCTTTTTTCTTTTTCTTTTTTTTATATCTAGCAAATTTTTAATCCCTTTAGTACTGTACACATTAAGAAACTTATTTGAATTCATGCAGAGAAATTGCGCGAGTTATCTTGGAGTGGTGTACCACCATTTATGCGACCAACTATATGGAGGCTTCTTTTGGTAAATCCTTACTTATGCAACTTGTATGGTCATTTGCCTTGTCTTACAGTTAAGGTTTGAACCATCATTTCCTCATGGTAATTAAATAAATATTGTCTCTATTAATCTATTATAAAAGAATAACATCATTTCTTGAACAACTAAAAAGCATGTTCCTGTTCTATTACTGTTCGTCATGAGTCTGTCTTATCTGAACACCTAGTGGTGTATGGTGAGTAAGCTCTGATATTAGATTAACATCTCTAAAGGGGCACTATTTGCTAATACATAAAGTTTCTGCTATCCAACATAATGACTACTATACGTCTTCCAATGATGTAGTACCTTTGCTAGATCTTAAAGCTAACATTTCTTTATTCCCATCATTCTCCAACTGAACCTCATTTGACTTGGGTGTCTGACTTTGCATTGAACTGTTTTTCGTGCACATATATAATGTCATACTGCAACAAGCTGCTGATGCAAATAATAGCAAACCTGCAGGACATGATAATTTGCATGGCTAAGATGGCACTATCACAATTCACACCACAACTTTTTGTCATATCCTAGAGTTGCTTGGAAAAAGAACCAAGTCAAGGAGTCTGGGTGATGTAGGACACTAGCAATAGATATAGTGAAAAGAGTAGAAATTAGAGGGAGAGAAGAGATGCCAATGAAAAGAAACATAAAATACAAATTTAAAACTTATCACTAATACATGATCTAACCCACTAATACCAAACGTAATAACAATGATAATGATAATAATCATAATAATTGATACCCCTACTAATTACCAATAATATAATTGAATAATTGATATTTTCTTTGCTAAAAAAAATCAACTCTTAACGATTTGAACCTACCAATGAAACTATTGCCTAATCCAGATGCTTTTAAAAAGAATTTTGCACACCTTAATGTTCATTTTTAAATAAAATTTGGCCATATTTTGCATAGTTTTTCTTTTCATGCTTGTTATTTTTTCCTACATCATGTGTTTATGAACACCTATTTGTGGTTCCTTCGTCTGACCAAAGTTGTTGGTTATCTATATGCTTGAGTTTGTGTTGTCCCTGTAGGAGGTAAGTTTAATGATTTTGATGGTTTGTTGAGTATCAAAAGGAGACTAGCTACACAAGTTGACTTAACGAAGGACAGTTGACATGGTTGAAGGTGCAATAGTTGTAGAAGAGGCAATGAACGATAGGATCTCATGCGCGAAGAAGTGATAGAGGTGCATTTGTGGTTGGCAAGGATGTAGGCAAACAAGCAGGGACAATTAGTAGTAGATGAATAAACTACAATGACAGGAAACATGCATTAAGACGCTAGTGTGGTCTCATCACCTTGCCTAAGTTACTCCTTCACAATGCTCAGCTATGAGAGGTAAGGTGGTGTTTTATGCTGATTAAAATGGACAACTATTATGTTGATGATGATAGTCGCCTAATAAGGTGATTCCATAATTTTGACAATCTTGTGGTTTAACTTGATTATGGAACCAAGTGGTTGCTGCTGAGGGATGCAGCTGACGATGATGCAGTTGCAAATATGTTTTGGTGTGTGTATATTATATGAAAGAGGATGTAGTTGAGGGCACAATACAAGTGAAGGATTGTGTATGTGGCTATTAATGGTGTGAGGAACTATTCTAAATGCTACACTAGGTCAATGATCTAACAACTCTTGAGGGAGGTTGAAGGAGATAACTGAAGAGAAGTGAAGTTTCTGAGTAGAAAACTGGAAATGCCTTGCAAAAGGATTATCATGTACTTAACATATATGCTAATCATGCATAACTTGGCACAGAAGTAACAAAGATAGATGAGCTTAGTATTGATTTATGGAGAAGGTTGATCTATGGAGGAGGTTGTTCTGTGAATTAGATTGCTATAAAAGATTGCAATGAATGTGAGACAGAATATTATCTTCCTTTTTTTTGTTTTTTTAATGCACACATGGTCACGCTTGTGACCACTCCTAGCATTTCCCTTTCGCAATGAGATGTGGGTCGGAATAGGAAGGGCTGCAAGTGCACTAGCAGAGATGGAAGGTTACGTAGGAAAAGGAGGCGGTTGATGCCTAGCAGCAAGCACGGATGAACTCAATAAGCTTAGAAGCCGTAGAGCACAAGATGGGGTGGAGTAAACTACCAATTAGAACGTACTCATTGTGGCTAGACTCCAACATCAGCCGCTGCAATTGGAACTGGATCTTGAAAGAGGACTATGCGAAGTTTGAGGTAGTGCAAGGATTGAAGAACAAGGTGCAGCACCAAAGGTACAGGGCGGGAGGCCACTTTAAAGCACAAAACAACAAAGATCACAGGACAGCTCCACGTGGAAGAAACGTCTCCACTTTATTCTAAATGGTTAGAGTGTTTCTAATAGTATGGATAACCACTTTGGGAAAGGGGCGGTGAGGAAGTCACCCACCAAAGCTCCACATGGGCTGGAGTTCTGAATTGGAATCGTTGTGATGGTCCAGAATTGAAGTTGCTTCAGATGAAATTAGTCCTGAATGGATGACAAGGTGGACTTAGTGCGTGGATGTATTCAAACTGCCACTCATAAAGGAGTGGATGAATTCAAACTTTTACTCTTGTATGTGGTGGCTATACTAAGTCCTCTACCCAAAATACATTGGGTTGTGTCTTGCATTTAATCTGGAGATTGAATGTCGATATGAGGCAGGTTGGTGAATTAGACACCCGTTGACAACTTAGAAGAGAAAGCCCTTGTGCAAATGGAGAAGATGAGGTCTTCTAAGGCACCAAGTAACCAAACACCATAGCTCAGCATTGAGTGTTCAAAGATGCAACCACACCAAGGCCGCTGTAATAGGCACCCAGGGGCTATGGTTGTAATTATTATTTAGTATGTTGATGCTGTGAGATTTGAATAGTGACACCAAAGAGGAACAGGAGAGAATAATAGGAACATGGAGGGAGATGAGCTAGGGTTTAGAACCTTGCTTTAATACTATATTGGAGCATGAGAATAAGAGAGGATAGGTTAAACTAAACTACGTAGATTACATCATAATTCTGTATAGTGCCCATTTACAATACCTAATAAGCCTATCTTTAAGTTGAAAGACAAACATTACCCACGCGTTAATTAAGGCATTAGTCAAAACCCTATAATTAATAATAATTATAATAATTAAGTGGATTCAAGTTTGCCACATTTCATGCTTTCCAATAGGATAGAACCTAGGGTTTGGTTTGGTTCGTCAGAACTTGGAGTTTGGCTAGAGTGGTGTTGTTGTTTGGTTGGGCTGATTAATGGGTTCTGTGCTAGCATTTGTTGGGCGTTTTATGGTTTAATTGAGGATTTTGAAATTGTACTGTAGGACTCGGAGATTTTCAGTTGGATTAATTTGTTTAACCTATGTTTCGAATTTGTGGTTTGACTGAAGGTTCTCTAGATTTGATTCTTATATAATTTAGAGTTATAGAGTTTTGATCTATGAATTTGTGTGTCGATCGAAGTGATTGGTGATTTGATTAATAATTATGAGATTAAGGTAGTTTATGAATTTCAGTAGCATGTTAATCTAGCAAAATGAAAATGATCTTTTTCCATACAATTATTACAATGTAAACAATTAAATAAAAGGAAATACTTGGAGTTTTTTCCCTTAATCATGACAACCTTGAAATTTCCATTTGTCCTTGTTAAACGCTTATCCATCTTGATTAATTCTTGATAACCTATATTACCTTATATTAATTGTAGTTTCTGTTGTCATGGAGGTCATTATATAATAATCCTTTAGCCTGGAACCTATATGATAATCTCAATGCAACCATTTGTTTGAAAGCGGCAGTTATGCTATAATATCACTGAATGAGGGTTTCAACAAGGTTTAATTGTCACAGGGCTTAAGTTGTATGCAACATATGTAAGATGAACATCTTAGATATTACTTTTTCATTTTACATTCTGGTGAGAGTTGTATTTATTTGCCGGGTAAGTACAATCCACTTGAGGCGTGATATCTTTTGTTTCTACTAGTCCAGCATGTAGGTATTTTTCCTATTTTTTTCGTTTCCATAGAAATCAGAGATACTGACATTGCATAATATTAACTGACAGTAGACTGATGGAGATAAAATGGTATAATTATAATTTTAATTTCTTTATATAGAAGTATTCTGATGTTTGCTATTCAAAATTTGTTTTTTTTTACTTTTTGAAAGGAATTCAAATTAATAACACTTATTTTTACAGTATCAATTTCTCGAATACTCATTTTTTCAATCACCTTGTTTGGCATCTTAAATAAAGAACCAAAAGATTAAGTTAACCTTCCCTATGTTTCTCTGCTGTTTACCTTACTGTAATACTCTGATCAGCTTGTAAATTCTCTTCTTCCTGTTAACATTTACTAGAATTTGCTTATAATCAATCTAACTGATAGTGGCCTCACTTCTTAGACATGGAAACCTTGTTTTTTTTTTCGAAGTTTCCCATTTCTTGCTACTATCTCCTCTATGAAACTCTGGGAACTAAGTATCAGCTGAAAACAGGGATATGCACCACCTAATTCAGATAGACGTGATGGAGTTTTGACCAGAAAGAGACTTGAATATGTTGATTGTGTCTCGCAATATTATGAGATTCCTGACTCTGAACGATCAGATGAAGAGATTAACATGCTTCGGCAGGTTTTTTTTTTCTAACCTGGTTTTTATGCTTGGGAATATGAAACCTGCTGTTAAATGTTTTCCGTTATTCTTGATTGTCAGATCTCTGTTGACTGCCCAAGAACTGTACCTGATGTCACTTTCTTCCAGCATCCTCAAATTCAGAAGTCCTTGGAACGCATTCTTTATACATGGTAAGATTTCATGGTTCTGTTGTTTAGTTCTAAAAAAATTTCCGCATTCCTTGTTTTGCTTGAATTTTCTTCTTAGTCATTTGGACTTTCTTGTGTATCTTAAGTTTAAGGAGAAGGCTAATATAAACTTGGGCTCAGTTTGACACACTTTTGTATTAGTTGTAAAACAACTGCAAAAAAAGGAACAACATAAAAGCTAGGGCTGCAGTTGTAGAAAAACTAATATTTTGTTTGGTAGAATTGCATTAAAAAGAATAGTTTTTATGTCAAAAGTGTTTAGTGATGCTGTCAAAAGTATCAAGTGACCAAATGATCTAAACAGGCACAGGTCAATATATTAATTATTATGTCATTTTGTAATGTATAAGTTTTGTAGTACTAGTACTATTTTGATCAATACAATGATAGAATTAAATTAATATAAGTAGATAGCATTATATTTGTTTTTATTTTAATATAATTAATAAATTATATTGTTTATATAAGTAATAAATATTTAGTTTTTATTATAAGTGATAATTTATTTTAATTAATGAATAATAAGATACATAGATTGGATAAAAATCTTAAAAGATAAAAACAATACGTGATCAATATGCATAGATGTGGTTATCAAATATGTTAAATTGAAAGATATATCATATGTGATAGTTTTTTGAAATATTGAAAAGCATTTTTGTTTGGTAGTTGTTGAAAATTTGAAATGTGATTTTTGAAAATAAAAGCTATTCTTGAAGAGCTTTTAGCTCTTTTCTAGAGCTATTTTTGTATAAATTATGTTCAAATCTATTTTAAAAAATAACAAAGTTATATTTTGTAGTGAAAAAAACTTTTTTCTATAAAAACATTTTTCTGGCATTCTGGAAAATGCAATTATAGGCTTAGTTTGATGTGACTTCCAGAGCTTGTATCCCACAGAGGAAATAAAAGTAAAAAAAAAAAAAAGAAGAATGTAATTGTGGAATAGAAAAGTATTAAATTTTCTTTTGTTATATTTCTGGGAAAAAAATGGAAAAGAATTGGACTCTTTAATTTTAATGAGACACTTGTTATCTCCCTCTCTATACTCTTTATTACTCAGAAAAAATGTAGGCACAAAGACATTAGGATATCGAGGATCTGATTTATGTAATATGTTGGGGGTGTTTTTGTCTTTTTGGTGCTTTTACCTAATTTCTGTCCAAATTGGATGGAACCAAAACTCAGGAATGCTTAGTTTTTCATTTACTTTTCCTTCATTTTCTTTCTATCCTTTGATGAGAAAAAAAAAAGAAAATATAACTTTCTTTTCCTCCTTTTCAGTTTTCTCCTTTAGGAAATGTAATGTTATAATTGTGAGAAATGTTGCACAAAGCAACCATGAAAAAGAACTTTGAAAATTCTATTGTGTTTGATAAAACTAAACTCGAGAAGGAATTTCTTTAGTTAGTGTTTGATAAAACTAAACTCGAGAAGGAATTTCTTTAGTTAGTGTTTGATAAAGCTGTATAGAAGTGTGGTATGAGGTCACGATCAAAACATACATAAGGCCAATACAATGAGAAATAATATATAATTTGTTGCTATAGATTATTGTATATAAGGTTATTTTAGTTATAATATTGCATAAAAATAGAATAATAACTAGTTAATTCAAATAAGTTAATTATTTGCTCGTAAAATAAATAAAATCAAAACATGTTTTTTGTTTAATAAATGTTAATATAAATTTTGTTTTATTTTTATTTCGTGGAAAGAAGATCGGTTTGTTGGACAAACATGTGAAAGGACCAAATTGAAATGAAATCAAATATATAACTTTATGTTCATTGATTAATAATGGATTTTCGGATCAAGGACATTTTACAAATAGTGGAGGGATATATTTTTCCATTTATTACAAAAAGTGGTTTATGAAAGAAGACTCTTGTTATGAGTATCTTCAGTGTTCCGTGATTATTTTAATGTTAGTCCTTTTTGGAAGAAACTTAATGATACCTAACCAAATGAATTTTGATGGACTATGCTTACAAATTCCAGAATTTATTGTATAAAATTTCTTGTTGATTGTCTTTTTTCCTTGAATTATCCTAGGTGCTAAAAGTATATCCGGCACATAGCTTTCTTCTGCATTTGTTGTTTTTTTTTTAATTTACATAATGCATTGTGAGTTTTTTTACGTATGCTTTTCTCAGGGCTATTCGTCATCCAGCAAGCGGATATGTTCAAGGAATAAATGATCTTGTTACACCATTTCTGTTAGTATTCTTATCTGAACACCTAAAAGGCAGCCTGGAGAATTGGTCAATGTCAGAGCTTTCTCCTCAAATTATCTCCGATATAGAAGCTGATTGTTATTGGTGTCTCTCCAAACTGCTTGATGGCATGCAAGATCATTACACATTTGCTCAACCAGGAATTCAACGCCTTATTTTCAGATTACGAGAGCTGGTTCACCGCATAGATGGTACTTTCAAATTTGATCCTAGTTGTTTTATAGAATTGTAATGCTATGTTAAATCTGATTTTTCAAAGAAAGAGGGATGGTGGGCCATTCTTTTAGTTAATGCTATGAGCTTCTTCCTTTCTTGCTTTATATTAAGCCTCAGCTTCAAATAATCCACAGTTAGTCATGACTTGTCATGATCATTTTCTATTCATAAAATCCTTCTGCAGTTAACGGCCACTGACCACTACATTTTATTATTCTTCTGATTTACACTT
This sequence comes from Costus lasius, assembly GCA_027563935.2. Lineage (NCBI taxonomy): Eukaryota > Viridiplantae > Streptophyta > Magnoliopsida > Zingiberales > Costaceae > Costus > Costus lasius. The sequence continues at coordinate 21,880,015 of CM050446.2, read as the reverse complement.
GGTCTTCTCATGGCACTGCTAGTTTGAACGGTTCCCTTCTCTTGGTTATAGTAAAACCTGTAGGCATGTTCATCACCATCAAGAATACCTGTATCATTCTAAAATGGTAATTCCAACAACTTACACTCGATTTATGATTTATGTATTATTAATTTATTATGGCTCAATGTAGATCGCTTTTTCAGTATTATTATGCCCTCTGTTACCACTTCACTAGTTCATCTCATTATCTTTTATCTTTTTACTATCACTTTTCAGATATTTTATTTTTGTTGTTGTCTTATTTTCTGATTTTCAAATCTTAGCATAATTTCCCAATTAGCATATGCGCTATTGAACAGTCAGAAACATACACGAATCTTTCTATTCTAGCTAGGGCTGTCCAATAGTCGGGTTAAACCGACAAACCGAACGGACCCAGACCGACTTTATCGGTTCGGTCCGGTTTGACATAACTCGAATCGGTTTTGGTCCGGGTTAGGAAATTTTAATTTCATCTCGGGTCGGTTTCGGTTTCTAGAAAAAAAATTACTATAGACCCGAACCGACCCGAGGTACTTAGTGAAAGTTAATATGCGACTTTGTCACTCTGCGTCCTCCGTTCGTGCGTTGCGTTCGTTGGATGCTACTAAGTGACGAGCCGAGTGCAGTCGTCCGTCGATGCAACAACCCCTTACTTTAAGACTGCTTCGTCGCTGCCCTTCTCATCCGCCAGGCCCCCTGTTGGTGTCGGCTATGCTCCATCGCCATTCTCCTCATCCGCCACGGCTTCGGGTGCATCGCCCGCGTTGCACCCCCTTCGCTCCTCGCTCCCGCATAGCATGATAGCATCCTCAGTTGGCACCTAGTGGCGTCCGCAGAGGAGAACAAGCACGACATCTTCCACGGGTCGCCGCGGAGGAGCGTCGAGAGCCAGGAGCTCGACTGCTGGGGCTTCTTGTCTCGAACGTGGCGGCCGAAGAGAGTCGAGAGAACGGAGGACCATGCAGAGCCAGCGGCTGAGGAGGGGCCTTCCCATGGCGGCGAGCGGGCGATGGCGCCGATGGCGCTCGCGGAGGCAGGTGGCGCAGACACCGACGCCGCTCTCGAAGGGGGGTGGCGGGTGCTGCGTGCATGTCATCTCAGAATTAATTAAGAATGCGTGTATGTATAAGAAGCCTCGTTAATTAAGGTACAACTCATTTTTTATTTCTTTATCCTGGCTATCATTCAAAATTGTCATGCCATAATAAATGCCATGTTGACTGCTTGCGCCTCTTTTTCTCTCTCCTGAGGCCTGGCATAGATTTCTATCTTGTCATCCCTTAACTCAGCCGATCAGCTTATTATCGATTTAAATTTTCTCTCTCCCAAGGCCCGCAACGCTGCATTGTTATATGGAAAGTAAAGTTCGGTTTAAAACCGATTGAAACCGAACTGAACCGAAAAATTCGGTTCGGTTTCGATTCAGTTTTTTTATTAAAACGGGTCGGTTCGGTTTATATTTTTTAAGCTACAAAACCGTTGGGTTGAACCGAACGGTTCGGTCCGGGTCGGTTCAACCCGATTGGACAGCCCTAATTCTAGCAATGCTTTAATTACCTTTTTCAATTTATTTGGACTGTGTAATTACCCATTTATCTTTCAGGCCTAATAAACATTTTCTCAAGGAAGTAACTTGAATATATCTCATTTTAGGAGTAATAAAGCAGAAAACATTCTAGATTTTTTTTTAAGAGGCTTGAAATTATTTACAAGCTTTAAATCTTTGCCTTCCTTTTTTAAGTAACTTTTTTTCTAACATCAAACTGAACTGCTAAGCTGATCTCTTGACTACATGCATACGTCAATCAATCTCTTGAGAGTATTTTGCATTCTTTTTTTTTTTGAAATAGCTTTTGTTTTTAAAAATTTTAGCATCCTAATTGCTAACCTTTACGTTTGGCATTAGAACCTGTATCAAGACACATAGAAGAGCAAGGGCTGGACTTTATTCAATTTGCTTTTCGGTGGTTCAATTGTCTCCTGATACGTGAGGTTGTCTTAAATGCTCAATAAAAGAACCCTTGGGGAATGTATGTTCATCACTTTGCTAATGTGATTTTATAACTTTCTAGATCCCTTTCCATCTTGTTACTCGTTTGTGGGATACTTATCTTTCCGAAGGAGATTCATTGCCGGATTTCCTAGTGTACATATGCGCAAGTTTGTTATTAACGGTAAGTTGAAGTGTAACAGTTAATTGTGGTTGTTCATCTAAATGTTACTCGTTAACTAGTAATGATTCGCTTATTGCATTTACCTCAATCCATATGGATTAAATTCTCTTTCCTGGACTTCGAACCAGCAGTTAACATGTAGGTATTATACAATAGCCTAGATAATGATTCTCATAGTGAGTTTAGGTTTCTCAAATTTGAAAGGAGAATGATAGAATGTTGTATTGATTTAGAAATTAGAATGATTGTATGGTGATTCTTATATTACAGTCTAAACTATGATAACAATGTAAATACATAATATGGTAGTGACATATATTGGCGGTACATATATATAATAAGGTAGGGGCATTTATGTCAGTAAATCTGAAATCATAATAAAAGACTTGATAATATTGTTGTTGTAGCATGAAGCCATATTCGATGTAGTTACGTTCTTTCATATTTTCCAACAATCTCCTATAAACTCAAGGTGGTGAAGTCACTATTCATGTCACTCCTTTTTAGTGAAATGCATATATTAGGTTATTAGACCGCTGATATTTTTTTTGTTTAAGCATAGAGCGGCCCTTCTAAAAGCATAATTTCCATGTCTTTAGTGGTCAGATAAGCTTCAAAAGTTTGATTTTCAAGAAATGGTGATGTTCCTTCAGCACCTTCCTACGGAGAACTGGACCCACCACGAGCTTGAGATGGTCCTTTCCAGAGCTTTCATGTGGCACTCTATGTTCAGCAGTTCCCCAAGTCATCTTGCCAGCTAGAGTAGTTCTGTTAGCTTCTATTAAGTTTCGTCCATTTGTTTTCTTTCCCCTTTCTTCATCGTTCCATCTGCAACATGTTTAAGAGTGATTGTTGGAGGGAAGAAGAGCTTTTATATGAATCGTCCATTTGTATCATTTTACTTTCTAACGTTGTATATTTCCTTTTACATGTATGTAAATTTTTAGATAGCGCATAATTGAAGTGTTATGTTGTATTCTGCTGTTCCATGCAATGAGGCCATCTGAGTTCTCTATGCTACTGTTGATTGCTTTGCGTCTCTTATCGAGTGTCTATTAACCTGCAATCGAGTAGACTAACCAGGAAGAGCACTGTTTCGAAATGTATTTTCAATTTATTCTCAACCTCGCCATTTATATCAACAAAATGTATGTATGTAAGCCTCAAATTTCAATTTAAACGTTGGCAAGCGATATCGCGCATCCTTTTCTTGCTTACAAGACTAGTTACTGCAAATATTCTATTAATGAGCTTTTGATAGGAGACCTATTTTATGAAATAAAAATTATGCGGATTGACGATAAGACAAACGAAAATTCCAAGCAAGACACAGGATAAACCATTTGAATGGTCACACGGTGAAACTGACATGCTTCCTCAGCATTAGCAGAAAAAAAATAAAGCATACACCGTTTCAACCCGGCAGTAAATAATGAATAATGCGATGAAAGTTCTCATCACTTTACATGGTTTAAAACCATTTGTTATGCGAAACAAAATTGAAGAAAAGGAATGATGGACAAGCCAATTTCTGTCTTAGACAAGAAAATATACAGCAGCATTCACCACCGCTCGCCAGCACTTGACCTGTAAATACAAAATTGAAAGAGCATAAGTGCTGATAATAAACTTCACTAACTGAAACGCCTAGGCAAATTAAGTCGATGCCACTTTGTAATTTAACCTTTCAGAGTATAACAACACAAATTAATTAAAAGACAATTGCATCTTCCAAACAATAAAAGTAACTGGCCACAAAATGAGCAATCTTCTTTCGTCATGACGCCAACGACTATCTTGCAGCATCTGACAGGTTGCAAAAACCACTTTAACCCTCTAACCAAACAAACCAAGGTGTGATAAACTGCATATCTTATTTTGTGACCACAATCTATCAAACACAAGGTGTACATAAAGTCTCAAAGTAGAGAGAACAATTGACCGGTTTCGGTCAACCTGCAGCTTAGGTTTATTACTTGTTTCGTAGTGTATTTATTTTCAAAACAAACCGTTGTGTTAGGAGTGGTCAGCTATTCAACCTAATGTTGGTGCAAAGAATAAAAGCATGTTAGCACTAACAGTAAAACTTGCAAAATCCTAAACTTATTTTCATCAAAAACGCCGTCTGACAGTAACAGCAAAAGGAATTCACTGAAACATCAAATTTTCATATTTGGACCGCAACAAAAGGGGCTTGCCAGTTGCCACTCAACAAAGAAGAATACTTCCAGTTTTGGGCAGGAAACAAGCATTGGTTCAAATTGCAAGCATGTTAAGGTTGTCAACTGTAATTACGGTCTAAAAGTGATTATTAACACAATGTGAAGTAGTCTATGCAAAGCCATCAGCCTCTGCTTAGCCAACACGAATTCCTAATTGGTTGGCAAAAATAATGTTTCGCAACCAAACTAAGATTAATTTGTTTATTCAGTTTTATAGTTCAGACCATGGTTCAAAGAACCGTATCATACCGAATGAAAAGCCGTCCGGTCCCGGAACGGCCATCGGAGCACAGCTTGCAGGCAGACCTCTGCATGGCTTGCGGGCGTAATGCGGAGGGAGGCAGCGGGCGGTGCCGGGAAACTTTCGGTGGTAGCGGAAGCTTTGAAGCTTCAAGCGCCGCTTGGCCTTCCTCCCTATGCCGCCCGATTTGCCGGTACGGTACCGGACCAAGATTTGAAACCATGGTTCAGACCACCAAATACTACAAATGTTTTAGAACACCACACAAATTGACCAATGGGTTGTTCAATAGTTTGATCCTATATAGTATCAACACCATTAATAAGCAACAGCTAAATAACTGGTGAGTTGTATTGCTAGGAATATAATGAAGAGATATCAGTCAAATGAAAACAGGAAGAAAATCAAAGTTTGCGCAAAAAATAAAATATTAATCTTATACTTCGATTATATTGATGATTTTAAGTATATTCTCATAGTCCTTGATAAACAATTACTACTCACGGAAGTCAAAAGAAGAAATAAACAAGAAACAACATAAAAAAGTGGAATTTAGAATTTACCTGCCCTCATTTGTTTTGTCAAAAAATCCTTTATCCCTTCCCCTGCGAAATCCCTGTCTGCCATCCATAGGTTTTCCCCATGCTTCTCCAGCTCCACTACTTGATTGGGGTCTGTCAACAAACTCAATGCTCCTAGACCCCTCGGACATCCCAGATTGAGATGGTGGCCTTGTAGATGACGTATCACTCTTTCCACCTGCAGATCCTGGTCTACTGTTAGCTGCAACTTTTTGACCAAAACGAATTGTGTCATCTAACTGATGGATTAAAAGCTCCAAGTCTTTTTCCTTCATTGCTATCTCCTCATGAATCCTAGAAAGCTCTTCAGGAGTTAAGTTTTTGAACTTCCCATTTGGATGACTTTCAGATGCTGTAGCCAATGACTTCAGATTACTGATCTCTTCTTTTAGTAGCCTTTCTTCATTTGTCTCCGATCTGCAATCCAAATTACAAATAAGCTGTCTATAGCAAAAAGTACATATGTATTCATGCTTATTTCATATCTGGCTCAAATATGACTCATCCAATATTCGGATTTATAACCACCTTAAATCCATATACATCAGACATCTGGTTTGCATCAAAGTTTTTCCGCTCTTTCCACAACTATTACAATAAGAGTTACGTGAATTGCAAGAACCCATTGTACTTTAGGGCAATAACACTAACCATCCCCTACGTTTTAAAAAAGTAAAACCTCCTTGCAGTACCCAGTCAACAGTCAATATATTAGGTACAATAACTGGGAAGAGGAGAGAAGGGAGGGAGGAAAGATTGGAGAGAGTACTATCAGACAATTTCAATAATTCATCATCATAATCTGCCTTAGAAGAGACTAAAGGAAACCTATAAAGAGATCTCTATCCTTTCCCACATATTAACAACATATTAAAAACCTACGCATTTACACCAACAAACTAGACTTCATTAATTAACCACCTACTAACACGTCTAACATAATTAAATAATTATAAATTTCTAATTCACTATATCATTCTCCTTTGATGGAAAAGAGATCCATTATGATAAGTTGACCAAAAGCTCTATAAGTTGATACCTGTTTGAAAAATGAGATGTTGTAATCTCTTATTTTATTCTTTTTCTATTTTGAAAATTTAGATGTTTTTCCATATTTCTTTGGTATTTTTAATCGTTTGTCATTTTGCTATTTGCATCCTCTTTTCTGCTCTTATCAAGGGGTCACATAAGGCCGTGCTTTTTCCCTCTTGCCACACCATGAACCCATGATGTAGGCCAAAGAAGTGAAATTCAAGGCAAAGTGACAAGACATGGCTAGTAATAAAAGATTTGCGAGAAAACAATCAAACATTGTAGTGACTACTTCTCTAGTGACACGAGGTGACTAATCACTTCTAGAAACTTTGATGGACTATGATGGCTTAATGGTCATGTTGAAGTTGGCAAATACAAAGGGGATATAAAGAAAGTTGTGTTGGTGTAAAAGGTAAGCATTTGCAGCCAGCAAAAGCTAGTACTGTGCGCCCATTTGTTGTGCTGCCAAATAGTGGAAATCTGGCAGAAGCACGGGATAGCTGCAAGGTGGGCGGTCCCAGGCTGAGTTTTATTATATCTATATATATTATACATAGGTATAAAATTTATATTTTTATATAAATATATAAATAATAATGAATAAAAAAATTAACTTTAATATATTATTAAATTTACGTATATTACAATTTAATCATTTTTAATATTTAATTAATTAATTAATATATAATAATTAACATAATAATTTAATATTTATTTAATTATTATATTAGTTAATATATATTATTGAAATTTTATATTATATTAATATATAATTTCTATATTTTAAAAGAAATAAAATATTTATAACTTAATTATAATATTTAAAACTCAAAATAATACTAACAAGTAACCCCACATCAGTTCTATCAAACACCCTTGAAACATAGTAAGGGCAGGTGCTATCGTCACAGCACAATTGCACCAAACATAGCCTACATGTCTCATGGTATGTCCCAATCCAAAAAGGGAGTACTAGATAGTCGTCACTAACAAGAAGGATTCGCTATGAAAGTGTAGATAGATGCAGTGAAATCCTAGAAGGGGCCAATGATTTTGGATACCCTTAATAGGAGTTGAAGTTATCAAGCTCAAGCATTGGACCTCTCTCCAAATAAATATGGGCAATATGGTAATAGGGATCTTAGTGGGTCGAGCAAATATTGTTGCTATTTAGGCTACTCAGTCCTCATTGATGTCAATTAACAAGAAAGGGAGTAATGACAACATAGAGAGTGGCGTGGAGTAAATCTAGATGCAAGGCGGTTACCTTGTGAAGATTGTTCTTTCATTCTCAATGTGAGTTGAATCATGTGAGAACAACAATATGTGACAATCTTATGGTGTCCCATTGTCTAGTAAAAAATGGACCCAAATTTGAAATCATACACCTCCTCCCATTTGTTTCTTTTTGTGACTTTGTTGTTGCTAAAGACAGAGTGGATGAGTGTCTAGGTGCACTTGTTGGAATGCAATGGAGTGGTGGCACAAGTGCTGGTCAACCTAGAACATTCTTGGTAGACATCATTCAATGCGGCTAGTAGAGAAAAAAGGAAGCTTTGGCAGGATAAGAGCAAAAAATCAAGATGAGGATTGCTTCCTTAGTTATATTACACTGGTATGAGATGTATGGTAGTGGCAAGGTAGGTTGTGGTAATGGTGAAGGGATTGTTAGGGCTTGATGACAAAGGATGTTTGGCGCTAATCAATGTTGACTAACTGTGAAGGGGTTATGATGATATGGCAAGAGGTAACCTGGCTACATGCACAATGTTAGTGACAAATCTAGAGGTGAGGAGATTGTCTTGCAAAGATTGTGCTTTCGCTATCAATGTCAATTCACTCATGTGACAACATTGACACGTGACATTCGAATCGCATCCATTTGGCAAGTGTGTAATGGACCCAAATTTGTTATTATGAACATTCTCTCTTTTATGGTGTTGTTGAAGGCAAAGAAATTGAGTGTATAGGTACACTAATTATAATGGAAATCAATGGTGGCACAAGTTATGATCCACCCAGAATGGTAATGGTGGACATCATTCAATGTAAGTTAGTAGAGATACAAGGATGGTATTGCAGGATGTGAGCGAAAAATCAGGGTGAGGCTTTTTTAGTTGTAAGACGTTGATAGAACTAGCGGCGGGCTTGTTTGATGCAGGCACCCATTCTAATTTTTCTAATCATTTCATGGTCTCCTTTTTCTTACTGCTTTTAGCTTATGTGTAAAACATACTGTAATTCCTTATTAAAACAATGTTTCTGCATGTGAATATAGTTAACAAAGCACATTATTTCAATATTTGTATTAGTTCACAATAAATGCAGCAATTGTTATCTATCAAAAGGTGAAGAAAGGGTAGGATAACTCAAGTTCAGTTTGTAATTTGGGACAAATTGGATTCTTGAGTGAAACTAACAAATTAAAATAGGAGATTCAAGGGTAATATAGCAGTTGAAACTTGAAGAGCAGCATAGTTTAGATGGCTCTCACCATCTCTTCATATGAAACTGTAGAACTATAAAGTTCATGTTGTTTTGAAGCAATTTAGAACCTCCAAAGCATACAATGATGAAAATCAATAAATTCCAAACTTAGACCTAATAGCAAAAGTTCATGCAAGTTGGGAAATTATGTGACAGATGGAAGGAAGAATCTAAAACCTTTCCACCCTGCGATGCTCCAGCTCCAAGTCAACTTTCCTCCAATTTATTCCCCTTTCCTGTAATAGAATCTCTCGGGGTATGGCATCACCAAAAGGGTTTACTTTTGGTTTGGGTTTAACGGCCACATCTGCTGCTGCAGCTAATGAATGTAAACCCAGACTCACTTGCCTGCTTGACTGTGAACTGGACGGTCTGCTAGAATGTGAGCTATTGGGCCTGCTAGTGCTCTTCATCTCATTATCGGAGTTCATCTGCCCCCAACCCAACCCTTTCTCTGCCAAAACCTCCTCTCTCGGACGTGCGGCACCAAATAGACTTGCCCGATTCCTTGCAGGTTCAATTGGAGCACCAGCATCTCTCTTTGGCGGATCCAGAACAAGCCTACGCCTCCCTTGCTCAGTCGGTATTGATCCTTCTTTACTTTTTCCCCAACGATCCAATTCTGACGACGTATGAGAATCGCTGAATTCTGATCCAAAGGTTTGATTCTTCGATGGAAGATACTTCTTTCCCGACCAATTATCCACTTCATCAGACCTAGATGAACTGCCAGCCCCACGGAAGCTATATGAATCGCGACGCCCAGCATCGGTTCTCAGAGGAACACTTTGCTTCTTTCCAACCCCCCAATTATCGACTTCGTCAGCTCTAGATGGCATATCAAAATCCGAAACCCTAGCAGGCGGACCCCTCCGCTGCTCCTCCTCAAACCCACCAAAGCCCCGCCTACCGCCACCCCACGAACCGTCACCCTCGTCATCCCTACGGCTGGGAATCCCTCCGCGGGACCTGCCGCCTCCATCGCCATACGATCGGAACCCTCCGCCAAGTCGGCCGTGGCTAAGCTCCTCCTGGGAGCGTTCCCTGGGTCCGGTGGGGAGCCGGAGCATCTCATCGGGGGTGAGGCCCTTCGACTCGAAGGAGACGTCCCGGCTACTGCTGGCGACGAACTGGGAGAGGGGGACAGCCACGGGCTTCTTCTTCTTCTTACCCTGCTTCACGGACGCCGCTGACTCGACGAGGCTAGGGAAGCTCTGGGACAGATCTCCGTTTAGGATAGGGTTTGAAGGAGGCGCCTCCGCCGCACGCTCGCGCTCCTCAGCCTCCGCGCGCTCGGCGTCGAGCGCCCAGTCGCCTATGCTGCCCCAGGGCTTGGCCATGGGTTCGCAGATGCAAGGGTTCCGATCGAACGAAAGTGACGAAAGCGCTCCTCCTTCCTCCCGGCGAGGGAGGAGAGCGGTCGATGGTCTGCGCCGGTGCGGAGGGCAAAGGAAGTCGAAGTCCGAGTCGCAGAAGCAAGCGACCGGGCAACGGAGACGTCTCGTCCTTTTATTCTGGATTCTGAAAAAAAAAAATTAAAAACAAAAGCATAATATTCCCGAAACACTAAAAAAATCAAAAGCATAATATTCTGGAAAAACTAACCAGAACAAATTAGAATGAGTCTCAATTTTAAATTGAGGAAATGATCGTTGCCAATTTAAATTATGCGAGTTCATTTACATTTGATCTAAAATCGCTTCACTTGAGTAGATCTAAAGGATACTTATATTTTTTATGCTACCCGTATCATTATCCTTCTACTACTTGTATTCGAATAACTATAATTTATTTTTTAGAATTTTTACTTATATCCTACCCTAATAAAAATTTAACTACTCATTTAATACTTAAATCCTATAAATACCCAACTTAAATATCTATTGTATTAAATTTCAATCTATATATATGATTACTAAAATACTACCCGATCTTATAATACCTTCATAATGATCAACTTTCAATGGGGTAAAATGTATACCCACAAATCCGAGTAATACAAATAAAATATCATAAATAAGTTGGTATATATATATATTAAAAAAAATTAGTATATAGCTTTTTAATACATTTTGCACTTAAGGTCCTTTCCCCAAAAATTTTTATAAAATCAAACTGCACTAGACAGACTTGGCAATTTGGGTCAGTGGGTTATAAATAGGTCATGTCAACTATGACCCATGACCTGATTAAGGGCCTATTTATCCCCACTTCGAACCTGATTTTAGGTAGCTTTTAAGCAAAAAGCAGTTAGAAAACTATTTAGTAATAAAAAGTAGAAGAAAAAAAATAGTAAAAAAATAAAAATTGGAAAAACTACAATTTGATACTTTTACAACTTCTACTTCTCTAAAAAAATAATTTATATAATTTTATTTAAAATTTTAAATAAAAAATTTAACACTAAAGGAAAATAAAATCTATTATTATTTTAAATAATTTTAGCACAATACAATACAACACAGTTTAGCATAGTTATAAAATTATTAACAGCGGGTCAAACAAACAGTAAGCCAACCCGAATACGACTTCGTTTAATTAATTGATTCAAACTATCTAACCTGAACACAACCTAAAGATAATAGGGTCAACCCGACACAATCCGAATAACTCGTTTATTAAATAGATCATTTATTAACTCTGCTTGACCTGACATGATTATAAATTTATTATTTATATTTTATATATAAATAATAAATTAATAAAAATTTTATTAAATTTTATAAAAATTTAGACCTATGGTGAGGGCCAAAATTTGGGTTAAAAGATAATTAGAACAGATTTGGGTTTATGGGCTAGGCTAGTATTGGGAGTTGGGCGGACCTATATTTAAAATTTATATATGTAAATATATAATGTAATCAAGTTAATTAAGTCAACCCGTTTTAACCTGACACGATCCGATTATTTTTGGATCATAAATGAGTTAACTTGTTTATGACCCGAATACGATTATAGTTGACCCAAACCTGTCTAACTTCATGTTGAGTCAATTTGGGTCAGCGAGTCAGGTCAAGTTTTGTAGGTCTAACACTAGTCCTCTCCCAAAAATTTTTATAAAATCAAACTGCCTCTTATCTAGGCACTTTTTAGAAATATAATAAAAATTAAATTAATTAAGAAAATTCAAAGGAGTTAATTTTTAGAAAAAAAAATGCATCTCTTAAAAGGAGTTTCATCTCTTCAAAATATTAAATCAATTGAAATAAAAAATAAATATTATAAATTATAATCATCTTACAAATTATAAATTTGAAAAAAAAAACACTAAAAAGGATACATAGATACATGTATATATACTCAATTTTGAGAGAACAGTAACTAATTTGTAAAAAATAGGATAGATTCTGAGTGCAGCCATCCATCACACAAACCTTCAAAAACTCTGCACTCATTAAACGAGCAAGAGAAATCAAAAACTAGATCTTCACTCGGACCGCTGAGCTTGATTCCCCGACGCGGAGCAGCGCTGATCGATTCCATCCTCCCTAGGGTTCCTCCACGCTACGGCGGAGAGCAGCGCAGCCGGAGGAGCCGCTCAATCGGAGGGAGAAGAAGTGGAAAGATCACCAGGAGCTGTGGCGTTCGCCCGATCTTTAGGTCTTGTTTATTTAGGGGAAAGTTAGAAGGAAAAGAAAGAAAGTAGGAAAGACTTGTTTACTTGGGAAGATAGATAATTTAGAAGGAAAAGTAAGAGGAAAAGTTAGTCATTAATCCCTCTATTTGCTTTCCGCCCAAATTGGACGGAAAGCTAAAACTATGACTTAACTTTACTAACTTCACACTTAATTTTTCACCGCATCGTTACTTATTCTCACTCAATATGAGCTTTTCTCGACTACTCATCCTTGTCGTCGCTGCTCGAGTTCACCGCTATTGCTCATTCATGCAGCTGTTGCTTGCCCTCGCCGTCGTCGTTCGTATTTAATATTTCATAATTAATAATTTTATAATATTATATATATATATATATATATATATATATATATATATATAAAATATGAATAAAAAAAATAAAAATTAAGGTGTATATATATTAATCTTTCAAACTTTCTTTCCATCCAAGTAAACACAAGGAAGGAAAATCTATAACACATTCTATTCATCTATTTTTTCTTTCCTTTTCTTTGTATTTTTATCCGTCCAAATAAATACGGCTTTAGGGAGAAGCAGAGAGGAGAGGAAAGACAGATGCTCTTGTTTAGAATTATAAACAAATCTGTGATCTGCTGCTGCTGCTGAAACTGGGACTAGTTTGTGATTTGCAGAGGAGATTGATTGGGCATTGGGGTTGCTTGCTTCTCAGGACATCTTTGACTGTTTGGTTAGAGCCTGATAGTTTGAGGTTTCAGATGAATGAAAGTGATAGTGAGTTGATAAGCTGTTATGTATAATTTCTTATATAATTTTAATTGAATAAAAATTAATATAAAAATAATTATATCCTAAAATTAAATTATATTAGGATTCAAGATGATAAAATATACATGATAAAGCACATACACATCTACATGATTTGGCGTAAGCTTATATCCACAGCAATGGAGCAAGTTTTACTATTTAAAATATCTGAAGTGTACAAAGATACACGAATACGCAAAGAACAAATAATACCTCCGAGACAATAATCTCTCTGGATGTGTACAAAAAATTTATACTAAATTAAGAGAATAAAAACTACTAATCACAAAAGAAAGATGAGAAGATTTACTTTAAGAAAAAATAACTTTCGTCGTAAAAGAAAGATGAGTAAAATTAATTTAAAAATGAATGACTTTCGTCTTTCACCTTTATGTATGGTAAGAGAAGAGTGCGAAAAAGATCGAAAAAAAAAATCCTAGAATGCTTAATATTATATTATTTATATTAAATAATAAACTAATATGTTAGCAGATTGGTAGGTATATTTCTTTTTAAATTAACATCTAAGTCAAATCTAACAAAAAGTTTACAAAATATAATTAATGAAAAAAAAGTAAAAATCCACTTGAATTTGATTCATGAATCTAAAAATATTGTGAGAATTCATAATCTCTTTTTTTGCTAGTTCATTCTACTTCTACCAAAGGAAAAGAAGCGCATAATCACAAAAGAACACAGAAATCAAACAAAGATTGAGCTTGCTAGCCTCTTCATGTCTGTCTGATGAACAAGACGGTCCCTGGTCCAATATCATCCGTGTCCTTGATCTGAGCGTTGTCATCTAGGATGAAGATGTTGTCGCACTTCATGCTGATAGTTTGCAGGGTCTCCCCTTCCCTGGCCACATAAATCTCATCGCATCGTCGGTCTTTCAGATGCCGAGCATCGCCGGAGACGATGACTATGGCTTGAAGGATGAACAAAATGGAAAACGATCTCATGGCGGCTCTGCTACTCATTGACTTGATGGATTGATCTCTGTATTACTAAATACAGCAGCTATATAGTTTGGCAAAGAGAGGACTTTGTGATAGGTCAAACCGAGACCTTCTCGTTTATAACGCAATTGCTAACATGGTTGACCAAGTAGTACACAGAGGGAGAGAATAATTATGAACGTAACTTGACTTTCTCGTTGTACAAACTTGATCAGCAAAGTTCTGCACAAAGGGAGCCTTTGACTTTATCAAAGGCCCTGAGCGTAGCAGAACGTGTAGAGTAAATTGGCTTGCGGTCAACGTGAGGGCGGCGGCCGGCGGGGAGGACGGAGGCCCCGTTTGGTTTGTGTTTCACTGTTGTGCGGGTGCGCAACTACGATGCTTTCTACAAAAGCCACTAGTTGCTTATACAGCAATATGGTCCGCAATGATCCCTTCCTTAAAACTACTGTAGGTCTGGCGACTCAAGCTAGTATCAGAGGCATCGAAGAAGATCTGAGATGCCTTGTGCACAGAAATCTCCCTGGTAGCATAACATAAACACCTTCCTTCTAGTTCTATTGCCCAACTCCAACTAGCATTGGAAACTTGGAGCAACCCTAAACATGATCTAAGTCCCTATGGTGTCTTCTTCATTTGGAGTAAAAAGAGCAAGGAAAAACTTATCCTAATTGCTAATTTAATTTGATATAACACTAAATTAAGTTAATGCGATATATAATTATGCTTATGTCCTAAATAAGTCATCTTATTTATAATATAAAATTAGTTCAAATGAAATTATAAAATGAGTTAATTTGTACAATATATTCATCATATGTATTATATATTATCTTTATCTTATAACACATAATAAATATATTTTAAATTTATAATATATATTTTAAAATTATATTAAATTATATTTATTATACATTATATATATATATATATAATGGCTATAAAGTTTTTTTAAGACTTAACACAATTTTACCATACACTCATCTTCCTAATGGAATAACTATCAAATTATTTAAGTTAGTTTATGAAGAAATAAACTTAAAACAAAAAGTTAATGTTTAATGAATTAAGTTATTTAAAAACTATATTATTAATATAAATTAAAACACTATATCATGATTTAATCAAATAGTAAGAAATAATTCTACTTCAATAATCAAAACATGGTACTAATGTTCTTAAGTCCAAATAGAAACACCTTGTACTAATCGTTGAAAAGTCATGGAGGAAATAAGTGTGGATCACATCCTCAAGTGCATTGTGGATCTAGTTCTAGTCATATAATGACTCTAGGAAAGCAAATTTCACAATCGTTTGGATCAATCATTAGTTTAATTCTTAGTGAAGTATAGTAGTCCATTAGTAAGCTCTATCTAAGTCCTTGAAGTCAATGCACATTCATCTTTTTCATCTTGTTTCTAAACAATGATGAATTAGCCAACCATGTTGATAAAAGAAATCTAATGGATATAGCCTACCTTTAGGAGCCAATTGATTTCTTTAATAAATCCAACCTATCTTGAACAACATATACAACGATAGTGCTAGCTAGTCGAATAGCATCTCTAGTGAAATCAAGAAGAGGATGTATCATTGGACTAGTATCTTCGTGGTCATCACCATGAAACTTTAGAGCACTGTGATTGGAGAAAGGCTCCATCATGCTCCAAGTGATCTCCACTTGGGATACCCTAAGTTGAGTAGGGGCACTACACAATACTCTAGGCTCACCATGAAACTTTTGAGTGTGGTGATTGGAGGAAGGTTTCATCATGCTCTAAGTGATCTCTACTCGGGATGCCCTAAGTTGAGTAGGGGCACTATACAATAATCTAGGCATTGGATACAGTGACAATCTCTGCACAAGAGTTTACACTTGACTTTGGTGGATTATTTGTCTCTTAGATATAATAACAGTATTGGTATCTTGTGCGTCTTGATCAAGTGAGATTAAAAATGTATGGTCATGCTCAAATGACTCAAATGAGATATAGATTATTTTTATTATATAAGCCTACTTGGGAATTAAGGATTATAATAATTAGACTATAAAAGTATAACATATTTCATGGATTATGTTGAATCTATATACAAAGAACAAAGGGATTGAACTATGTGATAATATAATTACGCAAAAGTTTTATCATATCTCAATATTCTTATTATTTAAGTAACAACGCTCATTGTTTGTAATATTATAATAGAATTATAAAGTTACTACTAATCTCATAACATCCTAATAGGTAATAAATGAAAGATTTAATTTTAAATTTTAAATAATCAGTCATCATGTCACATGTGGAGATGTGAACAAATGTACTAGATGCATGTAGAGGAAGCAATAGGGTTGATGCTTGAAGCCCTAACCCTAGGCACTAGCTAACACTCTCTACATCTTCTACATATTAGGTGAGTAAAAGAAAGCCTTTGCATATCTTTGTTAGTATTAGAAAGTAGATGGAGAGATTATATTCTATCGTGTGTGAATATTATACACATTTTAAACAACTAATTAGCTTCTCTTTCACCCTAATCCTTCATAGGGAGTACAAATTATATTTTGAATTTAACAAATATGGTCTTGATAGGGAACACAAATTCTATTCTTTACGTGGAAAGAAGATTTAACATTCATCCCTAATGTTGTGTTTTGATGGAAAGAAAGAAAGTTAAAAAGAAAAGAAAGTAAGAAAGAAAGGAAAATAAAGAAGAAAGAAAATAATAAAATTTTTCATCATTGTGTTTATTTAGAAGAAAAGAAAGTTAGAAAGATTGATAAACATGCTTCATTTTTTTTATTTTTATGTTGATGACGACGATGAGAAACGATAGTGAAATGACGGCGATGAGAGCTGAGAGGCAACGGTGAAGAGGCGACGACATCGACGATGATGACGACAACGGCAATGGCGATGGTGATGACAACGATGATGAAGAAGGTTGCAAGAAAAGCATGAGAGCGAAAATGAGCATAAAAAAAGGGGTAAAAATAGGTATGAAAAAGGTAAATCCAACTTTCCGTTCGATTTTCTGCCCAATTTGGGCGGAAAGCAAATAGAGCTATTTTCCCTCTCACTTTTATTCTATTTTTCCTTCCTTATTTCCATCCGTTCTACTAAACACGATTTTATAGCTTTCCTTCTAACTTTCCATCCATTCCCTCCTCTTTTCCCTCCTACTAAACATGCTATAAGTGCACCTCTAATTGAGTATTCATCATCTTGTATGCTCAATATATCAAGCCTTTATGCTTTCATTAGTTGTGAGTATTCATCATCTAGCATCTCTTGATCTAGGGGTGGATCTTCATTGCCCCTAATGTGAGCAACTATAGTAACTGTCCCCATTGAGATTTACGAAATACATATATTATCTAAATGATACCTAGTATATATACTATTAAAAATCTAACTTAAAATATATGTTTACCTCCGATAGCAAAAGAAAAAATATATAAATATACTTATGGATTTTGGATCCGTCATCGCTTCTAAAATTATATACGACACTTATTGTCAGGCCCCGGTTCAACGGGTTCGGCCCAAGCCCACACGCCAGCCCAAATGAGGAAAGAAGCGGGTCAAAATGGGGCGTTGACCCCAAATCAAACGAAGCATTCGCTTCGTCATCTCCGCGCGCGTCGGACGCGGACGCAAGCGGCGGAAAATTGCAGCGGACGGCATCGTCTCCGCAGGCGCTGAAGACGCGGAAGGCGGCGGGAGAATCGGGCTCAGACACCCGATATAGAGGCGGCGGCCTCGATCGTTAAAAAGGAGAGCTCAGGGAGCTCGAGGGGGGGGGGGGGATCTCCGGCGGACGAATCCATCAGGGAGTGAGTGATAAGAGCATTGTAATCAACGACGGTGGTCGTTGGTGAGGGAGGGAAAGAGGGCGCCGACGGGGTCGGGGAGGTTTGTGAGCTTCATCGAGGAATAAAGCTGCGTTTTCCCCATCCTTCCCTTTCTCTGTTCTTCACCGCGGAGGCGGTATTTCTGGGCGACTCCCTTCTCTGTTAACTGTCTTCTCCGACGAGTCCTCAGGCGAAAGACAGGCGGTCTTTCCCTGTTGTATTCTTCTCCGGCGAACTCGAGCGCAGGCGGCGCTCGGCTGGGGCATCGACGCGGACGGCGTCGCGAGCTCGCGCGAGACGAAGACGAACGCTCGGCGTTCGTTTCGAGAAGGTCAACATCGAGGCGGGTCAACGACGATTTCGGATTTCGGCGAGAAATCAAAATCGAACACTGACGTCAGCGAGACGTCAGGTGAAGGGAAATTCGGCGAGCGTTAAAGAACGGCGGTGATTTTGGTCAACGGTCGATTTTGACCGGAGGTAATTTTAATTTGGAGATTGATTTCGGATTTCTGAAATTGGGGTTTAGGGTTTTCTCCGTGCGAATTGTATTTTGGGGATAAAAATTCTTCGGGGAGATTAGGGTTTTCAATTTAAGGCCGGAAACCCTAGGGCGAGTTACGTTCCGGTATTCCGCCGGACGGCTCTAGGAAGCGGATAAGCGCTCATTCTAGACCGATCCGACCGGGGCGTGACAACAGGTATCAGAGCAGGCTAACGTGCTCTAGCAAACACGGCACGCTCAACTTCACCCTCGAAGGTGAAGAAAGGTCTGAAATTCCAAAAGATCACCCATACTGCTAGAGGAGCGTCAGAGGACGCCCGACCCAGGCAGGATAAAGGAAAGGCCAAGGAGACGGCTGATCCTGAAGAGATGGTGAACCAGGGTGATCGCATTGCTCAGATCGAGCAGGTGCTCGGTATGGCCAGTGGTGGAGATAATGGGATGATTCCACAGGTGGAAAATCTTCAGAAGACTGTGGAGGATCAGGAATTACTGATCGAACAGCAGAGGTTGCAAATCGAGCAACAAGGGTTGCAGATTGAGCAACAGAGGTTGCAGATCGAGGTCATGCAACAGACCATGGAGGGTCTGATCCATCTGCCAGGAGAGATGACTCGCATGAAGGAGGACATGCACGCAGAAGTAAAGGTACTGCGCCTAGCCCTAGCGCAAGTATCGAAACCAGCACCGGTGGAGCAGGAGGCTCCCAAACCGAGGGTGCGCGTGCCAGACCCAGCGACGTTCGGGGGGGCTCGATCGTCCAGAGAGGTCGAGAATTTTATCTGGGATATGGAGCAACTGTTTTCAGCTAACCATATTTCTGCAGGAGATCGGGTGCAGGTGTGCATCGCCTATCTTACAGGCGACGCGAAACTTTGGTGGCGAACCAAAGTCGGCTCTACCTCAGGGACTACTAGTTGGACTTGGGAGACTTTCCGTGAGGAACTGCGGCGGCAGTTTCTTCCCGGAAACTCGGCGGACCAGGCGCGTGGCAAACTGGATCGGCTAAGACATGCAGGCTCGATCCAGGAGTACGTCAGGGCTTTCTCTACATTGATGCTGGAGCTTCCGGGGATGGCGGAGGACGATAGGCGATACTTCTTCCTCCGGGGCCTTCAGCCATGGGCGGAAACGGAGGTCCGACGTCGCGAGCCGGTCGACTGGAGGGCGGCTGCGGCGATGGCCGAATCTCTGGCGGATAACAGAAGTTTCAAACCAGCACCGCCAAAGAAATCCAAGACACCACCAAAGCGCGGCTCTCAGCGCGGCTCCCCACGCACACCGCCGGGAGCTAGAGTTCCAGAGAGGGGTAGACCATTTTACCGGCAGAACAAGGGTTCACCGGGACGACGGGAGCAAAAGCCTCAGGGTTGCTTTTGGTGCGGCGGTCCTCACTGGGTGAAGGATTGTCCCAATAAACAGAAACTCATGGCAATGGCGGCACAGGAACCAGCCGTGGAGGCTGAGGAAATCGAGCAACCGCGGATTGGTGCCTTGAGGATCGGAGCGATGGTTCTGCAGGATCCACCCGCTAGAGACATCGAGGGCGATGTCCAAATTGGGCGGGGGAGAATTGTCAGGCCCCGGTTCAACGGGTTCGGCCCAAGCCCACACGCCAGCCCAAATGAGGAAAGAAGCGGGTCAAAATTGGGCGTTGACCCCAAATCAAACGAAGCATTCGCTTCGTCATCTCCGCGCGCGTCGGACGCGGACGCAAGCGGCGGAAAATTGCAGCGGACGGCGTCGTCTCCGCAGGCGCTGAAGACGCGGAAGGCGGCGGGAGAATCGGGCTCAGACACCCGATATAGAGGCGGCGGCCTCGATCGTTAAAAAGGAGAGCTCGGGGAGCTCGAGGGGGGGGGGGGATCTCCGGCGGACGAATCCATCAGGGAGTGAGTGATAAGAGCATTGTAATCAATGACGGTGGTCGTTGGTGAGGGAGGGAAAGAGGGCGCCGACGGGGTCGGGGAGGTTTGTAAGCTTCATCGAGGAATAAAGCTGCGTTTTCCCCATCCTTCCCTTTCTCTGTTCTTCACCGCGGAGGCGGTATTTCTGGGCGACTCCCTTCTCTGTTAACTGTCTTCTCCGACGAGTCCTCAGGCGAAAGACAGGCGGTCTTTCCCTGTTGTATTCTTCTCCGGCGAACTCAAGCGCAGGCGGCGCTCGGCTGGGGCATCGATGCGGACGGCGTCGCGAGCTCGCGCGAGACGAAGACGAACGCTCGGCGTTCGTTTCGAGAAGGTCAACATCGACGCGGGTCAACGACGATTTCGGATTTCGGCGAGAAATCGAAATCGAACACTGACATCAGCGCGACGTCGGGTGAAGGGAAATTCGGCGAGCGTTAAAGAACGGCGGTGATTTTGGTCAACGGTCGATTTTGACCGGAGGTAATTTTAATTTGGAGATTGATTTCGGATTTCTGAAATTGGGGTTTAGGGTTTTCTCCATGCGAATTGTATTTTGGGGATAAAAATTCTTCGGGGAGATTAGGGTTTCCAATTTAAGGCCGGAAACCCTAGGGCGAGTTACGTTCCGGTATTCCGCCGGACGGCTCTAGAAAGCGGATAAGCGCTCATTCTAGACCGATCCGACCGGGGCGTGACACTTATGGTACGATCTATATACAATATAATTATATGGTACGATCTATATCTAAACCAAAGTTGGGTCTATTTTTGGCTCTAGTTTTGGTCTACGTGATCCGAATCCTATTTGAGTACGGACACCAGTTCGGAGTTGATCCGAAATGGGATGTCGGAATTCGGATCCTTTTGATCCAACGGGTTCCCGACCCGGTTAGTAATTTTGTTTACGGCTAATTATTACGACAGAATTCAATCACACTCTCCGTCTCTGGAACGAGCTCCATTTCCCGATCTCAGGTCGTTTTGGAAGCCCTAGACAATGGCGATCGCTGCCCTCCGCCGGATCCCTCTCCACCTTGCTCGAACTCGCGCATCCCTCTTCCCCCCGCTCCTCTTGCGTTCCTACTCCTCGACCTCTGCCGCCGCGGCCGCCCCGGCCGCCCCGGCCTACACTGGATCCAGGAAGGTCGCCGACCGGATCGTGAAGCTGTACGCCATCGACCCCGAGGGAAACAAGCACGAGGTCGTCGGCCTCACTGGGCAGACCCTCCTCCGTGCCCTGATCAACGGCGGCCTCATCGACCCAGCCTCCCACCGACTCGAGGAGATAGATGCTTGCTCCGCCGAGTGCGGGGTCCACATCGCCCAGGAGTGGCTCGATAAGCTCCCGCCTGCGTCCTACGAGTACATTTAGTAGTCCAGTTACTTTTATTTTTCTGGCAAAAAAGATAGCTGTCCACAATTTCAGTTAACTAATCGCTTACTACCATCTTTTTGGCTTTCTGTTGTTATCGAATGTAGATTTAGTTTTTTTTTTAAATGTACATTTAGTTTTTTTTTAAAAATGTAGATTTAGTTTCATTTTCAGTTCTGTTAACCACAACATATGGAATTGAATTCATGTACTTGCAAATGATTTTTTACAATATCAGAATAAAACATTAGTTGAATGCACATTACTGAATAGTGTATGCAATCAGAGCAATATGATGACTTTAAGAAGAGTGAACCAGCAAGCACCATATCTAGTTAGAATGAATTTATTATGCTAGTTCCCCAACACAATTTCTTAAATATGGCAAAACTTCTTGTTTATAAGGCCTGACACATAAACTGCATAAAGAAACTATTTTCTTTTCTTTTTTTTTTTTCCAAAAACCAGTATGAGTCTCACGATATATCTAATAGATGAAGATACATGATAAAGTGCTAGAATACAAGAAATTCTTTTTCCCTTGAGTTGAGCAAGAATGTTGCTGGAGTATGAAAACAGAATGACAATGGGCCTGTTTGGGGTGGCTGGAGCTTCTGGCTGGTGGTTGGTTTGAGTAGAGCTGGTCTGAATAAAGCTGGTTTGAAAAGCTGAGACTGTTTGGGTGTATTAGCTGGTCTGATAAGCAACTGTGAGCTGCTGTACTGTGCTGTTCAGTTTTATTAAAAAAAATTTTAATTTATTATTAAAAATTACTTTACATAACAATAAATAATTTTTAGACTATTATATAAATAAATTTAATTTTAAAATGGACAAATTCAAAAAAAGTAATCATAACATATCACAAATATAAATTTTATCTGCATTTATTGTAACATCCTAATAATCTCTATAATTTTCTAATCTTATATTAAAATTTTCTTATTTATATATACTCTACATCTATACTTTGATTAAAAAAAATAAAAAATTAAAAAAAAAAATTAAAAATTCCCCAATCCCAAATCCCAAATCCCCCTTGCTGACGAATTGCCGGGCGATGGATGGGGGGCCTTAGACGGGGGAGACAGCCGGCGTTACAGGGCGGCGACGGACGGAGCGCTCGTTGGTGACGGACGGCGAAATCGAGCTGCGAACGGGCGGAGCTACGACGGCTGGAGCCGGCCACAACGGGCGAAATCGAGCAGCAGGAGCTATGGCGATGGCGTTCCAGATCTTCTAGGCGGCTACGGCCAGAGCTGCGACGGGCGGAGCTATGACGGCTGGAGCCGGCGACGACGGGCGACGGGCGAAATCGAGGAACGCGGGCGACGGGCGAAGGCGCAGTTCACTGTAGCTAGGAAGCCGCTGCTCGATTTCGAAAAGCTGGTGAGAGGCGGCTGCCCATAAACAGTGCAGCTTCTCAGTTTCCAACTGAGAAGCTGTGCGCCAAACGGGAGAATTTCCGGCTTTTGGCTGCCCGCAAACGCAGAAGCCGCCCAAACGCGGCATCCAAACGGGGCCAATATCTATCAGAAATCATTGTTCTATTAGAATCTTTCCCCAAGCCTTTCCTTGAAAAGCATCACTATAAGAGATTTAATACAATAAGGCATGAGATCAAAATTACAAGTAAATTTAGAGAAAGAAGAACAACCAAATTAAATAACCACATAGATTCCAGAAAAAGTTATAACAAGCTTGTAAATTAGGGGATCAAAACAACAGAGATCTGAAATGCGTGTACTCTAGGCCCCCTCAAGGAACTGCTGAACTTCTGACACATTAGGCAGTGAAGGAATAGCCCCTTTCTTGGTAACCGTGATGGCGCCGCATGCATTAGCAAACCTTAGTACTTGCCGCAGCTTCTTCTCATCCTGCAGTCCATCATACAAAAATATGATCATACATTTTCACCGTGACAAGCCATTCAGAGAAGCAAAAGCACTATCCATATTTACTTGCCTGCAAAGCTGATCGGTCTTGGTCAATTCCCCATAGCATTGCACCAACAAATGCATCACCTGCACCTGTTGTATCCACCTGCTTCACTGGGAAGGACCCAACAGTTCCCCGAAAATCCTGCACAATGGAAATCAACAGGACCGATTCCATGCATTCCCTCAGACATTTGATCATGGGCATCAAACAACGTAGCAGGAGATGAAGAGGTCCAATACCTTGGTGTAGTACTTGCATCCCTTGTCCCCAAGAGTCACTACAAGCAACTGGAAGTTTGGTCTCCAGAGTTGCATGGCCACCTCATCTTCCACAGAGTCATGGCCTGTCAAGAACCCGAGCTCGACTTCGCTGACCTTGAGAATGTCAGCCTGGTCCCAAATGCTCAGAATTTGCTTGCGAGCTTCCTCGGGCGACGACCACAGCGGCAGCCGGAGGTTCGGGTCGAAGGAAAGCAACGCCCCGGCCTCCTTGGCTAACTCCATGGCCTTCAGATGGGCAGACCGGCACGGTTCTGCAATCAAGCTTATCGACCCATAGTGGAAGATTGAAGCCTGGGTAGGCAAAAAAAAAAACGTACTTAGAAAAAATTTAACTAGAAAAGACAACTAGAATCAAACATAAGCCAGCAATCGAAATGTAAAGTTTGACATTTAGTAAAATTTGAGGCGAATCATGCGCTCGGATCTCCCAACGTAGAGATATATTGAAAGGATCCATTTTCTCAATCGAAAACCAAATAAAGTATTGTAAGATTCAGCAAAGGAGAAACGAATCTTTGTTGTTTTTCCTCTTTCTCTTTGAGATTTAGGAGGGAGGAGGAAGGGGGGACACAGAGGAAGAGGAGAAGAAGGGCCGCTCACCTTTTTTATGAGATCAACGTTGAGCTCGGCAACGGTGAGGAGCATGTCGGCGCTGGGGTTGCGATAGAACATGAACTCACGCTCACCGTCAGCCCGCAGGGTCACGAACGCCAAAGCGGTGCGAGCAGAGGCGTCGAAGACGACCCCCGAGTCGGAGACGCCGTTCTCACTGAGGATAGCGGCCAGCATGTGTCCAAACTCGTCGTCCCCGAGCTTGCCTACAAAGGCACTCCGCCCGCCGAGGCGGGTCACAGCGATGGCCACGTTAGCCGGCGCGCCGCCGGGGGCCTTCAGGAACACCGGGGCCTTGGCCAACGACACCCCTGCCTCCATCGGCACAAAATCGATAAGCATCTCCCCGAAGCTGGCCACAAGCCCGCCGCCGCCATTTCCCATGCCCATCTCTGCGGTGGCGGAAGGGGGAGACTCCGATATAAGCGCTACGTCCCTTCCAAGGAAAACAAAACAATGTAATTGCAAATGGACTGCACATGGGAGAGAAATTTATAGGTAGTTATTGCTAATCTACATAGCGTTGGCGGAGGCAGAGACGATGAGGAGGGAGAGGAGGAAGAACACTGGAGCAGCCATGTGTTCGACGCTATGCTCTTCTTCTTCGTCTTCTTCCAATCTGGTACGTGTTACTTTGTTGAAGGGTGAATGTGCAAAATTTATAACAAAGCGCGTCATGGCCAGGAGGTTTGGACTTTGGGTGCTGGATTGCCAATGATCCGAAGAAACAAAAAGTCAATAGAAACGAGAGATCGGTTTCCTTCGGAAGCATGGGCGGTAGGCGGATTTTTTATGGGACGCGTGTCGCATCTTTATTTGGCACACGACTTTTGATCCGAGCGGACGCATTTTTGGGGAAGGGTACCCTTCCCGAAAGCTTTGAGAAGGGTGGCAAAATTGCCACCCTAAATGTTTTTTAAAAAAAATAAAAATTATGGTGATAATCTACTCATCGTAAGCTATTCAACGGTACCAATATCACTATGAATGAAATCTTTTACATTGAGAAAAAAAATCAAAAAAAAGATATAAATAGTGCACTACAATAACTAGTATAAATTTCATTATTCATATCATTTTTTCTTATTTTTTTTTCTCAACGTAGAAGATTTCATTCATAGTGATATTGGTACCGTTGGATATTTTAAAATTAGTAGATTATCATCATAATTTTTATTTTTTTTAAAAAAAAATATTTCTTTCTCAACGCTTTCGGGAAGGGTACCCTTTCTGAAAAATGCGTCCCGTAGCTAAAGGCAGTGGCGGAGCCACGTAGTGGTTAGTGTGGGCAAATGCTCCACTATACGTTTAAAAACTTTGATTGCCCCATTATAAATTATTATTAAGACTATTTATTGCATGTTGCCCCCTCTGATTTAATGCAATACTTTATTTACAATTTTTTTATTGTTTTATAATATTTTTATTATTTAATTATAAAATTTTTTACTCTAATGGTATATTTATATATATATAAGTTTAAATAATTTAATATATTATTTTTCATATATATTTTATATTTAATTATTTATTTATATATTTTATAATTATTTTTTAGTATTGCCCCCACTTACCTTCGGTCCTATCTCCGCCACTGGTTAGTAAGGGTGAATATTCGGAAAAAATTGAATTACCGAATACTGAATTATCGAAAATTAAATTGCCGAATACTGAAATATCAAAAATCGATCCTAAACCGAATAAGGAATTTACTGATCGGTAAATTTATCGATTTACCTCGGTAAATTCGGTAACTTACCGAATTACCGATCTTTGCACATATAATTCGGTAACTAGAACACTAATCTCAAAGTATTTACGTGGCATATGATGGGCAGTTGTTGAACATTATTAGATGGAGTAGCAAAACGCCGCTTTCCAATTTAAATGCCATGTGGAATCCACGTGCGTTCCCATGGTTCCACGACCAAACCGCTTACCTGCGTGCGTCAGCTAATATTCCTATGTGTTCAAAGTACATTTTTATCCCCTGTAATTTAAAAATTGATTAATTTGGACAACAACATTTTTAAAAAATTTTACTTGGATTATTTATGTTTTATTTAAAGAAAATGATTAATGCATAGGTTATGAAAATTTTATTTTAGAAAAAAAAATGTTTTTAAGTATTTATCTAAAAGATATCTTACATTTAACCCTATAAATAACTAAATTAAAATATAGTGACTCTGTGATAAATATTCCAAACGAAAGGTCTATTTCTTAAAATAAAAAAGAGGGTTCCATCACTTGCCATGGTAGATTTATGACTTAAAATATTCAAGAAAAAATTTTATTTTTATATTAACAAGGTAATAGCATATTCTTATTTAAATTAGTCTACTATATGTGTTAGTAATATTTTATAAAGACATATTTACATCAAAATCACCATTATTTTTTTTATAAAATTACCCTATTACATAGAATGAAGGTTCTTAGTTCAATTACCCTAAAACATAGTCTTTAGGGTCTATTTTCTTGGGAGGAAAACTAAAGGGAAAGAAAAAAATAATAATTTTTCCATTGTTTCTTTGAGCGGAAGGAAAAATTTGAGTGGAAAAGTGGATGAAAGATTTTGTAACTTTTCCTCTGAAATTTTTCCACCCGAATCGGACGAAAAAGTTTGAGAAAACACAATGCCACTTCGCCCAACCTTCAAAATTAATTTTCCTTCCACTTTTCCTTCCTTCCAAGGAAACAGGATATGAATTTTTTTTCTTTCCTTGCAGTTTTTTATTCCTTACAGTTTTACTTCCCTCAAAGGAAACAGAGGGTAAAAGTATTTTCTTTTTTAAAAATAAAACTAAAAGAGGTTTAAACAAATAAAGAATCATATATGACTTAAGTATTTTTTTAAAAAAATATGGAGTACATATTCTTAAAAATAAATCTTATTTTTTTATATCCTTTATTTATTTTTTATTTTTGAAACTCACCTTACAATATGATGCCACATCTTAAGATTTCTTCCAAACATGTCTTCTTCTTATCTATTTTTCTATCATTTTTGCAATCAAATCCATGAAGATGGACCACATGGAATCTTGTATAGATTTAATTTTGGATAGGAACTTTTTTTTGTCCTTTTCCATAAGCTAATGGAAATTTTAAACATTAACCTTGAGTTTGGATTCACTGTCAATTATTATATAACTATACTAAATTATATTATGCTATCAAAATTTATAAAATATTAATAAATAACTTTTTAGATGCTATTAAAACTTAAAATAATAAATAAATATATTATTTTAAATTATTTAAAATAATAATATAATTATATTTTATCATGCAAATTTTATCAAATCAATTAATTAAGTTTAAGTTACCATAAATTTATCCAGAAATACCTCAAAGTCACAAATTTAATTCACAACTTATGAATTAGGTTGTGGACATGCAATGAAGTCAAGATATTATTGGTAAATTTAAGCCATATTAATAATTTTAGCAATCATCAAATTGAGAAAATTTTTATTGTTACCATTGTTGATAAAAAAAACAAATATATAAATCTTATTATGGCCACTATTATGATTATAATTATTGATATAAAAAGATAATATTGGTAAATATAGGTGAATTATATTAACATTGAAAATCTACTAACCCTCGCTAGTAATAGAGACACTTGTATGAATTTCTAAAAAAACATAGACTATTAATTGAACATAGTTTGCTGAAATTATCAAAACATATGACTTCAAATGTATTATACATGTAAGTTGAGAATCAAAAGAACACGAAGTCACTTAACAAAGAATTAAGAATAATTAATTAATCTGAACCAATTCCACACCCCAAAAGAAAATGCACAAATTCCAGAAGTTTCGGCAGGAGTTAGGGATTGAGAAAGATCACCGGAACCAAGAAACAATCAGCGCTCTATGGATTAGATCAAACCGGTACGGCATCACCGGCGGAATCGCAATCGAAGCCGCATCGGCACCGGGGGCACTCATCAAAATTGGACAAAGGGAAGGAGGCGGAGAGCGGGCCGACGCGGAATTCAAGCTGATCGCCGCTCCTCGCAACCTCGTCGATCGGGAACCAGAGGAACAAGACCTTGACGTTGACGCCCTTGAGGCCGGTAAGCCGCCCCACCTGAGCCTTCCCGCTGACTCTACGACTGTACCTCAGCGTGTAGCCCGTGACCTTGAACTCGCAGGAGTCGTCGGCCAGGTAGACGTCGAAGCTGCCGTTGCTCCCCAGCAAGTAGCTCTACACTCCCTCGGGGAGGATGTCTAT
Organism: Costus lasius; assembly: GCA_027563935.2. Taxonomy (NCBI): domain Eukaryota; kingdom Viridiplantae; phylum Streptophyta; class Magnoliopsida; order Zingiberales; family Costaceae; genus Costus; species Costus lasius. Next base: position 21,851,169 of record CM050446.2, on the reverse strand, counting down.
GGGGAAGTCGTGCCTCTCCAGCAGCGAATGATGCAGAGATGCAGATGAACAAGAAGATAATTCCCTGCACATGAGCTTTGGATGCGGCCGTGTTTGGGATCTGAGCTTTTCTCATGTGTAATTATCGATCGGTTTTTTACCGTTACCGATACCAAAAACCGAATAATAGAAATTTATATATCATATAAAAAATTGATACAGACTATACAGTACCGATTTACCGATTTATCGATTTACCGATTGATAAATTCGGTAAATCCTGAATTATGCTCACCCCTATTGGCTAGAAGTGGCCAACGGGCCAGGCCGGCCCGCACGGCCTAGCACGGCACTCGTTGACCAAGTCAACGGGCCGCGAGCGGCCCGTGGCTCGGGTTGGGCCGTGCTACGCTGGAGGGTTGCGACCCATGGGCCGGGCTAGGCATGGCACGCCAGCAGGCCATTCTAGGCACGACACGTGACTGGGCCGGGCTGGGCACGACACGCCAACGGCTGTTCCAGGCACGACACGTGACTAGGCCGGGCCAGGCACGACACGCGAGCCAGCTCAGGCACGGCCTATAATTAACCTTTTTTTTATTATTTGGCGTCAAAATTTAAATTTTTACCTATGTTATTTTACCTTTATATCCCCTTAAAGTATTTAAAAAATTTAAATTTATAGGTATAATTGTCTTTTAGCTATAAAATTATTATTTTATTTTACCAATGTTATTTTACCTTTATTATTTTCTTCTTTACGCGCCGACCGGGTCTTTTGCTCCACACGGCCACGTTCGCCATTCGAGCGTGTCCCCTCGTTGTCCGATCCGTTCGCTGGGGTCGCCGAACTGTGTTGCCCACCGAAGATCTCGCGTCGCCCACATCCTTTAGGGTCGTCGTTCGCGTCCGACGGAAGCTGCGGAAGAGACGACGAAGCCGAGTTCTCGCGCGTCCGTGCCGTGCGTAGAGGTGGCCAACGGGCCGGGCCGGCCCACGGCCCGCACGGCCTGGCACAAAGCGGGCCGGGCACGGCACGGCACGTTGACCAAGTCAACGTGCCGCGGGCGGCCCGCACGGCCTGGCACAAAGCGGGCCGGGCACGGCACGGCACGTTGACCAAGTCAACGTGCCGCGGGCGGCCCGTGGCCTGACTCGGGTCGGGCTAGGCCGAGGCCTCTCGGCCCGTGGGCCGGGCCGGGCACGGCACGCGGGCCGGCACGGGCATGGCACGGGCACGGCACGGGTATTTGGACGGTAACGGTCGGAATTTTCGAATTGAGCATGCGTTTTTACCCAAATAGCCCTATAACGGTTTGAAAAAATTTAAAAGTTAGGGATATAATTGTCTTTATGTTATAAAATTACCATTTTAGCCCCTTTTAATAATTAAAAATAGGGGATAAATATGTAAATTTACACAATCGGGCCGGACCAAACACGGCCCGCGTTCCTCATTTGGCCCGTTGAGCCGTATTCGGCCCGCGTCCCGAAGTCAGCCCGCAGGCCGGATCTAGCCTGCGTGCCGGATCCGTGCTCACTCTCCGGCGGAACCGTGCCTTGGCCGGCACGCCTAATCGGGCCGCGGGCCGTGCCGGGCCCAACATTTTTCCCGCCGTGCCGTGCCAGGCACGGCACGATTTGAAACGGGCCGTGTCAGGCACGGCCCGCCAGGAACCGGGCCGAGGCGGGCCCAGGCCCGGCCCGGCCCGGGCATGGCCCATGGCCAACTCTAGCCGTGCGTGGGTCAAAATCGAGAGCGGGCTGCGTTGACTGATTGGATTGAGTAGGAAATTGGGCTCCGCTTTTCTCCTTACCGCGTGGGCTTGGGTCGTCTTTCGGCCTAGAGGACTTTGGGCTAGACCGGATTAACCTAAGCTTGACACTTTTGGTACGATCTATATCTATACCAAAGTTGGGTCTATTTTTGGCTCTAGTTTTGGTCTACGTGATCCGAATCCTATTTGAGTACGGACACCAGTTCGGAGTTGATCCGAAATGGGATGTCGGAATTCGGATCCTTTTGATCCAACGGGTTCCCGACCCGGTTAGTAATTTTGTTTACGGCTAATTATTACGACAGAATTCAATCACACTCTCCGTCCCTGGAAGGAGTTCCATTTCTCGATCTCAGGTCGTTTTGGGAACCCTAGAAAATGGCGATCGCTGCCCTCCGCCGGATCCCTCTCCACCTTGTTCGAACTCGCGCCTCCCTCTTCCCTCCGCCCCTCTTGCGTTCCTACTCCTCGCCCTCTGCCGCCGTGGCCGCCCCGGCCTACACTGGATCCAGGAAGGTCGCCGACCGGATCGTGAAGCTGTACGCCATCGATCCCGAGGGAAACAAGCGCGAGGTCGTCGGCCTCACTGGGCAGACCCTCCTCCGTGCCCTGATCAACGGCGGCCTCATCGACCCAGCCTCCCACCGACTCGAGGAGATCGATGCTTGCTCCGCCGAGTGCGAGGTCCACATCGCCCAGGAGTGGCTCGATAAGCTCCCGCCTGCGTCCTACGAGGAGCGCTACGTGCTTACAAGGAACTCTAGGAACCGGATCCTTAATAAGCACGCTAGACTTGGGTGCCAGGTCGTCCTCGAGCCCGAGCATCAAGGTATGGTGGTTGCCGTCCCTGAGCCCAAGCCTTGGGACACCCCATAGGGGGGAAAATTCTCATCTTGGTTATCGTGAGAGCTCGGTTGTGAAGAAGAGCTGGGATTTTTACTTGATATTCAATAATGATCGTGAACAATAGTGTTCTTGTCATCATTTCAATGGTAATCTTGTTTGCACACCTATGTAATTTCCTTACAATTTACTTCCTTTTGTTGAAGGGATAACTCCACTTGTTTGCTTATAGTTATTTCTGTGATTGATTTTGCTCGACCTGATTGGGTTACTATGGAAGTTGCATGATGTTTTCCTCTTCTTTTCTATTTAAGAAAAATGATTGATGAAAAAAAATGTCTTTTTTGATCATGAAATGTGCTATAAGAACAATGTATCAAAGTTTCTCTATTTACAGAGAAATCAGGTTAGTGAACCACGCTATGGAAAGTTTAGGAAAATTAGTGGTCAAAGAAATAAGATGGTGGTAAAAGTTTTCAGAGATTGTCCTCGAAATCTTTTTAGTTAATGAAAATCCTAGAGTGTGAAGAGTTGTGGCTTTTTGTGAGTTGAGAAAATTAGAATTTTTGTAGTTGTTCTCCACACTATTGGATTAGAGAAATAGAAAAAGTATTCGGTCACTAGTTTTAGGATAATAGAAGTATGTTTAGCAAGGTTATTTTAACATTAGGATATGCCATAAATCAATAAGTTTTTGACATTTATAGATTGATAGGAAGTGGCGTCAGGAAACTTGGAGGGAAGAAGAGGATGGGGTGGTAAAGGAGGAAGACAGTAGGAAAGTTGGAAGTTTTTAGTCTCCAATACCAAGTCTAGGGAATGAATTGAATCGATAAGCAAAAACACAACCGTATGGGTATAAAAATGTGACTACCTTCATACACAAGTGATCTGCATCTAACATAAGAATCTAATAAATTCTGACAAACTATAAGCAAGGTAGGCCGCTAGGCCACTGTTGTTTATATTATTTGCAAGGAATACTGTTTTGATTGATGATACTGCTGCTAGTATTGATTCATATTCTGATATCCAATTTCAGCACTGCCAACAGGTGAACCGAGGAACTAAAAGTTGAAACTCATAGAATACATGGTTTATAGAGCAATTTCAGATTGCAGTAGTGACATATTCTTAAGGGATCATCTTGTATATGTGTACAGTAATCAAGGATTAATGTGTATATAACAGTCATAACTCATAAGATGTTATTATAGTTTGTACAACACCAGAATCCTTAAATGATCAAGTGAATTTTTTTTTAGTTTCATGAATAATTTGTATACTTCAATAGAGCATTAAATGATTATGGCATGAAAATGTAAATGGAGATCTGTGAATATATCATGAGTATATTTGTTAGTAGACAAGTGTTGTGACTTGTGACACTTATTTTCTTTGTTTAATTTTGAATAATGTGATTATTATACGGAGCTCAAAGAGTAATTGGTACATTGTAATATCTTGTTCTAGTGTTGTGCTGCTCAATAAGATGAGTAAGTCTGAACATGGTAAATGGTTTCCTTGTCCATTCATTTTTTTTTCTTTTGTTTTCCAGAAGATATGGAGTGCTTCTCTGACCTTTCTAATGCTATTGCAGAAAAGACTTTAAAACATATTTCTTATTTCTTATTCATCTTCTTAACACATGCAGAAATATTTGATCATTTATAAATAATAATAATAATTTGTTAGCAAAAACTAATATAGTAATGATACATGGGGTTGCTTTGTCAAATAATTTTTGGATAGAAAATCATAGCAAATAAAAGTTTTGGTACCAAATTTAAATTACAAGCAAGCTTGATATTGAAATCATAACAAATAAAAGCTTGAGAATGAAATTTAACTTTAAGCATAATTCATTTTGCAATGTGTTTACTTTTACCATATTATTGTTGGTTTACGTATATGATGTTAGTTTGATGTGTTTATTAAATATTTTCTTTTTAGAAAATCAATTTTGTAATTATTCAAATAACCATGATTATAATTTTTCCACTTATGAACATCTAAACAACTAAACATGTTGAATTTACGTAGCATTGTGCATAAACATGTAGTTGATCAACACTAGATTCTATTCTATAGCGCCACAATGTTGAATTCACGTAGCATTGTGCATAAATTTTTCAAAAATTCGCCATCATTGATCATGCATTTATTATAGTAATGTTTTAAAATATGGAGGCAACACTCAAATTAAATAATATCTCATCAATAGTTATCTTAACATCTCCAACTACTTTAACAAATCATAAGAGATCTCCACATCGTCCATGAAAAATAAAAAAATTATTTTGCATTAATAAGCAATATATTTCCAGACAGTGTGAAGATTTTGGGGTTTGGATGACCTGTAGCAAAGCTTATCACCTATGATCAATGTTAAGGTTGTGTTGATATATTAAAAAAAAAATTGAGGAAAAAAAAAATTGAGGTTGATAATGAAACTAGAAACATTAGTGGAAGTGCGCAGGATTGCCATCAACCACAATCAATTAAGTCAAAGGATAAGTATAATCGGAGGCATTCAAAGCCCTGCAAACCCTATGGCTATGTTTTATAGGATAGAATCCATGGAAAGGATAAAAATATAATAAATTTATATGTCTATTTTTTCATTTAGATTTATTGTATTTTTCATCCTTTCTACTGTGAATTCTATCCAAACAGAACATAGCCAGTAGGATAGAATCCACAGTGGAAATGATGAAAAATATAATAAATTTAGATGTCTATTTTTTCATCTAGATTCATTGTATTTTTCATTTTTTCCCCTGTAAATTCTATTCAACAGAACATAGCCTATAAATCAGGCAACATAAGCCAAAGCTTAAGTATAACCGAAGGAATTGAAAGGCATGCAAGCAAACCTTATAGGTTAGGCAACATAGTATTAGAAACTTATTTTATTTCAATCAAAAAATTGATAAATTGAGCATTGTTGATACTAACCCTAAAGATTTTTATCATATGAAAGCAACAATGAATTGATGATACTTGCACAGATTAAAAAAAAAACATTAGCCATTAAATTTCTCATGTTGCAAACAACACATTATTACGTGATGTTCCTAAAAATCCAAGAAGTATGCCATAGAATTCAACCACATATATGATATAAGATTACATGGTGATATCTTGTAATGAGGTGTATGAATGGATCAAAAATATGTATATATATTTTGGCATAGGCAAATATTTGATGAAAGGATGGCGTGATTCCAAAACCTTATGCATAACAAAGGTTGTTACCAGAAGAATTAACAAACACCTCAAACTTTAGAACGTAACTATGTATATTCTCTCACAATGTATCATTAAGCGGATGGGATTATAATTGGTCATTGTTGCGTTACGACAACTTCAAAAGTTAGTAAATATATGCACTATAATATGCAACTTAGACTATAAATTGTACAATATATATATATAAAAAGTAGGATTTAAAACTTATAAATAACCCTTTAGATTTTGCCTTTTATCTGGGATGATATTAACTCAATAATGATTGATGGTTATATTTTGAGAATCAAAATTTGATAATGGATGAGCACTATGATCCACCTTAGCCCTCTTAGTATATTTCTAAGATATTGCAAGGAGAATAGTCCTAAAGCAGGCCAATTGACTTAAGCACAACTTAATCCCTTACCTAAAAAACAAGAAGTAAGATATTAGTAACGATATATTCACTTTCATTACAAATTTATATTCAGACACAGGGAAGGAAAAAAAGTTTAAATAGACTCATTATCTATAATTAATAGGCAATAACAGCAAAAATCCAAAAGTGACATATTATCCCTTTCATACATATTTGCATCACAAAATATGAGATAATTAAAAGGTGTTAATTAATTCAACTGCTAAGAACTATAATTGCTAAAAACTAATAAGCTCTTAGGGCCAAGTCAAGCCAAAAGCTTGTGAATCTAGGTATACACATATAAACTTGAGTTGTTGCAACTAATAATGAATTATGATTGTTATTATTTATTTTTAATATAATAGGAACTCATACTAGATGAATTTAATAGTAGGCTCATATAAATAAAATATTATATCACAATTTAATTTATATATACTCTCAATTTACGTAAATATTATAATAATAATTTAATTTAATTTTTTAAAATTTTATAAGAAAATAAAAAATAATATTGTTTCAAAATCAAGCCAATCTAATATAATAAAAATATCAAAATTCAATTTATATGCAACTTTTTTTTATCTAATTGATAAATATAGCAATGACAATTAATTTTTTTTATATATATAAATTCTAGGACATACACAATCGAACCAAAAATGTATAGTATAGAACCAAAACTAATAAGCTCTTTATAGTAAGATAATATATCCCTATTTAAAATACCATTTAATCTATATCTTACATGTAAGTCTAGTTCCATTTTACTTTGTCAAACCTAAATATCTTTAAATTGATTACATTTTTTTAGATCTTACGAACAATGAGATCAAACTAAATAAGAAAATAATCTAAACACTCACTCCGAGATGGATCGAGTTGATTGGATCATCCCATGTATTGGTTGAACAGTATATTGATATCTATCAATCCAGTCAAAACTAATTTACCAATAAGAAATGGTATTCCTTACCATCATTAAAAAAACGTAACAATAGCTTAACATAAAATGCTTGCCAAGAACTTGGGTGAGATCCAAATGAAATATTTAACCGCAACAACCATTCCAGTTCATGTCCAATCACCAATAAATCCACGTAAGCTAGGCAGAAAAGAAAGATGAGCAAATTCTTCTTTGGCCAATTTAAGTCTCTACATGATCTTAAACTTCTGCTCAAGTTTACAAAACAAACAGGGACGATAGAATCAGATCATAGTTTTCATCTAAGCCTTGTTTTATGTGTGACCAAAGGTACATAAACAGAGGCGCATGCCAAATTACCACGATCCCTCGGCTCCCTTGCTCGGGTTCTGGAAAGCAGAGAAACCCCAATAGGTTTTGAGGGCATATGGCTGAGAGATTGTCACTCCTTCATCAGTTATCTTGGCAATCTGCAATACAAGTTTTTAAAAAAGTAAAAGATTATTTTAAAGATGCGGACAGATGACCACATAAACAGATCTTCCGCATGGTAGCAGAGTAAACTACATGTTTCTAGCTTGAAGATGCTAAGCCAAATTTTGATTTTTAAGCAGCTACACTGTTGATCAGAGGAAGCAGGAAAAACACAAAAAATACAACTTTTAGCCAAAAAAAACTATTATTATCTCTCTCTCTCTCTCTCTCTCTCTCTCTCTCTCTCTCTCTCTCTCTCTCTCTAGTCTCTCCCACCCTAAACTGCATACTTACCCTCTTCAGGTGATTGCTCTATAGTAGCGGTTGCAAAAAAAAGTAGCTGTCCTAATAAAAATACTGATATAGTACTAATTGTTATATTACATTAATTTTATTAATTATAACTAGATCATGTGTAGATTAGTGGAATTGTGGTTATTAGGTCACGAGTTAGTGAAAGGTTAGTATTTACGGTTACTATGCCTTATTAAAGCTTAAATAAAGGCTTATTAAGTGCTTGTAAGAAACAGCTCTAATTAATAAGTTTATAATTACCAAGTTGATTCCCACACAGTACAAAATTTGACACAAACTGATGCTCAACAAGTCAAAAATAAACTAAAAACTCAGAAGTATGATCCAAATATCACCCACCTCGTAACATTCGTTTGGGAATTATTTGGAGCTATTATGATTTACTACTTGTGCTACAAGGAAAAGTGTTGTTTGAGAAAAATATTTTTTCAATGCTTATAATTAGAAATCTGTACATTATTTTCGAAAAGTACTGCCTAACTCATTACTGAGATGAAAATTTTTATATAAAAAATATTTTTATAATTAAAATAATAAATAAGACAGTGATAGTGGACTGATGGTACAGGTAGCTATGGTATGTCATTTCCATGAATTTGCCAAGGAGAGTCAGCTGCGCATAATATATTTTATAACTAAAATAGAAAAGAAAAAAATTATCATTAAAATAATATATTAAAAAATTATAATAAAATTATATTACCATATAATATAACGCTGAATGAAATATATTTTTATATTATTATATAAATATATTAAATTTATAACAATTATAAATGCTACTGTGAAGCAGCGGCTAAATGTTGCCGTTGGAAAAAACAGCATGGCTGCTGTGGCTGACAGCATCGGTGCCGTGCCAAATTGCACAATGCTACTTTTAGAACTGCAGCCACTGCAAAAGCAGCAGCAGCGGCAGCCCCCAAACGGGGCCTTCCTCTTCCTTTTCTAATAGATCATTCCTGAACACTACATTGAACTTGTTCTAAATTTATAGTCTCTCCTGCACTCGTCTTCCTAAATTCTCATATTATTGCCAGATTGTCACTGTTATGTAACTAGGTGTGTATTCCCAAAGTTCCTTTTAGCCTTGAAAGCACAATAGTGCTAGAAAGAGGTGGGTGGTTATGTGTTGCGTGCAACTTTTAGAAGCAACAAAGTTTTTGAAAAGTGATATGGAATGCACTTTGGGAAGTCAAAAGTATTCCTGAACTCACCTTATATCCTTTGTTTTTATGTATAACTCATAAAATTGAAAACATATATTTGGTCAATGCAAAACTGCTTGACTGCACATCAATTCACTAAACCAAGCTCCTTGCGCACCAACATTCCACAATCCATCCAACAATTCAATTATTTTCATTTATCCATGCTGCAAAATAATAATGACAGCATATAAAATCATGGGCACGAAAAAAATACCTGAAACTTGTTAATTGATGATCTATCACGGTATAATAGGACAAGTAAGCACTTCTCCAACAGCTTAACAGCCTCTTCAAAACTCAAGTCCTCACGCCATTCAGCACGGAGTATTGGCCTAGCAAGATGATTACCAAATCCAGTAGCCACATGATTGTCCTCAAAGTGTGTGCCAATCATGGTAACCTATATAGATAAATTAGGATACTTAAACTAATTAAGGCTATCGAGTAAATACTACAAGTACTAATCATCAACATACCATGCCAAGATATTTCTGGCCATTTTTTACTCCACCAAGAACGAGTGAGTTCCAAAGGGGATTGAATTTATTGCGCCTACCATACATCACCCTAGTAAGATAGTTGTGAACCTCCTTTGGACCAAGTGAGTTCCCATCATCCCACATATTATCATACAGACTGAAGAAAGTAAATTATGCCAATTCATTAAACAATATAGATTAGGAAAAGTGGACATTTAAATTCGTTCATTGTATGGACTTAAAAACAATTCAACAACAATAAAGACATTGAAAATTCCAATGATAACTTGTATTATTATACCATTTGTATTCTAGTGAGTTTACAAGAAAGTTACTTACATGAGTTCATCAAGATAACGTAAGATCTCCTGGAAATCACTGATTTCCCCACTTGCTCCAAGAAGAGAATGTTTACCAATAGGTTTTATACGCTCCACACTCTTGTAACGTAAAGTAGACCCATAGGAACCTGCACACCACAAGAAAACAAAAGCATATGAATGCCAAACGATATTGAGTAAACATAGCAAAACTGAATATAAGGAATAAGCTCAAGCATATGCTGTTTTGGTCTTCCTTCAGATACTCAAATTAAAAGGAAACCTTTGTAGGGCTTTCCTTTATACGCTCAGTAGTGTTATTGCTATTATTCAAAGATTCTGCCGTTGGTGTTTGGTTTTATCATTTTTTCAAACTCTGTATTCCTTACCTAAAAGTTTAACTTTTAAAATGGTTTAACATTTAGCTACTTGTACAATCTCCAAAGGTTTTTAGAATTTTTTCCATTTCAAGATTTTTTTTTTACTCAGTGCAATTCCAATGCAACTGATATATCTTATGTTGGAAATGGTTAAGTTTTCTTGTTCCTGGTACATCAATTATTTAACTTTAATGCAATGCATTCGCATATATTTTAGGGCATTGGCCATTGTTTTTCATCTCTCCCTTCCTTCACTATCTCCCTTTACCATTAAAGATGGGTCATCATCCCTTGTTTGGTATATTAATCAGCATATTCTTCTTATCTACATCTAGCTAACATCCTATAAGAGCTAAATTTTCATGTTAATTTACTTGTTGCCCATGCTTTAACAAAATCTATTAATTGCTTTGTAATTTCCTATTTTCTTCCTTTAATCTTTCCCACACTATTTTCAGAACCTCAAGATAAATAAACAATTGATAAGTGTTGAGATTAGAAGGGTTTACTACCTTGCAGAGACGGTTGCATTAGATCTCACCACCTCTTCATTCATTATGCTACCTTAGTGGCATTGATTAAATGCCTTGATCATAGTCTGTTTCATGACTTTGAAAACTTGTTTTGCATATTCTACAACTAAAATGATAGGGCATGATGCTAGTTGGTAGACAAATATCACCACGCACATTTTCATAAAATCTTGAGTCCTTGATGTTATAGACTTTTTGAATTAGTTCATCACAATATTTGAGAGCCCATTTGGGTTCCTTCTATATCAGGGATTTGGTATCTGGTCATTTTTTTTATGGACATACTCACATTACTTGGTTTGTGATTGTTGAAGTTTATAATCAAAGAACACTAGTTTTACTTCTTGCACTAAATTTATAGGCAAACATTATATGCATGCATCCAACATAACATTCTTTTAGTTTGATTATGTTCTTTATTCACTTTCGCTTCACCTAGACACTATACTGTTATGTTTCAAAAGATTTTCACAATAGTCAATATTATGAGCGCAAGAATTATCAACCAAGACACTAAACTGATCTATCAAAAAATCCTTGTTTCCTTAAGCATTCCTTGTCCCACAATTGACCTTCAAACAAGTAGAGAACAGTAATACAAATATAGAAAGAACTCAAAAATGACCTCCAGTGTCAGCAGCCAAGATAACACCATCTTTGTATTTCATGCCTATCACTGATGTGCCAGTCACATATGGATACCTGTAGAAGGGTACATGTTAGTTATTGTTTAATATGGTTGGCGTGCTTAAAAAAATTTATACGATTCAAGTCTGAAAAGGCTTCAAGGATAATAGCATCTACTCCAGAGGCAACAATCATATAAAAATTGAAACTAAAAGTGTATTTCAAATACATTTCATCCTTTAGTTCCCACAGAAATAAGGACTAATCTGAACTTGAATATATCGTCATTGACATATGATCAAAAAAAATTAAGATTGACTAGCCCAAGCATACGTTCCCAACAAGTATACACATAGTTAACACACCACTAAAATATGAACATAAAACTAGTGATTAACAGGTTCAAGCTGCAAATCAATCTTATACTTGAATGATAAATGCCATTCAAAATGCTGCAAAGTTTACTGAGCAAAAAGTTCAACCTGATACATTAAAAGGAGGTACCCAAAACATAAAAATAGACAGAAATTTTCAAGAAAAGTTAGCTACTGCAACAACAAGTGCTGCTTCATAGGATAATAACCGCGGTTGTTAACTACTATGCCTCAATGTTGGAGGATCCTATGTCCTCGTGACGTCATATTCAGAAATATGGACTCCTTGCATCTCATACTGTTGTGTTCAAAGCCTCGTAATCTGACAGGATAAGTGTAAATCTAGTGTTCAAAGCCTCGTCCTCAGACAAGGTAAGTAAATCTAGTGTTCATTTGCATTACTTTCTACCAATTCTGTTCCTAAGTAAAAAAAAACAAACAAACAAACCGATTAACAAAGATAAACCACTAAATCTACGGTAGGCGTGATCGCTACAAAATTGACACAGGATCACTAGAGCGAACTCGTGGAGGAAGGGGAAAGGGCAATGTTTCATTGACAGAACTCAATCAAGCTTATTCTGAAAAAGGAGAAAAAAGTGTAAATAGCACAAGATCCATACAGGGTTCTCTCGCTTCCATTTTCTGAGATCGCCGAATCCTTCGCTGCCATCGTCTGCAAAGAAACGCCTAAGTTTGGATCAAGGAATCGGAATAATCAAAGGGAAGAAGGAAACACTGACCTCCATGGCGATTGTGCAAATGGATTTCACGTCAATCGGGAAGGAAGACGCAGGCGAACAATTTCTAGGGCTCTTCAGCTCGAAGGACTTGGCACTGTCAAACTCCCGTACTTTGATGCCGAACAGATGTATTAAACGTTGCTCTTGACTTGTGGCCCAAGAAATTCTGTTTGGTCTTTATTGGGCTGGATTGGACTTTAATTGTTGTATTGGGCCATTTCGGCTACTAAAGCCCAACGTGCAATACAACAAGAAGGTAAGTACGGGCCGTAGCCCAGATGCTAAGCCCATTCAACTCAAACCTCAATAAAAATTATTTCATGAAATTATGAAAATTTTGTAAAATTGAGCACAATCTATTTAATTTTTGATAATATTTATATGTTATTCCATTTGATTGGACTGACCACAAGGCTCACAATGTAGGACTAATATGAGGTGTTAGTGTAGGTCTAAATTCTAATAGAGTAATATCGATTTGATAATTTAGAGTTAGGACCTTAAGGGATAAGGCTAAGCTGATAGCTTAGAATTGGTCTTGGGACTTATAATTCGCCTCTTATTGATATTAGTTATAAATATTAACATCTTAGAGAAAACTCAATCCGAAGTATGATGTGAGGCTAATAAGAAAAGGCCGTCAAGAATGGTGGATTTACCAGTAGATTGAGCTCACATAACATTGACTAAGGAATAGTTTTTGGACATGTGTTAATCTTTGGCTTAATAATGATGTCAAGTATTAAGTAGAAGAGATTATGATATCTCAGTTTAGTTACACATGGAAAGTGAGAGAAAAATATAATATGAGATATAAGGTTTAATGAACTTGATATAGATCATTGTTTTAGGTTAGCTAAGTTAATAGGTCAATTTACTTATTAAGTGAGTTATAATATTTCATAATATGCATGATAAGTTCTCGAATGGATGATTTTAATAATCTAGTAAGGCCTTTCCACTTTGGAGTTAGCTTACCTATTTTAGTAGACTTTAACATTGCAAACTCATGTAAGATCAAATCTCCAAGTTTGTGGGTTATTATGACACTTGATCATGGTTATACTCATGCATTTCATCTTCTTCCATTTTGACATCTCAAACTTCTCCTATCAAGTCTATCAAAATGTGGAAATTTATAAAATTAAAAAATTTTATTTAGTTAAAATTTTATTTATTTTATTTGTTATTATTTGATTATTTTAATTTAAGTAATATTATTAGTGGCAAACGTATGACTGAATCCAACAATTTTAATCAAAGGAGTTTAGCCTATAAATAAGCATATTTTTTTCTATTCTTTTAATGCGCAAAGTCAACAAGACACTGATCAACTTATCCACAATCGTGACCCAAGAAGAATACAACCTTCACCCCTCGAGGTTTTTTATTACTTTATTATTTTTATTAATTTTGATCTAGTGTGTTAACGTTCGTGAATATCTCTACAATAGTTGTAGATTAGAAATTATTTCCTCTTTATCAACGCATCTCTTTTTAATTATGTGATGATTAAAATTTATTACTTGGATATCTACCCATCTAGTTGTAATCCTACATTTATTTTTCCTTTTTTATTTTTGCATTATATGTAAAAAAACCCAAATACTTTTCCGTCGCCGCTTTATGCGAAGACTAGATCCGCCGCCTGCCGCGTCCGCCGATCGCTGTTCGTCGCGACGCCGTCGCTGCCCACGGGATCGCCGTCGGCGTCTGAGATCGCTATCGCGAGACGCGAGTAGTGGTGGCAGCGGCTCGTCGCTGTCGAAGGAGCGACGCGAGCAAGCGGCGATCATCGGATTTCTGGCAGCGCCTCTCCCAGCCCGGCGCGTCCTCGCCGTGGTTCGGCGCCGTCGAGCGAGAGGCAGTAGCAGTCGCAAGGCTTCGAACTCGCGACACGATCGGCGGCGGGAGTGTTTCGATGCAGCGGCGCAAGGGCGGCAACGGGTTTGGGATCCGTGACGAAACTGCGCCCGCTCGTCACTCGGATCCGCGACGCAAGCGCGCCTGCTTGCTTGACGGCTCCCGGATCCGCAATTTGCACGTAGATCTAGGTCATATTTCTGTTTGGTATTTTTAAACAATTAGTCTTGTATCTGCATTTGTAGTGACACGTGTTTTATTTGGATTGGAAATAGGAATTCATACACTTAATATTTGTGACACTCTATATATGACATGATGACATATTTGTTTATGTATATGAATAGGGGTGTGAAAAAAATCGCTGAACTATTGAACTGCAGTTAATCGATCGAATTGAACCAATTTGGCGGTTAACCGAACTGACGGTTCTTTGATCGGTCGATTTTTTTTAGGTATAACGGTTCACGATTCGGTTACGGTTCGGGGCTTAGTCGAATCGCAGTTAACCAAATTGAATCGTTTATATAATATTTATTTATATATATAAATAAATATTTTATACAAAAATCATAGCGGTTAACCGTTGATACCAATAGTTAACCGCCGAAAACCAACGGTTAACCATCATAAACCAACGGTTAACCGAGAATATTTATATTTATTTATCTTAAATTATTTTATAATTTTAAATATTTTTTTATATATAAAGAATACGATTAACTGTCGATTTTCAGTTAACTGTACCGAAAAATCGGTTAACCGGGTCAACTGTTCGGGAACGGTTTTCAGTTTCCTTGAATCGATTGGTTCAATTTGGGACAAAAAATTGATGCACAGTTTGGTTAACCGAACCGTTCACACCCCTATACATGATACATAATATATTGATTATTCAATATAATTACTTATTAGGGAATAAATAAAATTCAACAATGTGCTATCATAATAAACTTGGAATGTCTTCAAAGGTTATATAGTCACATCATATGAACTATTTAAAGTGTATTTCTTTGTTTAAAGTGTGTTTTTTTGGAAGAAAAACTGAGAGGAAAGAATGAAAAACACATTGAATCTAATTGCAAAATACATTTAGGTTTAATGTATTTTCTATTCTTTCCTTCCAGTTTTTTGTCCAAGAAAATAAAGGGTTATTAGTTAAGACTTAATTTTTTGCGAATGTATTAGAACCTAAAGAAAATTAGATATTAAAACAATAGATACTTATTATATAGTTATATTATTTTTTTGTGTCATGCTTTAAACTGTAGATACTAGTGACTAAAATGTGAGGGCTTGACTAGTTTTTTTTTAAAAAAAACCTAAGCCCATTAAGATAATTAATTAAATAGATTCAATAGATGAACATACATGCATATACATCATTTATATGATGATTGTGTTGATCATAAAAAAAATATTGATATGCATAAGTTATAAATTAATAATATTTATGACCATTCCCATGAATGAAAATTTTTATAAAAAAAATTTCTCATTCACTTAAAATAAAAATAGTGTTGGAAAATAAATTAAAACTAAAAATTTATTTAATTAGCTTGGTTTTATAATAAGAGCAATTAAAAGCATAATTATTATTTAGGTCTAATTTCTCCTTTATTTTCTCTTTATAAATTCAACAATAAGAAATTACACTAAGAGTAAATGATTCAAAAATAAAGGAAAATAATTAAAATTCCTAAGTAACGAGGAAAAAATAAAGAGGAAAAGAGTTGTCATATCAAAAATTAGACAAAAGTCTATAAAATGACTTAGATTCATAAAAGATTATAGCTCTTTCTTATGTGAAGACTAAGTATAACAAAATCATTAGCTTGACCAAAGGCTTGCCTAAGATTAAAATCTTAGAAGTATCAAGAGGAATGGGTAGTCTGTAAGAAGGCCTTTAATGGTAGGAACCCGACCTCTATGATAGGAGATCCCTTGAAAGAGGTTCAATGTGGTAATAATAAGCTAATTGATTAGTCGTGAAGTACTTTAAAAAATAAATTTTTTAAAACAATTATGTATAAAGATTATATATTATACTCTACACTCTCATTCTTGAAGATAGTGTCTTTGCGTTTCTTATTGTAGAAGTAAGGAAAATTTCTCAAAATGATTAATAACCATGAGATAAGCTTCTACATTTATCCTTTATAGGGAACTTCCTATATGAAGTCCATAGTCGCAGTTGAGGACATAAGTAACCCTTAGAAGCTCTCATGAAGATACACGTACATGTCCAAAAATGCACAATCCCGCGATCGGTTCTACCTTATATTATGTGTGGGATGGTTAAAGTCTGGGTCAAAGGAAAGTTGTTTAAAACTAGTTCACTATTTTTTCTTCAGGTAGAGACATTTTTACTAAGTAAAGAATATGTCTTTAAGTGTACTTTATTGACCGGATGATATAAACAATGAGCGGTAGGTTAATTTAATCTGTTTTATTGAGTTTAATTATATTTAAGAAAGTTTTAATTGTATGCGGTTGTTAGAATTTATAAAATTAAACTTTTCATTTTTATTTTTTTTTATTTTTTATTACTATTATTTTATTATTTTAATTTAAACAATGCTCGGTTTAATCTAATGGTTCCAAACACGGCTTTTATAGAAGCGTTAATAATTTACGGACTAGTCGTGGCATTAGCGCTTTTATTTTACGAATCCTTTTGTTTAATCCTAAATAGAATCCTAGAATAGAAATATAAGTACCTTACGTTATTTTAACTTGGAATTTGGAATTGCGGAATTATATTAACACTTTACTTATAAATTACTTATTTGTTGAGACAATACCCCTTGAAGGACTGATTTGAGGATGAGGAATTACCGGATTTGCTTGCTTTCTTTCTTTCTGTCCTTAGCTTAGTATAATAGAAAAAGAAAACTTTTTTACTTTCATTGTTGGAAGCGTTTCAACAGGGGTTTAGTCTATACATAGACGTGTGACCTCTAGGTATAGATACAATAGATAATATATAGCCTGAGTGTCCTAGAATAAACTCACTTGAGAGTCTAGATATTCATCTAAGGATAGTAGGATTCTCCGCCTCTCTAGGTTTTTCATTCTTATTTAGACTTTATTTTTATTGATTTAGATTGAAATATTTTGATAACACTCGTGCTAACACAAAATGCACAACCATTCTCTAATCTCATCGATAAATACGGCTCATAGGGTTAGGAAGATAACCTTAGAACATAAGACTAAGTAACATGATGTTGGATGTATAGTTCGGCATAATACTCTTTTATTAGTGAATTAGGTTTTGTTATCATAAATTTAAAATGCAAAAACTAAATGTCATGTACTATGAACTTCCTAAGTATACAATAAGGTTTGATTAGGACTTTTATGATAGTCTTGGAAGATAAAGAATTGTCATGTTCTACATTTGTCAATGAGATTATGTGTAAATGTATGATATGTATATTTGTTCTATGTTAACACGTACAGTAACCCTAGTTTGAGTTACTAGATTGTTTCCTAATAATATAAAACATGATTATAAAATATTTATAAAATTAATTGATGCAAAAATAATATGATAACAAACATTAATTAAGATGTGTTACAAAATGAAATACCTTATACACTGTAAAAAGTATATTAGCAAAACTTAAAGCATCTTACATGATTAATAAATTGATCATAAAATTATCCTAAATTTATACATATTTAAGATCATAAAAGAGTTAGATATGTCATATCATGTTACATGCTTAATAAATAGCTCGTGTTAATGTTTATGATATTAATCCATTTATATAAATGAGTCAGATTCATGTCCAATGTAATAGTATCATGGGTCAAGTATGATACCATCTCTATTTTGACTTGCTAATTCAAATGGTCAACTCTACCTTACAACATTTGAATTCCATTACAATCCCTATTCTTCACTTAAGAACTCATATACCAAGTTGGTCCACATTTGGCACACAATTGAGACTCTCCAACTAATATTCTTTGGAATGTCAAATATAGAATTCAAAATTAGATAATGAAGAAAGCCATAGCATATTGTTTTGACTTTTTGATGTCAAAGGAAAACAAAGATACTAGTGTTGGCCCTTGTCATTATCAAATGAATTGGTTTTTCTAGAAAATAAAGGGGAACCATATATTTTAAAACTATTTTAGTTTATTTTTTTTTTAAAAAAAATCATTTTACTCCCTAATTTTTTTAAAATTAAACTAATTCATTTTATCTTGTACCAACTAATAGGCACAAGTGAACTAGTTTAGTAAAAATAAGAGTAAGATAATCTAAAATTTGCATTAAAATAAGATTATTTAAGGATAAAAATGTTAGACTAAGAAAAAGTAATTTGTAAAAAGAGAAAAGAAGTCAAAGTCAAACAATTGACTCAAAAGCAAGGCCAAAGAATCCCAAATCCATTTGGTTTCTTCAAACTTTATCCATTGTTTTTTTAAAAAATAAAAGAATAATCAAACCCAAGAACAAAGGAAATTTTCAATTACAAATTTCAATTTTGATAATTAATTAATTTGATTTCTAGTATAATTGAAAGAAAATTTTATTATTTTATGTAATTTTTAAATTTAATTTCAACTGTCTTGCTCCACATCCATTTCTATGTAGATTAGCAATAACTATCTATAAATTTCTCCCCCATGTGCAGTCCGTTTGCAATTACATTGTTTTGTTTTCCTTGGAAGGGACGTAGCGCTTACATCGGAGTCTCCCCCTTCCGCCACCGCAGAGATGGGCATGGGAAATGGCGGCGGCGGGCTTGTGGCCAGCTTCGGGGAGATGCTTATCGATTTTGTGCCGATGGAGGCAGGGGTGTCGTTGGCCGAGGCCCCGGTGTTCCTGAAGGCCCCCGGCGGCGCGCCGGCTAACGTGGCCATCGCTGTGACCCGCCTCGGCGGGCGGAGTGCCTTTATAGGCAAGCTCGGGGACGACGAGTTTGGACACATGCTGGCCGCTATCCTCAGTGAGAACGGCGTCTCCGACTCGGGGGTCGTCTTCGACGCCTCTGCTCGCACCGCTTTGGCGTTCGTGACCCTGCGGGCTGACGGTGAGCGTGAGTTCATGTTCTATCGCAACCCCAGCGCCGACATGCTCCTCACCGTTCCCGAGCTCAACGTTGATCTCATAAAAAAGGTGAACGGCCCTTCTTCTCCTCTTCCTCTGTGTCCCCCCTTCCTCCTCCCTCCTAAATCTCAAAGAGAAAGAGGAAAAACAACAAAGATTCGTTTCTCCTTTGCTGAATCTTACAATACTTTATTTGGTTTTCGATTGAGAAAATGGATCCTTTCAATATATCTCTACGTTGGGAGATCCGAGCGCATGATTCGCCTCAAATTTTACTAAATGTCAAACTTTACATTTCGATCGATTGCTGGCTTATGTTTGATTCTAGTTGTCTTTTTTAGTTAAATTTTTTCTAAGTACGTTTTTTTTTTTGCCTACCCAGGCTTCAATCTTCCACTATGGGTCGATAAGCTTGATTGCAGAACCGTGCCGGTCTGCCCATCTGAAGGCCATGGAGTTAGCCAAGGAGGCCGGGGCGTTGCTTTCCTTCGACCCGAACCTCCGGCTGCCGCTGTGGTCGTCGCCCGAGGAAGCTCGCAAGCAAATTCTGAGCATTTGGGACCAGGCTGACATTCTCAAGGTCAGCGAAGTCGAGCTCGGGTTCTTGACAGGCCATGACTCTGTGGAAGATGAGGTGGCCATGCAACTCTGGAGACCAAACTTCCAGTTGCTTGTAGTGACTCTTGGGGACAAGGGATGCAAGTACTACACCAAGGTATTGGACCTCTTCATCTCCTGCTACGTTGTTTGATGCCCATGATCAAATGTTTGAGGGAATGCATGGAATTGGTCTGTTGATTTCCATTGTGCAGGATTTTCGGGGAACTGTTGGGTCCTTCCCAGTGAAGCAGGTGGATACAACAGGTGCAGGTGATGCATTTGTTGGTGCAATGCTATGGGGAATTGACCAAGAACGGTCAGCTTTGCAGGCAAGTAAATATGGATAGTGCTTTTGCCTCTCTCAATTGCTTGTCACAGTGAAAATGTATGATCTTGTTTTTGTATGATGGACTGCAGGATGAGAAGAAGCTGCGGCAAGTACTAAGGTTTGCTAATGCATGCGGCGCCATCACGGCTACCAAGAAAGGGGCTATTCCTTCACTGCCGAATGTGTCAGAAGTTCAGCAGTTCCTTGAGGGGGCCTAGAGTACACGCATTTCAGATCTCTTGTTTTGATCCCCTAATTTACAAGCTTGTTATAACTTTTTCTGGAATCTATGTGGTTATTTAATTTGGTTGTTCTTCTTTCTCTAAATTTACTTGTAATTTTCATCTCGTGCCTTATTGTATTAAATCTCTTGTAGTGATGCTTTTCAAGGAAAGGCTTGGGGAAAGATTCTAATAGAACAATGATTTCTGATAGATATTGTCATTCTGTTTTCATACGCCAGCAGCATTCTTGCTCAACTCAAGGGAAAAAGAATTTCTTGTATTCTAGCACTTTATCATGTATCTTCATCTATTAGATATATCGTGAGACTCATACAACTTTTTTGTGTATTGTGCATTGAATTGCCAGATTAAAGTTACTTATTAGTTATAAAGTGAGACTTGTAAAACATGATGACTGGTTTTTGGAAAAAAAAAAAGAAAATAGTTTCTTTATGCAGTTCATGTGTCAGGCCTTATAAACAAGAAGTTTTGCCATATTTAAGAAATTGTGTTGGGGAACTAGCATAATGAATTCATTCTAACTATATATGGTGCTTGCTGGTTCACTCTTCTTAAAGGCGTCATATTGCTCTGATTGCATACACTATTCAGTAATGTGCATTCAACTAATGTTTTATCCTGATATTGTAAAAAATCATTTGCAAGTACATGAATTCAATTCCATATGTTGTGGTTAACAGAACTGCAATTGAAACTAAATTTACAGTTTTTTTAAAACTAAATCTACATTCGATAACAACAGAAAGCCAAAAAGATGGTAGTAAGTGAGTAGTTAACTGAAATTGTGGACAGCTACCTTTTTTGCCAGAAAATTAAGTAACTGGACTACTAAAATGTCAGGTGCTGTATTTCAGTTCAAACCTACTTTGTAAAATGGCGATGTGAGTGATTATCTTAGTTTTGTACTTTAATATGTTTGCAAGATCTAAGAGATAACACTTTCAAAGTCACATCATATGTTGGATTTATCATATTGATACCAAGATATTGCCTAGGTTAGATATTCGGAGCTGTGGTTAATCTTTCATTTTGCTAAAACATTCCTATGTTCACCAAAGGATGAAATTGAAGAGTGTGATTATAGATGTTAAGCTTTTTATTTGAAGTTATTCTAATTTCTCTCTAAAATAGTGTTGGCTACAAAACCCAAACTAACCTATCCCGTATGTGACGGGAAAAACTGATTTGACTATATATTAGGTCGGGCACGGGCATGGAATTTCCAAACCCACCCTAAATGCACTCTGAACTTTTGAATTATTAAAATGTCACTAAAACTTAACCCTAAAATCCAAATCGGTAAATGATCTTGTTTCAAATTTCATTTCTCCTACTTCACTTTGAGTGACAGAGCAAACTATCTCATTCTCCTTCACTATTAGTGTATCACTAACTCGTGCTGCTATTGTTGCATTGCTCAAGTCAGTATCACTTGACATTGTAGCCATCAGGTAGCTTGTGTCAGTGCTACCTATACTACAGCGTTGCTCATCCCAATATCACAGGCCATTGTTTCACCACTCACTAGTGCTACGTATTGTCTTGTCACTCTTGCTATTCTGATTCGCAAATCATAGCTTAGTTGCCCGACGGGATTGAGTATCCCTATGGGTATCTGATTCCTTTACAAGGTGGGGTTTGAGATGAGTTTTTTTAAACCCATACGGTCACTTGTGGTATCAAGGGGGGAGGTATCAAGGGGGGACGGGGCAAGTATGACAAACCCTGCCACCACCTCAATGTGTTGTCATCCCTACTTCAAAGAAATTGGTCTTTGAAATTTTAACTACAATTCTTACGGATAGATTGGTAAAAAGGATGCATACTGTATATCCCCTGCTCATTACCGGTATGTGCCAAATTATCATTTCTCATATTAACAATGTAGACTGTAGCCAATGCCAAATTTCTTTTTAAAAAAATCAGTAACCAGGCTAACCTTATATGCTTAGTTATAATCTTCCTAGGATTAATATAGAAAGTTGTCACTATCTGTGCCTTCAAAACAAACAGAACCAATCATAGGATACTCCTCCAAGGGGAGAACGCTCCATTGGAATCATAAATTAATTCCACAATAAGCTGAACTAAGATTATATATTTCAGAATATGTAGTGAAATGGCAAGCAAGAAGACAGTAGTAGTTACATATCCAAAAGCTACTTTCAGCATAGGAAGAGCTGCTGGAGTTTGTAGCAATTTAAGCTTACGCAACTAAGAATCTAAAAAACCTAGGCTGTTTTTCCTAGAAGAGAAAATAGGACAAGACAAAAAAAAGAAATAAATTATTTATTTAGAAATATAATTAAAATTTTAAAAATTGAGAGACATATTTTATAACCTAAATATCCATTCCAATTTTTTCTTAATTTTTATTTCTAAGAAAAGAAATAAATTTTGATTTGTTGTGTTTCCTTTTCTTCCCTTCGCTCCCTTTCTCTCTTCTAGAGAATAGAATAGAGAAAGGAACAAGATTAGATTATTTTCAAATTGCTCATGTGTGGCTTCACATGTTTCACTTTAGTCACATGTGGTTAGCAAACTGTCCACTTCTATCCAATAGGTAACTTTTGATCGTTCAAATAAAATAAAATGATCAAAATTACCTTCGTGTTATACATATAACAAATGACATTATTGCTATTTAATATTTTAACAATGATAGGTAGTTTGGCAATGAAACAAATTATAGGTGAACTGTTGAAATTACTCACCTAGAGTTGAGTTATCTCTGATTTGTACATGATTTTATTTGAGGTGAAGTATTTTATTTCTATGAGCAAACAAGCTGAAGAGAAAATATCAGAAATTGCATATATGATGGCTCTTTGATAGATTGATTCATAATCTATTACTCCTTTGTGGAAACATTCTATACTATTGGTTAAATTTTAAAGATTTTATTGCGTCTGTGAAACCTACCAATTCAAATAAAACCTTGACTTGCGCCGTGATACATGCACAAAAAACTCTTACTCGTGATATTTTTGAGATTATTGTTCTCTGAGCTATGTACTATTTAATTCCTGCATCAGTATTTTAAAGTAAGAGGATCCAAAACCTCAGCAGAAGCCTTAGAAAACAGAAATTGGTTGAAGAGCGCAAGAGATTGTAGCAATTGGAAGATTCAATTACTATGTATCTTAGAACATCCACCTAATTGCTTCATTATCCTGGTCCTACTTAATATCTTCTTGATAAGTCTACCATGACTATTTTGTGCGGTTATTCGTAATCAATGCTGCAGATAGACAAAGAATATGGACAGCAAGAAAGAATTCCGTGACTCCTTACCTTTTACTCATTGGTACTATGTAAAATTTTCTCATTTGTATGTGATAGTGAAACTAATTTCTTTGCATTTACATTTGGGATTCCTGGTACTGTAGCAGTGTGTGATTTTCTCCTGTGTTTATTGAATCCTGAGACACTATTCCTGTTTCTATATCTGATTCATTTCATCTCAAATGTTTTGATTTATGCCAATTGTTCCTGTCCTCATGGAACATGCATGATTACTGTATGATTATACATTTGTCTAATTGGATTGATCGTCCTCTGTAGGCCTTATATATTGATATTGGTTCCCTGTTTCATCAGCTCTCGGATTGAAGCCTAAGCTGATGTTATACTAATGTGTGTCAAAACAGTGCAGTCTGCTGCAGTTGGAACGCAAAGTGCAGTCTTCCATTGACAGCCTTCAATTGCAAACAGTGGCCCTAACAAGTATATATTGCTGATTGCTTTCTTAATTAGTCTGCTGCAGTTTGATTAATTTTTTTTTCATGTGAATCACATAATGCAACGGCTTAAACAAGTATATCTTTAATTTAAACTTTAAAAAAAAAATACAAAAAGAAGGAGCCATATATACAAATGCAATGATTAAAATTTATTAACGGGTGACAAATAAAAATTTAAAAATATTTTCATATAGTTATTATTAATCATCCATGTTAGTGGTGGCATTTGCCCGCATTGACTTCAACATGGCTCTACCACTTGACTCATGCCACTCTCATATGGCTCTAGCTAAGTCATTATCCTATCTTCAAATATAATAAAACCTCAACACAAACTATAAGGAAGACTTTTCCTTTAGGTTAAGGCATAGCTCCTCCTTTCTAAGACTTTTGAGAGTAAAACACTACTGTTTTAAATGTTCGTGTTGGGTTTGGTTTTATATAAAGATATTATCGTATAAGCTTTTGTATGTTTCAACTTAAGACACAAGTCATTACACTCATGAATGTCATAGGGTGTTTATGCGATCAATTGCCATAACAAGTCATCCATGAAGATAAGTTCATCTTTAGTTATGAAAATAGTCTTCTATTCATCTTTTGATAGTATGAAGATTTGACTTTGTCTTGGAAGACTACTTTGACTTAGTTAAAAAGAGTAAACATGCCATTGAGCCTTGGAATATAAAAGTAGTACTTGTCAATAATCTTATTTATTGCATAGTTGGCAATGCACATGAGCCAACTATGATCTTTCTTGGGTGTAGGAAGTGCAAGAATTGCATATGAACTTGGTTTTCTTGGATGAATCCTTTATCAAGAAGATTATTCATTAGTTGTTTAACTTCAATGTGTTCAATCTAGTTCAATTGGTATATGTGGTAGGTTAGATAGCATTAAGCTTAGGATGAGATTTATCATGCTGGGCATTATGCATAGGGGGAACTCATCTAAAGTGTTCTTCTAGGGATATGTTAGGAAATTGCTCCGATAGAGTTAGATCGAGTTTGGGATGTCATGAGGTGGAGCATCATAAACCCCTTCATGATTAACATACAATAGTATCTCTTGAGATTCTTTGAGAAAAGAATTTAGTTGGATGATGTGTAGTGGCTTAGGGATAACTCAACTATAATCCCCAAAGGCCCTAAACTATTTCAAGGAAGATTGATTTAATCAATTTTTTTCCTTTATGCGAATGAATAAGTGTTTGAGTGACCAATGACATTTAAGTCATACAATTAGAGTCCCTAAAAGAACGTAGGGCATAATCATAGCAAACTTGATCTGGATAGGGGGCTATATGAACTTGTACCAAACATATACTAGTAATGGTCTACTCATATAGTATAAAGCTATTCAAGGTATCAATTTACTAGTTTGGTGTACTCATATAGTAACGAATGGCTTTAGATGTGGTTCTAAAGCTAGTGAAAACTTGGTAATGGTGGCACATGAGACAACGTTAAGATTGTTGCCTTCGTCAACTACAACTTGGTAGGTCTAGATATTACATTTAGCATGGAATAACTAGCTCAATTCCAAATCTCAAATAGCTTGTCTCAACTAGAAAATACCTCATAACAATGATATTTTTTGTAGGGTGAGAGGGTTATTCATCAATTCAATTGTATACTAAAAAAATGTACTATTGTACATTTGGGTCATTAAGCTCAAGTTTAGGATCCTCAAGTGGATCCCTATCAATAATGCAATGAACTATTTTAGAACAATCTTTCACAAAGTATTTAACTTCTTGGAACTTGAAATAGTGTGGGTTTTGGCATATGAGCTAGTAGTGATCTTACCTTTATGCAGGTTTAGGTCATGAGGTCTATTAGGATGGATATGGTTATCACTTTAGTATTAGGGCAATGATAGGTTGTCATGATGCAAATTTTGAGGCCATGTTTGACCTTGTAGGCCCACGGAATGCACTTTCTAGTGAGTTAATGTTGAACGTTGACTCCATATAGAGTTCAAGTCAGAGTTCATCCTTAAATTGGTCTAGAATAAACCAAGGGTGTCTTGAAGGTCATATTAGGTTATGAGTTCATCGGATCATGCCATCTAGTCAATGATAATATTCAATCCTTGATTAATACTACTTAGTAGATCTAGTAGTTGGTGTTTGGATTTTAGTATCTCTCCTTTATTTTTAGTTTCCTTTTATCTCACTAGTTGATGGAAGAAAGGTGGTTGAGGTGACTAATAAAAAATAGTAGATTTTATATTAACCAGTCATGGAATTTCGTCATCCTCACATAATGGATGTATTTAGATGATAGGTTGAGTATGACCATACTCCCAATTTGGCTCCTCTTCTTATTTTATTTAGGGAGTTGAATTCTCCTCGGAAAAGGTCTATGGGAAGTCCATTACAGGCTTTTGGGTGAAGCCAAGAGTGCTCCTCCATTGCTAGCCTAAGTAGTAGTATCAAAGAGGCCTCTCGTATTCCTAAGAGGTTCTCAACATGCTTGAAGCAACTATTGATATGATCAACTTTGCTATCAAATGCATTTAATCACATGTTTAACTAGTCTTTCTAGTCGAGAAATTGATCATATATTCATAACACATGGGTGATTTAAGAGATTCATAAGAGGATGGGTAAAATTTTATATCAAATCTAGTATTCATCTTTTTGAGTTTTAGGTAAGCCAATCGTAAAGATATATTCAACAAAAGAACTACAAACAAAAGTACGAGAGAGTTTGCACTCATACCAAGTTGGATTTGTTTAACTCAATGGGGATCCTATTAGTTCATAGTCATATCGTTTAGCCTATTGAATGCAACACTTTTGTAATCTTAAGAACGATGACTTATTCAAGTACTCAATGAGTTTGGTATAGTGTACTAAGATGGCATTGTGGTTTACTTAGGGTCCTTAGAAGAACATGTGATTCACTAGAGAAGATCTTGATGAAGCTATGACCATCATTTGCATGTGGAACCTGAGAAATGCAAGTTTGCTCATGAAGAAATTTAGTTTATCGTATTCATTCAACGATGCTCGAAGATTGCAATACCATCGACTGACTTATTAAAGAAGGAATTATCCAAGGAATAAACTAATCATAATAAAGTAATATTAGTGAAGATGAAAGAGGTTGTTGTATGAGCTTTTGCTCTATCTTTTACACTTCAAATTTCTCTTAAAAATGCACATTGACACCTTTGACCAAATTTTAAGCCGCGTCCTCACGCAAGATCTTACCATGTGAGCAAGTCATGAGTTTGACTATATAGATTGAATAGAGATGGAAATGGAAATCTTGGTGTGAGGCGAGTCAACTCAATGATTTAATGAAGCTAACCAAGTAACATAAGAAATAGTGCCACCCCTATTCTTCTCAAGAATTCAACTATACTCACTACATGTGAATGCTCCTATAGTGAGTCATAGGTATACAAGAAAATAGAAATAAGAGAACTCAAGATGCAACGGAATAACACATCACAAGATGAATCACTTAGAATTTATTTAAAATTTTAAATTGTAAACTATGCAAATGGTATATAAAATTTATTTTAATTTTAAATTGATACCCATTTTTTAAATTTTATTTGAATATATAGAATTTCATATCGTTTCATTAAGGATGGGTATGGTCTGATCCAAGTATTTAAGATTAGAGTATTTAATTTTTATAATTAAGAAATTATTATAAAAAATTAAGAACATTAATAAAAAAATCATATAAGAAAAATAAAATAAAATTTGGAAATATTTAATCATTTAATAAAATATAGAATTTAAAAATTGTAGGTTAAATTTATGCAATTATTTTACTTCGACGAAAAGAAAAAGGAAAGAAAAGTCGACTAGAAGAAGCGACGGTTGGGTGCCGTGGTCGCCTCGCCCCGACCTCTTTCTTCTGCTGCGATGGCCGACGAAGACACCAGCGATGCTGTCCTCAGCGACGTCGAAGGCGAAGAGGATCCCCTTCCCGTCGTCCTCCCCTCGCCCTCCCCTGCTGCCTCTTCCGAGGCCTCTTCCATGGCCACCGCTGGGGCTGCGGCCTCGGAGCAGCGCGTCCGGGACCTCCTCGCCGAGCTCGACAAGGAGCGTTCGCAACGGAAGTCCGCCGAGGGCAGCTTCAGCCGCCTAAAGGTCATGGCCCTCGACGCCATCCGGCAGCGCGACGACGCTCTCCGCGAGCGGGACGAGGCCCTCAAGCGACGCGACGAGGCCCTCCGCGACAAGGAGGAGGCCGATCGATCTTCGGACCGCGCTGCCTCGGAGCTCGGGGAAGCCCTCCGCCTGAGGGACGAGGTCGCCAAGCAGAAGGACTCGCTGCGGACGGAGATGGAGACCGCCGCCCAGATGCTCCTCTCTGGCATCAGCAAGATCTCGAGCAAGGTCAGTGCGTACAAGAACTTCTCCGCCTCCAATGGTCTACCGACCAACCACAAATACACCGGCCTTCCGTCCGTGGCGTATGGCGTCATCAAACGGACTCATGAAATCTCCGAGGAGCTCGTGAAGCAGATTGATGCCACCTCCAAGGATAGGGATCAGGCGAGGGAACAAGTTGAGCAGAGGAATTACGAAATTGCAATTGAGGTATCGCAGCTCGAGGCTGCGATTGTTGGTCTCAAGGAAGAAGTCTCCAAGAAGGGTTTAGAGATTCAATCATTAGAGAAGATTGTCACGGAGAGGGGCGCAAGGATATCAGAGATGGAGAACGAGATATCCGAGTTGAGGCATCTCTGTGAGGGCCGCGATGCCAAAATCAAGACTTTGGATGCAAAATTAGAGTCTCAGAGGCAATTGATTATTGACCAGTTAAATTATACTTCAAAGTCCCATGAGAAGATATGTGAGATTATTAAGAATGTTGATAAGAATGACAAAAGCTTATCTGAGTTTTCTGATTCTTTGTTTTTGTGGAATGATATGGATAGTGATGATAATTTGCACACTTCATTGAATGGCATCAAGTCTCTTTATGAACTGGCCAAGTTTGCGGCAGAGCAAGTGAGGGTTCAGCTGCAAGAAAGTAGCACCAAAGTGAATGATTTGAATGAGAAGATTACGGAACTGTTAGGAGAGAAGCAACATATTGGGACTTTACTGAGAAGTGCATTGTCATCAAAGTCAAATGAGGTGCGACATGTGGCAGAGGAGGGTTTGAGTGAAGCCGGGATAAATTTGAGGTTGGACCCTCTTAATGAACGTGAATCAGATGGAACTGGAGATAATGAAGTTTATATCTTGGTAATCAAGCTGCAAGAGTTCTGTTTTGATATTGTATTTATTTTGTTTAATCAAACAGGAAACTTAATTCTTCCAAAACCATTAAGATTCACTATGCATGTTATCTTATAGGCTGGCGCTCTAGAAACTACTGTAAAAGAATCACAAACTAAGATCATTGAGCAGCAGCATTTGGTGGAAGTGCTCAGGTATCTGTTATATTCACTCAAAGAGCTTTTAGAATTCTCTTATATAGTATTGGATTGTGAAACATGAATTGTGAACAATGTTTATAATACGTTCACCTTTCTAAATTGTTGTACAATGAGAATAACTTATTTTTAATTCATCTTTCTTAGTAAGCGTATACCCTAATCTTGCTCTATTATTGGTGTCTCATATATCTTAGATGTCCATACGTTTATTGTAAAGAAGCTTCAGATAGAAATTGCTTAAGTATCTTCGAAACTAAAACGCTTGCCTTCAACTTGTAAATATTTTAGTTATTGATAACAAGGTCTTAGGTCTTGGAATCAAATCTTGCATTCACCACTACCACTTTCTTTCTTAAAAGAAAAAAAAATCTGAATCCCTAGTTTGATCTACAGGCTTGTTGAAAATTGAAGTATTGCTATTTTTTGTGCTATATCACCTCCTATTATAAGCTTGTTACACTTGCTAATTTAAAACTATTATTGGTTGTGTTTCCATAATGGTACTTATCCATGACTCCAGAATTTGCAAAAAAGTATTACAAAGAAATGGGGTTCAAACTTCAAAGCACATAGATTTACAGGGTACGTAGTGCTGTGGATTTATTGATACTTTTTTTCCTTATAAAAGGTCTAGTATTCTACAATGAAAGCTTGCTTAATTTTGATTTAGAGGACAACCGTACTAGAGCTATTTAACTTATAGAAATATCAGCAAATTATATAAGATTCCAACTTTCCGGAATCCTAATACTTGGATTGGAATAACTTGGATGAGATGAGTCCATGTGCATTTTTTCATTATGGAAAAAATGCATTTTAGAGAGATGAGAATCTTGAAAATTCAATAAATACCAAAGGCTCTATTCTTGTATTTCATCTGAGAGATGAGAACGATATTTCCTCTCTTCTTATATTTTTCTGCTTCCCTTCTTTTCCCTTTTTTTCCTGCTACCTGCACATCTCTGTTGACATGGTCGCATAGTGGGCCATACTTACTGTTGGAGAATGGTAACAACGCTAGCCAGAGTATGTACGTATCATGAATTAAAATTGCAGATCACAACAATTGGCTGGCGAAAGGATGTAACATGGAAAATGTAATCCTCATCCAAGAGAAACAATGAACTAAAGAAAATAAAAAATAAAAAATAAAAAATATCACGCAATAGAATGTTTCAACTTGTACATGTGGACAACAGTGAAAGTGGTTATAGAAAACCAAAATAATTGGAAAAGTCATATTGCTATGGAAGGTGGTCTGATGTAACAGCAGAAGTTTGCAGATGACTGCAATGTGGCAATAAAATATAATATATGTGAGTTTCAGGATTAAACCATTAATCTGTGTAGAAATCATTTATTGTAACTTCATTCAACAAGTTTAGATCCTTTTTCAACAAAGAGAGGGTAGGAAAGAAGGACAATAGTGCATATCACACGCAGAGTAGACTATAAGAAACATATCTACGCGGACTAATCCATTTGATTATGGTACTTCAAACATGAGCTATTGGAGAACATAATCAGACCGACCAATTTAAGGATTTGATGTTCAAAGGGACAACTGTGCAAATCTCTCCCTAACTTTTTAGGGTCGTAAGTTGATAAATCATTGATGCTTTTGGTATTGGGACACTCATTGAATAGAGAACACACTCCCAGATTATTTACTAAACAGAAATATGTGAAACATAAATATAAAAACTTGACAATGATTCTAGGAACTCAAAAATGTTTCAGAGAGTTGCATTCCATAATCATAATAATCCAGATGTAATAATTCTTTCGTGAGTTTAGTTCAACTAGAATAAAAATTCTGGATCTCCATGTTACTTTTTTAGAAAGGGTTAAAGTTGATAAATCCATGATTCTTCAGCCTTTAGGATACTCATTGAAGAGAGCATACAGTGGCCGAGTATTTCCCAAACAGAAATGTGAGACATAAGTGCTAAAACTTGACAATGATTGTTGTTTCACAATAATACTGGGACCCCAAATATAATGCTTCTTTATACTATGTGTTAGTATGATTGGTGCCAGTACAGTACAAATGGTATGACTGGTATTTGCCAACTAGACTAGTACACTGGTCCACAAATTTAAACTAATGGTGCAAAGTACTTTGCTTATTTGAATCCTGACTAAGTTTTTCATGGTTATGATCCTATATCTGGTTTAAGCAATCCAGAACTTTAAACCATGATTTTAATGCATGTGATAACAACC
Organism: Costus lasius; assembly: GCA_027563935.2. Taxonomy (NCBI): domain Eukaryota; kingdom Viridiplantae; phylum Streptophyta; class Magnoliopsida; order Zingiberales; family Costaceae; genus Costus; species Costus lasius. The sequence goes on along the minus strand of CM050446.2, from coordinate 21,819,045 downwards.
ACTTTTGCCAGGGAATAGTTATTGTCTTTTGTGCAGTGCCACCAGGTTTTGCTGAAATACTTGAAGATCCACACTAACCTGGTTGTTGCTATTGGTATCTCTTGTGACAATAGTGCTGTTGCTTATTATTTAAGATTGTCTTAAATTCTGAAACTCCTTGATATTTATGCATGTATTTTCTGGAAAAAGGGCAGAGTCCAGTCTATTAAAAGCTCGATTGGATTATCAAACAAAAGAGATTGCCCATTTAAAGAATTATATAAAGGAGCTCGAGGAGAAGGAGCACTTGGCAAATGAAAATGTAAGGGTTCATTTTTCCCCTAGTCTATGCTGTTAAAACTTGCTTCTTTCTACTAAAAATATCAAGCTGTGGATTCTTATGATGCCTATGCAAATACTAAACTGGTTCACGTATGTTTTCACATAAAAAACTAATTGAAGGTACTTGTCATTCAAAGGTTGAAGGGCTCATGATGGACATCACGGCAGCAGAAGAAGAAATTGCGAGATGGAAAACTGCTGCTGAAGAAGAAGCTGCAGCTGGCAGAGGTGTTGAACAAGAATTTCAGTTACAGGTATGATAACAAATTGCTTGAATATGTTTATCTTCTATGTCATGACTGCTCATAGTAGTAGATATTCTTCTCTGCCAGAAAAGCTCTTCAAACTTGTGATATGTTTTCTGTATCACTATTGAAACACCACGGCCTTGTCAAATTCCCTCAATTATGACATTGTATTGTCCCCTTATTAACTCTTCTAGTTACCTCCACAATTACTATTAAGATATTTGATATTCTTAGCCTCTATTAAATAGGTTAATATATTATCCTAATATACAATATTTTTATATATTTTAGTTTTTTTACTTTTCTTATTCATATATGATGATTAGGTCTTAGACATTCATATATTTGGACCATAATGAGTAGACTTAATAGAGGACTAAATTGTAAATTTGATAAAAGAAAATGTTATTCTTGGATAATAAACATCTCATTATTTGAAAATTTTCTATTCGACTGCCCGGAGTAAAAATTATATCATTCATGTTCACCTTATGTTTCACCTTATGCTAATTAGGAATGAGGATTAACATGGTAGGTGTACCTTTTTCTACGTTTTACATGCACGGCACTAACAAAACTCTCTTCCTATCTCCCTTGTAACAGAGGGCTGATGTAGCCTTCATTGTCTGCTCCTTCCTATAAGTATGTACTATTTTTCTTCCTCATCTCTTTTGCCCTTGTCTACAACAAGAGGTATGAGAATGATTACACGTAAATACCTCACACGCAAAACCTCTCACTTGAACCACCTGCACTCTCGATTCTAGTTTCTCTGTCATCTCTACAAAAGTCAATATTAGAACATCCTTGCTAGATATCTTCTCTATTGTTGTCTCGTTAGTGATTGCTTGTTGTTCCATCTTTCAAACTTCATCGCCCTCCTTCGTTCTCTCTACCTTCTTAACTCGCATGCCCTATTTCTGCTACTCTTTCTCCAAGGATGGTCTCTGACTCTCTGCCTAATCAACTTTGAGCACCATCCCAAGTTCATTGCATCCTGTCCAAGTGTGTTGCCTCCTCTCCTTCATTGTCTTCCTCAACTATAGTATCTCATGCTCCATTCCAACATTGTTACGCTCTGCATTCTCAGCTCTCAAGTCTCAACCACAGCAACGCTCGCACAATCCCCCACCCCCAATATGCTCCTTCTCTTGCGCATTGCCATGACAAAGTCTCCCATCACTTGCTCCCTCTCCAGCTGATACCATCTACCCACAAATTTCTACCACCTGTGTCACTTCTCTCCTTTTTCACCTACCATCTAGCTCCACTTTGTTTCTCCTTGTTAGCAACTCATCCATCTCTTCTTCTTAACATGATCATATGCTATAGACTAATTATGCTACAATCAACCAAGTAATCTTCCTTGATCTCTTTATGTGCCTCTTTTCTCTTCATTAACCTTCTCATGTGTCCCTTCCCTATTTTGTTGGTTTTCTTGCAACCTTTTCCGCTCTTCACCCTTATCTTTTGTTGGCATTACAAAAATGTAGTGGAATGACAACTCATGGCTTCTTCTCCAACACTAGCTCTTTATTGATAGTATGTAACCTAGACACAAGCAAGTTGCACATAAAAGAGTTTTGAGGTTTGAAGATATGGTCCGACCGATTGTACTAGTCGCCGATCGTACCGGATAAAAATTGCGCGAAGTAGCGAAAGAAAAAAAAAAAAGAAGACATAAGAAAAAGAGGAAGACGAAGGAGAACCTCGCATCTGCTGTATGCCGCTTGTGTTCCTCTTCTCTTCCTCCTCCTTCTCCTAGTCCGGTCCGGACCTTCATCAGACTGATCTGAACCAAAAAAACCAGTGACCAGTTTTAAAAACCTTAGTTTCGAGTAAAACATCCACTGAGGTAGAGCGAACCTAATACTCCGTAACTTGATTTAGTGACAGAGTGATATTCACAGTATTAGAGAAACAAGGTTCAACGTAGGTAAGTGGGCTAAGAGCATATGGTGGGTAACCTTACGGTTTAGAATGAGAATAGCCTTGAGTCTCATTTAACCATGCACCATCAGGTGTTATCCAGACACGCAAAAGCATCCCGAGCTAAAAGCTTCATAAGAATTATGTAGGCTTTTACAATCCACATGCCATTTGCCAAGGACAGAGCCGAGAATTTCTAAGCTGCCTCTTTAATTTTTGTGTAAAAAAAATATTTTTTTTAATTTTTTTTAGAAATGATCTACATGTTATAATCTATCCAATCGTATCAATATTGAGGTAGTTTAGATTGTATATAATAATAAATTACCCTAAACATTATTGTATAAAAAATTCTTTATAATCTTTTATACAATAATGTTTAGGGCAATTTTTTATTGTATACAATCTAAACTACCCCAATATTAGTACCATTGGATAGATTATAACATATAGATTATTTCTAAAAAAAAAATATTTTTAATATTAAATTTAAGCCAGGCAGCCGAGAAATTTCTCAGCTGCCCGGCTGCTGAGGATGTGTGCTCATTTGTCAACTATGGAGCTCCTTCAAGAATCCTAGCCCAGATTACATAATTTTATCGTACTGTCTAACCTGGCATTTATGGTCATTTTTTATACAAGAAATATACACATACATCAAGGCAGATTAGATACTGAATTGGCCTTTGACATGCAATTATGTAACTGACCCATATTTTGCCATTGTGGCTTGTTCTGGAACTTCTATTGCAATTCCTTCCTTCCAGCCCCTTCTGTCAAACATCTTGCTTTTTGGTTAACGTGGACATCCAGGATCCTGGACATGCGGATTGTTTTTATAATAATTTTGTGCATTTGCTATCAGTGTCAACCAGTACGTAGAATGCTAATAACTGAAGAATGATTTTGGTTTTTTTTTTTTTCATAAACTGATATGCATATATTTCTTTCATCTATCATTGCCTTCCTAAGCTTACGGGCATCAATTTTTACGTAGTTTTATTTATTCAACTTCAATGTGCAGTTGTCAGCGATTAGAAAGGAACTTGAAGATGCAAAACAAGCAACTTCAGAATCAGAGAACAAGCTCAAGTTCAAAGAAGAGACGGCAGCCGCAGCAATGGCTGCTAGAGAAGCAGCTGAGAAATCGTTAAAATTGGCGGACATGAGATCTGCGAGGCTGAGAGAGAGACTGGAAGAGTTGACTCGGCAGCTCGATGAATCTGAGAACCAAGTTGATTCCAGTAATAGAAACAGTCATCGATACGTTTGCTGGCCATGGCAATGGCTGGGCTTGAATGTTGTTAGACACCATCAGGCCGAAACAAGACGAGACCGCAATGAGATGGAATTGTCAGAACCCCTCATATAGGCGTCTCTTACAACCAAGGAAAGTACCACACTTGTAGCATAGACTCTTTTCATTTGTTTTTTATTTCATTTTTTAACCCATAAGATCGGGAAACCCGGTTGTATATTTGATAGTGAGATTTTAGGGAGCTTCTACTTTTTACGGTTATAATTTTAGTTATTTGCCAAAATTTTAGTGTTACGAACCTAAAATACATAATGTTGATGAATTAATAATAAATGTCTTGCCCATCCCTGTTACAATAAGGTAAATTCATCATTCCATACTTTTTATTAAGGCAAATTCTGATATTCATTGTTGTTTGCTGCACTAAATCAGATTAGGGACATAGCCCTTCCCTTTATCAATTAGTAAAGCTCTAGATACATCAACACATCATATTATGAGGGGTTTGCTGAAGCAGGCTCGCTGAAACCACAGGGAGAAAGGTTTAAGGGGGCGAAATATAACCTTTGCCAGCGTCCTCCCGGGAAGAAAGCTGAGCCAGTTCAGCCTCATCTCGGCTGGCGATCTCGAACCACTGGCTATCGAGGTCGCAGGCCGTGCCGCCGCCCGAGCACACGCACGGATTGGTAACGAGGGTGCCCCCAGCGCCGACATCCAGGCACACGGCGGCGCTGTCCGCGAGCTTCGTCGAGATCCGCGTCTCCCCATTCTTCGACGTTATGTCCCACGAAGAATCAGACTCGGAGCAAATGATTCCGAGCTTCGCCGGCTTGCCGGAGCCCGCCGTCTGCAAGCAGAAGTACGTGCCCTTCACGATCAGGAACTTTTGAGGCGTCCGAGCCCACCGGTCGGACTGGCTGCATGGTCCCAGTTTCAGAGGAGGGTCCGCTTGAGACATCCGGAGGACGCACGAGTTGGTCGGCGGATGGAAGATGACGGTGGAGGGGCGGCTCTTTGCGCTCACCGGACCTGCGAGCTGGAAGTTATGCAATGAACAGCATAAAGAACAGTGATTGATTGGATCAGCAGCCTATTATTACCAGATTGGATATCGGTGGCAGTTACATGGAGAGGGAGAGCAGAGATATTGGCGAAAGCACTGCGGAGCAGCAGATCGGAGCAGAGGACGACGAGGGGCGGAAGAAGGCAAAGCTTATCCATCTGATCTTGATCTCCAATTCAATCGGTAGTAGGTAATCTGTGTAATCTAGTCTAATCTAATATTTCCCTGACAAATAGTCAGCTGCGTGCTTCATTTACCCGGTGGATAAAAGCCGCGTGGCCTGGGGCCCTGGAGCACTGCAATCTAAGAAAGTTACTGATTTAGGATTCTTCTTGTTTCCAAAATCTTTAAACTATTCTCTACTTTGTAACTTTTAAAGTGTCCTTCATTTTTCATAATTCAAAAAACTATTTCAGTATATAAATATATTTTTATAATACAAACATAATTTTAGAGATACAAAAGAATAAAAGATTGTCCTCTTTAATTTTCAAACGGTGAATAATGTTATTGATCATGTGTGCTATGCCACTATAATGTCATTGATCATGTATGTTATGCCACTTAAACACACTAATTCTTGTAGACACGTGGTGAATAATGTTGTTGATAATGTATGCTATGCCAATGTAATGTTTCATATGGTGTCCGAGGGGTTAATGATGAATCACCATGCAAAGTGTCACGCTCCGACCTAAGATACTCCGACGGAACTCTAGATTGGCGTGAAATCCCTAATCTTCGGGGTGCAAAATCATTCCAAAATTAAAAAACAATCGAAAAACCCTAACCCTAATTCCCAATTACCTTTTCTGATTTTGACCATCGTTCGAATTTCACCGGATCGCTGACGTTAGGTCAGCGATCGATTTCGCTGCGCGCCACTGAATTCTGCTTGTGCTGACGTCACGCCGACGTCAGCCACAATTGATTTCGCCGAATCAATTTGCATTCGAAGCCGTTGACCACCTTCGATGTTGACTCCGTTTGCCACGACAGCCGCTGCCTCGTTTCGAATGCTCGATGCGTTCGAAAGCTCATCGTTGCTCGCGTCTTCGTTCGTCGAACGCCCACTGCGAGTGTCGTTCGTTGTCGCTGGGAAGGGGGAAAGGCGTCGGAGTCCGAACGTGGTCTCGTCCCCTCCTCCCTTGGCCTAGTCGCCGTTCGGAAGCGCCGCCGGAAGCCGTCTACTATCGCCGAAGAACGACGCTGAATCACCCAATCATAGAGGAAGAAGAAGATCAGAGAAGTGAGTTTGTATTTCACTGGTAAAACTTACAGGACTCCTCTTTTCTCGTCGTCGGTGACCCCCCGTCACCGAATCCCTCTTCCCCTCCCTCGCCTGCGACCCCCTAGTGGCCAGCTACAAGTCTTTCAAGCCCGCTTACAGACTCACTCGCCGGTTGTCTCCCAGACGTCGGAAGATATTCTCGACACTCCTCTAGATTTCGCCGCTGATCCTCCTTATTTGCCCGCTCGATCGTCCCATTTTTAACAACGAAAGCCGCCGCTGCCTTCATCTCCGCAGCGACCGCGTCTTTCCCTAATTCGAGCGTTCGCCTCCGAGAGTTCCACCGCTCGCTTCTCGCGTGCCTTTTTGTCGCCCAGCTGTGTCGATGTCAATGTCCGCGTCTGACGCACATGGAGAAGACGAGCTTGAAGCCGTCTCCGCGTTCACACTCAAGCTTTGCGGAGACGACGATGTCTCTGGCGAGTGCCATGGGCTTGGGCCAAGCCCAAGTCTACCTCCCTTTGATCCATTGAGTCTAGCCTGAAGTTCCTTGGGCCTGACAATTCTCCCCCGCCCAGCTTGGACATCGCCTTCGATGTCTGTCACGGGAGATCTTTCGCAACCATCGCCTCGATGTATCCGATCCGATACTGCTGCGCCCCCTTAGCAGTGTTCAGAGCTACTTGGATCGCACCGACCCTCACCTCCTCGGTGTTGACTTCAGCCTCCTATGCTGGTTCCTGTGCCATGATGGTCATAATCTTCTGTCTTGTGGGGCAATCCTTCATCTAGTGAGGATCGCCACACAAGAAACAACCTTGTGGCTTCTGTTCTGTATGCGTCCTTCTCGCAGGACGATGTGGCTCTCGTCGTCCCGGTGAACCTCTGTCCTGCCGGGAAAAGGGTCTACCCCTCTCTGGAACTCAGCTCTCAGCAGGGAGCCATGCTTTAGTGTTGACCTGGATTTCCTTGGTGGTGCTGATATAGAATTCTGATTATCCACCAAGAACTCAGTCACCGCCGCAGCCGCCCTCCAGTCTGGTGGTGAGTGTCATCGGACCTCCATCTCTATCCATGGTTGAAGATTCCGGAGGAAGAAGTTCCTCCTGTCCGCCTCCACCATGTCCGGTAACTCCAGCATCAGTGCAGAGAATGCCCTGACATACTCCTGGATCGACCCTATGTGCCTCAACCGATCCACTCTGCCACGAGCCTGATCCACCGAATTTCGGGGAAGAAACTACCGCCGCAGTTCCTCGCGGAAGGTCTCCCATGGCCAACTAGAAGCCCCTGACGTCGAGCTAACTTTGGTCCGCCACCAAAGTTTCACGTCGGCTGTGAGATATGCGGTGCACACCTGCACCCGTTCTTTCTCTGGAACATGGCTTGTAGAGAACAATTGCTCCAAGTCCCAGATGAAGTTTTCCACCTCCTTGGACGATTGCTCCCCCCCACCCCCGCGAACGTCGCTGGTTCAGGGACACGTACCTTCGACTTAGGAGCCTCCTGCTCCACCGTCGCCGTCGATCGTGATATCTGCGTCAAGGCCAAGCGCAGGACGATGATCTCAACCTGCATCTCCTCTCACATCCTTACCATCTGCTCTGGCAAGTCACTTAGACCCTCCAAGATCTGCTGCAGTACCTCGATTTGCAACCTCTGTTGCTCCACGGTTCTCTGAAGATGCTCAACTTGGGGAATCACCGCGTTGTCCCCATCACAAGTTAGACCGAGCACCTTCTCGATCTGTGCTATATAATCTCCCTGGTTCACCATCTCCTCAGGTTTAGCCGTCACCTTGGCTTTACCACTTTTGACTTGCTTGGGCCAAACGTCCTCCGATGACCCTCTGGTGATATGGGCAATCTTTTGGAATTTTCGGCCAACCTTCACCTTCGTGGGTGAAGCAGCCGTGTTGTCTCTTCCAAGATATGTGGGTTATGTGCCCATAGTCTGGCTCAGATACCAATTGTCATGCCCCAGCCTAAGATACTCCGATGGAACTCAAGACCAGCGTGAAATCCCTAATCTCCGGGTGCAAAATCACCCCCAAATTAGAAAATAATCGAAAAACCCTAACCCTAATTCCCAATTACCTTTTTTTGATTTTGACCACCGTTTGAATTTCACCGGATCACTGACTGTCACACCCCAAGATGGTAATTAAATACTCAAAATTCATATCATAAAACTCTCCACTTAACTTCTTAAGGCTCTTTCATTTTGACCATCACTTAATAAAGCACTACAACAAGAAGAAAATCCTACATGACATTTACACAAACATCACATAGTAAAGCACTACAACAACCTCTTAAGGCTATTTCTTTTTGTTTTGAGGGTGTTATACTGATGTTAGGATTGCGTCAGCGATCGATTTCGCCGCGCGCCGCTGAATTCTGCCTGTGTTGACATCACGCCGACGTCAGCCACAAATTGATTTCGCCTAAGAAGAAGAACGACGCTGAATCACCCAATCATAGCGGAAGAAGAAGATCGGAGAAGCGAGTTCGTATTTCACTGGTAAAACTTATAGGACTCCTCTTTTCTTGTCGTCGGTGACCCCCGTCATTGAATCCCTCTTCCCCTCCCTCGCTGGCGACCCCCTGGTGGCTAGCTACAAGTCTCTCAAGCCCGCTTACAGACTCACTCGTCGGTTGTCTCCCAGATGCCAGAAGATATTCTCGAAACTCCTCTAGATTTCGCCGCTGATCCTCCTTACTTGCCCGCTCGATCGTCCCCTTTTTAACGAGGAAAGCCATCGCTGCCTTCATCTCCACAGCGACCGCATCTTTCCCTAATTCGAGCGCCCGCCTCCGAGAGTTCCGCCACCCGCTTCTCGTGCGTCTCTTTGTCACCCGGCCATGTCGGCATCAATGTCTGCGTCTAACGCACGCTGAAAAGACGAGCTTGAAGCCGTCTCCGCGCTCACACCTGAGCTTCGCAGAGACGACGATGTCTCTGGCGAGTGCCGTGGGCTTGGGCCAAGCTCAAGTCTACCTCCCTTTGATCCGTTGAGTCCGGTCCGAAGTTCCTTGGGCCTGACACAAAGACTCAATTTGAACATATGGAGGGCCATTATCATTTGAAAAATTTTACAAACCATCGCTAATATGCACGCGAATGTGGTTGACCGATCAACTCTTTAAAAGCAGGGGGCCTTAGTCGAAAAATTTTCCTAGGCTAGAATTTTTAAGCGCACTCCTCTTTAAAACATTGATGCTGCTTTAAAATTTGTACACGAATTTTAAAGTAGCATCCAAGGTCAAATGCACCCCTACCCAACATTTCTTAGCAGGTCCCCGCCTAGGAAAAATTTTCATCTTAGGAATCCAAAGGTCTTAGGCCATTATGGTATGCATTTTTATACAGTTTTGATACGCACCTCAAGTGCACAATGTTATCGAAGTAATACAAAAGATATCGAATCCCACAGAGAATAAGGTGAGTACTAGAAAATCTAATTATTGGAATCTAAGCTGATCAAATCGTGGTTTTTTGGACTTTAAAAACTAAAACTAAGCGAAATTGTAAGCAAGAAATCAAACAACTACGGTAGGGAAAATATATGAGAGAGAATATCAGGGCTTTGGTTTCCACCACTCTGACGATTCTAATTGCGCTAGATAAAAATATCAGTTACATGGATTTACAAATATGCATAAGGAATCTACCCTATGGTACAAGGTACCCTCTTTCGAGTGTACACCCTGATATTTACCTAGAACATCTCCTACTTTTGTGGTGGATCGTTCTAGACAAACCCAATGGGTTCCGTGGTAGATTATGGACCCTCGAGCAAAGAACAAGCACTTTCGAGTCGAGCCTTCGCAAGATTCACAAAGAGGTTCCGTCGTTACAATCCTACTTTCATTATGAACTGTAATAACTATGACAAGATAATACTTGGCCAGAGTAAATATCAAGAAATTAATACTTCAAGTAAAATATGCTGAGAATATGATCCAAATAACCAAGTTAATACAAGAATTGCAAATAGAAATCGTCAGAGGGCTTCAACCTAGCCCTGAAATAAAGTTTACGCTACAACCATCGTCAAAATGCTAAAAATTCTCTCTTTGTACATAGGAAAATCACAGAAAAATGTTTCTAAGAGGGAGGAGATGATGAACTGAAAGAAATAAACAAAAATCACTAAGTTCCGATGGTTGAATCTCCAGAAATCGCCTCGAAGTCACCTGTTCGCCGTGTCCGTCCGCCCTAGCCACTTCGTTGCAAGATTCCTCCATGATTAAGTCACGGAAATTAGGGTTTTTATATTCTTTCTCTTCGTCTCCAAGTAAGCTTTCCAAAAGTCCTCGCTTGCTAAATTTGGACTTGAATCGGTCCCGAAATCGACAAAAAACCAAGTGAAGGTCGGGCTGTTCCGATAGTACCACGGGTGAACCCCTCCGGGTTCACCAGGTGGTGAAGTGTTCTGTGCAGTTCTGTTGCGAAATAATCACAGGTGAACCCTACCAGTAAAGTCCACGGCATATTTCTGCCCAGGTTTTATCAGACGGAATCACGGGTGAACCCCATGGGGTTCACCTGCTAGTGAAATGCGCGGTGACTTTCGGATATCCTGACATCATCGGTGAACGCCGCCGGGTTCACCTACCAGTGAAACGCGTGGTGAGTTTCGTCCTTCGGTAAGATCACCGATGAACCCCGTGGGGTTCACCTGGCCGTGAAGTCCAGAAAAAGGTCCGATTGAGCCCAAATTTTATAGGCAGCTTCGTCTTCTCATAAGGAATCACCCCCATGCTCTTAGATTCTTCAAAAGGCCTTTAAAATTGGGTGATTTAACCTGAAATTTCACAAGAAAGAGGAAAAGTGAAGATTCTGAAGCTTTGAAGTAAATAAGCTTTAAAGGAGTGTAAAAACATTCAAATAAGCCTGAATTTATCATGGAGTAATAATGAAAATCACTATAAAAATGCATGACATCAAGTTTACGTTTAAAATTTTGCACTTTGTTTAGTCTATTTTTTTTATCTGTTGATAATCTACAATTTTACATATCTTTGTGAAATTTTAAGTAAAAGCACTATGAAGGTTTTCAATAGGGAATTTTTTTTATAAAAAAGACAAGTTTACCCCTAAAAATTAGAAGAAGATGAAGTTCATTGATAAGAACATTGTGGGGTCAAAATTGTTACATTTAAAATGTAATAAGACCATTTTCAAATTCACCTTAGATTAATGAGGTTTTTGTTTAATGGGTTCTAGCTTCCAATGAGCGCAAGCGCTCATTATTAATTACCCATAAAATTAGGGAACCTTTGATTGAGAGATCTATAATACGCAACGAAATAAGAGAAACAAGTCAAACGATATCATTCATAAATGTGATAAGAATACATGGTTTGACATGATATGTGAATGACCAAAGAGGTTTTTTGTCAACTTGGGAAATTTGTATTTGCCAAACATCTAGCCTTGTGACAATTCATTTGATGATATTTGGCCTAGTTGATACAGTGTCATATTGAGGAGCTACGCCCTGATGGTGAACATCGACATACGCACCTTCCAAATAATATTCCACCGTGATCACTTTCAGGCACGTTGGATATTTGATTTGGATAATTATCCGGCCTCTCGGTGTGCTGAATAATTTGATTTAAAAATTTATCCGGCCTTGCGGCGTGTTGGACAATTTGATTTAGAAATTCATCCGGCCTTACGGCATGTCGGATAATTTGGTTTGGAAATTTATCTGGCCTTGCAGCGTATTGGATAATTTGATTTGAAAATTTATCCGGCCTTGCGGCGTATTGGATAATTTGGTTTGGAAATTTATCCAGCCTTGCGGCGTATTGGATAATTTGATTTGGAAAATCATTCGGCCTTACGGCGTGTTGGATAATTTGATTTGAAAATTTATCTGGCCTTGCTGCGTGTTGGATAATTTGATTAGGAAATTTATCCGGCCTTATGGCGTGTTGGATAATTTAATTTGGAAATTATCTGTTCTGCCTAGGCGGGCACAGCACCATACTGAGGAGTTACGCCCCGATGATAAACATTGACGTATGCACCTCCTAAACAGTATTTCATCGCGATATGCCGAGGCTCCTAAATATTCTGATTTTTTGAGGTAACATTTAGACCCAAGTCGAGTCAAGTCTGAGCCATTAGCCGAGCCGTTGGACCAAAGACAAATTTTCGTCGTTGCCATCGTCAATTTGGACGCTCAGTCACACGCAGTCAAATTCAGTATGCCCTTTTTATACTACCCATATTTTTATTGATTTTGTTTTACTTTACGCCACCATTTATTTTATTTTCTCTTTCCCCCTTTTTTGTCGTTTGTTGTTTTTTCTTACAAGAGAGTAACTTTACTCTTATGCGCGACTCCCCGTGTCCGACGGGAGACTCGTGGGAAAGGCTTGGTGTCATTGCGTGGAATCCGTCAAAGGGGCAGGGGAGTTGGCCGTCCCGGTGATGATGCCGATGATCTCGGCGCTGGAGGAGAACTCACTCGTGTTTGAAGGAACGGGAATAGAGGGTCAGCGGAATCATGTGCGAAGAGTCCGCTTACTGCTGGAGGCGGTGGCAACATCCGCTCGTGGCAGTGTCGTTTGGGCGGTGAAAATCCAAGCAAAGGGAGCCAGTGGGGAGGAAGTCCTAGACAAGGTGGCACTAGGGCTGGCAGATGAATGTTGGGATAGGCAGACGAGAGAAGGGAGGACGGGCGATGGTGACAAGGTTCACGATAGGAGCCGCGATTTCGCTAATGTCACCCTATCCGCAACCAGGCGAACTCAGTCGAGTTTGTATATTCGGGCGGATGAACTCAATGATAACGACGGCAATCGTATGACGTTTGCCCATGTCGGAAGGAGGAAGTGGGGGAAGTTAGCCTTCTATGCGTGTGCTAGAGGGGATGGAGCGTCCACTTGTACCCGGAAGCAGCAACGGCGTCGGATTGTGGTGGTATCATTCCAGGCAGCAACGTCTCTCGAAGCAACGAGACGGCTCTATGGCTGGCGGAGGCGCGGAGGATGACTGTGGCTTCACCTTAATTGAAGCCTCGGCTCTCGACAGGCTAAGGTTCTACATTAACGGCATCAAGACTCTGCTAGGCTTGGCTTCAATCGGATTCTCAGCCATTAGCGAGCTGATATTTCATGTCGGCGGCAATCGCAGATTTCCCTTCTTGGTTTGGGTGATCTGTCCCCCTACATGCATCTGGTCGTGTATATATTATTATTCCTTTATTCACTCATTTGTTTATACATTTTTTTATGAACTTTGTGCTCTTTGTTCAGGCGATCTTAGCTTATCAATTCCAGAGTTCTCCCTTCGGCGGATCAAGGGGATCTCCCATTGATTACCAGAGCTTCGGAAGGGGCGGGGATTCGTCTCACCTCGGTGAAATGTCGTTCTTCCAACTTTCAGCGGTGGCAGCAGGGTTGGATCCACTCCAGACCCGAATCTGGTGGCAAAGTGCATTCGGGTCGGATCTATGTTAGACTTATCACGGGAAGTTAGCAGCAAAACAGGCGTGGGTTTAGCCGAGGATCCGCATGTCCTCCTGATCTCTTCGTCCCTTTCACCCATTCTCGTAACGGCTCCATTTCTAGTTTTGGTAGGCCCTTTGAATTCGAGCTTGGGTGCGTGCGAAGCTTCTGGCGTGTGGAGGCGATCGGCGGCTTCCAGGGTATGGTTTACTTCCACAACTATGTCTTACCTAGGCAGTTTCATCTCCGCTTAGTCTTCTCTCCGGCTTCCTTTGACACATCTCCTTTACTACCCCTTTTACAGTGGCGTATCGAAGCAAAGTCGACCCCAAAGTTTGGTGCAGCGGGAGCTTTTGGAAAGTTCACCGAGTGAGTATCTATCCGCTGTGTTCCGTCTGAACAATGATTTTACTTCGCCCTTCGTCTCGGTGGATTTCAATGTACAACTTTTGCTACTCTCTTTTCTTAGCAAGGGTCTCCTAGAAGGATTTAGGGTGGCAAAAGGCTTCCGCTGATGAGAGCATTTTTCTTCCGCAAGCTCGAGGGAAAAGTGAGGAGGACCCAAAACAGGTATTCCTTCTTCGGCTCTTCGGGTGTCAACTTCATTTATGTATTTTCGTTCTATCCTCTTTTTCTCTCCTCTCTCTTTTTCTCTTCTCCCTCTTCTTTTCTAGCGAATCCACTCGATGTTCTCTCAGCTTATTCTTACTCTGTTTCTTTCCCTTCGTTTGATTTTGTCTCGCTCCATCCCTCTTTTGCCTGGCTTTTCTTGTTTCCAGGGCATCTCAGTTTTTTTTAGCTCTCAGTCATCTCGATGTTCTTCTTCTTCCCTCTTTTGTTTACGCCCTTAGCGTAGTGCCATAGGATGCTTAGTGCATCTTTGGCCTAAGAAACAAAAAAAGAAATGGTGCATGTGTGTTTCTTGTGATGCCAGGACGCTTAATGCGTCCATGAAGCCTAGGAAGTAAAAACAAGGTGCGTGTGTGCTTCTTGTGATGCCAGGACGCTTAGTGCGTCCATGAAGCCTAGGAAGTAATGACAGGGTGCGTGTGTGCTTCTTGTGATGCCAGGGCGCTTAGTGCACCCATGAAGCCTACGAGAACAAGGGAAAGGAAACTCCCCTCCCTTACCTTTGTGCACCTCTTGTGGTTTATCGGCCTTCTCCTCCTCTGCCTTTGATGGACTCCGCCTTCGGTGGTCTGCGCCTTCGATGGATCTCTTTTCTGTTTTTGGCCGGCTTCCCTTATGTAAGCCATCGGTTCCCTCCTTTTCTTTTTTTTTTTCATGCCTTTTCAATTTTTTTGTGTGCTGCCATGAACGCCTTCCTCCTGACTGATTATTTCCCATTTGCGGGCTATTTTGTTTTTTTATCTTCACTATTGGCCATTGTCCTCATCTCTTTTGCTCTTCTCTTTTTGAACGATCGCCGTTCCGCTTTCTGTATTCTTATTGACGTGAGCCAGGTTTTCCATTCGTCTTTTCATTTTCTGTCGGCACATGAGTCAAAATAGATTTTGACTACACCTCTTATCGCGCAGCTTTGTATTTTGACTAAGTAGTTGATATGAGGCTGGAGAAAGGTTTCATTTTTTGAAATATTCTGAAGGAGTCCCAAGAGCTGATAGCGACATTCTCTCCATTAATTCCCAAGCGGTTTCTCATATAAGGTACCTCAATTTTCGTATGTGCTGAGTTTGCTTCTTGTATTAGGGTCCTGGTTGAGTAAGACATTAATTGCTCTTAATATCTTGAATTCTCATGAGAACATGCTAGACCTCTTGCTATACTATACAAATCTTCTGCCTAGTCTGCATTATGTTCTTGTAGTCCTGCTTGTACTGATTCTGGGGTTTGAGTCTAATGAGGCATTTGAGCAACGTGCTCTACTTGCAGAGTCAAGGGGGGGGGGTCAGTGACTCTGATTCATCTGTTTAGTGTCTAGATTATTCTACTCAATGATTAGTGATCTCTTGATTTACAAGCCTCTTTCCTGTTTGATTCTTGGCTCAAATGATTTTATAAATTTCCTTCTTTGAGTTTTCGTTAGGGGCTGAGTATGCTGAATATTCATATTGCATCCTTGACTGAGTTAGCAATTCCAGGGCCTGCTGCTTCATTTTGCTTGCTAAGATTTGATATTTCCTTTTACTGTCTTTGAAAGAAATAAGTGGTTCAACAAATTGCCCCCCAACAGATTTGTATAAGCGAGAAGCGCGTACGAAACCGTTGGCAAGACAAAATATTCCTGTGTTTTTTTCTTATTGCTTTCATTGTCACCCCAGGTGTCGATCTGATATTCCGACTCTTCTACCTCCACCTTTTTTTACTTCCATTGTACATGGCTTTCCTGTGGTCCCGCTGCGCCTCCATGCCGTTGGATGAGCCCAGCGACGAGGCGATTGTGGAGTACATTAAGAAGTATGATTCCCCCGGTTATTTTCGGCGAATATGGCATGAGTGGCGGGACGTGATGTTGGAGGGCAGGGATGTGTTCCATAACAAGATACCCCATCATTTGTCTATGCATCTATTGCCTGCAAAGCACAAGCCTCAACCACCTTTTGAGAGTAAGAATTGGACGCCTCTAGAGCGTAGTGTTACTGGAATGAAGAATAAGTCCCACATTTTTGATCAAGGGCCCGACCTATGTTTGTGTCTTGAGCCAACCACCAGAACATCTAATAAGGAATCGAATTTCTTTTTAGGCTTGGAGATGGCTTCTAGATGTGTACCGAAATGGGCCTCGCGATTTAACATTTATGGCAGTGTCGCGCACCACCCCGACTACACGGAGTGGGTGCGATATATCTTACGCAGTGAGAGGAAGGTTCTTAAGAAGGCCGGAATACATGAGGTCATCATGCTGTCGTTGTTCAATTATGAGTATGATGTTACCTTGTTGAAGGGCATTTTGGAGCACTGGAACCCAGCCACAAATACCTGCTATCTTTCTGATAAGGAGATTTTTCCGAGCCTTTGGGACATGAGACATGTCTGTGGGCTTCCTATATTAGGTGCTTGATATGATGAGCATGTGCCGGATGAAAAAATGCTCTTCAGTGAGACTGTACATGGCGAGTTTCGGTGTTCTTCCTCTCTCAAGGCCGTGTTCCACCACTTTCATGAGCTGCTTCGTCGGCATTCTGGGGCCGTCTCTATCACCCAGTGGATCTTGCACTTTGTCGATTTAGCCACTTCGTATGAGACCAGTTTCCCCTTGCCGCGTGATCCCTTTCACATCGGTTCCGAGAATATTGTGGTACAGGACCACGACACGCCCTCTCGACCTCCCATTGCAGCGAGGAGGATGGATCGAGTTACGTTTCTCACAGCATTTTTGGCCTGTTGGTTATCCAAACCGCATTAGGCCGGAGGTTTTCATTATGGCCGATAGACTGGCACGGGGGGTTCGTCTCTCCGTAGCTCCGGCAGCATTGTCAAATTTGTTTCGGTCTTTAAGAGAGGCCTGCACCGCTGACTTCCCAAGCTCAAGAGACACGTTGATTCCGCTCCACTACTTGTTTGGATGATTTAATTTGCAGTTTCAAGGACTATATAATACCGTCATTTCTGAGGCTATGAAGCGCAAGCTACCCTCCATGGTGTGTATCGCCGGGGCCCATCCAGTTCACTTCAAGGATCTTGAGGCGCGTCTATTTTTCCATAGGAATGAGGTTTTCGGGCATCATCGGGTCATATTTCCCAACAAAGCGGGATGCCTAAGTGAGCAGGTCGACGTTCAGGATAACCCCATCAATGTCTTGATGGAGGTATACAACCCCCACAGTTGTGCCCGTCAATTTGGTTTCGATCAGATTATTCCTCAGAACGTCCTTGATTCTGGAAAATTATCTAGCGACCTTGTGACAGTTGCTTCTTGTTGACGCCTACTGCTCCGACGAGGGACCTACTCATCATATACCATCCCAGCTCGCGGCCGGGTCCCCAGATGTGGCTATGAATATTTGAGGTGGCATTCCATGCACTTGAAGGCATTCTTCAGCTACGACATCACGGGCACGTATAATTTTATCGAGAAATCTCATCCGCGGAAATTTTTAAAGAGGACGATCAGCCGACCGACGTATGGCTTTGAATTTGATCTCTCGCAGTCCTCATCTTCCAAACGGTTAAAGGTCCTGGACTTGGAGACGACATCACCCAGCCCAGTTAAGGTAGTATATATCCTTTTCCCTCTTTCCCTTCTCATGCGTGGTGTCGATGATTAACATTTTCTTCCTTTTTTGCTCGCAGCGCAGGATGCAGGTTATATACGAGGATCAAAATCTACTCTTGGTGTTGGAGGGTCATCGCGCGATGATATAACTTTGCAACAAACAAACAAAGATGAGCTGATTATTGCAGGTTCTATCTCCTTTACTGTACATTCGCCCTTGTCAACTCGTACTGGTTGTCTTTATTGTGTATCTTTTATATGTTTCTCTTTTATACATTTATTTTGCTGATACAGTGATTATCTCTAACATATCTCCTTCTGTGCCTTTTAGAGTTTCGGGCTGCAACCATGGTTACTGAACAGGCAAATGCCCAAACTCCTGATGATACCGCGGATGCAGACGGCCCTTATGACGCCGTTGAATCATTAAAGCACGATTCCAGTGATTAATTGGATGATATGATCGGAGCCTTGAAAGGAAGTATGCGTGTTTAGATTACATAGATTATGAAATTCTTGTGGGTTGCTCACGATTTAAGCTTAATGCAGTTATTCCCGTGCCGGGGATGCTCACGAGGAAAACTGATTCCTGCGCTGGTGCAAAGGATTCTCTAATCAATTCAGAGACAAGTGAGGCATAAAGTTCACGAATCATATATATCTCCTTCATTTACTGTTACCCTTTTTAGTCACCATGATGTTATGACTTTGATTATGTATAATAGACCTTTTTAAATGAGGCTGTACCCTTCTATTCCTTCTCTGATAATAATTCTATGGTTTGTTACTGTTGAATTTGCTGCAGACTTAGGGCACACACCAAGTGCGCCAGAGACCAAGGCAGAAGGGGTACATCCCTTAGGTAATGCTAATTTCTCACTTTTCTTATGTTGGCAAATGTTCCTAGGATACTGGTATTAATGCGGGTTTTGTATGATAATGGTTATCTCTTGCATTCAATCTGATATGAAATAATCATTCTTCACATCCACATCTGGAGCCCAGGAGAGCACCGCAAAGCATGGTAACTCTTACTTTTTGTCTTTATTTTATTTCGCATATATGATCTGTCATAGTAAGAGGGGGACTTCCTCTTTGTTCTTTTCAGCCCCTGAGTCATACGTTGAGCAGAATGCTGCAGAAGGTTCACTTGGTAAAGATATGCCTCCTTTGCCCCTTCCTTTTTTTGTTTGCAACTTGATATGACTGACCGCACTTCTGTCTTTCGATATGCCTAGGTGCAGCAACCACCTCGGGATCTCCAACAGATGTTCATGAGGCCGCGAAAAGACGCGCTAGTCCTCTTGGTAATGGTAATTTTAATTTGCCCCTAGCACGTAATACAACTTATGCTCCTCATGCGTTGACAGTTTACCCTAGATTATAACAGGCACCAAGAAAGTGTTGGTTGGAGATGACTGCTCATCTGACAATGGTAAATTCCAATGCACCAATCTTCTCGTAGGTGGCTGCTCAGTTGGTGATGGTAATTCACAATGTGGCATTTTCCCCGAGGACGGTAATGTGGATTTACCCCAGCATACAATGCGAATGCCACTTATACCTTTTACTGTGTTAATAATTTAAGCATTCTGCCATATTAACAGTTCATCCCGGACTTGTAACAGACGCTAAAGGGACATTGATTGAAGAGGAACATTTAGCTAACGAAGGTAATCCTCTCTCTTTTCTCCTTGCCTTGTATATGCAATTTAACGTATATTATTATTTCAGGAATTATGGGCAAGATCCGGGAGGTCATTGAGCTGCCAACCTCCCAGCCACCTACCCCTCGAATCCCAAAAATTATTCGGCGTTCACAGGAGAGAGCAGCCCGCTACTTAATCTCCGAATGCCTCAGCATATTTCATGACACGCGCGTTCCCTACAGTGGAGGAATTTTTGGTTTCCTCAAGAAGTATCTCGCATACCTTAACTAGTTTTAGAGCTTTGGGGGCTGCTTGGGAGAGGCTAAGCCAGCAAATAGTGACCATCTTGGAGCAGCTTGAGGCTGAGCAAAGTTTATTGACTGGCCTGGATATTTCGGCTCTTGATTCTCAAGTGGGCAAAGAGGCAACCGTGTTAGAGGATTTGTGGTCCCTTCAAGACGCTTTAATTATCGAGAGAAATGCTTCCATAGCGTCCTGTGATTCCGCTAGAGCCAAAATAATGCGGATTGATGCTCGGGTGGAGCAAATTGACGAAGAGAAAGCGAGACACATATCGGAGAGGAACGTGGCGGTTTACACAAAGGTAGTTTGGAGAACATTGAAGACATTCTAGGAGGGAACTCAGAGTTGATCGATAAATCCGAAGTCCGACTAGCTTCCTTAGAGGCACAGCATGACGCCAAGGAGATTGAACGTGGTAAACTTGCCTCTTCTATTGAAGAACGAAGGCTCGCCCTCCAGAAGATCATCAAGGAATTCTGATACCTTCCCTTTCTTATGTCATGAGTTTTTGTGTTGTTATGCTTTTACCATTTGTTGATTTTGGATTGTGATTTACATTTGGCTGAGAATGACCTGTTTCAACGATTGTGATCCCATTAACTTGTAAGCATATGGTGATTGGTATGACAATGATTTCTTCTTTAGCAAATTGTCATGACTTGCACGATTATATTGTTAAACTACTGTTTAACAGGGTAGCGCAGGCAATATTGAGGGGGAACTCTTGCAGCAGTTTTTTTTTAAGAGTTAAGCTGCCAATAACATTAACTCATGCTTACAGCTGTTCTGAAACTAAATCAAAAGATACCAGTCTTTTGCAAATTACTTTTACCCTGTTACATCTATACCATTAACTTGTTTGTCACCGAACACACTAGGCCTCTGCTTGCCACTGCTTGCTTGTTTTGGCAAATACGCTGCTGTAACATTTAGCTTCCTTCTTGCCATATTCCCTCGTTTTCTCTTTCAACGATTTTTCCTTCAAAAATTTGTGTTCCGACTTCGCGTCCCTACTGTCAGGGTCAATTTCGGGTGCCTTCTTGACGTCCAGCCCCACAAGGTCCAAATTGGCAGGATGGATATAAGCATGTGCTCTTCTGTACAAGGCTTTGATGTTTGTATTCTCTTGCTCCAGCACTTTGGTGCAAGGTTTCTTGCTTCTTTGTAGTCCCTTATCTCCGGTTTGCGTGCTACATCATACTTTCCATTTTGAACAAATCGTTTCCCTCTTCCTTCTTGCTATCAGCATGGGGTAGCATGCAAAAAAAAGGAAGTGTGAAGTAGCATCATATTGCCCCTAGGAAGCGTGAAAAGCTCTGCACGGTCTCTTGGTCAAACGTCTTCCCGCAATCAATGCACGAAAGCCTGTAGACGGAGCAGATGAGGAAGTGATTGGGGAGCTTCGGCTTCCTCAGGTTCTCGCCACAGGCTTCGCACTGAAACCAAACCATCTTTTCTCAACCCTTTTTGAGCGCTGGTTTCTCTCCTTCTTTTAGAGCAGCTTCAATCATCTTCACATCCCGTGATTCTTTCTCCTTAACAAATGATATAAGCTCAACCTCACAAATTGCAGTGGAGCTAGCAGGAACTAAAGCAGGATCCCCGCACAGGGGCTGAGTTTTATGTAGGGAAAACGTGCCCTCCCAGTACATAGTCCAAGTGGCTTGGCCTCTAAATATACAACGCACCTATTCGGCATTGTTCTGGCTCCTGAAATGGAGTTGTGAAATTAACACTATGTTAGATAACAACCCCTTTGTATTTTCAAACTCTTCATTTGAATAAGATCCTCATTCGGGGTGACATGAAATATTTCAGGCCCCTCTCTGTTGTTTTTTGACGTAAGGGACTAGATTGAGTTTTTTTTTTGGTCAAAACCAAATAAATGTAGTTTTTTTTAGACGAGGCCAAGTAAGCGTAGTTTTTTTTTGAGACGAGGCCGAGTAAGGATAGTTTTTTTTGGCTTTTTGCTTTTTTTTAAGAGGATGACTAGGGGCGAACTTGCATTCCCGTCATCCGACTGGGGTGAATGCTTGTATGAAGAGCCTACACAGCTTTAACAAACGGTTAACTAGAAGACGACCTCGATATTTTGATCATGCTATTGCTTGGTCCGAATCAGGTTTGCACCTCAAGCATGGTATTTCTTTAGGAAGCGGCTATTAATGGGCGGCATCGGGTGTGCCCCATCTTGATCTGCCAATTGGTATGCTCCCCCCTCGTAGACTTTTCCTATCACGTAAGGCCCCTCCCAATTAGGGTGGAACTTCCCTTTTGCCATCTTGTTGGATATGATGGGCCGCCTCACTGCTAGGACGAGATCTCTTTTCCTAAAGGTGAGTTCCCTTGCCAACTTGTCATACGCCCTTGACATCCGCGTTTGATATAGCTCTAGATTTTGTTGCGCAATCAGCTTGTGTTCATCAAGTGTGTCTAACTCATCAAGACGTAACTGAACTTTTTCGCCCATCGTCATGTTGCATTGGACGGTCATTCTTAGTGAAGGTATTTTCACCTCAAGTGGAAGCACTGCCTCGACGCCGAAAACCAAGGAGTAAGGTGTTGATTGCGTAGGTGTACGGTACGTGGTTCAATAAGCCCACAAGGCTTCTACTAGCTTTTGATGCCACTCCTTTTTGTTCTTTGAAACGTTCTTCTTGAGCAGCTTGCATAGAGTCTTGTTGAACGCTTCAGCTAACCCATTCGCTCTTGGATTTTATATAGAAGAGTACCGCCAGTCAATTTTGTGACGCTCCACAAATTTGTAGATCGAGGCATTTTTGAAGGCCAAGTCGTTGTCAGATATGATCCTTCTAGGGGTCCCAAACCGACTTAGTACATTTTCACGAAAGAAGTTGACGACGTTGCTGGCTTTGACTTCTCTTAACGGGACAGCCTCTACCCATTTGAAAAAATAGTCTGTCGCCGCAAGTATGAAGCGGTGCCCCAGAGAAGAAGGAGGTTCTATTGGTCCTACTATATCCATTCCCCACATTTCGAACGGTCATGATGAGATCGTCGGTTGGTGGGGGTTGGGGTGTTTGTGGATTAGGTCTCTGTGCACTTGGCACAAGTGACAAGTCTTCGCATGGTTAATACAGTCTCACACCATGCTCGGCCAATAGTACCCTAGCCTCTTGATCTTGAGATACATCTTAGGCCCTGACTGATGAGCGCTACAAAGGCCGGAATGGATTTCATGTAATACGCGAGCGATCTCGTCCATCGCGATGCACCTAAGCCAGAGTTGTTCGTATGATCGCCGATACAATGTATCGTTTACAAATGCATACCGGAGAGCTCGCTTCTTTAGCTTCACTCTTTGAGTCTTGTCTTCGGGCAAGGTACCATTTTTGAGATAATTCACAAACGGCTCCCTCCAATCGTGCTCTTGTACGAGGATAGTCGTCATAGCATCCGACACCTCTTTCTCATGAATATCATCACTTTCGGCAGGCGCGATTAGCTTCCTATCCCTAATCATAATGTTGATTTGGTCAACGGGTGGTTCAGCCAGCTCTTTAGCAAACTTTGCTAGTGCGTCTACTCTACCGTTAGTAGCCCGAGTTACACAAGTCAAAGAGGCGTACGGTATTCCTTCCATGAGTTCCGTGGCCTTCGTGTAATATTTACACAATTCTATTTTCTTGACTTTGTATTCACTAGTTACTTGTTTGATAACAAGTTGTGAATCTCCGTATATACGCAATCTTTCAATTTTCATCTCTAGCGCGAGCTCAAGCCCGGCGATCAAAGCTTCATACTCGGCTTCGTTGTTGGTACAAGGACTGGTGAAGGCCAGGGAATAATGTAATATTCCTTTCTCAGGGGTGATAAATACCAGACCGACTCCTGATTTTACCTTCGGGACATTTGGGGGAACGGCAGGCTGAATCGAGGATGCCCCGTCGAAGTAAAGTTCCCAATATCCATCATTGGCTTCCGCATTTAGTACCTCCTCATCTGGAAAGTCGTAACCCAAGGGAGAATCATCGACGACGGGATGGGCCGGTAAGAAATCAGCGAGAACTTGCCCCTTTATCGCCTTCTGCGACACGTATGTGATGTCAAATTTCTGGAGCAGGACTGCCCATTTAGCAGTCGGCCTTGTCATCAAGTATCTTAAAGGATCGACTCTCGATATGAGGGGGACCTCGTGCTCGAGGAGATAGTGCCTCAATTTCTTAATGGCAAATATTAAAGCCAGACATTGTTTTTCGATTGGAGAGTAGGAGTGCCCCGCCCCCACAAACATCCGACTAAGGTAGTACAGGGTAGTTTCCTTTCCTTCGTCATTACTCTAGGCCAACAGTGCTCTCAAAGACGTCTCCAATGCCGTGGTATATAAGATCAGTGGTTTTCCGGTAATAGGTGCCCCAAGGACTAGAGGACACGAGAGGTATTCCTTGATATTTTCGAACGCGCTTTGACACGTGTCATCCCAAACAAAAGGGGCATTTTTCTTCATCAGTTTTGAAAGGGGATGGATTCATCCAGATAGGTTAGAGATGAACCTCCTAATATAAGCTAGTCATCCCTGAAAGGATCTGAGTTCCTTAAGATTCTTTGGTGGCGGCATATTTTTGATTGAGCTTATCTTTGCAGGATCAATTTCGATCTTTCTATGTCTTACCATGAAACCCAGGAATTTCCTAGACGACACCCCAAATGCGCATTTAAGTGGGTTCATCTTGAGGTTATACTTGCGAATGCGAGTGAATACGGTCCTCAAGTCTTGACAATGTTCTTCTTTAGATCGCAACTTAACCACTAAGTCGTCTACATAGCACTCGACAAGTTTGTGGATTAAATCATCGAAGATTTTAGTCATTACGCATTGGTACATTGCCCCAGCATTCTTTAATTCGAACGATATAACGGTATAGCAGAAATGCCGATTGGTGTGTGAAATGCAGTGTGCTTCTCGTCTTCAGGTGCCATCTTAATTTGATTATAACCGGATGACCCATCCATGAATGAGAACACTTCAAAATTCGACACCGAGTCGATCATCACTTCCGGCATGGGGAGTGGAAAATCATCCTTCGGACATGCGTTATTCAAGTCTCGAAAATCCACACAAATTCGAATTTGCCCATTTTTCTTCTTCACAGGGACGATGCTCGCTATCCAGTCCGCATATTTCTCCTCCCTTATAAAACCCGCCTCGATTAACTTCTTTATTTCAAAGGTGATTTGTTCTTCAAGCTCTATTCTCATTCTCCTCGATGCTTGCTTCACCGGAGTGATGTCAGAATTAATCGATAAATTGTGGACGGCAACCTCTGGGTTGAGGCCCGACATCTCTTTATACGTCCACACAAAGCAATCACTAAACTCGTGGAGGAGTGCTTTCAGCTGATCCTTCTCTTGCTGGGAGAGTTGTGCACTTATGTAATTGGGCATAACATCCTCCTCCGATCCAAGATTGACCTCGATCAACTCGTCGCAAGTGGTGTGCCCCCCATCCTCTAGCTCTTTTGGTGCCTTTTTGAATTCTTCGTTTCCTTGTTCTGCCGCGTATACATCACATATCGTCACCATGTTGCAAGTATGTGAATGAAACCCAAAAGTTTCTTCATCTAGTTCTGTATACTCCAAACCACGCGTATTAGAGATCTTTCCGTTTGGTAGCGTGATATTTCGTGAACTTGGGTTCCATAGCTTTTCGAATCGGCGTAACTCGCTCTTCAACCGAGGCTTCAAACAACCATACTTTTTTACGAGGTTTTTTAAGTTTGGAGAATAATAAGCAAATGGGTGGACTTCAGCAAGTTGCATCGATTCCAGGTCATTTTCTTGACTCGTCTTGGTGTGGCGAACTTCATTTGACTGATAGAAGTGTATGGGCTTATGGATGGAAAGCTTTCCTTTTGCGCATTCTCTCTTGGCGGGGACAATAAAGGTCTTCATTTTGAAGACTTGAGATGCATTAAGAGGAGTGAAACCTTTAAAATAGCCTTGAGGAACTCTTAGAACTTCTACCTCGCGTCCCATCATTTTTCGACGCGGCATAAACCTTTGTGACCAACCTTCTTTCTCATGAGTCTCAACCACGTCACATGCAGAGGCTGAACAGTCACTAGCCTCTGACTCGGAGTCACTTCCAAAATGAGGACATGCAGACAAAGTTGTCTTCTGCAATTTAGAAATAATCGAGCTTCGTAGTGGCGATTTCGAGGGCCGTTCTGTCGATCCTATGAAGTAGTGCGCATCTTCATATTTAATTTCATGTACTGAAAAGGGTTGGATGCCCCCATCAATGCGTTCTTCTCTACCTTCCTTCAAGTATTTTAAACATTGATGCAGAGTGGAAGGGACTACATAATTCTCATGCAACCAGGGCTTCCCAAGTAGCGCCTTGTATGATGTATCGGTGTCAATGATATGGAACTTAACCTCGGTTTTTAAATCATCGAGTTATAACGGCAAGCATATGGAGCCTAAAGCTTTTTGGCTGTTTTTGTTGAATCTTTGGATAACAACCTTTTCGGTTGTCAAATTGCGAACGTCTAAAGAAAGACTTTTTAGGGTTCACAAGGTTAGGAGATTGATTGACGATCCTGGGTCAACCAGGATCCTATTTATTTCCATTTCTTCCACGTCTCCGATTACGTAAAGTGGCCGGTTATGTTGCAACATCCCCAATAGCATATCACCGTTGTCGAAAGTAATGAAGGATGCCGCATACGCATGCAGTGCTTCTTTTACATCAGCCTCGATGAAGAATGCCTGGAATTTTTGAGGGTTTTGCAGGGCATAGATAAGGACATCCCTCAACTCTTGTGACATCATTAATGCGTCATATATGCTAAGAAGAGTAGAGACTTTTCTCAAATGCGACAGTATATTGTATTCGGAAGGAGATAGCTTCACTGGAGGTACCGCATTATCGTCCACTTCCTGCGTTTCGATTTGCTTACCCTTGAGTCTCTCTTTCTCTTTATCTATCGTTCGTCCCGCTACGACTTTACCGCTTCTGAGGTTCATTTGACAGGACTCATTCATTTGCTTACTGTTTTCAGCGATAGGTGTCTCCTCATACAGGTAGGCAGGTAAGACTTCATCTTCAGACACACTCCCTAGATTAACCACGTTGTAGACGCCCATCTTCGCAATAGTGACAGCTTCAGCATTCTTGGTTTTGTTTTTCTTCGGGGGTTCTGGGATCACATATACCATCCTACAAGATTCCACCTCGTACTCTTCGTCTTCTGAGTCGTCTTCCAAGAGTCCATCCCACATCTCTTCAGTGATGTAGTGACGAAGTTTTATCGGCCCAGGTATTTCTTGCTCGTATTCTTCAAGCGAGTCGATATATTTTTCGAGATCACTCTTTTCTTGCGTCTTAGTTGAAAAGGCCGCTTTCTTGTTCTTTTTCTTCTTCGATTGAGAACTCTTTTTCTTTTTTCCTTTGATCTTCATTTGTTGGCAAACGAGGTCTCGATGATATGTATTGCGGAGACAAGAGGTCTTTCCACACAACGCCTGATATCTACTTTAATTTTTGTAGAAGTCGCAACATCTTTTTCGACACGGATTCTGTGTATTTACATAGGGCTGATGATTCGTTCGTTCAAGCTTTACTACATGGGTGATTAATTCCTGAAATGTAGAAATGTTATTAGCACAAAGGAAAGGGGCCATCCAGTTGTCAATATTACGGACCAATAATTCTACGGCTTCAGTTTGCTCTAATGACTTTTCGCATTTAATACTCAAATTTCTCCACCTCGTGATGTAACTAAGGACGGTTTCATCCTTTTTCCTCTTCGTATCTGCCAGGTCTGCGATCGTAATCTTATCCATTACCGAAGCGAACTTCATCCTGAAGGCTTCCTCCATATCGACCCAAGTTCTGATAACTTCATTCTCCAAGGAGTAATACCACTCAAAGGCGACCCCTGAGAGATTTTGTGGAAACTGTCGGAGCAATAAAGCGTCGTTGCCTCTAGTATTCCCACAAGTTGCGACAAAATGGGCCAAGTGCTGGTCAGGGTTCCCTATTCCATTAAACATTTTAAAGTGCGGTACAATGTACCCTTTGGGGTAAGGGATAACATCGTATACAACTGGATAAGGCCTGCCTCGCCTTCTTCGTGGAGCGACTTTGGCTTCTTCCAAATGTTTTAGTTGGTCTATTACCAGTTCTTGTACTTCTCTCCTAGTCAAGGTGACAACCTCGTCGTTTGATTGAGCGGGTAAAGAAGATGTCTTTGGAGCGTTATTTTGTTCCCGCGACGATTGTTCTTGTCGTAACATTATCTCCTGCGTCTTTGCAAGAGCATTAGTCACCTCCTCAAACTTCGCCATGAGAATGCTCATATCATTATCCCTCTTCTTGAGTTGTCTCTTGAGGTCGGCGATGGCTTCATCTCGGTGATCATGGTTAGTGGTCATGACAAGTTCTTCTTCTTCCTCTTCCTCTTCAAAGATCTCTTGGTGTAGAGAGGTTGCCCCTGATTCATATCGTTGCACGGGCTCTTGGATTACTGATACTCGCCGCAAGCGTAACGGCTTTATCGCGGTAGTATATAGTATCGTTCACACGAGGACGGTTGAGTCAAGTACCAATAATTCTTAATTTTAATAGCTAAATGACTTCGTAACTGAGGGTGATATCGGTTTAACGTTCAAAATAAAGTAAACAACTAAAACAACTCCAATTGACAGCGAAAACAGAAGAAAGACAGTTGTTATGAGAAAAATCAGATTTAAGGGGTTCACCACACCAACAATCAGGAACTAAATAAAAAGCGTTGCAAGAGATAATCTGAAACCACGAAAATTCTCGAGTTTACAAGTTACCCCCTTTCGGTAGTGTAACTTGGTACCAAACCCGACCGTCCTTCTACTTTCGTGATAGAACGAACAGGGTCGATCCAATGAGTGCAGGAGAATATAAATTCCGCAGGCATGTTTTACCTACTTTCGTGGCAAAACCCACTAGCCCAATCAAAACAGATCAGTCGTCACAATTTTCCCTTTCAGTACTTCTCGTGATGACTAGAGTAAAATTCGATTGATCAAGTCGAAGATTACGGATTAAACACAGTGAAGATCGAGTAGAGTCAAGAAAATCTCATAAAAGCAACACAATCAGTTCATAGATTGAAAAGTGGGCTACGCCCAAAAATACGATTGAGTGTTTACGCTACAACTTGCATAGTTTCGGTTAAAATCTCTTTCAGATGAAGGAATACACAAGGCAGAAGAGTTACAAGATGAAAATAGAGGAGAAAATGCTAACTTTCCCCCTAGATCTGGTTCCAAGCATTGTCTTCTTCCTTGTTCTCCTTCTCCTCGCTGTCCTCTGGGAGTCGATACGTTTTTCCCCCAAAATGTTTCTTTTTATATGTCTGATCGGCTTCCTCTAGTTTCTGACGTGTAACCCTTCTAATTCCCGTCATTTCGACACCAAGATCACCCAAATCTGACTTGAAACGAGGGAGAAATGCCAAGAGTCACGATCTGCGTATAATAATATGGGCATGAAGCTTTTCTTGGGCTGGTCCGTGAAGTTCTCGGCCAAATTTTGCATTGCGCCTTCAGTAGACTTCATGGGCGTATTCTGTTTCACAGGCTAGCATGTATTCTTCTCGGCGAACATAATTCCAAAATTTCATTCCCGCGTTTCACAGTCATGTCTTCGATCACGGCTCGAAAATGATATGAAATATTCGTCCTCAGAAATACGGCCGTGAACACTTGCAAGGGCAGGCCGTATTTCCGGTAATAATTTCCGTTTGAACTGAAAATTGCTGGGAAGCTTCGTCTTTTCATCCTTAACCATCATATAACTTTAATTTCCAGTTTTAAGCTACATAGATAAGCGATTTAACCTGAAACACATGAAAGACAAAGAAATATGTAGATTCCAAAAATACCAAGGAAATAAGTGCTGAAAGAGATATAAAAGTAACAAAATAGGCCTTAATTCGTGAAATAAATATATCAGGAAATGCAACATACGACAAGGCATCAAATTCTCCCAGACTAAAATCCTTGCTTGCCCTCAAGCAATGAGAATCAGAAAATAGATAAACCAGATATGATAGAAA
Source organism: Costus lasius (assembly GCA_027563935.2). Classification (NCBI taxonomy): domain Eukaryota; kingdom Viridiplantae; phylum Streptophyta; class Magnoliopsida; order Zingiberales; family Costaceae; genus Costus; species Costus lasius. The sequence continues at coordinate 21,789,336 of CM050446.2, read as the reverse complement.
ATGATCTTAGCTTATGACTTGTCTCCAAGGAAAGAGTAACCACGCTAAGATTCAAAATTCAAAATAATTAGCAAATTGTCAAAAGTCAAATTGAGAAGGTCCCACAATCCAAGATCAAAAAGGACTCGCAACCTATGGAAGGTAATGAACTCCGATCTCATAAATAAACTTCATCCGCCTATGTAAGCCTACCAAGATCATGAATTGGTAGGAAAAACTCAATGCTGACATGGAAAGCTGGATGTAATAGAAAACATGATGAAAGAAACCCCTTTTTGGAGACAAGGTTAAACTGTTGTTTGTGTGTCTCTAAACTGTTGTTAGAGAATCTTTTCCAATAAAGGCTTTTGAAAGTCCCCTTAACAAAGGGGGCGAAACCCTAGATAGGCGCATATGGAGGTTTTCATGCAGCGGAAGGGGTTTCTAGGATCTTTTTCATATTATATGATCAACTTATAAGTGATTGCAAATAAGAATCAAGGAATCGATTCTCACCAAAGCCATTGCTTGGATGGCGTCTAGGAAGAAGAGACTCAAGCGCTTCTCCTCCAAATGGTGCGCACACAAATGATGTCGCCTACTCCCTTAGTGCTCCTTGTGCTAGCAAGGTTCTAAGGAGTTCTTGTCGAGTGAAAGGGATGAGAAGATTTTTCCTTCTTGGCTGAATCCTCACGAAGCTTCAAGGTGTCGCCACACACGAAAACGTCAAAAGGAATCTCGGGAAAGGCGAGAATAGAACTCACTTCTATTCGAACGTGAAGCGTGTCTCATGTGGAGATCATGGTTTCCAAAAATAGAAACCCACATACGCTTAAACGTTCACGCCAAGTGAACTAGTCGTTACACCCTCTCCCCTTGAACCATGCGCTCACTTGATGAGCTGGTTCATTTTGATTTGGTTCAAATACCAATCAAGCCAAGCCTTTAGTCCAGATCAAATTAAACCCTAAGGTTCCAGATCTAACCGTTCATCTCTTGATGCACCCTGATCTCACCGATCTAGCATCCATTCTCTCGATCGAAGCTTACCGATCTCAAGCCCTAATCAATCAAACATGATCAGACCAGATCTCACTCACAATCAGAGATTAAATCCCTTTAAACTGAACCCTGACAATTCAGTCCACACGATCTGACTTAAGTAAGCCATATCATCAAATTGTGCGACCCTAAGGGTTTCCTTTAAATGTCGGTAACGATAACTTACGTTATCACGATCAGTGAGGGGTATCTAGCAACACATCACTGTCTCCCGATATAAAGGAAAGAGTCTTCCAAGACTACACCCAAACCACAGCACAAGTGTGAATCCATTTCACAAGGCATACATGATTCCTTTGCCACTGGATGTTCTTATTGGACAAGCGTGTCAAGCCTGTAGCTCCAATATGATGAACATGATTAGATCAGATGAACATAGTCACCTGGGTATGGCCATACACTTTCTCAATCATCTCATCCAGGGGGCCCCTTTAGAACATCACACTCCTTAAACAAGGAGACGGCAATCCTATATCTATCACTAGTGCCCTAACCTGACTCATGATCATTATCCAAGATAGTCTATAACCATTATGTTTCAAATGATATTGAACTACCTCAAAACAATGACAATCATCATTTAGAAACACAAGTGATCTCAAGTCAGAGGACATGTGCCACTTGTTGCAATCAAGGATTATTCACATTGTGACAAGCAATTGAATATCCTAGTAGGGTCTGTCCAGTACATCCAATGTACCCATGAGTCTACATCTTATTCCATGCTCGAAGCATCCTATAAGATTAGAACACATATTAGTCTCAATCATATCAAGGCTGTCTCATGTTCACCAAGATATCTCGACTAAGGACATATAGCATGTCAGCCTAGCTGAACAGCTTTGAGACATTATTCAGAAGCACACTTATTGCTGCAGATAATGTAACAAACTGAATAACAACCATTGCCTTTATAAACTTAAGAGTTTATACATGATACTGAAAGAATCCCAAGGCCTCAAACATTAGCCTTAAGGGCATACCCCAACAATCTCCCACTTGCACTTAATCTAATGGTTGAGAAATCTCAAACCCATATTATTACAGTGCTTCTCATGCTTCTGCTGCGCCAGAGGCTTGGTAAGCGGGTCAGCCAGATTGTCATCTGTATGAACCTTGCAGACTTTGATCTCGCCTCGATCAATGATCTCCCGGATCAAATGAAACCGTCTCTGTATGTGCTTGGACTTCTGGTGCGACCGTGGTTCCTTTGCTTGTGCGATTGCTCCAGTGTTATCACAGAAGATAACCAAAGGATCTGCACTCGAAGGAACAACACCAAGTTCCTGAACGAACTTGCGAATCCACACTGCCTCCTTGGATGCTTCCGAGGCTGCAACATACTCGGCTTCTGTTGTGGAATTAGCAACAATAGACTGTTTGAAACTTTTCCACACCACTGCTCCTCCATTCAAGCTAAAAACATAGCCTGATTGCGATCGGAAATCATCCTGGTCTGATTGGAACGAAGCGTCAGTATATCCTTCTATACTGAGTTCTTCCTGACCACCATATACCAAGAACATATCTTTGGTCCTCCGCAGATATTTTAAAATGTTCTTGACTGCAATCCAGTGCGCCTGACCTGGATTACTTTGGAATCGACTGGTCACGCTTAACCCGTAAGCGACGTCTGGGCGAGTACACAACATCGCATACATAATGGACCCAATAGCCGAAGCATAAGGCGTATTGTCCATTTCATCTTTCTCAGTCTGTGTTTGTAGACACTGACTCTTTGAAAGATTCAGACCATGTCTGACTGGAAGATATCCTCTTTTAGAATTCTCTAAATGGAATCTCTCCAGGACTTTATCGATGTAAGTACTCTGGCACAGCCCGAGAAGCCTCTTAGATCTATCCCTGTAGATCTTCACACCTAATACATAAGCTGCTTCTCCTAGATCTTTCATCTGGAAACATTTTCTTAACCATGCTTTAACAGCATGCAGTTCAGGAATATCGTTTCCAATGATTAAGATATCATCGACGTAGAGGACTAGGAAAGTAATCACGCTCCCACTAAACCTCTTATATACACACGGGTCATCTTCATTCTTGATGAAACCAAACTCAGAGATTGATTCATCAAAACGAATATTCCAGCTCCTAGATGCTTGTTTAAGTCCATAAATGGACTTCTTTAACTTGCATATTTTATGACGATCTGATGGATTAGTGAAACCTTCAGGTTGTGTCATATACACATCCTCATCCAGTTTTCCATTAAGGAAAGCCGTCTTCACATCTATCTGCCAGATCTCATAATCGTAATATGCTGCTATCGCGAGAATAATCCGAATAGACTTGAACATGGCTACAGGAGAGAAAGTTTCATCATAATCTATCCCGTAGATTTGTTTGAAACCTTTCGCAACTAGCCTGCCTTTATAGGTAACCACGTTACCATCCATGTCTATCTTCTTCTTGAAGATCCATTTACAGCCTATAGGGATAACTCCCGGAGGCGGATCAACCAAATCCCAGACTTGATTATCTGACATGGAGTCCATCTCGGCTCGCATAGCTTCAAGCCATCTTGCTGACTCCGGTCCACTGACCGCATCCGCATAAGTAAGGGGTTCATCATGATCAATGATGTAGACTCCGTCATAGCGCTCAGGTTGTCGACGGATCCTTCCCGATCTTCGCGGTTCCCGTGATATCTGAGCCTCAGGTTGTTCAATAACCTGTTCTACCGGCTCAGGCTCATCCAACTGTGCTTGACTACTTTGTCCTTCCTCTGGATTCTCATCCAGCTGTATTTCTCTCCCACTGGCCTCTTGCAGAAGAAACTCCTTCTCAAGAAAAATGGCCGTCCGAGCAACAAATACCTTGTTCTCTTTGGAATCGTAGAAATAATAACCCTTAGTTTCCTTAGGGTAACCGACAAAGATGCATTTATCAGATCTGCTCTCTAGTTTCCCAGAGGCGAGCTTTTTGACATAAGCCTCGCAACCCCAGATCTTAATAAATGTCAAGCTCGGCTGTTTCCCATACCATAATTCGTATGGAGTCTTTGAAACTGCCTTGGATGGCACTCGGTTTAGTACCTTTGCAGCTGTTTCCAGTGCAAATCCCCAAAAGGAGTAAGGTAGAGTAGCCTGACTCATCATAGAACGAACCATATCCAGTAAGGTTCTGTTCCTCCTCTCGGACACACCATTCCATTGCGGTGTTCCTGGCGGAGTGAGCTGTGAGATAATCCCACACTCCTTCAGATAGTCAGTAAATTCTCGACTTAGGTATTCTCCACCTCGATCAGAACGAAGTGCCTTGATATTTCGGCCTAGCTGATTCTGTACTTCATTCTTGAACTCTTTGAATTTGTCAAAAGATTCACTTTTATGTCTCATTAGATAGACATACCCATATCTACTGAAATCATCAGTAAAGGTAATGAAGTATGAATAGCCACCTCTGGCATGTTTACTAAATGGCCCACACACATCACTGTGTATAAGGTCAAGTAAACCTGAAGCCCTTTGACCTTTGTTAAGAAAAGGAGACTTCGTCATTTTGCCCAATAAACAAGCTTTGCATGTATCAATCTCCTCATAGGAGAATGATCCCAGCAGTCCATGGTCATGCAACCGCTTAATGCGTTTCTTGTTAATATGGCCTAAACGACTATGCCATAGCAAGGTGCTGTCATCAGCATACTTGGCTTTCTTATTATCAATATTTTGTATAGAACATTCCATGTCCAACATGAATAACCCATTGTTAATTGACCCAGTAGCATAAACAATATTATCAAGAGAAAGATAACACTTTGAAGTCTTGCATTCAAAGGAAAACCCCTTCCTAACAAGAGCAGGAATGGAGATAATATTTTTAGTAATGCTTGGTACAAAATAACAATTGTTTAGTTCTAATACAAGTCCAGATGGTAATGAGATGTAATATTCTCCTACAGCAACAGCAGCAACCCGTGCCCCGTTTCCAACTCGTAGGTCCACCTCATGCTGTCCCACCTGTCTTCTTCTCTTGAGTTCCTGTACATTTGAACAAATGTGAACTCCACATGCAGTGTCCAACACCCATGAAATAGAAGAAGAAGATATCATGACTTTAGTCACAAATATACCTGAGCCAGAAGCGAAACTTCCCTTCTTATCTCCTTGGAGCGCTTTACAGTCCTTTTTCCAGTGACCCAGCTGGCCACAATGGAAACATCTGTATTCCTTCGACCGCTTAACCTTCTGTTTCAGAGCCTTGTTGTAATTCTTGACAGGGGCTTTGCCCTTCTTCCCTTTCTTCTTGTTCCTTGACGGAAACATCAAGACAGAGGTTGAAGGCTTTCCCTTTAGAGTCTCCTCTGTAGTCAAGAGCATATTCAGCAACTCCGCCGGAGTACAGTCGATCTTGTTCATATTAAAATTAATAATGAACGGATCAAAAGAGGCCGGGAGGGACTGCAGAATAATGTCTACAGCAAGCTCCTGATTGATGGTATGCCCCAGTTTCTCTAGAGCCTCTTTGTGCCCAATCATCTTGAGCACATGAGCTCCCACTGGACTCCCTTCAGCCAGTTTGCTCTGAAAGAAAAGCTTAGTCAAATTATAGCGCTCAGTCCTCGCCTGTGCAGCATATAGCATCTTGAGGTTTGCTATCATTTCTATAGCAGACATATCCTCATGCTGACGCTGCAGCTGTGGCGTCATAGACGCTAGCATCAGGCAAGCGACATCAATGCTATCATTGACATGCTTTTCATAGGCATCCCGAACCGCCCTTGCGGCGTTCGGAGCGGGTTGAGGCGGTATAGCCGTCTCGAGGACATACAGTTTTCTCTCTGCCTTAAGAACAATCTTAAGGTGTCCGAACCAGTCTGAGAAGTTTGGCCCAGCAAACTTCTCCCTTTCCAGTTGGGATCGCACATTGAAGCTCATGGTGTTCGTTGCTGCAGGAATCTACAACAATGCAAGAACAGCAAGGTCAGTATCAATGTTTAGAATCAATCCAGGACTTAAGAAAGATTCTTTTCTCACTATTTTATCTGACTGAAAAATCCATTAAAACAGTCCAAAAGAGTAAGACTCTTTTAGTGAGATGGGATCCAGATTTCATACTTGGTCTCCGCGTCCCGCTTAGGCGAGATAAGATGCACAGAGAGTACAAGCACTAATTTCTGGTAGGCAGTCCCTGCCAATCGCCAACCCATGCGATTCCCCTTCATCTGGGCAATCCAGCCGACTGTGCCAACTGAGTTGGTACAACACAGTCTCTAATCCCACAGATGGCTGCCTCCATATAGCTAACATATGCCCCATATGTAGCCTACATGGTCAAGCTGACCTGACCTACTCCCTGGACCACCACGTGCTATGCTGAACTCTCCATGGGTCTTTTGCATCTCATCTGGCCCAACCCAGGGCCCAAGCGCCCACTGCAGCTCAGGTGCGCCCACCAGGTAAATGCGCCTGTCCCAGAGTCGAACCCTGGACCTCCCACCTGGTTAAGCCTCTGCTGCATGCGCCTCTGCCATGTGTGCTCTGTGCTCTTGTCTGATTAAATTACAATTTAATCTATCTAGACAAGTCTGACTCGCAGGTCAATTACACTTTATAAATTAAATGAAATGTGATGCGCAGATCACAAAAAATTAATTTACAATTTATTAACCAGGCACGCAGGCCCCAGCACAGCACACATTAACACGGGCAGGCCACATAAGATTAAAAAAACAAGCATATGCTTACAATCAACATGTGATCCATTATGAAAATAAAATTTTGAAAAACCCCATTGGCATCAATTTTATTTTTCCTTATGTGCCTTACCACCTTACAACGGTCCATTAATAGGGATCCACTCATCATGACTAGTCAGATCCACTGCCCTTGCATGCACCAAGTCCTAACTGACTTGAGTTGACCTAATGGTCAACTATGCATGCGCCAAGGGCAGAACAGCCTTTATGAGTTCTGGCAAGCGGGTGTGACCCCGGGCCTAACTCATGCGCGTTCACTGGTTGTCTCAACCAGACCTCGCTACACGCCCTTGATGCAGTCGACCTATAGCCACCTAATGCTTGCGCATATGTGCCATCTGGTCGACCCATCTAGGCTGTCAGATGGTCTGATCAGACTAGTTGGATCTTAACTAGAGATGACTTCAACCCTACTAACCCGTCTAAGGGTTTATAGTAGGCGCCACTTAGATCTAATGTTAGTCGCGCATGTCATGAAGTTTTTGAGAAAAACAACAAAGCGCAAACAACCATGCGCTAATGAAACATATATCAAGTTTCGGCATGAATAACTTATATGCGAATTTCGCATGTAATGAAGATCTAAGCTTACAAGGATCACAAAAGGTTAAAGCAATCATAAAATATGCATAAAACGATCCTCTGATACCATTTGAAAGTCCCCTTAACAAAGGGGGCGAAACCCTAGATAGGCGCATATGGAGGTTTTCATGCAGCGGAAGGGGTTTCTAGGATCTTTTTCATATTATATGATCAACTTATAAGTGATTGCAAATAAGAATCAAGGAATCGATTCTCACCAAAGCCATTGCTTGGATGGCGTCTAGGAAGAAGAGACTCAAGCGCTTCTCCTCCAAATGGTGCGCACACAAATGATGTCGCCTACTCCCTTAGTGCTCCTTGTGCTAGCAAGGTTCTAAGGAGTTCTTGTCGAGTGAAAGGGATGAGAAGATTTTTCCTTCTTGGCTGAATCCTCACGAAGCTTCAAGGTGTCGCCACACACGAAAACGTCAAAAGGAATCTCGGGAAAGGCGAGAATAGAACTCACTTCTATTCGAACGTGAAGCGTGTCTCATGTGGAGATCATGGTTTCCAAAAATAGAAACCCACATACGCTTAAACGTTCACGCCAAGTGAACTAGTCGTTACACCCTCTCCCCTTGAACCATGCGCTCACTTGATGAGCTGGTTCATTTTGATTTGGTTCAAATACCAATCAAGCCAAGCCTTTAGTCCAGATCAAATTAAACCCTAAGGTTCCAGATCTAACCGTTCATCTCTTGATGCACCCTGATCTCATCGATCTAGCATCCATTCTCTCGATCGAAGCTTACCGATCTCAAGCCCTAATCAATCAAACATGATCAGACCAGATCTCACTCACAATCAGAGATTAAATCCCTTTAAACTGAACCCTGACAATTCAGTCCACACTATCTGACTTAAGTAAGCCATATCATCAAATTGTGCGACCCTAAGGGTTTCCTTTAAATGTCGGTAACGATAACTTACGTTATCACGATCAGTGAGGGGTATTTAGCAACACATCACTGTCTCCCGATATAAAGGAAAGAGTCTTCCAAGACTACACCCAAACCACAGCACAAGTGTGAATCCATTTCACAAGGCATACATGATTCCTTTGCCACTGGATGTTCTTATTGGACAAGCGTGTCAAGCCTGTAGCTCCAATATGATGAACATGATTAGATCAAATGAACATAGTCACCTGGGTATGGCCATACACTTTCTCAATCATCTCATCCAGGGGGCCCCTTTAGAACATCACACTCCTTAAACAAGGAGACGACAATCCTATATCTATCACTAGTGCCCTAACCTGACTCATGATCATTATCCAAGATAGTCTATAACCATTATGTTTCAAATGATATTGAACTACCTCAAAACAATGACAATCATCATTTAGAAACACAAGTGATCTCAAGTCAGAGGACATGTGCCACTTGATGCAATCAAAGATTATTCACATTGTGACAAGCAATTGAATATCCTAGTAGGGTCTGTCAAGTACATCCAATGTACCCATGAGTCTACATCTTATTCCATGCTCGAAGCATCCTATAAGATTAGAACACATATTAGTCTCAATCATATCAAGGCTGTCTCATGTTCACCAAGATATCTCGACTAAAGACATATAGCATGTCAGCCTAGCTGAACAGCTTTGAGACATTATTCAGAAGCACACTTATTGCTGCAGACAATGTAACAAACTGAATAACAACCATTGCCTTTATAAACTTAAGAGTTTATACATGATACTGAAAGAATCCCAAGGCCTCAAACATTAGCCTTAAGGGCATACCCCAACAGCTTTTGCCCCTTTTTTTTTCTTTTTTTTTTCTTTTTATCAAAATGATTGCCCTAAATTGTAGTGTAGAGGGCAAATGATATGATAGAATAATTGTACAGTGAAGTGGCGAGAGTTATGCATTGAGTATTCATACCAACAGGCAATTAGGTAAACCGCATAGATAGATAAAGCAATCCACTTAACCAGAAGAACAAAAACATCACATAAGTTTTGAAAACCTTAATAAAATTGAACATGTTCCCCATCAATTGTCATCCATCAAATAAATTAATTACAAGAACCTATCTATCTTAATCATAGTAGGCATCCAAGAAGACAAGGTTAAACATAGAACAATGTCATTCATACCATGGCATCCTGAATATTCATCATGTGAAATCGCAATCGCAAGAAAATTTTCAAAAATTACAAAAATTGATCTGCCCTAAATTTTCATTACAGCATCATCACAAAATCAAAAATTTTCATCACAGCATCCTATCAACATCCATAGATTCATCATCGGAGGCAACCAAATAGCATCTTAAAGTATCATCACAACATTGTGTCAAAAGCATCACAACATCAAAATACTCAAAACACCCTACATATCTCCCAGACTGAAATTTAGCATAGTCCTCTATGCTATAAAGAAGAATTGCACAAAATTTGGAAAATATGGGTTGTGATACTCACAAAAACTAAGAGGTGTCATCACCATCATCATCGTCGTCATCATCGTCATCGCCGTCACCCCGGATATCATTAGAATCATCATCACCGGGCTGCAATTTCGTCTTGAGATCACTGAATGACGCCCAGAAAGAACTCATAAATTTTGCTTGGCGTTTTAGTTCATCGCTGAGCCCGCTATTTTCGTCATGGAGGCTAGATATATCAAAGCGCATATGTGCCAAAGTGTCGTCAATACCCTCGGTGATAGTCAGCAGGCGGTCTAACTTCTCTTCAATACGACTCCAGCTTGCCTCCGCTTCTGGAGCAAAGGAGGAAGAGGAGGCTCCAAAACCAAATGATCTGCCTGGTGGTGGTATCGGTGCAGCTGTAGAAATAGGAGTAGGGATCTCCTCAACTGCCTCAGGCCTTAAGTTCCAATTCTGTTTATCACGTATAGTGGTGCGCCTTTGATTAGGTAGTGGCATAGTAATTTCGCTGCCCTTGAAAATCAGACAATAGTCATCACCCTCTTTCACTATCAGCTTCATAGAAATGCAAGAGTCCAAATCAATGCGGTTACGCCCTTTGGCTTTTGGCATAGCAGTGGGGTTGATTCCTAAAGCTAAGACAATGTGTGTAACGAGTCCACCCATGACAACCATTCCTTTCTGGGCTCGTGCTACTTTATATAGTTGCTTGACCAGAAAGTAAGTAGAGTTCAACTTAAATCCATGCAGCATTGCCCAGATAAAGAGGACCTCGGTGGAGCGTACCATGCTATCACTTTCGCCACGGCCAAAAATGGTATGTGCCAACACCCTATGTACGTATCTGAGTACCGGGTTACTAATTGAACTGGCACGAGTTGTCTTGGAAGCATAGTAGAGGTCATGACTAATGATCTTCCAAAATTCACTCTCGTTATAATCCCGAGAGTGAGAATTCCTCTGGAAAACCAAACATTTGGTTGATATGCTGGAGAGTTAGTGAGAATTCCTTCCCCTGTAAGCGGAATGCAACTCGACCTTTATCTGCATCGTCGTATGTACTCACTTTGACGGTTAAGGAACTAAAGAATTCCAAAGTCAGTGGTATATATGTGGCATGATGTAATCCAAAGAACTGCTGCCATCCGATATTTTCATACATCCACTGAACATCTTCATAAAGTCCCAGCATACTCATTGCTTCTGTATCAAGATAGCGTGTGTTGATGATCTGGCGTTGTAAAATAAGAGCGCAAGCAGACTCTTGGGCAGCATTACGAAGTGGAAAACCATATGGTGCGGCAGCTGGTTGAGCTTCGGCAGGGGGTTGCCGTTGTTGGCCTGAACGAGATGAAGAAGGACCCTTTGATGAGGAAGTGCCAGCACGGGAGGTGTGCTTCTTTGCCTTAACTTTCCGTCTGGGTGCCATGGATATCAACGAAGAATGCTGAGGGGAGAAACATCGCGGAGCAGAAGAACAAAAACAGAGAAGCCCAGAAACAGGGTATTCCAGAAAACCAGATAGCAGAATATTAGATGAATCTCGGTCGAAAATGGACGATAGATAGAATGCTTTCAATAATCCTCAAGCGAGAACCGATTTCATAACGTTTTAAGAAAGAAGAAATCAGAGTGTTGCCTGAGGGGAGAAATGTCGCGGCACAGGACACTAATCCCTTCAAGGTCGCACGCCAGAAGCTGTTTGTGCAAAGAGGGGGGCAATAAGGGCAACGACAGCAGTAGGAACTCCGGCGAACTCGCTGGAAGGCTGGAGACACCGATCGGCGACGGAGAAGAATCGGAAGAGGGGTCGCGGCGGTCGCTGGTGTGGTCTAGGGTAGAGGTGGCCAACGGGCCGGGCCGGCCCGCGGCCCGCACAGCCCGGCACGACACGGGCCGGGCACGGCATGGCCCGTTGACCAAGTCAACGGGCCGCGGGCAGCCCGTGGCCCGGCTCGGGTCGTGCTGGGCCGAGGGTTCGTGGCCCGTGGGCCGGGCCGGGCACAGCCCGCAGGCGTGCCGGGCTAGGCACGGCACGACATGAACATGCATTTTTACCTAAATGCCCTCATAATAGTTATAAAAATTTTAAAAGTTAGGGATATAATTGTCTTTATAGTATAAAATTACCATTTTAGCCCCTTTTAATAATTAAAAATAGGGTATAAATATGTAATTATACACCCAATTCATCCCTATAAATTGACCCCCCAACCCTCTCATTTCTTCACACAAGTTTCCAACTATCTTTGGAATAATTTCTCATTCTCTCTTAATACTCTCTTAATCTCTTTTCTAAGTCTTGAGTTACAATTAGTTTCTTAATTGAACTCAAACTTAAGCTTCTTTTTAGCCATCAAAAATTCAATGCTCTCTCGGTCTAGACTAGTCATTTTTTTCTATGCCTCGTGCTCACCACGTGACTAGACGTGGAGAAGATCAAGTAAGTATTAAATTAATTTACTTTTATAATATAATTATCACGTGGTGACTGGTGAGCACGAGCACGAGACATAGAGAAAAATGACAGATAATAGAAGAGTGAAGATAATTATCATTATGCCAAATTCTCAACGTTCAATCTTCCTTACATCTACCTTAAATTTCTTCAATACTGATCAATGGAGAATCACTATTTTAAGTATTATCGAACGTGTTAGTCAACTTATATGAATTGATGTATTCAGGTTTGAAGAACACTTTATCCACTTATCTGATCATGCAAGACAAGAATTTTTGGTTTCTCCCTCTCCTTCTGGGGTTGAGATTGAGATAGAGGTTGATGATTTTGAAATAAGTGATAGTGAGGAGGATAGTGATAATATCAACGATGAGCCGGAGCAATATATCGAAACAAACCAAGCACAAGAGTCACTTGAGTTTTTTATTATTGAAGAAGGAGGTAGAGCTGAAAACATGGACTGCGCAATATGCATAGAGAAGATGGAGCACGAAGCGCAAGTATGCTTAACACAATGCTCGCATATCTTCCATAGTAGCCGCTTGCGTAGTTGGCTACGGGTCAATTGTGTATGCCCATTATGTCGGCAATTGATTTAAGCTTAAATGTATAATTTATGAATATGAAATTTAATCGAGTTGGTTTTAACTTTAGTCATGTGTTGTTAGTATTGTTAATAAATAAATTAATATTAATTTAATAAAATATATTAAAATTAAAATTATATATGTTTAAAAAAATAATTAATTAAATAATAATTAAATATTTTTTAAAAAAAATTATGCAAAATACATAATTCTTAATTTCTTATTTTATTAATATTTTATTTAATTTAATGAACCGGGCCAAAGTCGGCCCGTGGGCCACATTCGGGCCGTGCCTGGCACGGCCCACGGGCCAGTTTCAGCTCGCGGGCCGGATCTGGCCCGCGTGCCGGATCCGGGCCCGGCCAGAAGCTGAACCGTGCCGCGGGCCGTGCCGGGCCCAGGTATTTTTCCGTCGTGCCGTGCCCGGCACGGCACGATTATAATCGGCACGGCCCGCCAGAAGTCGGGCCGAGGCGGGCCCGGGCACGACCCATGGCCACCTCTAGTCTAGGGCACGGGGAGTGTCGTGAAAACCCTAGGCGGTGAATTTGAAGAAAAGGGTGTTGACCAGGTTTGACCAGCAATAGTGATGAAGTTACGGCCGTATATCATAATACACCTATGCCCGTATTTCTCTCGGTGAAAACTTGGTTGAAGAAAAATACCCAAGAAGGAAAATACAGCTGCAGTTGTGAAATCCTCGGGATTTTGAAGATACGGGAGTATACCATTATACGGCACCAGCTGTATTGTTCTCGGCAAAAAGTAGGCTTAGAAAGAATACGCCCATGAAATAAAGCACGGGTGCGGTTGTGTAATCCTCGGGAGAAAACAGTCACTCAAATTACGACCGTATAGTGTAATACGGCCCAGGCCATATTTTTCTCGGGAAAAATCAAGTTGTCAAAGAACGGCCAAAAATCACGTCACAGGCGCGGCTGTGCTCTTCTCGGCAGAAAACTCCCATATACGGAAATTCTAAAATACGGCCGTGTAGCATTACACGGCCAGCCCGTATTTGTCCAAAAATCCCAGAAATAGAGTTTTTCAGCTCCCAGCTTCCTGTATATCATTCCTGCATTCACCATGAGATAAAGTTCATCAGAATGAAGCAAAGAAATGAACAAAAAATGCTCACTAAGCATAGTAAACTATATTATAAAGAAACACAAGGAGATAGACAAAAGCTATAAACAACAAACTACACTAAGCATCAGATACTTGGGCTGCCTCCCAAGAAGCGCTACTTTTAGGTCGGTAGCTCAACCAATAAGTTTATCAAGTAGAGGATGGAGGTTCTAGGAGAGTTTGAGTACTCCCCTGTTCAACCAGTTCAGATTCATAGTAAATCTTCAGCCTTTGTCCATTTACAGTGAAACTTCCAGAATTTTCGCTCCATATCGTTATAGCTCCATGAGGATATACCTTTCGAATTACAAAGGGTCCTGACCAACGTGTCCTTAGCTTTCCAGAGAAGAGCCTGAGACATGAATTGAATAGGAGAACCTGGTCTCCTTCTTTAAATTCTTTCTTCCTAATACGCCGGTCATGCCAGAATTTTGTTCTTTCCTTGTACAATTTGGAGTTCTCATAAGCAAACATTCTCACTTCATCTAACTCATTCAGCTGGAATTTTCTCCTCTCTTCTGCAGATTTCAAATCATAGTTCAGTAATTTAACAGCCCAATATGCTCTATGCTCTATCTCCACTGGCAAATGGCAAGATTTTCCATAGATAAACTGAAATGGTGACATTCCCAATGGAGTCTTAAATGCCATCCTATAGGCCCATAAAGCATCATCCAATTTAAGGGCCCAATCCTTTCTCGATGCAGAAACTGTCCTCTCAAGTATACGTTTAATCTCACGGTTCGAGACTTCGACCTGTCCGCTAGTTTGGGGGTGATATGGTGTTGCAACTTTATGCATCACCTCATACTTTCTCAATAGAGCCTCAAACTTCTGTTCAATAAAGTGAGATCCCCCATCGCTTATCAATACCCTCAGGACCCCAAATTGTGGAAATATTATCTTCTTTAGCATCCTTGATACCACTCAAGAATCACAAGTTGCAGTAGCAGCAGCTTCAACCCATTTCGAGACGTAATCCACAGCTACTAGAATATACTTGTTGCCGCACGATGATGGAAATGGCCCCATGAAGTCTATACCCCAGACATCGAATATTTTAACTTTCAAAATGTAGTTGTGGGGGAGTTCGTCTCGTTTAGAAATGTTGCCACTCCTTTGGCAACTATCACATCTTTGAATAAAATTTCGAGCATCTCTGAAAATGGTGGGCCAATATAGTCCTGACTGTAGAACTTTGAATGTTGTCTTTTCAGCGCTAGCATGTCCACCATAGGGTGAAGAATGACATTGCAAAAGTACATCGGAAAATTTTGAATCTGGTATACATCTTCTAAAAAGCCCGTCAGCACATCGTCGGTAGAGGTATGGATCGTCCCAATAGTAGTGTCGTACATCAGATAAGAATTTATTTTTCATCTGAAATGTCAAATCATGTGGAAAAATATCAATAGCCAAAGAATTTACAAAGTCCGCATACCATGGCATAGCTTGCGCCATAATGGCGAGCAGCTGCTCTTCAGGAAAATTATCATTGATCTCAAGACCATCTCCGGTCTGTTCTTCTTTCTCATGAATCAGTCGGGATAGGTGATCTGCCACCGAGTATTCTGCTCCTTTCTTATCCCGAATCTCCAGGTCGAACTCTTGTAAGAGAAGGATCCATCTAATAAGTCTCGGTTTTGCATCTTTCTTGCTCATCAGATATTTAATCGTTGCATGGTCAGTAAAAACGATTATCTTAGAATTAATCAAATAGGACCGAACCTTATCAAAAGCGAAGACGATGGCAAGCAGATCCTTTTCCGTCGTAGCATAATTAATCTGCGCCTCGTCTAAAGTGTGGCTCGCGTAATAGATGGCATGGAGCTTGTTGTCCTTTCTTTGTCCCAGTACAGCTCCCACAGCGAAGTCGCTTGCATCACACATTAATTCGAAAGGAAGATTCCAGTCTGGGGGCTGCATAACAGGAGCAGAAATTAGAGCCAACTTTAGTTTTTCAAATGCTAATAAACAATCATTATCAAAGCAGAATTCACAATCTTTTGAAAGCAAGTTCGTGAGTGGTCGGGCAATCTTCGAGAAGTCTTTGATAAATCTTCTGTAGAAATCCGCGTGCCCAAGGAAGCTGCGGATTCCTTTTACTGAGTTGGGTGGCTTCATCTTCTCAATAACTTGGACCTTCGCTTGATCGACTTCGATCCCGCGTTCAGAAATCAGGTGTCCTATTACAATGCCCTCTTGTGCCATAAAATGCCACTTTTCCTAATTGAGGACAAGGTTCACTTCCTCGCATCGCTGTAAAACTTTCACCAAGTTCGATAAACATTTTTCAAAAGAACGACCATAAACAGAAAAATCGTCCATAAAAATGTCCATAAAGTCCTCGTTATAGTCAGAGAAAATTGCCATCATGCAACGCTGGAATGTAGCTGGAGCGTTGCACAATCCGAATGGCATTCATCGGTATGCAAAAGTGTCGTATGAACAGGTAAATGTGGTCTTCTCTTGATCTTCCGGGTGGATAGGTATCTGCAGAAAACCAGAAAAACTGTCAAGAAAATAGAAATAAGAATTATGAGCCAGACGCTCAAGCATTTGATCGATGAATGGCAAAGGGAAATGGTCCTTCCGCGTTGCTTTGTTCAATTTCCGGTAATCTATACACATTCTCCATCCACTTACGGTGCGTATCGGAATGAGCTCATTCTGATCGTTCTTAACTACAGTGACCCCTCCTTTCTTTGGAACAACATGAATGGGACTAACCCATTGACTGTCAGAGATGGGGTAATTGACTCCCGCATCCAGAAGCTTGAGGATTTCCTTTTAAACGACTTCTTTCATACTCGGGTTCAACCTTTGCTGAAACTCCACTGAGGGCTTACTCCCCTCTTCCAAAAGTATTCTATGCATACACACAGAAAGGTTCAGTCCTTGAATATCATCCAACGAATAGCCTATGACTTTCCTGTGAAGTCTCAGTTTAGCAAGTAAAAGTTCAATCTGCTCTCCAGACAAGTTAGCATTCACTATAACAGGTAAAGTCGAATTTGCACCAAGAAATTGATATTTAAGATTTTCAGGAAGTGATTTCAGTTCAATCTTCTTTTCCTTACTCTCGATTGGTGTTTTATCATGGAGATTTTCAGAATTCCTCTTCTCCGAATGAAATGTTCCAGTCGTATCCATCAATTGTGCATATCTTATGGCTTCCTCATTGTCTTCGGTATGTGGACTCTCCAAAAGAGTGACCTCTAGCGGGTCAGTGCTGGAGCTAATGTGTGCAACTTCTTCTACCACATCATCTATGATGTCCACATTGCAGCAAGATCCTGCAACAAAAGGCTTTTTCAGACTCGAAGATAAATCAAACTCAATAGCGTCATTACCGATATTCAATGCTAGTTTTCCCTTTTTCACATCAATGACCGCTCCGGCTGTGGCAAGGAACGGTCGTCCCAGAATTATCGGTAGCTTAACATCCTCTTCCATTTCAAGAACAACGAAGTCCACTGGGATGAAGAAGTCACCGACTTTGATCGGGACATCTTGTAGAATTCCCATAGGTTTCCGCACCGAGCGGTCAGCTAGCTGCAAGCAAATCGGCGTCACTTTCACGTCGCCAATGTCAAGTCGCTTGAATAGGGAAGAAGGCATAAGACTGACGCTTGCTCCAAAGTCACATAGTGCGTGATCAAAAGAGATATTCCCTATTTGGCAAGGGATCGAGAAGCTGCCCGGATCTTTCATCCTTTGCGGAAGCTTGTTCTGGATTATGGCGCTGCACTCCTCAGTGAGTGCAACGGTCCCCGGTTCTTCCAGCTTTCGCCTATTCGAAAGGATATCCTTTAGAAACTTAACATATGTGGGCATATGCAAAATTGCTTCAGTAAACGGAATGTTAATATACAATTTATTCAAAATATCCAAAAACTTTCAAAACTGTTTATCTAACTTTGCCTTAGCCAATCTTTGGGGAAATGGTACAGGTGGCTTGTAGGTAGGGGGAGGGATATAAGTTGGTACTTTCACTTCAGGTTCTTTTTCTTCTCCCTTTTTGACAGATTCAGATTGGGAGGGCAGCTCAACTTCGACTTCAGAATTACGCACCCTAGGCTCCTCTAGCTGTTTACCACTTCAAGTGGTAATAGCATTAATGTGCTCCCTCAGGTTTGGTTCAGGTTGGGAGGGTAACTTTCCTAGAGCTCTAGCTATGGAAGTGGCTAAGTTTGCTAACTGGGTGTCTATTTGTTTGTTATGGCTTTCTATGGCTTCAAGTCTTGTAGTGACGTGTCTCATCATATCATTAATTGTTTCATTTGTCTTCGTCTGAGAAGAAATGAAAGTCTCCATGATTGCTTCCAGTTGAGATTTCTGTGGCTGTTGTGGTTGCTGCTGTGCATAAGGTCGAGGTTGGGGTTGAAATCCAGGGGGTTGTCTTTACGTCTGTTGAGGAACTGGGTTTGGATTGTTTCTATATGAAAAATTTGGATGGTTCCTCCACCCCGGATTATTGGTACTTGAGTATGGGTCCAGTTGGGGTCTAGGATTAGGGTTAAGGTTCCCTATGGCATTGATATTCTCTCGGTTGGGTTCAGAGATTTGGGCAATCCCCAACTAGCATTCAGCAAAACTATGGCCTGCAACCCCACAAATTTCACAAAGAGTAGAGTTAGTATCAACAGAGTGAACATGAAAAGAATCAAGTTTACGTGCTAGAGAATCTACTTTCGCTGCTAGTGAGCTTATTGAGTCGAGTTCATACTTACCGGGCGCTATGGTTTTAGAAGATGTAGTACCTCGTAATCCTGCAGACCACTGATTGTGGTTTAGCGCCATGTCCTCTAGAAGATTCATCGCCTCTTCTACATGCTTATTCATTATCGCGCCCCCGGCTGCTGCATCGACAGTAAGACGTGTGTTATAATTAAGACCATGGTAGAAGGTATGTACTATTACCCATGGTTATAAGTAGTGATGTGGGCAGAGACACTGAAGATCCTTGAATCTCTCCCACGCTTCATATAAAGATTCTCCGTCTCTTTGCTTGAAACCGGTGATCTGGTTTCGCAGTTGAACAGTTTTAGACAGTGGAAAGTATTTTGACAGAAAGGCCTGGGATAGCTGATCCCATGAGTTAATCGATCCTGGCTGCAAAGACTGTAGCCAGCCACGTGCTCTATCGCGTAAAGAAAACAGGAAAAGCCTCAATCGTATAGCATCTGAGGAAACTCCGTTGATCTTCAACGTGTCGCAGAACTCTAGAAATAAGGACAGATGTTGGTGAGGATCCTCCAAGTGTGTGCCTCCAAATTGATGTTGCTAGATCATGCCTAGTAAGGCCGGCTTGATCTCAAAGTTGTTAGCATTCACTAGAGGTCGTACAATTCCAGTTTGCAGTCCTTGCACATTCGGGGAAGCAAAATCCCTTAAGGTTCGGTTATCATCTAGAGCTTGTAAGTTCAAGGGTACCGGCTCTGGTTCTGGCTCCATTGGAAGAACTAAAGGAATCGCCTCTATCCTACTGAATTGCTCTTTGTTTCTTTGCTCTATTAACCTCCTTCGTCGGTGGAGCGTTCGTTCGATTTCGTCGATTTGGTCGTATAGGTCGTCGATTCCACCTGATCTAATACCTTGACGCATAAAAGAAGGGTAAACAGCAAATGTTCCACAGTAATTCAGAAGCAACAAATTATTATCAGTAACTTAGTCTATCAATCTTAAGAAGACAATCGATATTGACTATCGCCGTCCCCGGCAACGGCGCCAAAACTTGATACTCGCCGCAAGCGTAACGGCTTTATCGCGGTAGTATATAGTATCGTTCCCACGAGGACGGTTGAGTCAAGTACCAATAATTCTTAATTTCAATAGCTAAATGACTTCGTAACTGAGGGTGATATCGGTTTAACGTTCAAAATAAAGTAAACAACTAAAACAACTCCAATTGACAGCGAAAACAGAAGAAAGACAGTTGTCATGAGAAAAATCAGATTTAAGGGGTTCACCACACCAACAATCAGGAACTAAATAAAAAGCGTTGCAAGAGATAATCTGAAACCATGGAAATTCTTGAGTTTACAAGTTACCCCCTTTCAGCGGTGTAACTTGGTACCAAACCCGACCGTCCTTCTACTTTCGTGATAGAACGAACCGGGTCGATCCAATGAGTGCAGGAGAATATAAATTCCGCAGGCACGTTTTACCTACTTTCGTGGCAAAACCCACCATTCCAATCAAAACAGATCAGTCGTCACAATTTTCCCTTTCAGTACTTCTCATGACGACTAGAGTAAAATTCGATTGATCAAGTCGAAGATTACGGATTAAACACAGTGAAGATCGAGTAGAGTCAAGAAAATCTTATAAAAGCAACACAATCAGTTCATAGATTGAAAAGTGGGCTACGCCCAAAAATCCGATTGAGTGTTTACGCTACAACATGCATAGTTTCGGTTAAAATCTCTTTCAGATGAAGGAATACACAAGGCAGAAGAGTTACAAGATGAAAATAGAGGAGAAAATGCTAACTTTCCCCCTAGATCTGGTTTCAAGCGTTATCTTCTTCCTTGTTCTCCTTC
Organism: Costus lasius; assembly: GCA_027563935.2. NCBI lineage: Eukaryota > Viridiplantae > Streptophyta > Magnoliopsida > Zingiberales > Costaceae > Costus > Costus lasius. The sequence goes on along the minus strand of CM050446.2, from coordinate 21,768,879 downwards.
TCCTCACTGTCCTCTCAAAGTCGATGCGTTTCCCCCCCCCCCAAAAAAAATGTTTCCTTTTATATGTCTGATCGACTTCCTCTGGTTTCTGACATGTAGCCCTTCTAATTCCCGTCATTTCGACACCAAGATCACCCAAATCTGACTTGAAACGAGGGAGAAATGCCAAGAGTCGCGATCTGCGTATAATAATATGGGGGTGAAGCGTTTCTTGGGCTGGTCCGTGAAGTTCTCGGACAAATTCTGTGTTGCGCCTTCAGTAGACTTCATGGGCGTATTCTGTTTCACAGGCTAACATGTATTCTTCTCGGCGAACATAATTCCAAAATTTCATTCCCGCGTTTCACGGTCGTGTCTTCGATCACGGCTCGAAAATGACATGAAATATTCGTCCTCATAAATACGGTCGTGAACACTTGCAAGGGCAGGCCGTATCTCTGGTAACAATTTCCGTTTGAACTGAAAATTGCTGGGAAGCTTCGTCTTTTCATCCTTAACCATCATATAACTTTAATTTCCAGTTTTAAGCTCCATAGATAAGCGATTTAACCTGAAACACATGAAAGACAAAGAAATGTGTAGATTCCAAAAATACCAAGGAAATAAGTGCTGAAAGAGATATAAAAGTAACAAAATAGGCCTTAATTCGTGAAATAAATATATCAGGAAATGCAACATATGACAAGGCATCAATTACGACAGAGGCTAATTTCTTACCCTTAGTTTTCCTCGCCATAGCCCGAAGGGTTTCTTCCTCAGAATTAGAGCCAGTCTCATGCGCATGCTCTACCATCCGCACCGTTTGAATTGTATAACCTTGCGTCTCCTTATGATTAGTCTTGAAACGCCTCTCTTTCCTTTTTCATGTTCTTCTGAGCCTTTTGGTAGACCTCATAAACCCTTTGAGACGTTGTCTTTTGAATAGTGATATTTTTAGATTTTGGGCATGACGCGTTCTGCATGTTGGTTTACAGCCGTAGTCCCTCTATCAAATTAGAATTTCTCAGAACCGACAGAAGCGGCGCGAACTTGTTTGTTTTGGTAGTTTCTACTTTATCCATAGACTAGTTACGCCTCGCGGGGATTAGGTGACTTCGTTTGAAGAGTCTAGCCTTCCTCTTCCTCAAGGCTTGTCGCTCCTGCTTCTTCACCTTTTTAGGATTCGAGAATATAGTTCGGTGAATCTTTCCCTCGTTAACAGTGAAAGACGGTTCCTCCTCTTCTTTGTTGAACATGCCCCCATTAACAGTGAATGACAGCTCCCCCCTTTTTGTGGTAGTCTCCTTCTTCAGGGAGGTCTTACTCTTGATGATCGGAGTGATCTTTCTCATACCCTTAATGTTCTCAGAGTCTTTGAATGGTACATAAATGAATTCGACACCATCCGGGATGCAACCGAATTTTGCATTCCAAGTGGTGTCCATCCTTCCCTCCACAAAGATGTTGATCTTTCTCGCCATCTCAGGAAATTGCTGCGCAGAGCAAGAGAAGCATAAGAACAGGGAAGTGAACTTTCACGTCACGTAGTATATATCTCAAAGATAAATGGAGAAGCCAGGTCCCACCGGGCGTGCCAGAATTTATGGGGTCAAAATTGTTACATTTAAAATGTAATAAGACCATTTTCAAATTCTCCTTAGATTAATGAGGTTTTTGTTTAATGGGTTCTGGCTTCCAATGAGCGCAAGCGCTCATTGTTAATTACCCTTAAAATTATGGAACCTTTGATTGAGAGATCTATAATACGCAACGAAATAAGAGAGACAAGTCAAACGATATGATTCATAAATGTGATAAGAATACATGGTTTGACATGATATGTGAACGACCAAAGAGGTTTTTGTCAACTTGGGCAATTTGTATTTGCCAAACGTCTGGCCTTGTGACAATTCATTTGATGATATCCGGCCTAGTTGATACAGTGTCATATTGAGGAGCTACGCCCCGATGGTGAACATCGACGTATGCACCTCCCAAACAATATTCCACCGTGATCACTTTCAGGCACGTTGGATATTTGATTTGGACAATTATCCGGCCTCTCGACGTGCTGGATAATTTGATTTGAAAATTTATCCGGCCTTGCGGCGTGTTGGATAATTTGATTTAGAAATTCATCCGGCCTTGCGGCGTGTTCGATAATTTGGTTTGGAAATTTATCCAGCCTTGCAGTGTATTGGATAATTTGATTTGAAAATTTATCCAGCCTTGCGGCGTATTGGATAATTTGGTTTGGAAATTTATCCTACCTTGCGGCGTATTGGATAATTTGATTTAGAAAATCACTCGGCTTTACGGCGTGTTGGATAATTTGATTTGGAAATTTATCCGGCCTTGCGGCGTGTTGGATAATTTGATTTGAAAATTTATTTGGTCTTGCGGCGTGTTGGATAATTTAATTTGGAAATTATCTGTTCTGCATAGGCGGGCGCAGTGCCATACTGAGGAGTTACGCACCGATGATAAACATCGACATGGGCACCTCCCAAACAGTATTTCGTCGCGATATGCCGAGGCTCCTAAATATTCTGATTTTTTGAGGTAACATTTAGACCCGAATCGAGTCAAGTCTGAGCCATTAGCCGAGCCACTGGACCAAAGACAGATTTTCGTCGTTGCCATCGTCAATTTGGACGCTCAGTCACACGCAGTCAAATTGGTATGCCCTTTTTATAATACCCATATTTTTATTGATTGTGTTTTACTTTACGCCACCATTTATTTTATTTTCTCTTTCCCCCTTTTCTGTCGTTTGTTGTTTTTTCTTACGGGAGAGTAACTTTACTCTTCCGCGCGACTCCCCGTGTCCGGTGGGAGACTCGTGGGAAAGGCTTGGTGCCATTGTGTGGAATCCGTCAAAGGGGCAGGGGAGTTGGCCGTCCCGGTGATGATGCCGACGATCTCAGCGCTGGAGGAGAACTCACCCGTGTTTGAAGGAACGGGAATAGAGGGTGAGCGGAATCATGTGCGAAGAGTTCGCTTACCGCTGGAGGCGGCAGCGACATCCGCTCGTGGCAGTGTCGTCTGGGCGGTGAAAATCAAAGCAAAGGGAGCCGGTGGGGAGGAAGTCCTAGACAAGGTGGCGCTAGGGCTGGCAGATGAATGTTGGGACAGGCGGACGAGAGAAGGGAGGACAGGCGATGGTGACAAGGTTCACGATAGGAGCCGCGATTTCGCTAATGTTGCCCAATCCGCAACCAGGCGAACTCAGTCGAGTTTGTATATTCGGGCGGATGAACTCAATGATAACGACGGCAATTGTATGGCGTTCGCCCGTGTCGAAAGGAGGAAGTGGGGGAAGTTAGCCTTCTATGCGTGTGCTAGAGGGGATGGAGCGTCCACTTGTACCCGGAAGCGGCAGCGGCGTCGGATTGTGGCGGTATCATTCCAGACGGCAACGTCTCTCGAAGCAACGAGATGGCTCTAGGGCTGGCAGAGGCGAGGAGGACGACTATGGCTTCACCTTAATTGAAGTCTCGTCTCTCAACAGGCTAAGGTTCTACATTAACAGCATCAAGACTCCGCTGTGGCTTGGCTTCAATCGAATTCTCAGCCATTAGCGGGCTGAGATTTCATGTCGGCGGCAATCGTAGATTTCCCTTCTTGGTTTGGGTGATCTGTCCCCCTACATGCATCTAGTCGCATATATATTATTATTCCTTTATTCACTCATTTGTTTATACATTTTTTTTATGAACTTTGTGCTCTTTGTTCAAGCGATCTGAGCTTATCAATTCCAAAGTTCTCCTTTCGGCGGATCAAGGGGATCTCCCATTGATTACCAGAGCTTCGGAAGGGGGCGGGGATTCGTCTCGCCTTGGCGAAAGGTCGTTCTTCCATCTTTCAGCGGCGGCGGCAGGGTTGGATCCACTCCAGACCCAAATCTGGTGGCAAAGTGCATTCGGGTCGGATCTATGTTAGACTTATCACGGGAAGTTAGCAGCAAAACGGGCGTGGGTTTAACTGAGGATTCGCATGTCCTCCTGATCTCTTCGTCCCTTTCACCCATTCTCATAACAGCTCCATTTCTAGTTTTGGTAGGCCCTTTAAATTCGAGCTTGGGTGCGTTCGAAGCTTCTAGCGTGTGGAGGCGATCGGCGGCTTCCGGGGTAAGGCTTACTTCCACAACCGCGTCTTACCCAGGCAGTTTCGTCTCTGCTTAGTCTCCTCTCCGGCTTCCTTTGACACATCTCCTTTACTACCCCTTTTTACAGTGGCGCATCGAAGCAAAGTCGACCCCAAAGTTAGGTGCGGCGGGAGTTTTCATTCAGTTTCGTATTCTGCTTCTTGTCAACATAGCGAACAGGTCTTTTGGAAAGTTCACCAAGTGAGTATCTATCCGTTGTGTTCCGTCTGAACAATGATTTTACTTCGCCCTTCGTCTCGGTGGATTTCAATGTACAACTTTTGCTACTCTCTTTTCTTAGCAAGGGTCTCCTGGAAGGATTTAGGGTGGCAAAGGGCTTCCGCTGATAAGAGCATTTTTCTTCCGCAAGCTCGAGGGAAAAGTGAGGAGGACCCTAAACAGGTATTCCTTCTTCGGCTCTTCGGGTGTCAACTTCATTTCTGTATTTTTGTTCTATCCTCGTTTCTCTCCTCTCTCTTTTTCTCTTTTCCCTCTTCTTTTCTAGTGAATCCTCTCGATGTTCTCTCGGCTTATTCTTACTCTGTTTCCTTCCCTTCGTTTGATTTTGTCTCGCTCCATCCCTCTTTTGCCTGGCTTTTCTCGTTTCCATGGCATCTCAGTTATTTTTAGCTCTTAGTCATCTCGATGTTCTTCTTCTTCCCTATTTTGTTTACGCCCTTAGCGTAGCGCCATAGGATGCTTCGTGCATCTTAGGCCTAAGAAACAAAAAAAGAAATGGTGCATGTGTGTTTCTTGTGATGCCATGACACTTAGTGCGTCCATGAAACCTAGGAAGTAAAAACAAGGTGCGTGTGTGCTTCTTGTGATTCTAGGACGCTTAGTGCGTCCTTGAAGCCTAGGAAGTAAAGACAGGGTGCGTGTGTGCTTCTTGTGATGCCAGGACGCTTAGTGCACCGATGAAGCCTATGAGAACAAGGGAAAGGAAACTCCCCTCCCTTACCTTTGTGCACCTCTTGTGGTTTATCGGCCTTCTCCTCCTCTGCCTTCGATGGACTCCGCCTTTGGTGGTCTGCGCCTTCGATGGATCTCTTTTCTGTTTTTGGCCGGCTTCCCTTATGTAAGCCACCGGTTCCCTCCTTTACTTTTTTTCGTGCCTTTTCATTTTTTTTTTGTGCTGCCATGAATGCCTTCCTCCTGCTTTCTTATCAGTCCTGATTATTTCCCATTTGCCGGCTATTTTGTTTTTTTTTATCTTCCCTATTGGCTGCTGTCCTCATCTCTTTTGCTCTTCTCTTTTTGAACGATCGCCGTTCCACTTTCTTTATTCTTATTGACGTGAGCCAGGTTTTCCATTCGTCTTTTCATTTTCTGTCGGCACATGAGTCAAAATAGATTTTGACTACACCTCTTATTGCGCAGCTTTGTATTTTGACTGAGTAGTTGATACGAGGTTGGAGAAAGGTTTCATTTTTGAAATATTTTGAAGGAGTCCCAAGAGCTGATAGCAACATTCTCTCCATTAATTCCCAAGTGGTTTCTCATATAAGGTACCTCAATTTTCGTATGTGCTGAGTCTGCTTCTTGTATTAGGGTCCTTGTTGAGTAAGACATTAATTGCTCTTAATATCTTGAATTCTCATGAGAACATGCTAGACCTCTTGCTATACTATACACATCTTCTGCCTAGTCTATGTTATGTTCTTGTAGTCCTGCTTGCACTAATTCTGGAGTTTGAGTCTAATGAGGCATTTGAGCAACGTGCTCTACTTGCAGAGTCGGGGGGGGGGGGGGGGTGACTCTGATTCATCTGTTTAGTGTCTAGATTATTCTACTCAATGATTAGTGATCTCTTGATTTACAAGCCTCTTTCCTATTTAATTCTTGGCTCAAATGATTTTATAAATTTCCTTCTTTGAGTTTTCGTTAGGGGCCGAGTATGCTGAATATTCATATTGCATCCTTGACTGAGTTAGCAATTCCAGGGCCAGCTGCTTCATTTTGCTTGCTAAGATTTGATATTTCCTTTTACTGTCTTTGAAAGAAAAAAGTGGTTCAACAAACATGATCAACCTGTGATGCTAAGCATGATCATGACTATTGAGAAGAATGCATGGTTGGCCCATGGAGCTTATTATGGTGAAGGTGCAGAAGAGTCTAAAATATGATGAAATCCCCAAAATTTTAAAATATCACACGGTTCACCTGTGTCTACTCCCATGAACCCTAACACTATCACATTGCTATGATTGCGAAGAACACGGAAAGATGCATGGGCTAATCGTGACTTTAACCACGACGGTGCCTTTGAATCCTGCCTACTCAAAGCTTAAAGACACTTCAGAACTATATCTTTGCCCATGGTAATGTCTCTTTTCACTGCACATGTAAAGAACAAGTCAACTTGCCTTATTTTGACTCTTGACCAAATTTAGTAAACTCTGTTTATAAAAGAAGGCTTCCTAAACTTAGGCACTGGTCTAAAATTTATGTAAGAAACCATATGAGGTTTTAGAGCATGCAGAAACGACTAAGAAGAAGAGGAGGCGGTGACTAGATTCTATGAGAAAGGCATGCAACACTTGGAGCAAATCAACAATGGTGAGCCCTAGCAGAAAAGCTTCTGATTTGTTTTCCTTGTCCTTTGTCTTTCTGAATTTATCTTAAGAGTTACTTCATAGTATAAACTCTTACTCAGGACTAAGGGCACATACATTGTCCTAAATTTATCTTGAGAGTTTTTGCTTTGAATACTATGTATTTTACAGCATAAACTCTTATTCATAACTAAAGGTACAACTGAGAATTTTCTTTGAATTGCAAGAATAAATACCCACAAATCATGTGAGGCCAAATACATAAACTACTATCCAAAGCTTTGCCCCTTCAACATATTCTCCTTAATTAACTCACGTATTTGCCTATAAGGACTTCGAACTTTAGAGAGAGAATATCCTAAGCACATTCAAGACTTGTAAAAAAAACATTCAAGACTTTACCCCTTATTAACTCACGTATTTGCCTATAAGGACTTGAACTTTAGAGAGAATATCCTAAGCACATTCAAGACTTTTCTCTAGCTTACAAGAGCACCTGAATTTGTGGACTTCCAAACCACAAACCATATAAGGAGAATATGTTGAAGGATGAAAACAATCTAAGGCAGACGAGATTGAATGCCAACAATTGATAATTCCCTTTGAATTCTAAGTATAAATACCCATGAGTCATATGAGGGCTAATTATGTATTCTACTAGCCAAACCACTACATCTTAATTTGCTTATGTACCTGCATACCATGACTTGAGCTTAAAGAGAGAATCTTTCAATCACACTCAAGACTTTCCCCTCACTTCTAATGGTGCAAATAAATAACAATTTTAGAAATCTAACCCATTTAACCTAAGTCAATTCCGCGCATTAAACCCATGAAGGATAAAAAAAAACTACATGAGAAATTAGAACTTAAAGCACATACACGAAAGTGTTCATAGAAACTTGCTTTTAAAGTAGTAGGCTCATATTTTGCGCCAACTAACCAACTAGTCATTCACAAACAAACTAACAAAGTTATTTCTATCTTACACAAGAGGGAAAAGAGGAGCATGACATATTGTATGACAACCGTGGATTGAAGCCTTGGGGTGCCCATGTTTGAAGGAGAAAGGAGAAGCCTAAGTAGGAGATATCTATAGGGAGGATCTACTCAAGGAAGGGGAAGAGATCGTATGTGACAAAGCCATTGACGAGGCCATGGACGCCCAAGGATCCATGGAAGACACCTCCAAAGACTCCCCAGGGGTCGAGGAAGATTCCCCTCAATTTTCGGCTCAATCGGAGTCCAGCATGGAGTTCACACCTAGGGGCGTGAAGGAGATCACGCATATGTTTAGCTCAGCAGGGGAGATCACGCCCATGACTCGACGCACGGTACCACCCGTGAAGCTCACGGTGAAAACCGAATGCCCAGGCGTAGAAGAAAGCACGCCCATGAACGAGATCACGACCGCGACCGTGAAGTCCTCAGCTCCGCGCGGCACTCCCGTTCACGCCTGTGACAGGACGCACGACCTACCCGTGGACCATTCTGTTCGAAATGCGCCCGACGTCACGCCCGTGAAGGAGATCACGGCCTTGCTCATGACGTCCTCTGCCCTGATCGCCGATAAGTTCCCAGCTATGCTCGAGAACATGGCCCCAGCCATGACAGCTTCGGCCTAGGTCGCTGCCCCCCACTCACGCCCATGAAGCGATGCACGGCCAGGCTATGAACGCCTCGAAAATTTTGAAAGGTCCCATTCGATGCACAGTCTGACGCTCTCAATGCTCCTCACCCCCCCCCCCCCCCTAAACCGCTTTGTGGTAATAGTGAGCCCCTTATCCACCTCAACTAAGCCGATTCATCTCATGAACCTCACAAGCTTCCCAACAAGGCTCCCTCAAGAATTGATAATGGACAGCTACAACAGTCGGGTGCTCAACACTGCCCAAGAGTCAGCTAACACCGTGCAAAACCAGCTCACAGTCAGTAGGTTCTGTTGCTTCGTAGTGGCTTGCTCGGAGATAGTATGACAACTCACTTCGGCCCATCAACGGCCCACAAAGATCTAGCTCATGCGCCAGCTTCATGCTTATCCCTTGCTACTTTAGTTGGTAGCTGTTGCTTTATGGTAGTTAGGATTTGATTCTATGCTTTTTTGTGTGTGTAGAGGGTGGTTGGCTTCTCCAACAACCTTCCCCTCATGTAACTCATGTGACCCCTTCCCTCTTGATCTATAAAAGAGAAAGATGGGGCTAGTATGTTTTCAGTTTTGCTACAGTAGTCGCCTCCCTACGCGAAGGCCTAAGTCCAGTGTAAACACCTAGGAGCTGTAAGAGTACATTGTAGTCATGCCTAGCAAGGTTCTGCTACTCTTGTAAGCCTCCTTCATTTTCTGCTTTCAATACATTCAATTAAAAGCGATGGGGTGACACTAACTCGCCCCATGCTCCTCTTCATCCTTGTGTATTAGCTTGAGTTTTATGCGCTTCACCCTTCGTCCCCGACGGAGTCACTATTTGCCCCTCTTTGGGTTCCTTCGCCGCATCGTGGAAGGGAACTCTGATTGCACACACTTGCTAGAAAAATTGGCTCTGCAAGAGAGGTGAATGACTTTCGATTACATAGTTTTGTGCCGTTCTCCTTGACTCTTCGATATTGCTCAAATTTGTATTCTTGTCATGACATTTTCATCAATTTCACCAGGTTTCCCTTAACACGTTTTTACCTTCTATCGTCTCCCGACCCTCTCTTAGTTTTTAGCATCATTGTTATCACCACCTTAGAGTACTGAGTTAAGAATCACCCTCCTATAATTCCGCTACGTCAGTATGGTTGTTGAAGAAAGGAAATAACAAAAATTGTAAGAACCATGATCCACGTCTAACAAGTCATCCAATTTGGCCCGCCTAAATAATTTTTTACCAATAAATAACTTTTAGAGTTATCAAAAATTAACCCTCCAACGAATAATTTTTAGAATTATCAAAAATTAACCTTTCAACACGGGGCCTAGATGGAGGATGAATTAAAGGTATATTTAAATAGCATAAATTTCATGTCTTATTACATCATACAGTCATCATAAAAGATACAAGAGCATCAATATCATAAAAGAAACAAGAGCATCGTCCAAATACAACTGCAACTGAAAGTTGGACCATCATTGGAACTGAGTTTAGAAGCATCACTGGCTCACTGCATGCAGGATCAGTTCCTCGGCCATTCCTAAACACTACATCTATTGTCAACATGCTTTCGTCGTGTGATATTGTTGCAATATAAGTTAAACAGACAGAAGAAAGCAAGAAAAAGAAAAGAATGAATCTTTCACAAGCTACGAAAGTAAAGAAAAAACTGGAAAAAAAATAATTAGATCTAGTCTGATAATATATAGAATAAATCTTGGTTTATCAGAAAGCGGGGCGTCGAGACCTCTCATCAGCTGTGTTAACTCTTATAGCCCGGCCGTCCAAGCTCTGTCAAACACCAATAAGTGACAATTACTAGATGAGCAAACTATGCACACAATCAGAAAAGCACATTGAACATTAAACAACAATTAAGAAATTTTCCTGCCATCGCAATCCGGGCAAGTCATATTGATTTGACCGAAAATTGGTAGCACAATTAATCATCAAATTCAAAAAGATATGTTCACTTAGTATTCTATGCAGCACTAACCAATACATGGGTAGATGTATACTTCCGTGCATACTTAGTAAAATACGGATAATGATAATGATAAATAAATAATATAATGGTAATAGAAATTAATAACTAAATAAGTAAGCATTAACATAATTAAATAATAAAATGATAACTAGGTTAAAGAATATTAAGTATATACGTGTATACATATGTTTATAGAGGTATATGTAAGCATACTAGTATACCAAGTTAAATTATAGTGTAATAATAATTAAAATAAGATATCACTTGATATGATAGTTATACAGTTTGCTGATGTGATATTATAAGTGATACTCGAATTAAGGCCGGTCAAAGAGCTCCGAGCATAAAGAGTTTTAGATGCACTAGAAGCTACTATAATATAAGTAGGAATTGTATCTTGATTTTTGCAATCATAGTATAGATAGTGTATTAGATGTTATATTGAGTAATCGATGAATATCATAATATTTTATAACTCTGTTGTTTGATCTTGTTTCAGTATCTCTTATGCCCTGTGTTAATTTTTATTCATATATATAGATGATTCCGTGATGTTGTTCATATGGTAGTTACATTATTATTGAGTTATTAACTTGGGTACAATATTGTTGATTTCACTCTAGAGTTATTATGGATTATTTAGCTATGGATCTATGTATTGTATAGTTATGATAGATGGTGCTGACTAACATTAGCCAAGGCTGTGTAGGAATGTCAACGGGTCGGGTACCCGCCCTTTTTGGCCAAACCCGAACCCGACTCGACCCGACCCGCCCCAAACCCGAACCCGATTAAACCCGAGTCGGGTATTTAAACGGGTACCCGCGGGTACCCGTTTAAATTAAAATATTTACTTTTAAATTATTTTTATAAAATATAACTATAAAATAATAATAATAATAATAATAATAATAAATATATTTATAAAAAATTATTTTATTATATAAATATAAATATATTTTTTTTTATTATATATAATCGGATATCGGGTACCCGCCAGTACCCATGGGAGTAAACCCGAACTCGACCCGATTAGCTAATCGGGTACCCGAACCCGCCATAAACAGGTCGGGTCGGGTCGGATACCCGCGAAGTTATAGTCCGAATTATAACTATAGAGGCTAAATTACGACTATAGAGCTAGCTAGTAGGTTTCCAAATGACAGTCTTTCATAATTATCTAGAGTTACTTGGGTGTTGGATGCAATATCTCCCGGTTGCTAGTTGAGAGCAGTTGTTCTATTATGTAAGCAACAATGGAACACTCTTATCATAGTATAGGATCGTAATAGAGTAGTTGTATGATTATTACTCTTGATTGCATGACTTTTGTGTGGTTATCATATTTTGATGTTAGTTATCATCATGTAGAGTAATTTTGTATATATGATAAATTATTTTAGCTTAATTATTTCATACATTGTCTATATCTTATGATTTTTATTTAGCCATTTGAGCTAGTTTTGCCTATAGGTAAAGAAATTGCTCCTGATGCTAGCAATAGTTAGATATAGAGACCACTTGGACCCTGTGGATATTGTCGACACTTGAATAGATAGTGATATGTAGTGCTGACTCATATTGTATTTGATACTTGTTGGTACGGTTACTTGTGTTTTGATATTTTGATTGAATGGGTTGTTCCAATCCTTGTGGTAGTAATTTTGATCAATCAGATTCCTTCTGATCTTCTTCCTTTTGATCTTGTTTCTAATTATCAGGTTTTGGTTTTCTATATAAATAATAGCTATGTACAGTTGATACACTAACATTATCATTGTACAACGTTTTACAGCCAAGGTTCTTAAAACCAATATGACCAGTTATGCAGATTACCAGCTGGACCGATACATAGAGTTGGATATGCAGATTGCCAGCTGGACCGATACATAGAGTTGGAACCAGACAAGATTCTGGTGGAGCCAGATGGAGCAGCAAAAAGGAAGAAAAGAAGAGGAAGAGAGGAGGAAGAACAAAAAGAAGAGGAAGAGCTGTTGTGAGCCGCTCGCGTCCGCCGCCGCTCCTCTTCTTTTCCTTCCTTTCCCTCGTCCTCTCCTTCCTATCCTCTTCTTCTTCTCCATCTTCTCTTCTCATTTCTTCTCCTCCCATTTGCTCCACTCGCTGCTCTCGTTCTAGTGGTTCAACGGACCGGTACAAACTGGGGAAATCGGCTAGTTCAAATTGGTTTAGAGAACCTTGTTTACAAGGGTTATACAGGTTGTCTTATTATAAATGAATTTATTATACAGTACAAAACTTGGATATATTGTCAATCTGTCCTGTGGGTTATATTGTCATACTACACTGGATAAATAGCTAACCCATCAGTCTATCCTGTGGGTTATATAAATAGCTAACCCCGGATAAATAGCTAACCCTGGATGGGTTGGTGCCAGATAAGTTCTCTTGATATTACAATTATGGTAAGAAATTTTTTTCATTTTTAAGACCCAACATTTAGCTTTAGAAGCTTGAATTATAAATGATAAGATATTGACATCAGTAATTACAACTAACCAAAGTATCTGAACTAACCTGTCCGTCAAGTGCAGCAATTGCATCATCCACTTCAGCCTGTGTCGCCATTTTCACAAAGCCAAAACCACGGGAGCGTCCTGTTTCTCTATCATATACCACCCTTGCTTCCAACACTTTACCATGTTCACTAAATACTTGTTCCAGACGACTATCATCCACTCCCCATGGCAGGTTTCCAGCATATATTCTCAAAGAAGGCACAAAATCATGTTCTCGTGGTGTTCTTTCCGCACGACTTCCTCTTGGGGCTGCTTTATTTACAGTCAAAGTCCTGCCACCAACTTCCTGTTTCCAAAGAAGAAAGCTGTTAGAATTTAGGGAAAAAAAAACTAAAAATAACAGGAAAAAGAACAATTCTGCTGTTGCAGGAACAAGAGTGATTCATTTAGTTGAAGAAAGGAAGGCAAATATGATAGCCCGTACTGGAAACAAATTCAATCATCGAAGGAAACAGGGAAGGCAGGAACGCAATTTGTAAGAAAAAATGCATACCAAAACTTTACAAGATCTAAAAAATAAACGTGTTTTGACACGTACAAGGAAATGATAAAATTATATTTCCACATATTAATCATGAAAAGGCATCCAATAGTAAGTTTGGGAAGCAATAGAAGCGTAAATCAAATATAATTACCAAAAACTATGTGCTGAAAAAGCATGTTACCAGCAACTGCGAAACTTGGTAATTGAAGAATCGTTGACCCCAAAACTTCATATTTTAAGTTTCAAAACAATTCAAGCAACTGCGAAAGAGAGATGCAGCTCAATTTATAACACCCAATTATTACTTTGTCCCGCGTATCAGAAGTTTAACAGTCAGTAATATTGGGCTTATTAGCCCACAATTCTATGAAAAGGTATTGTTTTGCTATCCATCTGAAGCGCATCAGGGTCATGTGAACTGAATTCTTCCTGCCTCAATTGCTAGTTTTGTAAATGACTGGTAGAACTCCGAGAGAATGCTTGTAATTAACAAATTTCTAACAAAAAGCACATAAAGAAGTTCACTTAAGTTTCACGATTCACTCTTATGGGCCACTACTGTTTGAAGAATCAAAGAATTTAAATCAGGAACATAAGAAATTAGCAAATTTATATCCTGGAGCTACGTCAAGGTGGCAGTTCCTAACACCTAGCCAACCTGGCCCAATATGATGGCAGAAGCCATACAAATAAAGAAATGTGCCATAGCTTGCTTGCTAGCAGCCATCGCTGAAGATACAGTGGCCGTCCTAGCCACATCTGAGGTAAAAAAAAAATCTACTAACTTTAGTGCTATGATAGTGTAATTATATCCTCAAACTAATTACTAGTCCTTGAGATTTGGTCTAGGAAAATTTTCCTTTCCAACTGATATGCTTTCTTCATAACTAAAGAAAAAGTAACATAAATCTCAAGGTATTGGTCTTTGTTAGAAATGCTGAGTTAGGTGCAAGAGCCAACCCGTTAACCCGTTAGGTTATGTGCCCCTCTTATAAGACTACTGTAGCTGTATACAGCTACAGTTTAAGGAGAATAAATTACTTGATTCAACATGGTATCAGAGCGACGAATCATCGCCTCCACCGATTAACCGTTCATATTGGCTTCTTCGCCTCCTGCTTCCACTCAGTGAAGGCAGAAGACGCTTCTCTGCCTCCTACGCTTGCTCTTCTCCTTCGTCGGCATCTTTGCCCTCGGCTTCCGCTCAAGCTTGCGACTCGATCCCGCTCCGTCCTCGGTGAAGGCGGAAGACGCTCCTTTTAGCAACGACATAATGCTTATCTCCTCCTGCTTCCACGGCCTGTCGAAGCACTTATAAGCGCACTTGTTGAGGGTGAAGTTGATGTGATCTTGGACAGATTCATCGAGCTTCCTTCTAAATCTTTCAGCCAGGCTTCTCATCGCCTCCCGCCGGTTACTAGGCGCTTCTCCATCTCCAGCAAGTGCTCCATCTGTCCAAAGACGAGAGCAGCCGGTTTGTGACAAGGATGATTTCTTGTGGCACGGCTGCTTAGTATAAACTTTTCTTAAAAGACATCAACCTTGCTAGTTGATTCTTGGATCTATTATGGATTCATAACTCTGCAATCCTGAGACTAAACCCACCACCAATCTTGGCATGACTATGAAATTAGATGGGACAAACTATTTACTGTGGGCTTGGGCTATGCTGTTTTTTCTTGGATCACATGGCAAACGACAACATGTAGAAATGAGTCCTCCAGCAACAACTGATCTACAGTATGCTTCTTGGAGTATGTTGGATATGGCCGTGGTTATCTCTCTTCTTCATAGTATGGAGCCTCAAATTGCATCGACAATTATGTTTCACAATACTGCGAAAGAAGTGTGGGATGCTCTTGCCAGCACATATGCCCCTCAATACAATATTAATTGCATTTATTAATTATATGAAGAGATCTTTCTTATGCGACAAGATGGACGACTCTTACAAGAATATTATACTCAGTTGAAGGCGAAATGGGATGAGTTACATCAATATCATCCTCTTATTGTTGATATTGCGGTCATTCTCCAATAACAAGAAGATTTTATTGTGGCCAAGTTTCTTTCAGATCTTGATGAGAGCCTTTCTGCAGCTCAGAATCAACTTTTTGTGGAGGCAACTGTGCCTACATTTCATAATACTTTCTATAGACTTCTTCGAGTTCCAGCCACTTCATCCTCCTTTGAACCCCGAAGTGCCCTTCTAGCACCACAGTTAGGTGGTAGATCAGGGGCATGGGCCTTGCCCCAATTCGTGGACAAGGGCGTGGTCGTCGTTCGTTTGCTTGCACTCACTATAGCCGCACTAATCACCCATCTTATTGGTATTGGGCAAGGTTTGGAAGGCCTCCCCATGCTCATCTAGCTGTTGATCCCTCGTGTGCCATGGACATGCAAACTAACGTGTCATCCTCCATGTTGTCCACCAGTCTTGCTGTCACACCTCTGGTATAGCTTCTTTTGTTGCTCATGATAACTCTTGGATTCTTGACTCAAGAGCTACATCCCACATGTCAGGTAATAAAGACTTATTTTCATCTATCACTTTTGGTAGCCACCATCCACTTGTTCGCATATTCAATGGTTCCTTTGTTTCTGTTTCTGGCATTGGTACTGTTCATATTAGTACCACACTTATACTTTATGATATTCTCTATATTCCTCAGTTTCCCAATAATCTTCTTTCTATATGTGCTCTCACACAAAGCTTAAACTATGTTGTGACATTTTTTTTCCTTCTCATTGTACTTTCCAAGACCTACAGACAAGGAAGATGATTGATGGGGGCGTAAGGACTGGGGTGTGTACGTGCTATCTACAACATCTCCATTGTTTTGTCTTTCCGTTGTGGTTTCTCCCTTCCAGTGGCATTGCCGGCTTGGTCATCCCTCTCCGGTTAAAGTTTAGCAATTTTTATCTTTATCTTCATGTCCTGAGTTTCAATGTGATGCATGTCAACTAGGCAAACATCGTCGTGTGTCTTATTCTTCTAACTGTAGTGTCTCTGGTAGTGACCCCTTTAGTCTTGTTCACTAGGATGTATGGGGCCCGAGTCCTATTCCTACCCATGAGAGTCATCGTTATTTTGTCACTTTTATCGATGACTACTCACGCATGTGTTGATTGTTTTTTTTAAAGAATCATTCTGAACTTTTCACTGTATTTCATATTTTCTATGAATTCGCACTCAGTTTGGTTACTCCTTAAAAGTTTTTCGTTCTGATAATGCCTTAGAATACACTAATACATATTTTCAATCTTTCTATCGTGACAGGAGTATTCTTCATCAAACTACTTGACTTGTCCATACACTTCTCAACAGAATGACATTGCTGAATGCAAAAATCGTCATCTCCTTAGTGTGACTAGGTTTCTTCTCTTTCACATGAATGTCCCTCGTCAATTCCGGGGTGATGCCATTATGACCGTAGCCTTTCTTATTAATTGCGTCCTCATGCAGCTTCATCAGGGCAAGTCTCCCTTTTCTATTCTCAAACCTAAATCTTCCGCGTTTCCGGTTGTTCCTCGGAGCTTTGGATGCTCATATTCATACTATCCATCGTGATAAGTTACAATCCCGTGCGACTCATTGTATCTTTTTGAGCTATAGTCATACTCAGAAGGGAGAAGGGATATCGGTGCTATGATCCTATCACTTGTCGGTTGTTTGTTAGTGCTAATGTTTCTTTTTATGAAACATTCTCCTACTTCACTGGTCCTTCTCACCCGATTCCCTCTCCAGCCATCCCTCTTCCTACTCCAGGTCCCTTCCCTCTCCCTCTCAATGTTCCCGTCCAGTCGCCTACTTCGCCTTTGCAAGTATACAACAGACGTATGCGGCCTCCTGTTGCTTCCCCTCTTGCCGATCCATCGACCTTGCCTGCCAGTCCTCCCTCAAATGTCTTGCATTTTCCCATTGCCTTGCGTAAAGGTAAACATCATACTAGCTCCTACCCTCTTTGTAATTATGTTTCATATCATCATCTATCTTCTTTGTATCCTACCTTTTTGGTTGGTCTTTCCTCTATTGTAATTCCCATATCTTACAAGCAAAGCTCTTTCCTGAATGGTGTGCTGCCATGGACGATGAAATGGATGCGTTTCGCACTAGCCAGACATGGTCCTTAGTTTCGCTCCCTTCTGGGGTCTGCCCAGTGACTTGTAAATGGGTTTATACTATTAAACATGCTCTGGATGGCTCGACTGATCGTTACAAAGCATGCGTTGTCGCTAAAGGCTTTACCCAAACTTTCGGCATCGATAACTTTGAGACTTTTTCCCAGTCGCTCGTCTCAATTCAGTCCGGGTTCTCCTTTCCTTGGCTCTTAACCTTGGTTGGCAACTCCATCAAATGGATGTTCACAATACTTTTCTCTATGGAAACCTTACTGAAGATGTCTATATGGAGCAACCTCCTAAAGTCCTAATTATGTTGCTTAGGGGGAGTTCGTATGTAAGCTACACAAGGCTATCTATCGGCTGAAACAAAATCCACGTGCCTGGTTCCAAAAATTCTCGCAAATCATTTCAGTTATTAGTTTTCGAGGATGCAAAGTGGATCATTCTATCTTTATTCGACACTCTGATGCAGGCTTGGTAATACTTGTCGTATATGTGGATGATATACTCTTAACTGGCGGTGATCCTAAAGCTATTACAAAGACAAAAGCTTATCTACATTCCCAATTAGCTCTTAAAAATCTAGGCAAACCTAAATATTTCCTGGGCATTGAATTTGCATATAAAGGATCATATATATATATATATCTCTCGCAAAAGAAATATGCTATTGATTTGCTTGAAGAAACTGGAATGAGTGAATGCAAGCCTGCTGAGACACCCTCAATACAAAATCAAAGATATTCCAATGAAATCGACTCTAACTTGGTAGATGCCACTAGTTATCGTCGTCTCGTTGGGAAACTGATTTATTTGACTTGCACGAGACCTGATATTTATCATAGTATTGGGGTAGTTAGTCAGTTCATAGAAAGGCCAAGGAAGGTGCATGGGGAAGCTGTAATGAGAATACTCCAATACATTAAAAGAGCAAAAAGGTCTCTTGTAAAAGAAATATGGACATACTAGAATTGAGGCTTATGCAGATGCTGATTATGCAGACAATATGGATGATAGACGATCAAAAACCGATACTGTACCTATGTTGGGAACAATTTGGTTACTTGGAAAAGCAATAAACAGAATGTAATTTCAAGATCCAGTTGTGAAGCAGAATATAGGGCAATGACACATACAGCCTGTGAACTGATGTGACTCAGGAATTTACTACTTGATCTTGGAATTAAATGTGAGGACTCAATACCTATATTTTGTGACAACCAAGCTACGATCTTTATTGCAAACAATTTAGTCTTCCATGAAAGAGCAAAGTCTTTGGGACCGTCAAAATTTTCCTTTTTATGTAAGGAGCTGGGCATGACTGATATTCATGCTTCTGCTTGAGGGGGAGTGTTAGGAATGGTGGGTTAGGTGTAAGACCCAACCCATTAACTCGTTAGAGTTATGTGCCTCTCTTATAAGACTATTATAGCTGTAAGCAAAAGTTTAAGGAGAATAAACTACTCGATTCAACAGTCTTCAAGTGGGGAAATTTGTTCCTAGTTATTATTTTGCCATAATTGAAAAGCTAAATTTTATCTCATTGATATTCATATACATTTTTAGATTACAAATGCATCTACTATTACTTGATGATATTTGGACTACGACATAGCATTGTGTTTTGATGCCACCTTCAACAACTAATCTAACAAATTTTAGGCACTCCACTTGCTTAGTTAATCAGAGTTGAGATAAATACTTACTGGGGAAATAATAAGACTCACCTCTAAAATCAGAAGTTGGCTGCTGAGCTTGTCACAATGGGTTGCCTATTCTCAAGGAAAACAGAATTCTACAGTACATCAGCTGCAGTTGTTTGAGTTATGAAAACGTGGGTCAAATTGATGTGCTCTTCAAACACTTTTCGTCACCATGTGTTAGTTTTTTTACACCCATTAGCATTAAGATCCTATGCATTGCCAAGTCATTCTTTTTTTTTCCAAACATGCTACACAAGGTCTGCATAATGATGTACAAAGATGCAAAGCAATTTCAACAAGAATACCATCAAAAAAGTCAGTCCAATTGCTTATCCAAACCACATTGCATATTTGTATGTTGTAAAACAAAATTGAAAAGTAACTGTAATGCAGCAACTGATTCAACAAACTTCAATAGACCATATTAAAGAGTATGAGTGAGAAAGTAGGAATGACAGTTGAGTTAACTTTTAGTGGGTACCCAACTTACATGAACTAGCCAAAGGTAACCTAAACCTAATATCCTATACTTACCCTAATCCCTCAAATCTCTACAGCGGAGTCGTGGAGGTGGCGTGATGGCGAGGTGAGGCGAGGCGAGGTGAGGTGGCAAGGAGTAAAAGCAGAGGCTACAAGGAGGGAAGGCGGCGAGGCAGCAAGGCAAAAAGGTAGTATGGGAGGTAGCAAGGTGCGAAGGCGGCAAGACGAGGCCACGAGGGCCAGTGGTGTCCGACCTTGGAGGTGAATGCGCGAGGTGGGGCCAACAGCATCTAACCTTGAATGCGAGGCAACAAGGGCTAGCGGAGGTACTGAGCACTAGATAGAGGGCGGCGAGGGCCAGGGCTGCCGGTAGCATCAGATGAAGTGGGTGCTTGGATGGTTAGGGGAGAGGTGGGTTATAGAGGGTAATTATTGGGTAGAAAAAAGTTTAATAAGGTCGGGTTCGACTAGGGAGTTGAATATAACTTCTGGTTAGATAACATAAAAATGCAAGCTTATTGAAACAAAATAATTGGAAATGAAAGCATATAAAAAATTATCAGACAAACTCACCAAAAAAGATAGTGAAAATGTCACAATATACCACACTCCTGTTATTAATTTTCTTCCTCATAGAAGAAAAATCAATTAATCGTATACTGCTCAAAATAAGCTTAGAAACTCAATCAGTAAGCGTTTCCCGTCAGTATGAAAGGCAACATTACGTCCCCCTTAATCCGTAAGGCAGATAGCAGAACTTTTTAACACTCAGGGAAAACTAAGACCATACGACAATAGTGTTAACCTTTTTCATATGACAAATTTATCAAGTGAAAATATGGTACTATATGACGCAATTTCACAACAAATGAGTTGCAAAGTACTACCTATATAGACAATTTTACAAAGTTCAAGGATCTATTAGATTTAACAAAGGCGAAGAAAACTAGAAGCATATAATTTCATGAAATAAGACCTATCGTGATTTACGAAGCATACTTCAATATTTTGCTCGATAGTTCCAAAAGAATATCTTTTGAGAATTCATGCACAATAAATTTCACTAAACCGAAGGGCAAGGAAGACTGAGCTCTGACTAAATAATCACAAAAACAACTTACATATCCATTGAACATCTCCACAGCTTTCTTTGCTTCTTCCATAGTGCTCATCGTCACGAATCCAAACCTACGACTTCGATCAATCTCCCGATTGTAAATCACCTAAATATCCACAAGCTTGGCATCAGGATGGCACAGATCTTAGTGTCATTAGCGCAACCCAACAACACTGAAGCAAAGGAATGTAAAACCCCACACCGGTTACAAGAACCCGGCCTTTATTTACCTCAGCGACCTCGACGATTCCAGCCTTGTCAAAGAGCTCAGCCAACTTCTCACTGTCCATATCGTACGGAAGGTTTCCAACGAAAAGCTTTGCTCCCTCAGGCGGCTCTGCATAAGACTCCTCCTCCACTTCACCCTCTACAAAGTCGTCATTCCCCTCAGCGATAATGCCATCCTCCTCCTCCTCCTCCTCATATTCCTCAAGCCCAGCTCCGACTCCCTCTTGGACATCATACTCCTCTTGGCGAGCCCAATCGGAGGTCTTCGCGACGAAGGTGAGCAAAGGAAGCTTCTCTCTAAAAGAGAGCGACAAGGTGGAGCGGGAGCGGTGGAGGAAGAGGATGGGCATGGACGGGCGGGGAAATCGAAGAGAAAGGGAGGGTTTGGAAGGGAATAGGGAGGTTGGGAAGGCAGCGAGGAGACCCTCCGGAGCCATGGCTGCGGGCTTGAAGGCCACGCCTGCCGCCATAGCTTGGGAAGAGAAGACAAGAGAGAGAGAGAGAGAGAGAGAGAGAGAGAGAGAGAGGGGGTTGGGGTTTTGGATACCAAATTTGGACGTGATTGAAAAATGGAATACCCGAGTATTTCTTGCACATATACCCTTTATCATTTTATTATCATAAATATAACTTTTAAAATCCCATAAAACATTTAATAAAAAATGAATTTACTAAAAAAATTTATTATTTGATTTTTAATAAAGGTAATATTCGTTTGATAAATTGTAATTTTTGTTGGTTTTAAGTTCAATATTTTTTTTCAGTTTGATAATTACACATACATTCTTTTAGTAATATAAAAAATAGATTTGGTAATACCAATAATTTTATCCATAGGTAAATTCAATAAATTACTTAGTTGGATAAATTACTCATCCCTAAAAATTATCTAAAATTATTATTATGAAAAATTTGATTAATAAGAAATTACACCAAACTAGAAATTTAATTCATAAGAGAAAGAAAACTGTTCAATGTTGTGAAATATATTAAAAAATCTTTGAACATAATAATTATTAAAGGAGATGCATGTTTAGTTTCTTGAATGGGTACATTATAATTTCAATGGTATACACTAGTGAGGAGCTAAGAGGAGGAAAATAAAGAGGAACACCTACTATTAACTGATCAACTCATGTAGTTGGAGGACAAATTCAATTTTAGAGGAGAGAATGGTTGAATACTTGGTACATTATGGGAGCGTTCTACTCTTAGTGATGGACATCTAAATTTATGTTATTCACGACTTTGAAACACGTTCACATAGCAAACACAAGTGAAAAATTACTAAGCTAACTCTAAATTTACTTTTTTTTACAAAAAAAAAAAAGAAAGAGAAAAAAGAGAGATCTAGGGTGTGCCACATGCCATGGCTTAATAGAATTGTTGGAACATAATTATTTTACTATTAAAAATGATCCTCTTGCCATATATACCATACTCGTAGAATACCCAAAATAAAAATGGTAACATATAAAATAAAGGCTTTTAAAGTAAGTCCAAGATCTCTACTATACTATCCACTTGTGTGCCATGGTCATTAGGAGCTATACAATCATATCTTGACCTCCATCAGCCCTCCTAAGGTTGGACAAATTTCTCATCTAGTGATTACAAACTACGATACTACTTTACACGAGGATTTAGTAGATTTAGAAGTTAGAGGTAGGATAGGACGAAAGACCAAGAGGTTTACTCAATTGATAACTAAGAGTTACTTGAAATAGGCCTAGAACAATGGACCTACTGACAGTGATATTAAAATTAAATTATTCAATAAGAAGTACTTTGTCCTGGTCAATGACATAATCTTTGGTAAGGCATCTTCATAAATTGCCCGAAATCATTTTCAACCTCAATCTACACACTAGACTATGAATGGTAGGAATATGAGAACTTGAGCTTCATCTTCATAGTGTTCCTCCTCAAAGTACTTTGTAACTATCTTACAAAAGTATAGTTTATTTTCCACACAAAAAGGACCGAGTGGCTTGTTTCATCTCAAGAGGCCTACGGTGCTTTCTGAATCTCTTATCCAGCACTCTTAATAGTAGTATAGGATCTTATATTCTGTGATATAATCATTTAAAAGGCCTTATACAGAACCATTTGAAAAGCCATATTGAAACTGAAACTGAACGCCTGAGGACCATATCGAAACTAGAAAAATGCAAGGACCATACTGAGACTTAATGTTTTGGGTTCAAATAGAAAAAATATATATATGGCAATGAAACTATCTTAATTCTAGTGTCAATAAATGAGCAAAACAAGAATGATAGGGGCATACCTGCGTTTTACATAAACAAAATATTGATATACAATCAAGTGATGGAATCGGAAGTATATCAAAATTAGCTACCGAAGGAAACAAATCATTCAGTTTTCATCAATCGATTGCTTTCTAGCCACTTCAACCAATGGCACTCCCAGATCCTCCAGTCATATCATGCCGGTGCAGAAGGTTTCATCTTTGCTGCGTGCTGCACTAGCTGTAGCTGGGGCTTCATCCTCAGCTCCATCCCTTGGCAATAATTGGTATATGCCCACTCCTATCGGTAAGTAGATTACAGTTGCAGATTCATCTACCACTCTTCTTGATAACACCAACATCATCATCCACGTCCTTGAATTCTCCAGTTATCCTGCAAATTTGAAGTTTTACGGTCGACGTTCCAATTGTGTGTTGGAAATTTCAAAGAAACTAATAGATCTGAACACTAACAGAGTAAAAGAGGAATCCACCACACTGTTCGGCAATGGGAAAACACACTAGAATATCATCTTTCGTGCAACAGAGAAATTTTCTGCACTTATTACTTCTTTATAATTACAAATAGTGTACGACGATTAAGCATGGCATCCAGTTCAATGCGTACGTATCTGCTAACACCCATGGCCTAGGAATAATCAGCAAAGATCAAGCTGGAAGCAGCACTATTAATATACCACATCATTTCATGCGGAAGCAATATGTTGACTCTTTTTTTGTACGCAGGGACCTTTTTTGTAATTTTCAAAAAAAAAAAGATTGTGTTTGTTTTTCAAATGTCAACGGGGTAAAGAAAAAACCAACACAAACTTCCTCGAAGCGTGTTCAGCCTTGTGAGGCTTGGCATCATCGGTGTTGGTTCCAACCGACACACCTTGTTTCTGCACCTACAAAGGTGTTGGTTGGAAGGGCTGCTTAAGCAACCAGCGAGGCCAGAGATCTCAGGAGCTTCTTCTAAAACAGTATCATACATTGCCACCATCACCCATCCACTCCGCCACTCGTCTCTTTTATTGTGTTTCTTCATTTGCTCTGTCTTTCCAAATATGCTACTCTCGATCGGCCAATCAAATTCCTAGATCTTCCAATTCGGGAAGCTTCTTCTACGTCCCCACTGACGACTCCTGTGATCTAGATAATAGAATGAGTTGAAAACCTGACCGAAAGCTCTCAATTCGACTGAGATCACTCAGATTCAAGGATTGCGGTGTTGAACGAACTGATCATTAGAATTGAGAAAACCTGTCAGATGCCTGTTCTCCACCGTCAATCTAATCTACCTTCAACCACCAAGTCTGCCCCCAAACTCTACTCAACATGTATGACCGCCTGTTGCGTCCTCTCAATCATTCAAGTACTAGACATACAATCGATGAAGCTCTCATGCTCGGTTGTTGATGGCACTTGCAGGGAAGAAGACCATCAAAATCAAGCTGGCAGGTCACATGACAACTCAAATCTAACAAGCAACCCGATCCGATCACGATTTGGATTCAGATCAACCCAATGGATCAGATTGAACTGATCTAGACCCAACCAAACTGCACGCATCTAAGTTGGGCTGAGCCCAAACACCAAAAGACAAAGCACAGTTCAGAAGCTGGTCCAATCCTGAGCAACTATGGGTCCAAATTCATTTCTAAGATCTAACCCCCATCTAAGCATATTTTAGTGGCCCAACCCTCTACCCCAAGTAAATAAGATCTTACCATTCTAGGTCTGGACTCTGATTTGTGATCGGGTATCATTTTGAAAGTAAACCAAGTACATTTTAATTGGATGGTCCAGACTATATGTCGTATTCAATAGAATTATGAATGGTTGAACATATTGTAAATATGAGCATTTTAGATGGTTTCTCTTCTATCTAATTAGGCTATATAATAATTACGAAAACAGATCTATCCAGCCCCATTAGATAAATTTGGGATTGATACTGCTGCCCATTATCTAGGATGGTTTTTCCAAAAATACCTTCTTTACACATTACCAAGATACCATGTGAATTTTCTTACCCAACCCAATTCATATTTTTGCGTTCAGTTAATTGTTCTATTCATTATTATATTAGTTCGTATATTTATTATGGGCTATTGAGCCGTGGATCCATGTATTACATAGTAGTGATATTTGGCACATCGAGCAGTTGTATGCTATGTCGTGTCACATTGTGATCTTTTCTGGCTGATATTAGCCAAGGCTGTGCCTTTTAGGCCGGACCAGGGAGTATACCAGATGTCATTTCACGGCTATGAGGCCGGCTGGTAGGTTACCTAGATGAAGTCCTTCGGTTACAGAATGTAACTATTTCTTAGGGATGTCATAAAACTCCAAACAATCTGATTTTGTTGAAGAAAACTCAAGTTGACTGGATCCTGGGTTATATTCAAGTAAAACCTGACTGACATAAATCGGGTCGGGATCAGGTATAGGATTTTAAGTACCCACTCTAAACCCAAATCGAACTGTCTACCTTAAGAAAATTACAAAACTATTCCTAAATTAACCCTAAACCCTCCCTGCTCCCCTCTTCTTCCCTCCTCCCCTCACCTCGCTCACTTTGCTCCCCGCTCCCTGCACCAGTGCTACAGGTCAGGTTTCCTCATTAGACCCGATCCCTATTGGGGTTGAATGGAGGGTAGAGTTTTTTGAAACTGACAGGTCCGATTCGGGGTCATGTTTGGGGTCGGGTATAGGGTTTAGGAGTTAGAGTCGGATCAAGTTTAACACTATCAGCTCCCGCCCAAACCCATTGCCATCCTATTTCTTTGGCTTCTACTTTTGTATAATCTGAATCACATCCTCCATCACCATGTTAGCCAAGTGAAAACATATAAAATATATCAGATTAAAATTTTAAAAGCTAGCTTGAACCAGTGTATTGGTTCATTGTTGAACTAGAACATATCAGTCCATATCAAAGATTGACACTCGGTACTAATATAACACACATATATATAACATATAATTATGTTGTACTTTGACTTCGTATTAGTATTGATACATTTGGTACAGACCAGTTTTTTTAAATCCATGTATGAAACTTCATTTCATAACTACAGCTTACTAACACCCATAGCCAAATGAATCGGCAAAAGATCAACCTGGATGATGCACGAATAATACCTTGCACCACCTTAGCCAAGTGAAAGCATGCAAGATATATGGGACTTCATTTCATAATTACCAAATATGAGGCGATAATATAAGTATTCCTTGGACTGGCTAAGGCAAGTTCAATCTGACCCAAAAGCAGGCACTTTCAGGCAGTGGGCAGGAAAATACACAAATTGAATCAGGCAACAGGAGCAAACCAACCCAAGTAAACTTACTGAGGGTGCACGATAAGTAAGAATTAAGATCAACCCCGGGCCATGAACCTCGTGCTAAAAGAAAATGCACAGTTACACTAAATACCATACGAAAATCACATGAACGGGGTTTAGCTAGAGTGAAGTAGGAAGTAACTCATCTAGAATTGCAGAAAATCACATCGCCAGAGTGAACATAACTGTTGTGAGCATCACAACCTGGTTGCTTTTTCAACATTCCTATGCCTTAGCTATTCAACCAGTCCATAGTGAGCATGACCAATAATTTTGGCCATAGCAATGGATTCATTTATTCATTCAAGAGCAATTTTCTACTACAGATTATTGGTTCCTATAAATTAACAATTCCAAGGCTACGCTAGGAAGCCTATCATGGTCAACTGCACCAAATAAAAAGCAACCTTCTTTATTATTGATAATTATACTTTAAAAAGATGTCTGCAGTGTTCCTAGGTTTAAAGCAGCTACTTTCATTTGACCAATGGAAGTACCAAAGAAAACACTAGAAGATGGAAAAACTTCAAGCTATGCAGCAGTCTGGAACTGGAACACAGAAATCAGGCTTCTTAAGAATAAAAGAAATTGTGTAAACTAGCGTTTATATACCTGTCATATGTCAGGAAAGCGTCTCCAACACTCCCAATGACCTTGTTTCGTACCTTCCGTACACAAACCTAAACAATAAATCAAAATAAATGAAGAACAAAATGGAGGAAATTAAAGAAAATGAAAAGTAGTAGATGAAAAGTTGTGGACCTGAACAAGATCAAGGGGGCCAACATTTTCATCTCGATTACGATGGATGACAATTCCATTATCACATTTGTTTATAAAATGTGCACTTCCACTTATATCATACATATTAGGTGGACCGCCCCCCCAGTTTTGGAGCTGAAGAAATATAATCTCAGAAAAGATGCCACATACATGAACAGAATGATAATACAGACAGCGGAAGTATACCTGTCTTGGATGGGCTACAAACCATACATGACATGCATGGTGCTGAGCAAAGCGCTTGATTTTAGTAAGCATCTGGCTCACATACTCGGTTTCTGTTCTGGTACAGAAAATGCAACTGAATAGAGTAGCTCAACAAAGTTGAGAGTGATAACTTGAAGGAAAAGAAAAGTATCTTATTGCTGATGTTAGCACAGTGTACTTAAGTGAGTACAAGCATGAATAAAATAACCACTCTATATTACACTACTTGGCAAAGAAAACATAAATAACTGATAAACAATAAAATTGCTCACTGGTTCGAAGCCCGTTGGTGATCAAGTTCATTGTATGGATCAATGACAAGTCCGCGGACACCATATCGATGAACAGCAGCTTTAGCTCGTTCAAGAACCCATTTTATAGAAGGAAGGCTATCATCTTCACACCTACGCATTTTCCCAAAAAGCAATCAGGTCATTAGTGATAAACACACGCAGCAGGATCGTTGCTCCAACTATGTTTCTTAGTGGGTACATTTTCGTTGACGTGTGAAAAAGAAAAAAAATTCATAAACCATGTTTCTTAGTGTACAAGAACACAAGTGAACACTCACCGAATTAGATAGAAGGTTTCATGAAGCCACTGTTTTCCTTGCTCCAACTCATCAACACTCATGCGCTCAGTAGATCCACCATATCTAATCAGTCATAAGCATAAATTAATAACAAAAATTAATCAATACGATAAGAAAAGGCAACAACTGAATATACTACAAAAGGAAAACTATTGGACAACTCATTATCACTCATTCTAAAGCCAGCTAAACATGGGTACTAACAAGCACATTGAGGCACGTTCGTCCATGACACCCTTGATTTTTGACAAGTCAAACAGGGGTTCACGAGAGAATAGCCAAAATGCAACTAAATTAGAATTGAGCAACAATTCTTTGTAACAAACACAGCAATGACTCAATTATTTAACTCAGAAGAGTGTGCCAAAAAAGATATGAAATTAGTCTTGGCCCATTGGTCAACAATAGAATATCGGTGTAATACGTTATTTTAACCTCCTTCACTGCTTGATATGATATATCTAGAAAGCATACAGACTTCCTAACAAAAGCTATAATAAAGAAACCGTTGGTCTAACATGAACTGCCTCATGGAAGTACTGGCCAGACTTAGGGGCATGTAGTTAAAACTTAAAAGTGAAAACATTCAAGGTAGCAAAAAATGAGTTAAATAATAAGTGATAAAGAAAAATTATCAGAAAAAACAAACACAGTATGGAGATTCAAGAAAATGATACAGGAAAACAGAAACATAGATGAAAAGCAGAAATGAAGTGGTGGCATTTTACTGAGGCTAGAACCGTCCACACATTATCCATTTTTTTACGTGACAAAAGCAGTACTAGACTTGCTATACCCAACAAAGAGGTCTAAGAATAATATTTAGAATAGTGATCAACAGATCAAAGCCCAGGTCCATAAACACTCTACAACTATAATATTTGATTCTGGACAACAAAAGAATGAGAATGTCATGAAATAGCAAACAAACTGACTATTACTAAGCAAACAATTTTGTTAATCAACATGGCACCAACTCAATCTTATAAACAGCAGAGCCCGCTAAGAAAGAAGAAAAATTAGTGGTTGCCCAACACTTGACAATAGATTATCAGTATTTTCACTTGAATGCGACACCTCTTTTAATGCCAGTATCTCATAGCATTGTATTTCTCGATATAGCCATAATATGCAAATCGTTGATCTAGTCACAATAGCAACACGTGGAAGTATTTGATCGACTTTGAGATATGCATAACTAAGAGGTGAAGACATTCAAGGTAGCAAGATTAACCTGCATAATGAAGTTATAACTTATTTAAGTTAATCAGTTAATTGCGATGGTACATAAATGACGCCCCAGATTTCAAATAGGGGTGTAATTTTTAGCTCTATTTGAGTACACAAACAAATGAATTCTTTAAATGTAGCCCATCGGCTCCATCTATTATTCCTTATACAAACTAAAAGATCATGCACCTAACTAAAATATTATATAAAATTGATGAATTAAAACAGGACTACAAATATATTTTAGGAACTGAACATAGTGTTCAATCAGATCCATTCAAAATATTAGGAACTAGAGAGTTTGTAACCATTAACTTGCAACTATTTGAAACATTGACATAGTTTATGTATCATCATGTAGGTAACTAACCTATTATAATATCTGAATAAATTGTTTCATATGCATGCAAGATATGCAGCCTTCAGATATTTTATAGCCACATTTTCCCTTCTAAATTGATGTCATAGAGTTCATCATGCCTTGTCTTTCATATGCCAAGCACAAAAAATACGGTGGGTTTTTTTTTTCAAAAATGAATCTTTCCAAAGGCACTATAAAATATAAATTGCATATATTTGTGCTTTGTTTGGAGCTTGAATCCATGATCTATTAGCACAAAGCCATGCGTTGGCACAATACTTGTAAATCAACATGAAAAATATGTTCTTATACAATCACCTGTTATTATTCGGTTAGATATATACATATATACATATAAGGGGCTACTAACCTTGTAATGGTACCGGACTACCGGTACAAGGATGAACCTATATATATAGCCCATGCCAAGCACTATGCACCGATTTTTAAAACCCTAATTGAAATATCTAATTTTCAGTGAGAAATGTTTATACATCATGATACTACACATGAAATTCCTTCCAACCAACAATAGAACAAAGTACCTCTGCTGACAATCAAATAATGAACAAAAATGTATACCCATCAGGCCATCTCTCAGTAGTCAAAAAGCAGTACACAAGTACAATGAATATAAGAAAATAGGTGAAGAAATACAACAAACGAGAAATATGCTACCTTGCATTGAAGAATGGTTTCTTCAAATGCTTTTCCAAAAGCTTCCTAGCATGGTCCCGAACCTAATGACCAAGATTTTCAATAATATATTACAAAAAGGATAAACTAAAAGAGTAATAAATCAGACCTTGTTTTCCATCGAGCAGAGAACAAATTTCCACTTCTGGCTTTCATTTATATTACACATCAAGGCATCAATCCACTCACTTTTGCCTGAGTTTGGGACACCTGTTATTACAGTCAACTCTCCAGGGACAATCTGCTTAATAGATTAATCAATTAGCAGACATAATTAAAGCAAATAGGTTGTTACTATTTTGTGTTTGTAGAACAAAAGAAAGGTTTATATGAGGAGAATAGGAGTAATAAGTTATAATTGTCTGGACCAAGGTTTGAAGCACCGGTGATTGGATTTTCCGGTTCGGACTAGTCCAATGAAGAAATGGAATAGTTTTCAACCAGCGGAGCAAGCGGGAGGAGAAGGAAAAGGAGAGGAAGGAGAGGAAGAAGTAGAGGTCTTCTTCCTCGCACTCCCGAGTCGAGTCCGGCGAGCAAGCGAGAGCGGAGGCAATGCGACTAGCGAGTCAGAAGTGGCACGACATCACCCATTGGACACAGTGCAATGTCGCCCGTCGATGAGCAGCAAACATGTCTTTCTCTTCTTCATCCTCTTCCTTTTTTTCTTCTTCCTCTTCCTCTTCTTCTTCCTTTCTTATCTCTTCTTCTTTCTCCATTGCTCCACGGGTTCCACTAGGATTTAGACCCGTCCGACCGCCAACCGATACAACCAGTCAAACCAATACTTCAAACATTGGTCTGGACTAATACTACACATAATTCACATACACTCCACAAAGCATAAATGTTGTCATGCTCAACTAACAGCTAAAAACATAAAATTTTTCACTAGCAAGAGATTTAGTAAATATATCACCAAGTTGATTTTCTAAATAGGTAATGGGATGTTGATCTTCTGCGATAGAACTGCATCTCGAACAAAAATTCAACCTCAATATATTTAGCCCTTTCATGAAATACAGAACAATTAACAATGTAGAAAGCAACTTTATTTTAACACCACATTGTCATAGAATGATACTCCTACACACTATGTAGGTACAACCAGTATCAATACATGCATGAGTTCAGTCCAAGATTGAAAACCATCGAATAAACTATCGATTATCTTGACATTACTGAGTAATTAGAGGACGTTAGGACTTTATATAGTTTAATTCTTACCTTATACAATTCATCTAAAGCTCGCCAACCAGTTGAAATGCCAAGCTCAAATCCACGACTCTGGTGATAATATGCATCAATTTCACGGAAAAAGGCACTGAATTCAAACAGGCCCCTTATAGGATAAAACTCAGCATTTTTAACAAGTTCCTTGAGAGCCTCAGGTCCGAAATACATTAAAACCTGAACAGAATGCAACCCAAAGCTAAGCAACAAAAAGACAGAAATTTAAAAACTAATCTGATTTGCAAGTGACAACAAAAATGAATACCAGGCATGAATGTCTTTCCTAGAATATATAATTTCACAAATGAGACAAACTGCTTAGACTGAACACTAGCAAATTGATAATTTCTTTTACAAAAAATAAATTGTACAATTGAGCCAGTTCAAAAGTATGAAAAAAAGAAACATGGAAATCAAAACAATTGACCTTGATATAAGCAACATAATCAGCAGAATGAAAATAACAATTGCATTTGGAGACCATTTATCAAAGTCAAATATGGTATGGTCCAGCTGACTTCACTTCATTCAGTAATATCCGTTGCAGTCTGGGGAGTTAACTTAATCCTTCATGCATATGCATATACCAGAGTACAAGGCAGAGTCTTAATAACTCTCTTTCTCACATCAGATCACTAATATCATAAATGCAATCAAAGTACCATTTATTAAATATGGTGACATTTTAAACAACAACAAAAGTGCAAATATCAACCACAACATAAAGAAGTAACTGATATTAAGGAAAATAGAAGTTCAAACGGCAAAAGAAACCTCGTTAGCATCTTTGCAGACTTCATCAGCACTTTTATTAGGCCACTTGATTCTGCAACACCTATTTGTTTGCCCACACATTAAAGAGGTGTCAGGCAACACAATTTCTATATGCTCAACAGCCATTAAAGAGAGACAAGAACAAAACAACCACAATCCTATGCAGACAGATGAGAACAAGCATAAGCACAAACACAGATACAATGAGAAACAAAAACCTTTCTCTACCAAGGCGGCGTGCTAATTCTTCAGCTAACACTTCCCCGGGGCCATCTGCATCTGTTGCTAATACTATCCGAGTAGCCTGAGAGGTTTGTTCAGAACCAGCTAATAAATATTACTCACATACCGAGGTTATAGCATAAGGTAACCTTCAAATTCTAAGGATCCTACCTCTTCCAGGTACTCTTTGCAGTTCCATAAATACTGAAACTTTGTGTCCTAGCTTTACAAAGAACATTGTGGAGAGTTAGATCACACATCACAGATTATAGGAGACAGAATGAATTACAAATATGAAGACAATCATAGTAACACAAAAAAGGGATTATTAAATTGGTAGGAAGTTTGACCAGATGAAAATCCTCTAACTGGAAGTAAAGCAATATTAATAACTATCCAATGTAATGCACTAGCCTAAATGAAAAAATTATATCTAATTTTTTTAGCAAATCTAGATTTCCATTTATATGTTTTCTGAGAAATACATCAAAATACAATATAAACCACTTATACAGGAGACCAAGGCAATATAAAGTACTAAATATGATGCACCAATATCAATGTTATCTATGCTAGAGAGTAATACACATGAAATTTGAGGATTTCTTTCACTGAATGAAACACACAAATAAAGGGGTGGAATTATTGACAAATAAATTTTGAACATTTTGGAGAGAATTTAAATGAGAAAGACTAGCTAGAAATACAACTTACAGGATCTTTGCAGAAATTAAAAGTGCAACCTCCAGAAAACTATAACATAAACATCTCAAAGATAACAGCACAATGGAGAAATTTTCTAAAAAAAGATATGGTTTTTTGTTTAACATCATGTACCCACCACCTACAGAAACACAAAACACAGGTTGCAAACTTAGGATTTCCACATTGAGTAAACGTTAACGGAATGATGTCATAAACAACCAAAGGAACTATACCAATTTCTTGAGGAAAAAACAAAATATTTGAGCCGTAGAAGAAAACCATAGAGTTAAACACAAATGATCAGAGGCAAATAAGATCTAGTCAAACCTCTGCTTCATCAGGTAGATGATCGGAAACTTTTGCAGGTGCACCATTTGGTACACTAACACAATTAGGGTAGCCAGCCTCCTCCATAGAGAGCTTATCTATTTCACCCTCAACCTATTTTACCAGAAGAGAGAAGGCAGATAAGATGAAATAAAAGGAATAATTCTGTAGAATATTTCCGTAGGAAACCAACTAAAAACTAATTAAGGGGTGAAGGTAGAACAATTACAATTATAACTTCACTGGCTCGTTTTATGTCATCAAGTCCAAAAAAAATCGGTTCTGTGCCCGTTTCCTGTTGGATGTGGAGGCATGTTCAACAAATATAAAATATACCCTCTTATGTATGTATAATATTGCAAAGAAGTCACTAACTATCCATGAATATCTAGATTTATAGGATATTTCATAAACCTGCCAAAATTTTTTGGGAACACCACGGTATTTGCAGCTTACAAGAGTTCCATTTCTTCTGTAAGGAAAAGCAATAGCAATCTGCAAAGTATACTCCAAATGTCAGCATGATAAGCATATAATCCCTCTGACACCAGAAAGATCAAGTACTGAGGGTATTTACGTTGCCATTGTAATTAAGCTGCTTGACAGCATTCCGCCTAAGAGTTTCTGTTGAAATCATTCGTTCTGCGAAGTATTCAATGAGCTGAAAAGGAATCCAAGAGGATATAATGTAATAGTGCCATCAAGGAGATAGATCGTGATAGCATATACTTACACAAAACAAGCCCTTTGCAACAAAAAAATAAAAAATTTGAAAAAAGTAATTCAATTTACAAAATATAGATTATTGTTTAGGGGGCAAAAAACTCCAAACCACACAATATGGAAAGCTAGGGGGCAGGTCCACTAGCAAACCCAAAGAAACAAACTTTGATCCAGCCAATCAACTAGAAGACAGTTGGGACAAAATCCAAATACGGTATTTCAGGTGAAACTTTTGTAACTATGTTGCCCTTGTTTGCATAATAGCATGGGACCTTTGGTGCTTCAACAGTGATGTTGATTTAAACTTCCAGTGAGGAACTGGATGCTCTTGTTACTACCTATTCTCAAAATCAAAATGTTTGCCATGTCTTCAAGATCATCGTACTCTTCTTAATTGATATGCTCTTTACAAAGACAAACAAGAGTTGAGTGCTTATCATCCTCTATTAATAGCCAAGATTTCAGAACTTTTGCAACAATGACTATATATCCATTATTACTATTTCTATTATCAAGTATGAACGCCTCATATAATCCACAACAACCACTTCCCACTACAACATTTGTGGCCTCTGTTAATTGCTGTTCTAGTGTGGCTTCATTAGCCTTCTACGAGGGTCCTTGGATATTAGATTCAAAAACTTTCACTAATATGAGAGGTGCCTATAGATTATTTCATTATCTTCACTTGACTACCGACTATCCTCCAATCTCTATTGGTGATGGTTCTTGTGCCTGCTTCTGGTGTGAATTCCATTGGTACCCCTGCATAGCTTTCCACATTTGATATTTCATATATTATTTGCTTTCCTATTAATCTTTTGTTTATTAGTTCATTAGCATGTTCTTAAAATGTTACATCATACTTAATGTATCTTTACAGAACTACATAGTGCAAACAAAGGTGACCTACAACAATTAGTGAAAATATTGAATATGCAGGAAAATATGTTCCAAGGTTTAACAGAAATTCTGTATTGGCAGTAACTAGTCCACCACTATATTGGTATATAGAACAAAGGAATACCTTGTACATGATACAGAGCACCTTATATATATTAATACTTAACTATATCTCTATCTAAATGATACCAATCCAGTTGGTGACGTATATATATTAGGCTATAATAGTCCAGGTGATACCATATAATAGTCCACGTGATACTATACGTTTATACATACTAAATTGTACCAATACTAAATTGTACCAATCAAGGTTTAAAATATCGGTCTAAATTAGCCAAAAATTTCAGCTTGTATCGGTTCAAGATAGGTCGATTTTACTGTAGTATTATATCGGTACAATCAATTTCACTATAGTACAATGTCAGTTTTTTCTGTTCATATTGGTTCAAGACCAAACCGATACACCAGTTCGGACCGATTTTTCAAACCTTAATACCAAGCCAAGCTAAGATATATTCTAATTCATTTATTGTGATTTGCTTTTACCCCAGAGCATAGAGCATATCCCTTTTCAGTAGTATTGTTGGTTTGGACAATTACTTCTCTTAAGATTAATTGGTTCCCATCTTAAGAGCCACCCTAATTTCATTTGACGCCTGTCAACTTAGCACCATTGAATCTATTCTGTTTTAGTCTGGCAATTAGAGGTAATTTCTTTATAAACTAATTCATTTTTTGTTTAGGATCCAAGTCAAGTTCATACTTGAGGCAATTATAAATATATTTCACATTTATTAACTAGTGTTCATGTATAACTTTGGCTTTATTTGTTTAAAAGTTTGTCTAGTGTTCTTGTAATATTCAAAACATTTTATGAGAAAATGAAAACTCAATTCACAAATTTTGCACTAATAATATTTTAGAATAAAATTGTCACCTTTACTTATGCTATTCATGTATGACTGAGCTTTATTTGCTTAAAAGTATATCTAGTATTTTTGGTATATTCAAAACAGTTATGACAAAATTATAATCCAATTCAAATTGGCCACAAATTTTATGCACAAATAATGCTTTAAAGCATGTGTAGCATGTTTCATTCATTTTTTAAAATATGTGGTATCTCATTTATCAAATTATTTGTTCTCAAAGTTCTCAATAAAATGGTTTAGAAAAGTGAAAGAATTGTCATATTCTCATCATTATGTAGTACTCACTTGAGAATGTTGTTACAAGGCTTAGTCAATTTTGTCTTTTTCCTGTTCGGCATCAATTTCCAGTACTCCTGGAACATTTTGTATTATGTTCCCACTTTGTCCTAATCTAACAAGTGGAGTCCTCGTTCCATTTGTGGTTCTTCCTAAGTATCTTCAAACTAAAAGGTGATGTTTGTTATGATGCTTGCACTCATCGAGTTTGTGTCTGTTAATGTTTTGACTACTTCCTACTTCACTAATACTACTTCCTCTAGACCTCTACTACTCACTTACAATTGTGTCCTTACCATTTAATATTGCCATCATTTTTATCCATTGCTTGCTTCTCCACCCTCTTTACCTTCCTCACCTCAAGCACCTTCACTACATAGGCTTCCCTTATCGCCAATGCCTTCTCCACCCATACCACTCATTGAGGATTTAAGTATTTGTCTAAACCCAATGACTAGCCAACATTTTGTTTTCTAGCCTTGTGAACTGAAACTAGTGTAGTAGTATATCAACACAGTTCACTATGAATGTACAAATACCAACTAGTGCATTTTTTGTATATAGCAAACCCCCGTATATGATGGGTATGTGTATCATGGTCAAATCAATACATACCAAGCTTATCACCTATAAAGACTATTGTGGAGTCTATCATTTTTAGGTAAGATATCAATCTAACAACTTTGTCATCAGTATCATTGAAACAAAAGATAATTAGGGTGCGTTTGGCACCAACTTTCCGAGCAGCTTTTACTGTGCATTACTTTCTGTACTACTACAGTAAAAGCCACAGTAGCACTACAGTACCCAAATTCGGGCGTCGATAACAGTGTAAAAAATCTAGCTTTCTTGTTACTATAGTAGCTTCCCGCTAAAATTTGCTACAGTAAAAGTCAGGAAAGTTCTGCCAAATGCAGCCATAGTAACTTTTGTGATAATAGATGAAACCAAGTTGGTTCTAGATAGGTCAATCTAATTTGACTATTCTCTTGAAATATTTTATAAAATAGATTATGTGATAAATAAAAGTTTCTTTGAAAAACAAGTTGAAATTGAAAATATTCAAGGTCAGGTTAGTCATTTAAAAAAAGGGTCATGCTATTGTAGAAAAAATAAAAAGAGGTTACTATGATTAAAGATGACCAACATGTAAGATTATTTTTTCTTGACCTTGAGGTTGCACCTCTAATATTTTTAGAGGAAGAGTCTTGCTACAAGAAAAAGGCTTCCCTTGCGCAGCAACAGATCAAGGTTCAAATTGAAACACCCTTTTTGTTTGCAAAGTATATGGATTGGTACATGACTCACATTTAACAATGGCAGTTGACAATGCACTGGAACTAAGTCTTTTCAGTGCAAAGTAAAATATAAACCAAAAGAAGGCAAACAGTAATTACAAATGACAAAAGCAATAAATTTTAAAAGCATTACTGGAAACTACCTCTGCACACAATGGCTTCAACTGAAGCTCGCTTTCAGTGATTTGTCTGTAACCCTTAGCTTTGTAATCTTGTTTATTTTCATCATTTAATTCATTTACCGGTTTAACATTGTGTGATTCAACCTCTCTATTAGCCTGGAAAAAACATAGCGAACTCTCAATTCCAACATCCAACAATCAAAGCCGTACATGACTTATGTTAAGTGACGATACCTGTATGTTACCTCCCCATCCACATTCAATTCTGTAGCATTTCCATGCTGCCAACGTTCTAGAAAAGAAACATGGAACAGAAACAGCAATAAGTAGAAAAATAAAACAAGATTGTAGAAAACAAAATAAACTCGTCATTGTATAATTCAAGCAGAGAAAGTAATTCACCCATCTTCTCTGATGAAAAGAGATAAACTCCTCGCCATTGAATGCCCCCCATTACACTGAAATATGAAAGGTTAAATGATCATGGCATAAAATTCTAGAACGCATACACACTAATACTCTCCAAACGGTTAAGGAATAATATTTACGCAGAAAACCAGCAAAGAGTCAGATATCCAATTGTTAAAAAGTGCTTTTTTTTCATCTTATGCTACATGCAAACGCAAATATACTAGGTGAAAACAATTATTTCGCTATCACTAAATCGGCGAGCATTCTTTGAGATAGCAGCGGCAACAATTGCTACAATGACTAAGCCAGTGAAATAACCCGTTATTAAAGGGCCCTTTGGAAGTTGGTAGCAAGTGTACAACTTACAGAGGAACAACGAAACTAAAAGCGTAAAGAAGGTACCTTTGGGCAAAGCATTTGACAATACTTCCCAAGCGTATAACCGCTGCACTGGATTCCTAACTCCTCCAGCTTTGATATCAACTTCTCACTCCGCTTCAGGACGGCAGTCTCATCTTTTGGCCGTGCAACTTCAGCTGCAGCGTCGAACAGACCACTAGACATCAACCAATCACCCCTAAAGATGCTCCAGACGGAATAAATACCGGCCTTCGAGGCGAATACCTTCATTAGAAGCCGTAGCGGGGTGGTAGCAAAACGAGCGAAATCGATAGCACTTATGACGCAGAATAAGGTTCTTGAAGTCGGAGCGGAGATGGAGAAGACGGCGAGAAAAGAGAGGCGCGGGTGCTGCGGTGGCGAAGCATCGCAGGGGAAGGTACTTGGAGCCGCTCATGAGCAGAGTTTGGAGAGAGCGGCTGGGCATTGGGGACATCATGGCACCAGCACGCTCTTTGCTCTCCTGACCGTGTTAAGCGAGCAAGCCGATGAGAGCCGGAAGAGGAGGAGGAGGAGAAAGTTCGTGAGAAGAGAGAGTAACGAGGATAACCGGGAGATGGGGAAAAAAATCCGGCGATAGGTTAGTTAGAGGCGGCGACGAATCATCGAAGACCGACGAGCGAAAGGCGCCGGAAGGGCCGGCGCGCGGAGAAGGAAGAGGATGCAGAGAAGTAGGGCGGGCCGAGGAGGGAGCGCAAAGATAATAGAGCGATCTCGAAAGGCCACTACTGGTAATACAATAAATTATCAATATAAAATTTTTTATTGTATTATAGTGTTTAATGTTTATGATAAATAGCATTTAAAATTATGCGCTATTAATCTTGTTGTTAGCGGTAACTCATCAAAATATCTAATCTTCCCAAAATAATTTATTTATTAAATCGGTTATATATTAATCTAAGTACTAACATAATATAAATAATTTATTTAGTAATTAGGTCATTTATTAATCTGATTTGCTTGACCCAATATAATTTAATTATAAATTTATTATTTATATTTTATATATAAATAATAATTTGATAAATTTTTTATTAAAATTAATATAAAATTAAGATTTAGGCTTATGATATCGGCCAAAATCTAGAATAAAAAAGGGTTATAAAAGATTTGGACTTGTGGGCTCACACTTAGCGTTGGGTGGGCCAATATATAATGTAATCAGATTAAACAGGTCAACCCATTTACAACCCGACAATCTGTTTATGATTTCATGATTTTCTAATGTCGATCTTCATTATATCCTTTAATTTTCTATGATAAGAAAAGTTCAATCTATGCCTTTATTCCATCCGGTAGATGATCGTATGCACAATAATCTTTCTTATCCTTGAACTGAAACAATTAAAATACATCAAACCCTTACTAAAATTTATGAACAAATTAACTAACTAGTCATTAGTGATCTGTGGTGTGGTAGTTACGTTATCCACTATATTCCTATCTGGTCCATTCTCACCCACGAGCACCGGCTTAATGACTTTGGCTTTTTTTCTTTGGATGTATATAAGGGCTTAAAACTGCCCATGAAGCTTTCCTGTGTCTCTTCTCTTTCCCTAGGCTAGTCGATGTTGTATCATGCCCTTTACTTGCATCATCGTCATCCCAACTATTCGTATCTTCCCCTGCTTTTTTCCCTCCTCGACATCTTTCAGCTGGGCTTTAAGCTTATTATTATCCTCCACTACATCCATTATTCTTTTGTTAAATTATTCATTCTGTATTACTGCAGCTACTTTCAACCGACTTATTTCTTCCAGTAGCTGGTTTATTCTTGCTTCATAGCCTACTGTATTCATCTATCTAACTAGGTCTGAAGAATCCTTCAGACTCTTATTCTTTGCCGATAGAATGTGAAGCTTATTTTTAAATTCTTCATTATGCAAATGTGCAACCTTCTTTAGATTATTGTTTTCTTCAAGTAGTATATCAATGTGTGTCTCTAACTTATTTACCTAACAAACAAAACCATGATAAGAACAAGTCAGACGTCGTATCATTGTTACACATAAAACTATTAAATGAAAGCAAAAAACGTTGACAAACTTACAGCATCCTTCATATTATGGTTTTCTTGAAATAGTTCATAAATGCGAGCCTTCAGAGTATTACTCTCTTCAGTAAGCTCCTCAATACATGCATCCAGGTTATTCACCTAACAAAGAAAATCAATAGATGTCATTCAAATGCATAACAACCTAACCAACATATACCATTACATATGAAGCATACAAAATTGACAAACTTACATGTTCATATACTTTCCTATACAATTCCTCTTTTAGTGTTTTATTCTCTTCAAGTAGTTCCTCAATTCGGGTTTTCATCTTATTTACCTAACAAAGAAGACCATTAAATATCATTAAACTACATAACAAACAAACCAACATAGGAAATTAAAATACTGACTTACAATTTCCTCATCTTTATACACAAGATCAGGTGTTTCTTGCTCTTCAGCATGGGTCAGAAGGAATAACATATCATCCTAATGCACTGGTGCTAAATGATAAGCAACTATCTCATTTGTATTGGGAACCATGTCAAAAATGATCTGTGCAGATAAACATCATGATTAGCCAACAAATTAACCAACTAACTAAAACAATTAAAAACTATACCGTATCTAATTTCATTTACTGTGTATGTTTTTTGAATGACAACCTTGGGGGATTTTAACTTTAGGCCTTTGGAATATGCGAGGGTATACACTCTCAAACCCCTCAACCCTATAATCATGGTATAATGTACAGTGCTCATACAACCAAATATGCAAAGGGGATATTATGTTAAATATCATTGCAAATTTACAATAACCACAAAATCTACATAACCAGGTGGAAAGGACTTACATAGAGCACAATGGCACACCCAGAGAATCCACTAGACTTTCCCTTCGTTATTCACCTTGTCTTGTCCTCGGTTATATAACAGTGGATAGCTTCAGCCCAATCATATTAATCTACCTTGACTAGGTCTTGAATATAATCGACAAATGAGCCATCTAATCTGTAACTCATTCTACTAAATAGAAATGTACATAATACATATAGTAGACCAAGGTGGATTGTTCTCTCTTTAACATATGACTTATTTTCTTCTACCTTCTCCTCAAAGACCCTCATCAGCTTATTTTCCAATGTTAAATATGTTATTGGCTTCCCTTTAAATTCCTCAATGTAGAAGTGGGACTTACTATACTAGTTAAAGTCTATCAATTCCCCTCTTGCTGGCAATCCTAGGATGACTGCAACATCCGTTACTGTGAATTTGACAAAATTATCATT
Source organism: Costus lasius (assembly GCA_027563935.2). NCBI lineage: Eukaryota > Viridiplantae > Streptophyta > Magnoliopsida > Zingiberales > Costaceae > Costus > Costus lasius. The sequence goes on along the minus strand of CM050446.2, from coordinate 21,726,824 downwards.
CACATAAAAGCACTTCCTATCCTTGTCCCATTTGGAAAACAAATACTCAACTGCAACTAAATCTAGATGAATGGCTGCCCATTTCACCAAATGGCCAAAGTGAGTTTTAGATAGTAAGTCCTTGATCCTATTCACTTCTACTAATTTGGACAAGAACATATCCATTCAGTGCATTGAGCACCTACTCATGCACTGTCGAGGTACCTCCTTCTTCCTTGATGGCCCTCTAACACATTTCTTGGATTTCACATCATATCTACTTGTATTAGGGCTTATGCTACCACTGCCAGTACCTGAACTTCCCTTGGAACACGTACTTAGACTGCTCATATTGTCAATAATGTTTGAGAACCTCGAAAAGTATATTGTTTTAGACATGTATTAAGTTGAATCAGGGCTAAATTTCAGGAGAATCAGAGTTCATTTACTTGTATCCATGATCATGGATAGGCTGTCTACGATGGGGATAACAAGTGTGAACCCTAATTTCAGTAGAATCATGGCTTAATTTTAGGTATCCACGATCATGGACAACCTATCCACAAGGACAACCTGTCCTCGATAGGGATAGCAAGTGTGAACCCTGATTTCAAAAGAATTAGGGCTCATTTACTTGTATCCACAATCATGGACAGGCTATCCACGATGAGGATAGCAAGTGTGGACTCTAATTTCAATAGCATGTGTGAACCTTAATTTCAAAAGAATCAGGGCTCATTTGCTTACATCCATGATGATGGACAACTTGTCCACAGTAGGGATACCAAGTATGAACTCTAATTTCAGAAGAATCATGGCTCATTTGCTTATATCCATGATCATGGATAGACTATCCATGATGGGAATAGCAAGTGTAAACCCTAATTTCAGTAGAATTAGGGCTTAATTTCAAGTATCCACAATCATGGAATCTGTCCACGATAGGGATACCAAGTGTGAACCATAATTTCATAAGAATCAGGGCTCATTTGCTTATGTCCATGATCATGGACAGGTTATCCACGATTGGAATAGCAAGTGTGAACCCTAATTTCAGTAGAATCAGGGCTCAATTTCAAGTATCTACAATCATGAACAACTATCCCTAATAAGGATAGTAAGTGTGAACCCTAATTTCAGAAGAATCAGGGCTCATTTACTTGTATTCATGATCATGGACTGGCTGTCCACGATGGGGATAGCAAGTGTGAACCCTAATTTCAGTAGAATCAGGGCTCAATTTTAGGTATCCATAATCATGAACAACCTATCCACGATAGAGATAGCTGATGTGTCCGTAAGTGCATGAATATATCAAAGTAATAAAAGATATTGAGCCCATAGAGACCTACATGTTAAATACCAAATAATTGAATTCTTACTAACTAAGTGATCGATGTACGATGGGTGTAAAATAAAAATGAAATAGCGAAAACTGTCATAAAAAATGAGAAAGAGAGAGAAAAAAAAAACTAGGACTAAGGTTTCATCCTTTTTAATTCTTATGACTAGATATAATAAAGTTTTTATTAATTCTTCAAATCATAATAAAAAAACAGTTTACTAAAAAGAAATTGCCTCCTTTCGGATGTCCAATTTGCATAGATCCAGCCTTCACTTTCGTGATTTGCTGCTTAGTGTTAAATAAAAGTAAACTAGACAAAGAAAATTAAAATAACTTTAATAGCTTAACTCTCAATGTCTAATTCTCAAGTAAAATTAAATACTTTTGTACTTTAATTTTACAGGTTTTACACCTTTCAGTCCATATTATCATGTCTGAAACAATGGAATTATTAGATCAAAATATCAACATGTAAAACAAGCATAAAAAATTAGGATTCTAGGACTAAGCTACTTTCATAGTCTAAGTTTCTAGATCTAATCTAAGGGTTCCAGGTTCAAAATCACTTTTCGGTCCATATTACAAACCCTAAAATATGTAGATATTCTAAAACTAATAATTTCAAAGTAAATAATCACATAGGCAAAATTATCGATCAAAAAATAACTAATAAGTAAAAGAAAATTATCTAGTCATTACAAAATAAAAACGGATTATTTCCTAAGTCCCAAAGAAAAGATTATGCTACCAAAGTCATAGCAACACGATAAATATTCATAAAGAAAGAGATCAGAATTCAAAAAAAGCGAAAATAAAGTTTTACTGCCATAGGGGTGTGATAATTCATCACAGTCGTATGATTTTGAATTTTTCGGCTGCTACAGTGCATTGCTATAGTAAATTTTCGTTCTCCAGCTACTACGAATCGTCACAATGAAAATAATCGACGGTTTCTTCCTCTGGTTGAAAATTTCCTTCTTTGATTTCTCCCTCGATTGAACTCCTTTCGCTCTGAGATTTCTGGTGCGTCGTCTTCTCTCTTAGACAAAGCTTCCCTGAAAATTTTATCACCAGAGATGCCCTCTACGCCTCTCGGCGAGAGGGCAAGCCCTAGCAGTGCCTCAGCCGATTTCTCCCTTGTTTCTCCATGAGAACGCGCAATACTTGTGTTGAATCTTCTCCCCCTCTTATATAACGATTCTGTATTTTTAGATTTTCTAATTAGGGCTTAGATTTCTCTAATTTGATGGAGGAAAAATCAAAAAGGGAGGGCGGCGGAAGACTCGGGCGTGCGACGGCTTTTTCACCAAAAAATTAGAATCACATCCCTGTGAAATCCGCAGTTCATTTGTCACGGGGGTGTGGCGATCAAAAATTCTAAATTTGTCCTCCGGGTTCTATTTTTCGTCCTGATTCCATTTTCGGCCTTTAAATCTTTCAAAATCCACAATGTGGGCACTTTTTACTTAAAAACATTAGATAATAAAAGAGGTATAGATTCCAAAATAATTCACCAAATTTAATTTAAAAATAAGCAAAAAGTATATACATATGGCTCAAAAAGACGATATAAACATATAAAATTCACTATGACTTTTTGAGTCATTAATAGCAAGTGTGAATCCTAATTTTAGAAGAATGAGGCCTCATTTGCTTATATCCACGATCATAGATAGGCTATCCACGATGGGGATAACAAGTGTGAATCCTAATTTCAGTAGAATCATGGCTCAATTTTAGGTATCCATGATCATGGACAACCTGTCCACGATAGGGATAGCAAGTGTGAACCCTAATTTCAGAAGAATCAGGGCTCATTTGCTTGTATGCACAATCATAGACAAGCTGTCCACGATGGGGATAGCAAGTGTGAACCCTAATTTCAGTAGAAACAGTGCTAAAATTTAAGTATCCATGATCATGGACAACCTATCCACGATGGGGATACTATCCTTAATAGTGTGTATCCACAAAAATTTCATTTTGAATCCACGATAATTTAAAATAGTTATACATGATAATTTGAATTTGCATCCACCATAATTTCAAATAGTATACACGATAATTTGTATTTGTATCATCAATAATTTCAAATGACTTGACTTACAAAAAAAATTGCAGAGGATGTTAAGAACTGAGCCCTAGTGTGTTGAATCATAAATTTTCACTCATACATACATACAAGCCGTCGAGGCTAGATATCTCCTCGGACACAAATCATCAAAATTGACAAAGATTTTTTTCTTCTGTTATTTTCTTTATTGAACTCAATCATGTATTTTTATTATAATTTTCAATGAATCATATCTCGTAATATAAATCTCTCAATCAAATGTGCCCTAATTTTTAGGGGTAATTAACAATGAGTGCTTGCGCTCTTTGGAAGCTAAAACCCATAAAAAAAGCCTTATTTTTATAAGGTGAATTTGAAAAAGTCAAATCATATAAAATATGATAAAAAAAAGACCCCACAGAGTGAGCTTCTCAACTTATTGATGTTTGCTTGCGTAGGACCTCGTCGAAATAGAAAATGCAGTAATCATTAGCAACTAAGGTGAAACAACTAGGGAATACAACATATGCAGAAATATCAAATGAAAAAAAATCTCACCTGATTCGACAAATCTGGTTAGGGTTAAGGTTTGCTAGGAGAGAGGACAACGACAACCCCATAACAGATACGAATCAAGTTTTAGATGAGCGGGAGAAAGGAGGAGGAGGGAGAAGAAGAGATTTGAACACTTATTTTGGCTATGGTTAGGATTTCCGACGAGAACGAGGATTTCGCTTGGGAAGGAGGGATATGCGATGGGGGTTTCCGGGAAGTAGAGCTCGTGGTATCTGAGCACAAGGGAGGCCAAGAGAGATTGGAAGAAACTACTAGTATTCATGGCGTCTAGTGAGAGGTCGGCATCTACGAGAAAAGTTTTTTTGTAGGTGAGAGGCAAGAGATCAAATATAGCTCAAGAGGTGCATGGGAGAGAGAGAGAGAGAGAGAGAGAGAGAGAGAGAGAGAGAGAGTGTGTGTGTATAGGTTAATAGAATTCTAAAAAGTAACTAAGGTTAGTTGTAGTGCTGAGTAATGGGGCGTTAATGAGGGGGATGACTGGGCTTTGCATTTGTGAAATCTGGGCAGCTTTAAGATTCGATTCTCGAATCCTAGGGACCATTGCCGAAGATACTTCGACAGCCCCCTTACCTAGGAAATTTTTTCTCATTTACGCCATCAATAAAAGCCGCGTGGCCTGGAGCACTGCAATCTAAGAATGTTACTAATTTAGGATGTATTTCCTAGGCAAAAGCCATCCTAAAAATGTAGGGTAAAAAAATTACACAAATCTTCAAATAAATATATGAGATTTAATCACAATATCATGAATATTAATCTTATTTATCATAAATATTAATTAAGCATCGTGGTTATTGATTAAACAATGTAGATATCGACCAAACATCATGAATATTAACTAGAATATAATTGATATTAATTAAATATCATAAATATTGATAAAAATATATAATATTTAGTCAATATCCATTATATTTTGATTAATATTCACTATATTCTAATTAATATCAATGATGCTTGGTCAATATCCATGATATTTAATCAATATCTACATTATTTTGTTAATATTCATATATTTTATTCAATATCCATGAGATATGCAAACGATGTTATGGTCAAATCTCATATGCTTATTTTAAGATTTGTGTATTTTTAAACTCTACCTAAGATTTTCCAGGCAGAGACCTTACTAGGAAATTTTTTTCATTGATTTAAGATTCTTCTTTATTTCTAAAATCTTGAACTATTCTATAATTAGTAATATCACATATCTTGAAGGCAATTCTGCGTATTAAACCCATGAAGGATAAAACTACATGAAAAATTATAACTTAAAGCACATACACGAAAGTGTTCATAGAAACTTGCTATTAAAATAAAATAAAATCTATATCTATTGTCAACATGCTTTCGTCGTGTGATATTGTTGCAATATAAGTTAAACAGACAGCAGAAAGCAAGAAAAAGAAAAGAATGAATCTTTCACAAGCTACGAAAATAAAGAAAAAATTGGGAAAAAAAAATAGATCTAGTCTGATAATATACAGAATAAATCTTGGTTTGTCAGAAAGCGGGGCGTCGAGGCCTCTCATCAGCTGTGCTAACTCTTATAGCCCGGCCGTCCAAGCTCTGTCAAACACCAATAAGTGACAATTACTAGATGAGCAAACTATGCACACAATCAGAAAAGCACATTGAGAATTAAACAACATTTAAGAAATTTTCCTGCCATTGCAATCCAAGCAAAACCAAGTCATATGATTTGACCGAAAATTGGTAGCAAAACTAATCATCAAATTCAAAAAGATATGTTCACGTAGTTATTCTATGCAGCACTAACCAATACATGGGAATATGTATACTTCCGTGCATACTAAATAAAATATGGATAATGATAAATAAATAATATAATGGTAATAGAAATTAATAACTAAATAAGTAAGCATTAACATAATTAAATAATAAAATGATAACTAGGTTAAAGAATATTAAGTATATATGATAAATTAGTTATCATCATTGAGTTATTTTGTATATATGATAAATTAGTTTAGCTTAGTCATGTGATACATTGTCTATATCCTGTGATTTTTATTTAGCCATTTGGGCAAACTCATGTTGTTTTGCCTATAGGTAAAGTGATAGTGATTGCTCCTAATGCTAGCAATAGTTAGATATAAAGACCACTTGGACCATGTGGATATTGTTGGCACTTGAATAGAAAGATAGTGATATGCAGTGCTGACTCATATTGTATTTGATCCTTGGGTTGGTATGATTACTTGTGTTTTGATATTTTTGATTGAATGGGTTGTTCTAATCCTCGTGGTAGCAATTTTGATCAATCAAATTTCTTTTGATCTTATTTCTAATCATCAGGTTTTGGTTTTCTATATAAATAGTAGCAATGTGCAATTGATACACTAACATTATCATTGTACAACAGTTTACAACCAAGATTTTCAAAACCAATATGACCCGTTGTGTCAATTGCCAGCTGGACTAGTACATAGAGGTGGAACCGGACGAGATTCCGAGAGAGCCGAATGGACCAGTGGGAGGAAGAAGAAAGGAAGAAAAGAAGTGGAAGAGCGGAAGAAGAACAAGAGGAAGAAGAAGAGCCATTGTTGCCCTCTTGTGTTCGCCGCCGATGCTCCTCTTCTTTTCCTTCATTTCTCTCTCTCTCCTTCCTCTCCTTCCTCTCTTCTCCTTCTCCTCGGGCAAAACAGGCTGGTTCAGACCGGTTTTGAGAACCTTGTTTACAACTGTTATACGATTTGTGTTATTATAAGTGTTGATTTATTATACAGTATAAAACAGGAATATATTGTTAGTCTGGGTTATATTGTTGTGCTTAACGGATAAATAGCTAACCCTGAATGGTTTAGTGCCTAATAAGTTCTCTTGATATTACAATTATGGTAAGAAGATTTTTCATTTTTTAAGACCCAACATTTAGCTTTAGAAACTTGAATTATAAATGATAAGATATTGACATCAGTAACTACAACTAACCGAAGTATCTAGACTAACCTGTCCGTCAAGTGCAGCAATTGCATCATCCACTTCAACCTGTGTTGCCATTTTCACAAAGCCAAAACCACGTGAGCGTCCACTTTCTCTATCATATACCACCCTTGCTTCCAACACTTTGCCATGTTCACTAAATACTTGTTCCAGACGACTATCATCCACTCCCCATGGCAGGTTTCCAGCATATATTATAAAAGAAGGCACAAAATCACGTTCTCGTGGAGTTCTTTCCACACGACTTCCTCTTGGGGCTGTTTTGTTTACAGTCAAAGTCCTGCCACCAACTTCCTGTTTCCAAAGAAGAAAGCTGTTAGAATTTAGAAAAAAACTAAAAATAACAGGAAAAAGAACAATGCTGCTGTTGCGACGAGTGAGTCGGACATGGCATAACGGGCAAATCGGACACGTTGCGACGTCGTCTTTCTCTTCTCTTCTTTCTCTTCCTCTTTTTTTTCCTTTCTTCTTTCTTCTTCTTTCCCGTTGCTCTGCCGGGTTCTATCAAGATTTTGACCAGTCCGATCACAAACCGGAACAATCGGTCAGACGAATACTTCAAACATTGGTCTGGACTAATACAATACATAATTCACATACACTCCACAAAGCATAAATGTTGTCATGCTCAACTAACAGTTATAAACATAAAATTTTTCACTAGCAAGAGGTTTAGTAAATATTTCAACAAGTTGATTCTCTAAATAGGCAATGGGATGTTGATCTTCTGGGACAAAACTGCATCTCAAACAAAAATTCAACCTCAATATATTTAACCATTTCATGAAGTCCAAAATAATTAACAAAGTAGAAAGCAACTTGATTTTAACACACATTGTCATAGTGTCCTCATGAGGGAACCCTAAATCTTTGAGAAGAGTTTTCATCTAGTATATAATATGCATAATTGCTCTATAGTTGGTTTGGCACTTGACGAAGCCACCTATTTTGTTTCTTACTTTTTCAAGTTATCAAATTTTTGCTTACACAAGCACAAATTCAAAGGTAGACCTAAGTTGCCTACATAATCTGCATCAACTTAAGATTATATTCTAAGATATCCATATCTTTAACAAAATAAACTTTTCTTGATGCCCCTTTTATACAATGAAGAATTCTTTAAGCAGCTTCCCAATAACTTTATTTCGATGATAACGTCAAGTAAAATAAGCTTGCATACTAACTAACAATATTTAGTAGGATCACAATCACTGGAACCATGATGCGTACAGGTTTAGAGCCCATCAGACCAATTTCTTCAAGAAGATCAAAGCATACTTCAAAAGAAGTAAAACCCTAGCCTTGTAAATAATTTAATTCCAAACAAATACCTGATTTTTCAATATCTTTTATAACAAACTTAAATTTTTTCAAATAATTGTTACTTTCATGGATCTTTTAGTGTCACTCTATGAATATCATCTACGTACTCTTTAAGAATAACAAAACTAGAGGAGTTCAATCTAATAAAAATGGATTACTTTGCTTTCCTGCATTTGAGACTAATATATGAGCAACCACACAAGAGGAATTTTAAAACCATTCTCTTCAACTTTGCTTAAGTTTATATATAGCATTCTTCTGCTCACATATTTTTTTCTCCTCCTAACCAACACATTTGAGGTTGATCCATATTTTCATCCTTAATAAGATCACCATACAAGAAAATAATTTTCACGTCCACCTAAAATATGCTCAAATTTTGATTAGTAACTTATGAAAATAAGTGCTTAAACAAATTAACCACACAACAAATGAAAAAGTCCCCAATAATCAACAACATAAGCCTAAGTAAAGATTTGTGCACCCCTAAATAACATAAGTTCCTAAGCACCTCAAGAAATTAGAGCCTCCATCTCATCATCCAAAGCTCACTTTTACTGAGGATTGTGCATAGCTTCTTGTGCACTTTTAGGAATGAAAATAGCAAGCAAAGTTAAGGTAAAAGAAATTAAATAAAAAAAATGCTATTACAAGTAAAATAATGAGAAATTGGAGGCGTAGTAATAGATCAAATACCTTTTCTTAAGGAGATGAGTAAATCAAGATCCAAATGCGCTAGACTAGCATCAAGAGAAAGTGATGTTGGAGGTTGAGGGGACGTAGAGTATATACTTGCAACAAAAGAGAGCTTATTACTATAAATGATGATGTGGTGGTATGATCGTGAGAGAAATTGTTAGTAGTAATGAGCTCAAAATGAAAAGGTAAACAAATAGGAAGTGGTAAAAATGACACAATAGAAGACTACTAAATACACTATGGCTCCATTAGGGGGTGCAAGTGCTTCCAGCTTTTGTTGGTTGGATCGAAGCTAGTTGAAAAATCTTTAATTGTTAGTAGTAATGAGCCCAAAATGAAATGGTAAACAAATAGGAAGTGGTAAAAATGACACAATAGAAGACTACTAAATACACTATGGATCCATTTGGGGTGCAAGTGCTTCTGGCTTTTGTTAGTTTGACTAGAGCTAGTTGAAATTTGTTTAAATTGTTGTGTTGGTTAAAAGTCTAGAAGTGTTGTATTGTGCTTGTCCTGTTAAGTAGAAATTGTACATACATTTAAAATTTATCGATTCGTAATAGAAATAAACTTTTTCAATAAAAAAATACATCTAAAGTTTATTATGTTTGGAACGGTGGATTATCTTGTTAATAATTGCATGATTACTTCATTGTAGAAGAAAGGTTCAGTTCCTACCTTCGCAATATACTGTTGACACAGAACAGGAAAAATGAGGAATGGAGATGTATGGAATTCCGAGGACTTATGGCCGGAAGAACTAGAGGGTTGTTGGATTATTGGAGGAGGGTTGCTAGAGTATTGGAAGATCACCGAAGGGTCGCTAGAGTATTGGAGGGTTGTTGGAAATGTTTGGATGGTCATTGGTGGCTAGGAGGGGGACGGGAATCGATTAGGGACGCTAGAAGGGGGAAGGGGTTTGCTGGTCGCCAGGCGGGGGAAGGGAAGTGTCAAATGGGGTCACATCTACCAATTTCCAGAGGGTTGTTGGAGGGGGAAGGGTCCACAAGTAGCCAGCTGTGTTTGGGGCTTGTGGATTGCCATTAGGAAAATAGGTCAGCAGAGATTTTAGGGTTTGGAAGAAAAACTTTTGAGGCTGGGAGTGTGCACAAGGGAGAGGGGAGAGAAGCAGCTGCGCACGGGTCCAAGAAGCTGCCCTCTCCCTGCTTGTCCTGAGTAGGGAGAGATGCATCAACTTATGAAAAACTGCTTGTCGTCCCCATTTAAGCCGCCAACAAGCAGCCCCGAACACACACTATGGGTTGGTTTGGGGCTGCTTTTGCGGGTGCGGCCAGCTGATTATAGTCAAAAGTGATTGTTTGGGGCAGCTATTGTTGGGCGCACCAGCATTTTTCTGCTGCACGAGAGAAGTAGCCAATTAGCTACTTCTGTGGGGAATGGATGAGTCTCTCTTCCGAATCAGCTTCCACACCTCGATGAGTCTCTCGAATCAGCTTCCACTCCTCGCCTGCTTCCACACCTCGTCGGAACTGTGCCCGCCGACCTTCGCCGCCTCGCCAACCTCTGCAACCTCGCCGACCTTGATCATTAGCTTCACCAACCTCCAGCGCCAGATCTAGCTCCGCCGACCCTGCTCCAACCTCCAGTGCCTCGTCGAGCTTGATCCCTAGCCAGCTACCTCCAGCGCCTGCTCCAGCTTTGGCCGTCCTCCAGCGCCTCGTCGAGCTCGATCAGCTACTCCGCCGACCTCCAGCGCCAGATCCAGGTCCGCTGACCTCCTGCTCTAGCTCCGCCGACCTCCTCATCCGCCCCAGCGTCCAAATCCATCTCCCCTCCGAATCCAACTCCGCCACACGACAGATCCCCGCCTGCTTGCTCCCAGCCGACGCTCGATATCCAACCTCCCGCCTGCTCCTGCTCCCAACCGATGAAGATCACCGCTGACGCTCGAGCTCCTAGCTCCCCTGCCTGCTCCTGCTCCCAGCCAACGCAGATCACCACCAACGCTCAAGCTCCCTGCTCCCCGCCTGCTCCCAGCCGACGTAGATCACCGGCCGACGCTCGATCACCGGCTAGTTCCCTGCTTCAAATCTTGTATCAACATTAGTATAGTAGTAATTGAGGTTCGAATTTGTAAATTGATGTTGCAATTTAGTAAAAAAATTGATGTTGCACTTTAGTAATTGAGGTTCGAATCTTGTATCGGCATTAGTAAGAAATTGATAATTGATGTTGCAATTTGCATTTTGTACTCATCAAATTATCTTTACTCTTTCTCTAATTAGTATACTAATTTTTGATGTTGAATATTGATGTTGACTATCGACATTAGTAAGAAATTGGTAATTGATGTTTACTCTTTCTGTTTAATCAAACAGCACAATATTTTTATTCTGCTGACTAGCACTTGTAGTTTCTCAAACAACTTCTGCTTCTCCCAGCCAGCTACTTTTCAACCAACAATTCTCCAACCAACAAAAGCTAAAAGCAGGATCATTCCCAAACTGGCCCTATGTCAATTGAGGCTCAATTTATCATGATTAAGGCTAAGAGCATGAATTGATGAACAAAGCAAGTGGAACTAAAGCATGATCAGGAATAGAAAAGGTGAAGGCTCTTGAAGAAAGGTGAGGAAAGGGAAATTGTCTATTTGAAGGGAACAAAGGCATTTTATTAGAGGTTCTAAGAATAGCATCACCCTAGTAGCATTGAGGAACACACATTTGAAACATCGTAGAACATGTTACATAAAAGGTGACAAAAGAAGATTGCATCCATTCTCTTGCATTATCAATTAGTAGAACTTTAGCATATGAGTCAAACTTATTTTTCATTTTATTATAAAATGCATGGAAAATATCAAAGACAATAGACTTCTTTAAAAGATATAGTTAAGTCATGCAAAAATAATCATCAATAAGAATTACATAATAAAGAAGGGTCATAGTAGTTGTAGGGCTACGACCCAAAATGTTAAAGAGTACACTAACTCAAAAGATATAGTACTATAAGAACTATCAGGAAAAGACTGACAATTGTGCTTGCTAAGTTGGCACACCTCACAATGAAAAGTAGAAACAAAATTTAAATATAAATAACTATTTTATTCTTAATGAAGATCGATAACCAATGACACTACTATGAAAAGATCATAGTGGCAGAGGAAGCATGTGAAAACCTATTAATGAGGCAATAGACGCAATACAGCAAGAACATGATTTCTGCATAAATGAAAGACAATGTTATCGGTAGGCCCCTTAGCTTAGGTAAAAGACTTCGCTAACTGGGCATACTGCAAACAAGTACCTAATTCCTGCATGCTTGCAAGCTCTTAAAATAAGGAAATAAAGGTTTCCCAATATCAAAAATGGCCTAAAAGTACAGTAAATACACTATTTCAGGATCACCCTAGTATCTGATTGCAATGCAATCTTCTCCCAATCTAGGGATCACTTCTGATGTATAAGACCAACTACAAAACCTCTAGCCCTCCGCATGCCAGCACCTTTCCTGGCAAACACAAGTGATACCCAACTACCGTGTCCAAATATCTTTGGCATTTCTGTCAGATTGATGGTTGCAAAGGAACCCCAAGTATAAAGTCAACTACCTGAGGCATGTTTTCATGCATAATTCCTACACTGTAAAAATCATAAGATCATATCAACGAAAAGATCTTAAAAATTAATATAGAAGAAAGAGATTAATGCTAACAGCAATTCCTGCCTTCAAACAACCACCACCACATGCCTTCTTTCAAACAAATGTCCTTATGCATGCAGAGACACATTAGTGGTATTTGGTGCTCTTCATTTCATGTGATCGTATCAACCATCTATTAGGAATTTAGGTGAACGCAAATTTTCCAGTTTCTTTTCCTGTCACCATCTCGGCAAATGCAAAAAACTGTTTGACAACGAAAGATATATTTTTTTCTAAACAGAGAGTCCGACTATAAGAAATTCCAAATGAACAATTTAGTGGATCAGGAGTTTCCAATTATTTATGAAGGCAAAATCTCATCTACGAACCATGGTTTTAAAAACTATTCAATATTACCCATACTAGGTGTTATATACTAGGCCAACAATAGAATGATACTCCTACACACTATGTAGGTACAACCAGTATCAATATATGCATGAGTTCAGTTCAAGATTGAAAACCATCGAATAAACTATCGATTATCTTGACATGACAGAGTAATTAGAGGACTTTATATATTTTAATTCTTACCTTATACAATTCATAAAGCTCGCCAACCAGTTGAAATGCCAAGCTCAAATCCACGACTCTGATGATAATATGCATCAATTTCACGGAAAAAAGCACTGAATTCAAACAGGCCCCTTATAGGATAAAACTCAGCATTTTTAACAAGTTCCTTCAGAGCCTTAGGTCCGAAATACATTAAAACCTGAACAGAAAGCAAACCAAAGCTCAGCAACAAAAAGACGGAAACTTAAAAACAAATCTGATTTGCAAGTGACAACAAAAATGAATACCAGCCATGAACATCTTTCCTAGAATATACAAATTCACAAATGAGACAAACTGCTTAGACTGAACACTAACAAAACAAGGCCACCAGTCCTTTCATTTTGAGTAACGACCACGCACAAGAAAATTAGGTAGATAATTTCTTTTACACAAAATAAACTGTACAATTGAGCCAGTTCAAAAGTATGAAAAAATGAAACATGGAAGTCAAAACAATTGATCTTGATATAAGCAACATAATCGGCAGAATGAAGATATCAATTGCATTTGGAGACCATTTATCAAAGTCAAATATGGCATGATCCAGCTAACTTCACTTCATTCAGTAATATCCGTTGCAGTCTGGGGAGTTAATCCTTCATGCATATGCATAAACCAGAGTACAAGACAAAGTCTTAATCTCTTTGTCACATCAGATCACTAATATCATAAATGCAATCAAAGTACCATTTATTAAATATGGTGGCAGTTTAAACAACAAAAGTACAGATATCAACCACAACATAAAGAAGTAACTGATATTCAGGAAAATAGAAGTTCAAAACGCAAAAGAAACCTCGTTAGCATCTTTGCAGACTTCATTAGCACTTTTATTAGGCCACTTGATTCTGCAACACCTATTTGTTTGCCCACACATTAAAGAGGTGTCAGGCAACACAATTTCTATATGCTCAACAGCCATTAAAGAAAGACAAGAACAAAACAGCCACCATCCTAAGCAGACGGATGAGAACAAGCACAAGCACAGATACAATGAGAAACAAAACCTTTCTCTACCAAGGCGGCGTGCTAATTCTTCAGCTAACGCTTCCCCGGGCCCATCTGCATCTGTTGCTAATACTATCCGAGTAGCCTGAGAGGTTTGTTCAGAACCAGCTAATAAATATTACACACATGCCGAGGTTATAGCATAAGCTAGCCTTCAAATTCTAAGGATCCTACCTCTTCCAGGTACTCTTTGCAGTTCCATAAATACTTAAACTTTGTGTCCTAGCTTTACAAAGAACATTGCAGAGAGTTAGATCACACATCACAGATTATAGGAGACAGAATGAATTACAAATATGAAGACAATCATAGTAACACAAAAAAGGGATTATTAAATTGGTAGGAAGTTTGACCAGATGAAAATCCTCTAACTGGAAGTAAAGCAATATTAATAACTATCCAATGTAATGCACTAGCCTAAATGAAAAAATTATATCTAATTTTTTTAGCAAATCTAGATTTCCATTTATATGTTTTCTGAGAAATACATCAAAATACAATATAAACCACTTATACAGAAGACCAAGGCAATATAAAGTACTAAATATGATGCACCAATATCAATGTTATCTATGCTAGAGAGTAATACACATGAAATTTGAGGATTTCTTTCACTGAATGAAACACACAAATAAAGGGGTGGAATTATTGACAAATAAATTTTGAACATTTTGGAGAGAATCTAAATGAGAAAGACTAGCTAGAAATACAACTTACAGGATCTTTGCTGAAATTAAAAGTGCAACCTCCAGAAAACTATAACATAAACATCTCAAAGATAACAGCACAATGGAGAAATTTTCTAAAAAAAAGGACATGGTTTCTTTGTTTACCATCATGTACCCACCACCTACAGAAACACGAAGCACAGATTGCAAACTTAGGATTTCCACATTGAGTAAACATTAACGGAATGATGTCATAAACAACCAAAGGAACTATACCAATTTCTTGAGGGAAAAACAAAATATTTGAGCCGTAGAAGAAAACCATAGAGTTAAACACAAAAGATCAGAGGCAAATAAGATCTAGTCAAAACCTCTGCTTCATCAGGTAGATGATCGGAAACTTTTGCAGGTGCACCATTTGGTACACTAACACAATTAGGGTAACCAGCCTCCTCCATAGAGAGCTTATCTATTTCACCCTCAACCTATTTTACCAGAAGAGAGAAGGCAGATAAGATGAAATAAAAGGAATAATTCTGTAGAATATTACTGTAGGAAACCAACTAAAAACTAATTAAGGGATGAAGGTAGAAAAATTACAATCATAATTTCACTGGCTCGTTTTATGTCATCAAGTCCAAAAAAAATCGGTTCTGTGCCCGTTTCCTGTTGGATGTGGAGGCATGTTCAACAAATATAAAAAATACCCTCTTATGTATGTATAATATTGCAAAGAAGTCACTAATTATCCATGAATATCTAGAATTATAGGATATTTCATAAACCTGCCAAAAATTTTTGGGAACACCACGGTATTTGCAGCTTACAAGAGTTCCATTTCTTCTGTAAGGAAAAGCAATAGCAATCTGCAAAGTATACTCCAAATGTCAGCATGATAAGCATATAATCCCTCTGACACCCGGAAGATCAAGTACTGAGGGTATTTACGTTGCCATTGGAATTATGCTGCTTGACAGCATTCCGCCTAAGAGTTTCTGTTGAAATCATTCGTTCTGCAAAGTATTCAATAAGCTGAAAAGGAATCCAAGAGGATGTAATGTAATAGTCCCATCAAGGAGATAGATCGTGATAGCATATACTTACACAAAACAAGGCCTTTGAAACAAAAAGTTATAAAATGTGAAAAAGTATTTCAATCTAAAAAATATAGATTATTGTTTAGGGGACCAAAAACTCCAAACCACATACTATGGCAAGTTAGGCGGCTGGTCCACTAGCAAACCCAAAGAAACAAACTTTGATCCAGCCAATCAACTAAAAGACAGTTGGGACAAAATCCAAATATGGCATTTCAGGTGAAACTTCTGTAACTATGTTGCCCTTGTTAGCATAATAGCATGGGACCTTTGGTGCTTCAACAGTGATGTTGATTTAAACTTCCACTTAGGGGTGAGCAAAAACTGATTTTACCCAATTTACCGTCTATCGGCAAATTCGGTGAATTCGGTTTCGGTATCGGTATTGGTAATAGTTTTTCTGAAATTCGGTATTTAGTTTTGGTATCAGTTTTTTATTTTTCGGTTCGGTAAAAACCGAATTTACCGCTACTAAGTATTAAATAAATAAATTCGGTTTGATAAATTATCAAATTTATTGATATAAATGTAAAATTATTAAATTTTATTTGATAAATATATAAAAATAAAAATATTATTATATTTAAATCGATAAAATAATTTAAATGGGTAAATCGGAACTTTACTAAATTTACCGAAATAATTCGGTTCAGTAAGAGATCGATTTTTTTAAATTCGGTTCGGTTTTAGTTTTAAAAATTTCGGTAAAATATAAATCAGTAAATTCGGTTTCGGTAAAAACTGAATGCTCACCCCTACATCCAGTGGGGGTACTGGATGCTCTTGTTATTACCTATTCTCAAAATCAAAATGTTTGCCATGTCTTCAAGATCATCGTACTCTTCTTAATTAATATGCTCCTTGCAAATACAAACAAGAGTTGATTGATTATCATCCTCCATTAATGGCCAAGATTCCAAAACTTTTGCAACAATGAATAAATATCCACTATTTCTATTTCTATTATCAAGTTGTTGAACCATAAATTTTCTCTTGAACAATAAAGTCAAAATCAATTTTGACCACAGAGAAAATTGGAGATGTAAAAAAAATCAATCAAATTAAATCAATAAAAAGAAATCTAAAATCAAATCCATAAAAAAATAGTAATCAAATAAAAAAAAGGAAGTTGCAAAAGAGGAAAGAAGAAAATATGGTATGGAGTAAGCATCACATATCAAAAGAAAAAGGAAAATAAAAAATTAATGAACACATGAGGCAACGCCAATTAAGCAAATAAATTCAAATCATTCAAATCAAATCAATTAGAGCTAGATAAAGAAATAAATAAAAAAATTATCCTAAGGCTTTAATAAAAGGGGAATAATTGAAGATAAAAGAGGAGAGGGGAAGAAATCGAAAAAGAGGCTCGGCAAGAAAAGTGGAGGGGAGCCGAAGGCAAAATAAAGAAGATAGAAGGAGAAATTGAGAGGGGGATTGGCTTGAAGCGGCGAGGAGCGGCGGCATTAAAGAGAGAGGGGAGGCTCTAGGCAACAAAAAAAAATAAAGGGGGCTCTCGGCAACACAAAAAAAAAGTAAAGCAGGCTCTCGGCAAAAAGAAGGAGAGGAAAGAAAAAAAAGAGAGAAGAAAAAAAAAGGAGAAAGGAAGAAAAGCTTTGCTATCCTAAAACATTGCCAGGATCCTGCATATCCTGATGAAAAAGCGTTGTCAGGACGTTTATGTCCTAAAACATTATCAGGATCTTACATATCCTGATAAAAAAACGTTGCTAGGACATAAAACTGTGCCAAGATCCAATATATCCTGATGAAGAAAAAAACCTTTGCTAGGATCTCTATATCCTAAAAACTTTGTTGGGATCTTTATATCCCTAAAAAAATTATGTTGGGATCTCTATGTTCATAGAAACTTTGCTGGGATCTTTATATCCCTAAAATCTTGCTAGGATATCCTCTTATTGATATTATTCTGATTTTTTGGACGAGAAGAAAATTTTATCGTCGTCACTTGGAAGCCCCGTCGCAGGCGCTCATGTACGTACGAAGCTTCACACTAGAGTCCTCCCCTCCGTCGTAGCTTCCACTGTAATAATTCGACATCCGACCGTCGGATCTCGTTAAAATCACGACTGCATGCTCTCCTCACACCGGCGAACGTACTACCTAAAGGATCCTAGCTAGATCGCCGGAATCGAACAAAAAATCGACGGCGCCCTTGTTTCTGTCTAAATCGTCGATTCGCCGCTGATACTCTACCGGAAGGCTTCAAACTCTGGCCACAAGTCACCATCGACATAGAGAAGCTACACCCAGAGCCAATCGGCTGGAGGTGCGGTGAGCAGGCGGCAGCAACAAACCCTAATCTTCGAACGCCATCGCCGTCGCGGGTGACGAAGAAAGAAACGAACGATTCAGATCCATTCAAACACATCAACGGTCTAGATTGAATCAAAATGGACGATCCTGGACATTTTGAACAAAATTGAACGGCTGAGATCTACCTGATTTAATAAATTCAAATCAACGGTCAGATTCATTCACTTGAAATCAATGGTTTAAATCTGAACGTAAATCAACAATCCAGATTACTTTAAGCTTAATCAGATGGTTCAGATCAATCCAGTTTAAGTTAGAAATCGAACGAATCAGATTAAATCAAACTTCGATCGAACGGCCTAGATCATTACTTTGATCAAATGGTCAGGATCAATCAGATGTGATCGAATGGCTCATATTTAAATCAAAATCAACGGCTGAGAAAGATCGGAGCATATCTCGGTCAATCGGGTAACGTTTGACATGATCAAGGTGTCGATTTCTACTATCTCGACCCTGATCTTTCCAAATATAATATCAAATGTTCGATCTGAGATCTGGATTTAAGCAAATCTGTGAATTTAAACGAACGGTCAAGATGAGGCTGATCTAAATTCTAAAATCAACGGCTGACGTTGATCTAAGCATATCTAGGTCAATTGGTTGACTACTGACATGAGCAAGGTGTCGATTCCTATTATCTCGACCCTGATCTTACCAAATATAATATCGGATTTTCGATCCAAATTCTGGATTGAAATATACCCTTGAATTTAAGTGAATGGTCAGGATAAAATCAAAATCAACGGCTGACAATGATCTGGACATATATCAATCGGTTGACGTTTGACATAATCAAGAAGTCAATCCCTACTAATTCGAACCCGATCTTCTCATATATAATATCAAATTTTCGATCCAAATTATGGATTGAAGCAGATCTATAAATGAACGATTGAAAATGATATGAGCATATTTGAGTCAATCGGTTGACTTTTAACATGATCAGGGAGTTGATCCCTATTAAATTAAACCTAATTTTTCTAAATTTGATGTCGGATTTTTGATCCGAGACCTACATTAAACAGATCTATAAATTTAGATCAACGACATGAGAAAATAAAATATTTGATGGCTAAAAATGATTTTCATCAACAAGAGTCAAATGGACAGTCACTAATACAATATGGGTATTTAACCCTATAAAATTAAGTCCAATCTTCCCAAATATAGTCTTGGATTTAAATTAAAACATATATTTCATCCAGTTGAATATGAGCTAATCAACTCACTCAACCTATTTTGATCAAACCCATCATATCACGATATAATATTATTTGGGAGATGCGTACGTCGATGCTTGTCATCGGGGCGTAGCTCCTCAATATAATATTGCGTATATGATGCTTCAAGATAAAATAATTATTCATCACCAAAAATCAAGTTCAGATGCTCAATTCAAGTTCAAATGCTCACAAGCCATCAAGGCCGAGCACAAATCAAGTTTAAATGCTCATAAGCCGTCAAGGCCGAGTTCAATCAAATTCAAATGCTCACAAGTAATCAAGGCCGAGCATAAAATAAATTCAAATGCTCACAAGCCATCAAGGCTGAGCACATATGAAATTCAAATGCTCATAAGTCATCAAGATCGAGCATAAACTCAATCTAAGTGCTCATAAGCCATCAAGGCGAGCATAAAATAAATTCAAATACTCACAAGCCATCAAGGCTGAGTAACTCAAGTCCAAATGCTCACAAGTCATCAAAGCCGAACAAATGTCAAATTCAAATACTCACAAGCTATCAAGGCCGAGTACCAAATCAAATTCAAATGCTCATAAGCCACCAAGGCAGAATACTTATCAAATTCAAATACTCACAAGCTATTGAAGCCGAGTACAAATCAAGTCCAAACACTCACAAGTCATCAAGGCCGAGTACTTTTCAAATCCAAACACTCATAAGCTATCAAGATCGAGTATCTCAATTCAAATACTCATAAGCCATCAAAGCTGAGTACATACCAAATCCCAAACACTTATAAGCCATCAGAGCCGAGTATTCAAATACCCACAAGTCTTTCTTTGACTGATGAAGATTACTTCAAATTTTAAGTTGTTCATGAGCCATGTATTGATATGAAATTTATAAAATATTTTTTTCTCCAATTATATGATGTTGTCCTTCTACTTTTATGGATTTCTTAATCAAAGGTGTCCTTATTTTTAGGAGTAATTAATAATAAGTGATTGCGCTTATTGGAAGCCAGAACCCATTAAACAAAAAACCTTATAATTTATAAAGTGAATTTGAAAAGGTCAAATCACATTTAAACATGACCAAAAATGACCCCACACAAGTATGGACGTCTAATATATAATCCACAACAGCCATTCCCACTACAACATTTGTGGCCTCTGTTAATTGCTGTTATAGTATGGCTTCATTAGCCTTCTATGAGGCTCCTTGGATATTATTAGATTCAGAAACTTCCACTAATATGAGAGGTGCCTATAGATTATTTCATGATCTTCACTTAACTACTGACTATCCTCCAATCTCTATTGTTGATGGTTCTTGTGCGTGCTTGTGGTGTGAATTCCATTTGTACCCCTTCATAGCTTTCCACATTTTATATTTCATATATTATTTGCTTTCCAATTAATCATTTGTCAATTAGTTCATTAGCATGTTCTTTAAAATGTTACATCATACTTAATGTATCTTTACAGAACTACATAGTGCAAACAAA
Organism: Costus lasius; assembly: GCA_027563935.2. Lineage (NCBI taxonomy): Eukaryota > Viridiplantae > Streptophyta > Magnoliopsida > Zingiberales > Costaceae > Costus > Costus lasius. The sequence continues at coordinate 21,705,856 of CM050446.2, read as the reverse complement.
GGTGACCTACAACAATTAGTGAAGATATTGAATATGAAGGAAAATATATTCCAAGGTTTAAGAAAAAATTCTGTATTGGCAATAACTAGTCCACCACTATACAAGTATATGGAACAAGGAATAACTTGTACATGATACAGAGGACCTTATATATATTAATAATTAACTATATCTCTATCTAAATTATACCAATCCAGTTGGTGACGTATATGTATTAGACTATAATAGTCCAGGTGATACCATACGTTTGTACATACCAAATTATATCAATCAAGGTTTGAAATTTTGATTCAAATTGGCTGAAATTTTTAGTTTGTATCAGTTCAAGATAGGTCCAATTTTACTACACTATGTTGGTACAATCAATTTCACTATAGTATAATGTCAGTTTTACTATGCATACTGGTTCGAGACCAGACCGATACACTAGTTCAGACTGGTTTTTCAAGCCTTACTACCAAGCCAAGCAAAGATACGTTCTAATTCATTTATTGTCATTTACTTTTACCCCTATGTCATTCTTCCCTTTTCCGTAGTATTGTTGATTTGGACAATTACTTCTCTTAAGATTAAATTGTTCACATCTTAAGAACCACCCTAATTCCATTTGTGATGTCTGTCAACTTAGCATCATTGAATCAATTCTGTTTTAGTCTGGCAATTAGAGTTCATTTCTTTATAAACTAATTCATTTTTTGTTTAGGATCCAAGTCAAGTTCATACTTGAGGCAATTATAAATATATTTCACATTTATTAACTAGTGTTCATGTATAACTTGGCTTTATTTGTTTAAAAGTTTGTCTAATGTTCTTGTCATATTCAAAACATTTATGAGAAAATGAAAACTCAATTCAAAAATTTGTTGCACTAACAATATTTTAGAATAAAATTGTCACCTTTACTTATGCTATTCATGCATAACTTAGCTTTATTTGATTAAAAGTATATCTAGTATTTTTGGTATATTCAAAACAGTTATGACAAAATTATAATCCAATTCAAATTGATCACAAATTTTATGTACAAATAATGTTTTAAAACATGTGTAGTATGTTTCATTCATTTTTTTTAATTTGTGGTATCTCATATTTCAAATCATTTGTTCTCAAAGTTCTCAATAAAATGGTTTAGAAAAGTGAAAGAATTGTCATATTCTCATCATTACGTGGTACTCACTTGTGAATATTATTACAAGGCTTAGTCAATATTGTCTTTATCCTGTTTGGCATCAATTTCCAGTACTCCTAGAATATTTTGTATTATGTTCCCACTTTGTCCTAATCTAACAAGTGGAGTCCTCATTCCATTTGTGGTTCTTCCTAAGTATCTTCAAACTAACAGGTGCATGTTTCTTCTGATGCTTGCACTCATTGGGTTTGTGTCTGTTAACGTTTTGACTACTTCCTACTTCACTAAAACTACTTCCTCTAGACGTCTACTACTCACTTACAATTGTGTCTTTACCATTTAATATTGTCATCATTTTTATCCATTGCTTGCTCCTCCACCGTCTTTACTTCCTCACCTCAAGCACCTTCACTACATAGGCTTCCCTTATCACCAATGCCTTCTCCACCCACACCACTCATTGAGGATTTAAGTGTTTGTCTAATCCCAATGACTAGCCAACATTTTGTTTTCTAGCCTTGTGAACTTAAACTAGTACGTAGTATATCAACACAGTTCACTATGAATGTACAAATACCAACTAGTACATTTTTTGGTATATAGCAAACCCAAGTATATGATGGGCATTTGTATCATGGTCAAATCGATACATACCAAACTTATCACGTATAAAGACTATTGTGGAGTCTCTATCATTTTTAGGTAAGATATCAATCTAACAACCTTGCCATCAATATCATTGAAATGAAAGATAATTAGTAACTTTTGTGATAATAGATGAAACCAAGTTGGTTCTAGATAGGTCAATCTGATTTGACTATTCTCTTGAAATATTTTATAAAATGGGTTATGTGATAAATAGAAGTTTCTTTGAAAAACAAGTTGAAATGGGAAATATTCAAGGTTAAGTTAGTCATTTAAAAAAAGGGTCATGCTAGTGTAGAAAAAATAAAAAGGGGTTACTATGATTATAGATGACCAACATGTAAGATTATTTCTTTCTTGACCTTGAGGTTGCACCTCTAATATTTTTAGAGGAAGAGTCTTGCTACAAGAAAAAGGCTTCCCTTGTGCAGCAACAGATCAAGGTTCAAATTGAAACACCCTTTTCGTTTGCAAAGTACATGGATTGGTACATGACTCACATTTAACAATGGCAGTTGACAATGCACTGGAACTAAGTCTTTTCAGTGCAAAGTAAAATATAAACCGAAAGAAGGCAAACAGTAATTACAAATGACAAAAGCAATAAATTTTAAAAGAATTACTGGAAACTACCACTGCACACAATGGCTTCAACTGAAGCTCGCTTTCAGTGATTTGTCTGTAACCCTTAGCTTTGTAATCTTGTTTATTTTCATCATTTAATTCATTTATCGGTTTAACATTTTGTGATTCAACCTCTCTATTAGCCTGGAAAAAACATAGCGAACTCTCAATTCCAACATCCAACAATTAAAGCTCGTACATGACTTATGTTAAGTGACAATACCTGTATGTTACCTCCCCATCTACATTCATTTCTGTAGCATTTCCATGCTGCCAACGTTCTGGAAAGGAAACATGGAACATAAACAGCAATAAATAGAAAAATAAAATAAGATTGTAGAAAACAAAATAAACCCGTCATTGTATAATTCAAGCAGAGAAAGTAATTCACCCATCTTCTCTGATGAAAAGAGATAAACTCCTCGCAATTGAATGCCCCTCATTACACTGAAATATGAAAGGTTAAATGATCATGGCATAAAATTCTAGAACGCATACACACTAATACTCTCCAAACGGTTAAGGAATAATATTTACGCAGAAAACCAGAAAAGAGTCAGATATCCAACTGTTAAAAAGTGCTTTTTATCATCTTATGCTACATGCAAACGCAAATATACTAGGTGGCAACAATTATTTCGCTATCACTAAATCGGCGAGCATTCTTTGAGATAGCAGCGGCAACAATTGCTACAACGACTAAGCCAGTGAAATAACCCGTTATTAAAGGGCCCTTTGGAAGTCAGCAGCAAGTGTGCAACTTACAGAGGAACAACGAAGCTAAAGGCGTAAAGAAGGCACCTTTGGGCAAAGCATTTGACAGTACTTCCCAAGCGTATAACCGCTGCACTGGATTCCTAACGCCTCCAGCTTTGATATCAACTTCTCACTCCGCTTCAGGACGGCTGTCTCATCTTTTGGCCGTGCAACTTCAGCTGAAGCGTCGAACAGACCACTAGACATCAACCAATCACCCCTAAAGATGCTCCAGACGGATTAAATACAGGCCTTGGAGGCGAATACCTTCATTAGAAACCGTAGCGGGGTGGTAGCAAAACGAGCGAAATCGATAGCACTTATGAAGCAGAATAAGGTTCTTGAAGTTGGAGCGGAGATGGAGAAGACGGTGAGAAAAGAGAGGCGCGGGTGCTGCGGTGGCGAAGCATCGCAGGGGAAGGTACTTGGAGCCGCTCATGAGTAGTGTTTGGAGAGAGCGGCTGGGCATTGGGGACATCATGGCGCCAACACGCTCTTTGCTCTCCTGACCGTGTTAAGCGAGCAAGCCGACGAGAGCCGGAAGAGGAGGAGGAGGAGGAGAAAGTTCGTGAGGAGAGAGAGTAACGAGGATAACCGGGAGATGGGGAAAAACCCGGCGATAGGTTAGCTAGAGGCGGCGGCGAATCATCGAAGACCGACGAGCGAAAGGCGCCGGAAGGGCCGGTGCGCGGAGAAGGAAGAGGATTGCAGAGAAGTAGGGCGGGCCGAGGAGGGAGCGCAAAGATATTGCACTAGTAATGCAATAAATTATCAATATAAAACTTTTTACTGTATTATAGTGTTTATGATAAATGGCATTTAAAATTATGTACTATTAATCTTGTTGTTAGAGATAACTCGTAACCTGATTACAAGACCCCGTATAATTAATTAAATAAAAATATCTAATCTAAATACTTTTCAAATAATTTATTTATTAAATATGTTATACATTAATCTAAATACCCACATGACATTAATAATCTATGGGATATTTATTAACTCGATCTATTTGACATAATACAACCTGATAATAAAATTATTATTATTATTATAATTTAGGCTTTTAGGCTTATGATATGGGCCAAAATCTAGAATAAAGGAGGGTTAAAAGAAATTTAGACTTGTAGGCTCGTATTTAGAGTTGGGTGGGTCTATATTTAAAATATATGTATATATAAATATATAATATAATCAGGTTAAATAGGTCAACCTACTTACAATCGGACATGACTTGATTATTTTTAAGTCATAAATGAGTTGACTTATTTATCACGTGAATACGATTTTGACTGACTCGAAATTGCCTAACTTTATGTCAAGTCTAGTTTAGATTTTGATAGGTCTATATTTGCCTATTTGGGGATTTTATTTTAGATTTTTTTTCTAGTTGTTAAGAATATCAACTTATATATCTCTATAGTAAATATTAGCATATACATTTAATTAGTTTTTATTTTTTGAGAATAAATTTAATTAGTTTTTACTTTTGTTCAATAAATTATTGAAAAGAATACATTTTTATGATAGAGTCAAATTGTTCTACGTGAAATTTATTTATTTGTAGTTTAGAATATCCACACAACTCCACATCATATATGGTCCTTTTATATTGGTCTTTCACTAAAAATATGATTATCTTTTTACATTGGCCTCTCACCGTAAAGAATACTAAGTTTATTTCATATGGCTAAATTTAAAATACTTATATTTAAGTTGATAGAAATAAGCTTATTAAGTCTTATATATCATATTATCTTATTTTCTTATTTTTCGAGACTAAATTAGGAAATCATGTAATACATTCACACACTTTCAAATAGACACTATTTTTTAGTGAAATGGCTGCCATTATAACCCCATATACATCTTATTACATTAAAATTAAAAGGGGATCTTCATTGTAATTAAAAAGATCTAAGTTAATTTAAGAACAAAGCAGTAGGGTTGTTCATGGTTCGGTTGCAAGCCTTCTTTTATCCTAAACTTACATGTTTAACCTTAATTTTCTTTATCAGTCACTCTCCAACGACCTTCGTGTGTGACTATATTATGATGAGTTATGGTGAACTCCGATGCGCTGATCTTCTTTGTTCGAATGATCTATGTATCCAACTTCGGCCAGGCATTCATGGTCTAAATTAGTCCTTTATTAAAATATAAAATTTAAAAATAGAAATTATAAAGTAATAAAACTTGTAAATTATAAATAAAAAAAAGGTTAGAAAGATAAAACCCAAGGCACGTTACGACTTGCACCTAAATAAAAATTCAAACTCTTGACCAATTTAATCTAGATTGAACATAAGAAGATACAAATCAATTACTCATCTCCTATGGGCACGACTACGAAGAAGTTGCTTAGATGCCCTTTCAACATCTAACAATAAAAAATCAAAAACAAAAGAAAATAGAAAAGGAAAGAAGGAATAAAGAGAAGTGGAAGAGAAAAATCTAAGAAAAAATAGACTTCACACAGTCTACCAAATGGAGAAAAGCCTTTATATGCTTTGATCCAACACAATTGTTACGTTAGCAAGTGCTCACATTAACCAACAAGTAAATGCTAATGTTAAGATTTTTTTTTTCTAACAAACCCTCCACAAAATTTTTTTTAAAAATAAATTTAATTAAATTTAATAAGACAATTAAATAAAATTAATTTATTGATCATGCTTATATGGTAGTAAAGAACAACTAAAAGTCTAATTAATTAGTTATGTCTAATTGATATTTTTTTTAAAAAAAAAATTTCTCCAAATTTAAGAATAAAAATTTAATAGCTTATTAAAAAATAAAGAAAAACAAATAAAATTCTAAAGATTTATGTTAAAAAAAATAGTCATATTAAAATTAAATAAAATTTTATAAAATGTAAAAGTTTAAAGAAAACACATTGAGTCACAGGAATCGAAGTCAATCATGCTCAATACATTCGGTAGGGTCACGAGTGCAAAAAACTGCTAGTAGCAAAAAATTTTATTTCCACATCAGCTTTTATACTATGTTTTCTTGGACAAAAAATTAGAAGAAAGAAATAAAAAATATATTGAATCTAGTAACAAAATGCGTTTAGATTCAATATATTTTTCATTTTTTTCTTCAAATTTTTCGTCCAGAAATACAAAAAGTCACATTATAAGTTAAATAACATAATTACTTTGCCAATGCCAACCTTCTCGTCTCCGTGCTCAATCAGCGTGAGCTGCTATTCGCTGGCCATAGTTTTTAAATAAACTGACTGTTTAACAAATTTTGTATCTAGTTTTTAATACATGTCACAGTGTTTCTCTTTCAATTTACTTTTTTTGACATAGGTAAATTAAGTAATAAGAGTGGGGTTGGGATGATCCTTATCATATAACTACAATGTAATTGTTTTATTTTGTATCGATATGATACAAATGTGTTATTGTTTTAAAATTACATGTGTAGAATTGCATAAATAGATACTTAAAGCAATTTTTTTTTTCAATACCACCGTGAATATGTCCAAAATATTGGATAAATGAGCATAATATATAATTTAAATATTTAAAATAATATTTATTAAAATTATAAAAATTATGAACATAATGCAAAACATAAATGTCAAATATACTTGACATTCATAATGAAACTAATGTTGATAACATACATAATTAATATATATTTGACATAAAAAATAAAATACATTAAGTGCATAATTTTCATAATATAGTAATGTACATGTACTTAATGTGCAAAATAAAAGTGATGTGATGAACATAATATGTATATTATTCAATAAACTTAATATGCATAATACACAAAATAATCATAGTATGCATAATGAAAATAATGTACGTAGTCGTCAAAATGAATATTACTAAGGTTATGAACATAATGTGCTTAATAATTATATTAACATGATGGACTTAATGTCTTTATTAAAAATATTGTGCACAATAAGCATAATATACATCATAAAAATTATGTATATCATGAAAATTTTCATGGCAATATTGTGATATTAGACATCATGAAAATAATATGAAAAGATGTACATAATGAATTAAATGTATATAATAATTATGATTAAAATAATTCTCATTAAGGCCCTCTCAGCATGCTGGATACTCCCCCTAATGATCGCTTTGGTCGGCTTTATAGGATAGAGGCAGAGGTGCCGCCTCTGCTATTTATGGCGCCGACCGAGTCTTCCGCTCCACGCAGCCTTCACGTGCGTCCGCCTGGAAGCTCGAAGCCTACTGAACTCCTCTTGGATGGAGATGCACTCGTCAGACACATCTCCGTCTTCCGCGCGCGACCGCAGGCCTCGTCGTCTGAGACCCTCGCAGCAGCAGCCTTCACGTCACCAGCTATAATCCGCATCCAACGTTCCGCCCAGACGCATGCGAAGACTGCGTCTGCGTCGAAACCCTTGTCCGAGTTCATCGCTACGACCGCGTCCCTCGCTTTGCACTGGATCGCCCGCCTCCGAGAGTTCCGCCGGTGTCCTCGCTCAAACTTGTCTCCACGCTCGCGTCCAAGTGCTTCGGGGAAGACAATGCCAATGCGGATTGCGTGGCGTGGTCAAAATCGGGTGTCGCCCCTTTTGACTGAAGATTTCAGGTAGGAGATCGGGTTCCGCTGCAACATTCGCATAGGTTTGGGCCGCTGCCCAGCCCAATAGCCTTTCGTCCGGCCCAATGATTTCTGGGCTGACACTAGTGACAACTGCAAGTCTATGAGTATCAAAAACTTAAGGGAGCAAGGAGAAACCCTCACCGATGTGTGTCTATGCTAGAGCTCACTGGAAGTCATCCGAATATAAGAGCAACCTCGCACACACGATTAGAAAAAAATAAAAAAAATTTCTTAACATTAGCATTTACTTGTTAGTTAATGTTAGCATTAATTTGCTAACATGACAATTGTGTCGGATTAAAGCATATAAAGGCTTTTTTTTCCATTTGGCTAACTATGTGAAGAAAGAATTTTCTATTCTTTCTTAGATTTTTTTCTCTTCCCCTTCTCTTTCTTCCATGTCCTTTATCTCCTTTTTTATTTTTGATTTTTTTGCTCGTTACCGAAAGGGCATTTGGGTAACTTCTCAATAGTCGTGCATGTAGAAGAGGAATACTTGATTATATCCTCAGATGTTCAGTTCGGATTAAACTCACACAAAAGCCCAGATAAAATTTTTATCTAGGGGCAATCCACAATGTGTCTCTAGGTTCTATCTTTATAATCCTCTTTTATTTATAATTTATAAGTTTTACTGCTTTATAATTTCATATTTTAGTAAAGGTCTAATTAAAATTTTAGACCAACCATCTTAGGTGAAATTATTTTTTTCTGACTTTAAATTATTTTTCAAAATTATTTTAATTTTAAAAGAATTTCTTTTTACATAGTCGGTGAGATTTCCGGCGTCTGGGGAGACGCCGACGAGCGCAAGGTGCAAGCAAACTTGAGAGAATTGTAACCGGTGATCAAGGGATCACCGGCGAGGGAGGGACAGGGGCGTCGGCGGCCAGGGGGCTGACGACGAGAAAGAGAGGTTTCTATAGTTGTTTTGGGAATTAAACGTGATTTCCTCTCCACCAATCTCCTTCCCCTGTTCTCCGGTTCGTTTGCACTTTCTAAAGCCATTCTAGCGAGGTTTCCGGCAGCAGGCAGCTGCCGATGACACGAGGAGCTGATGGGAGGCTGGGACGAGCGCAGGCGGCGCATCGTCCTTCCCTTGCCAGGTCCAGCGAGGGGCATGACGGCAGACAAAATGCAAGCAGCGTTCGTAAGCCGTTGCGTGAGAAGAACAGAGCGAACGAGGTCGAACGCATTCCAGCGTTTGATTCGAGGAAGTCAGCTGATCAACGCTGAATTCGGCGGGTGCAGAATCGATTTGGGCAACTAACGCCAGCACGACATCAGCGAAACCAAATCGCAGCGGCGAATTCGATTTTGAAAGGCTGACGTCAGCATGACATCACCAAGGGATTTTCGAGCGGCAGATTGGGGCGTTGACCGGTTAACTAGAGGTAAATTTGATTTAGGGTTAGGGTTTCCTAACTTTTCCGCTCGTGTTTTCGAATTGGGAAAAAATTTTGGACGAAGAATTAGGGTTTCCTATTCGGGCAATCTTCCACCGGAAATCCTAGGGATTTCACGCCAGTCTAGTGCTCCGTCGGAGAACCTTAAGACTGGGGCGTGACAACTGGTATCAGAGCCAAAGATCCAATCAAGATGGTGAATCAAGGAGATCGCATCGCACGATTGGAGCAAGTGATGGATTTGACGGGGAACAGTGACAACGCGGTTGTTCCTCAGGTGGAGGATTTACAACACAGTGGAATAGCAAAGGTTGCAGATCCTTGCCCTTCAACATACTTTGACTGCAGTAGTTGAGGCTTAGCAAAGATTTGAAGGGACAACAGCGCTACAGGAGCAAGTAGCGGTCTTGTAAGAACAGGTAGCAACCTTGACGGCATAAGTAACCAACTCTGCTGCAGCACAACAGCTAGTGCTGGCAGATCTCGCGGTGATGCGCATGGCCTTGGCGCAGGCACTAGGCGGTGTGCCTACAGCGGCCATGGTGGAGTATGGAGCTGCTAGAGGGAAGGTTCGCATCCCAGAGTCTGCGATATTCGGAGGAGTCCGATTATCCAAATAGTTTGATAACTTTTTTTGGGATATGGAATAATGTTTTACTGTTAACCATGTTTCAGACTAGGAGAAAGTGAGGGTGTGTACAGCATATCTCTCCGGTGATGTGAAATTTTGGTGGAGGACCAAAGTTGAGTCGACATCCGGAGTAGCTGGCTGGACATGGGAGATGTTCTGAGAAGAATTGCGGCAGCAGTTCCTTCCCAGGAACTCGGAGGAACAAGCACGAGACGCATTAAATCAGCTGAAGCATACAGGCCCAATCCAAGAGTATGTCCGAACTTATTCAACAACACTCATGGTGGAGATAACGGATATGTTAGAGACAGATCGACGGTATACCTTTCTCCGGAATCTTCAACCATGGGCAGAGGCTGAAATCCGAAGACATGTGCTGCAGGACTGGAGGACGGCCGCAGCGATAGCCAAATCTCTCATGGATTTGAGAGCTTCAGGTACGACTTTCTCGAGGGCATCAAAGTTTCCACCGAAGCATCGCTCTCCGCCAAGAGCAAGAGCACTAGAGAGGGATAGACACTCTCCCCGGCAAAACGGAAGTCAACCAGCACGACAAGTGCAGAACCGACCTGCAGAGAGAGTGCAGGATCGGCCGAGACCGATCAAGTGCTTCTTGTGCGGCGGTCCTCACTGGATGAGGGAGTGCCCCACATGATAGAAGATTATGGCTATCGTGACACAGGAATCAGCTGAGGAAGCTGAAACCAACACTGAGGAGGTGAGGGTTGGTGCGCTACAGGTAATTCCAAACACTGCCACGGGGGCGTAGCAGTGTCGGATCGGGGCGATGGTTGTGAGAGATCCGCCTGTGATAGACATCGAGGGCGATGTCTAAGTTGGGCGGGGGAGAATTCACAGGCCCAGGAATCATTGGGCCGGATGAAAGCCTATTGGGTTGGGCAGCGGCCAAAACCCGTGCGAACGTTGCAGCGGAGCCCAATCTCCTACCCGAAATCTTCAGTCAAAAGGGGCGACACCCGATTTTGACCACGCCATGCAATCCGCGTTGGCGTCGTCTTCCCCGAAGCACTCAGACGCGAGCGCGGAGACGAGTTCGAGCGAGGACGCTGGCGGAACTCTCGGGGGCGGGCGATCCAGGTCGACGATCCAGGGTGAAGCGAGGGACGCGGTCGTAGCGACGAACTCGGACAAGGGTTTCGACGCAGACGTAGTCTTCGCACGCATTTGGGCTGAACGTCGGATGCGGATGATAGTGGGCGACGCGAAGGCTGCTGCTGCGAGGGTCTCAGACGACGAGGCCTGCGGTCGTGCGCGGAAGATGGAGACGCGTCTGACGAGCGCGTCTCCATCCAAGAGGAGTTCAGCAGGCTTCGAGCTTCTAGGCGGACGCGCGTGAAGGCTGTGTGGAGTGGAAGACTCAGTCGGTGCCAAAAATTGCAGAGGCGGCGCCTCTGCCTCTATCCTATAAAGCCGACCAAAGCGATCATCAAGGGGAGTATCCAGCAAGCTGAGAGGGTGAGTTGGTGAGATTTCTGGCGTCTGGGGAGACGTTGATGAGCGCAAGGTGCGAGCAAACTTGAGAGAATTGTAACAGATGATCAGGGGATCACCGGCGAGGGAGGGACAGGGGCGTCGGCGGCCAGGGGGTCAACGACGAGAAAGAGAGGTTTATGTAGTTGTTTTGGGAATAAAACGTGATTTCCTCTCCACCAATCTCCTTCCCCTGTTCTCCGGTTCGTTTGCGCTTTCTAAAGCCATTCCGGCGAGGTTTCCGACAGCAGGCGGTTGCCGACGACACGAGGAGCTGATGGGAGGCTGGGACAAGCGCAGGTGGCGCAGTGTCCTTCCCTTGGCAGGTCCGACGAGGGTCACGGCAGCGGACGAAACGCAAGCGGCGTTCGTAAGCCGTTGCGTGCGAAGAACAGAGCGAACGAGGTTGAATGCGTTCTAGCGTTTGATTCGAGGAAGTCAGCTGGTCAACGCTGAATTCAGCGGGCGCGGAATTGATGTGGGCAGCTAATGCTAGCACGACGTCAGCGAAACCAAATCGCAGTGGGAAATTCGATTTTGAAGGGTTGACATCAGTGTGACGTCAGCAAGGGATTTTTGAGCGGCGGATTAGGGTGTTGACCGATTGACCGGAGGTAAATTTGATTTAGGGTTTCGGATTTCTGAAATTAGGGTTAGGGCTTCCCAACTTTTTCCGCTTGTGTTTTCGAATTGGGGAAAAATTTTGGACGGAGAATTAGGGTTTGCTATTCGGGCAATCTTCCACCGAAAATCCTAGGGATTTCACGCTGGTCTAGTGCTCCGTCGGAGAACCTTAAGACCGGGGCGTGACAACTAGGGATGACATAAAGACCATGGCAACCCAGCTAGGGGTGAGCATAATTCGGTTTTTACCGAATTTACCGATCGGTAAATCGGTAAATCGGTTCGGTAATTTCGGTTTCGGTTTTCGGTTCGGTATTTATTTTTATGTAATTCGGTTTTCGGTTTTCGGTTCGGTAAATAAAATTTCGGTTCGGTAATTTACCGATATATATATTAATATATAAAAAATAAATTTTTATTTATTAATCTTTAATTTTTTATCGGTAATTTACCGATTTACCCATCGGTTTTTACCAATCGGTAATATTTTAATTAGATAATATTTTAATATTTTAATAATTTTTTTAATAGATTAATTATATAATATTTTAATATTTTTTAATCGGTAAATCGGTAATTTACCGATTTACCGATCGGTAATTCGGTAATTTACCGATCGGTAAATACCAAATTCGGTATCGGTTCGGTAATAGGTTTTTCGGTTTCGGTAAATCGGTTTTCGGTAAATTGGTTTTCGGTTTTTCGGTTTTTACCGAATGCTCAGCCCTAAACCCAGCCCCCGCCCTGCTTTGATTTAACTAGAGAAAACCCGAGTTGACCAGGGGTCGGGTTGGGTTCCAATAAAATCAAACTTAGAGAAGACGGGTTGAGGATTAGGTGTAGGATTTTCACTACTCGCGTTCGACCCTACCTCATCTGTAAAAAAAATACAAATATACCTTCTAATTTAAAATAATAAAACTCTAACCCTAACCTATTCCCCCTTCTCCCTTACCTTCTCCTTCTCTTCTCTCCTCTCTCAACTTCTCTCCTCTGTTCCTCTCATCTCCCCTTCCAGCTCCCCCCGCTTCCTTCTCTCCCTTCTTTTATCTCCCCTTCAAGCTCCCCCTTTTCCTTCTCTCCTTTCCCTCCCCTCCCCTCCCTCCTCGTGTACCTGCATATGGTATCAGAATTTTATAATTGCTATATGGCATAACATACTTGGTGTTATGGGCAAATTTATTTTTTTAATAATAAACTTAACCACAACCGGCAGATCCCCTCGCGGAGATCTCAGCCCTACACTAGAGTGGCCCGCGACCGGTTAGGATCGCGTTACGGAAGCTGGCCCAGCACTCTACAAGTCCTCACACCACGTGCGCGAAGGGTTCAGTATGAATACCGCCCCTCGGACACGAATACAGATCTCTCAACTGTGTCAAAGTGATGGAGACTCTCCAAAACACTTTGCACTCACAGAAATTTCCTCAGCCCGCGCTCCTTTCTCTACACAGCCGAGATAGGCACCGGCGCGGCCTCAATCAATCACAAGGGGACGGTGGCGAACACCTTCAAGGGTGCCGGCACACACGTCCAAGACTTTGCAGGCAAGCAAGCAGTACCTACAAATAAGCACAACCCGCACTACACATATGCGGGCGCAGATAACGCAAAGAACCGTCCGGACGAAAAGCCACACGAAGTCCGGACGGCGGTAAAGTCTCTATCCACTACACACGAGAAAACCGTCCTACTACCACTACACACGATAGATCCGGGGAGGGTTTACCCTTGTAGCGTGCCACCACTCCACGAACCGAGCCCACCGAGAACCTCCGAGAAGCTGCGTCGAAAAGTCCGGTCAGAGTCAAAGTGAGACGCGCGTACGAACACGCGTGCAGAAGCCCCTTCTCCCTCTTCCCGCTCGCGTCCGAAACGAAGCCGAGACCTCGGCTGAAATAGGGGAATGATCCCCTCTCCCGTCCGTCACCATCCGGCCACCGGAGCTGCGCCGGAGGGTCAGGATCTGGTCGCCCATGGACGGAGACGCCGCCGCCGAAGAAAGGTCGCCGGAGAAGCCGCCGCCAATGCGATTCTGAACCCAATGGAAGCTGTGGGTGCGTGGAACCGACGATCGGAAAATCTGATCGCACTCACGCGTCTGGCTGCCGGCGCCGGAGGAGATGGTCTCCTCGTTACCTCAGGGCACCGGTGAGTCGATCTGAGAGCGTACACCGACGAGTCCACGGCCGGAGCCTCGTCGCTGACGCCAAACAACGTCCTCTGTTCCTAGATCTAAAATTCGGCGTCGCCAGACCTTGCACAAGCGCTCGATTCCGCTTGATTGCAACCGCCCCTCGACGAGGATGGGATTTCCATCTTCATCGCCATGCAACCGCCGGTGATTGGCCGGAGATCTCGCTTCCATCGGGGCGGATCCGAAAATCCGCCCTAGGCTCATCCACGTAGGAGTCCTAGCCCTCAATCGTTGTCGCCCTCGTCGCCACGCCAGCACGCACCTCCGGCCACCTTCCAAATCCGGCGAGCGTCCCTCTGGTTGGCTGAATCGACGGCGGACGGCAGCTTCGTGAGAATGAAGCGTGAACAGGGGAATTTTCCCCAAACGCGCGTACGCGCGATTGAACCGGGTGAACCGGCTGAACCAGTTCGGTTCAGCTTGGAAGGTTGGTTCAGGCTGGTTCGGGGCTGATTAGACCTCAGAATCGCCCCATGGTTGACCCTCTTCGATATCCCGGGAGCATCACATACTCCCCCACCCAAGTTCGTCGTCGCCCTCGATGACAGGCTGTCCATGTAGATCTTCAACTCCTCCTCAAACTGCCACAAATCAGAAGCTTTCTCCCACTTAGCTTCTTCTATGGGTGTTCCTTCCCACTGCACAAGAAATTCCATCCGCCTGTTCCTCCTATACTGTCCGAGTGTTTGTGATTCAAAATTTTTTCAATCTTTTTATCAAACTCTGCCCGAACACTAGGAGGAGCCCGACGCCCCTGAGAGCGACTGGGGTCGGTCTCGTCGGTATGAAACTTTTTCAAAAAGCTTACATGAAAGGTCGGATGAAGCTTTAATCTGTCGGGAAGATTCAGCCTGTAGGCTACAGCACCAACCCGTCTCAAGACCTCGAAAGGTCCCTCATATCTCTGAATAAGGCTGCGATGCGCAGTCTTGGCTGAGATCTTTCTCCACATCTGAGGTGTCAACTTTAAAAGCACAAGATCCCCAACTTTAAACTGTTTATCGCGTCTATTCTGATAGGCATAATGCTGCATCCTTCTTGCAGCGTGCTCTAAGCTATCACGAGCCTCCTGGAGCACCTCGGCGTGATCTCTCGCAACCCGATAAGCTGCTGGGCACTCACCATCGGTGTGCTGCACAACATCAGCGGGGGTGAGAGGCTGTCGTCCTAACACCAACTCAAATGGTGTCTTGCCGGTCGCTGAAGACTGCTGTAAGTTGTAGGCAAACTGCGCCGTGTCGAGGAGAGACACCCAGTTGCGCTGGCTTGCCGACACAAAGTGACGAAGGTATTCTTCAAGTAGTGCGTTTATCCTCTCCGTCTGGCCATCGGTCTGAGGATGGTTCGCTGTAGAAAACTTTAGCTCGGAACCAAGAGTCTTGAACAAGGACTTCCAGAAGTTACCAGTGAACCTGGCATCTCTGTCAGAAACAATGTCCAGAGGAAGGCTGATGTGATGCATTTGTGCTTGATATTTCCATATACTATGAAGCATTTTTCTGTTAAATTATCGCGTTTGCATCATAATTTTTACTTAAATTCTTCCATACACGCGGAATCTACACAAGATCTGGTGTTATCTAACTTTTCAGGAAATTCTGAAGAAACTGAAGTTTTCACAGCCGGGTTGTGAAGATTTTCCCAACCCGGGAAAAGTTCCGCCTGTCACGAAAATCTGCTCGACTCTAACTCGGTGGGCTCCAAATCTTAAGGGCACTTTGGTAAATGTTAATCACGGCTATAGGGGGATAAAAGGGAAGCTTTGTGACCTTAAATGGGGATAAAACCCTAATCAAGGGAAGGGGAGAAACGGCTGTGGACGGACTTGGGCGGCTGGAGAAGACAAAGCACGATTTCAAGGAAAAGAGGAGTCCTTTGAAGCCCCTAGCAAAGATTTCTTCATCTACAAAGAAAGGGGAGTCAAGATATCTCTTAATCCTTCATTTTCATTGTTGCTTCTAGCCTCCAAATGGATTTCTTGAGCGTGAGCTTGTTGTCGAATATTCATGATGTCTCTAAGATGATTGTAGCTTAAAGTACTATCGGGGTTAGGGCTTAGCCCTATGCCTAAAACGCATTCATGAAGTAGTTTATTATTTTGATATGTTGGTTTGATTTAGTTGACCTAGCATATGTGTTTATCGTTTCCTTACAACTCTTATTGCATATTATTGATCTCCGATATCGAGAGAAAAAGCGACAGCCCAATCTCGATATCGGTGTTTGTATGTTTTGGACGTTGGGAGAAAAAAGCGACAGCCCAATCCCGACGTCGGATCTCGTATGCTCGGGCGCGTGAAGAAGAGCACGAAAGTAGCTTTTCTCCCACGTGAGAGAACAACTATTCATCCTTCGCCCAATGGGCCTATGTAAATTTACAAGCCACGAAAGTAGGAGGTAGATTTGCATAAGCACCGAACCGTGCTGCTGAAAGGGGGCGGTTTGTACCATTTGATGGATCTCTTCAACTTATCAAACTTTGCATGTCATGTAGTTACTACTTTCGTTTGCGGATTGGCATAGCGGTGAAGCCCGATGCCCCGATATTGTCCCATAATAGAAATCCGATCGTTTATCTGTCCGCTTGCTACTTTCCTTGCTTAGCATTTACTTATTAATAGTTAGTTATTTCGATCACTTTAAATCAACCCTTGATTTGTCTAGACTGCGACTCAAGGATTTACCGGTACTTGACAAATTGGTCTCTGTGGACGATATAATTTACTACTTCGGTTAGACCGTACACTTGCGGGCTCATCAAGTTTTTGGCGCCGTTGCCAGGGACCAATTTCGCCATTATCGATTAAATCTGATAAATTCGCAGGATTAGATTAAAAAAAAAAAAAAGAGTTTTCTCTGTTTCGATCCATCTTACTGTTGAAATTCGATAATCTATCTTGAGGCTTGTGCATGCGCAGGACTTTGCGGAGTGAACATTTGATCGACGAGGATCCGGAGATCGAAAAAACATTTCGACTTCGACGCAAGCAAGCTCGAGCTAAAGCAAAAGAGAAGCAGAATTCAACAGAAATGGACCAAAACCGCTCACTTCGAGATTTTGCATCTCCCTCCGTGCAGGGACTTCATTCGAGTATTGCCCGTCCGACTATCGAAGCTAACAACTTCAAAATAAAGCCGGCATTCCTTGCCATGCTACAGAAGGAACAATTCGGGGGAATGCCAAATGAAGATCCTGCACTCCACCTCTCAATGTTCCTAGAATACTGTGATACGTTCAAAATGGGAGGGATATCCATCGATGCTCTGAGATTGAGGCTCTTCCCCTTTACCCTAAAGGATCGAGCACGTGCATGGCTTCAGTCACTGCCGAATGGAGCGATCACCACCTGGGAAGGGCTATCACACTCATTCCTCGCCAAGTACTTCCCACCGAGCAAGACAGCTCAATTGAGAGGGCAGATCACTGGATTTAAGCAAAGGGACGATGAATCATTATACGAAGCGTGGGATCGTTTCAAGGAGCTTCAACGGATTTGTCCACACCACGGCCTCGAAAAATGGTTATTAGTTTCTTCCTTTTACAATGCTTTAAATTTTAACACTCGAATGACTGTGGATGCAGCATCAGGTGGAGCCTTCATGAACAAACGTGTTGATGATGCTCTAGAACTACTAGAGGATATGGCACTTAACCATCATCAATGGACAAGTGAAAGAAGCATCCACACAAGGGTCACTGGTAAGACCGATACCGATACCATGGATTTTTTGGCAAAGAAGGTAGACTCTTTATCTCAAGAGTTAAATGCACTACGTTTAAATGCTTTTTCATCATCTTCTCAACCTTCTCAATTGTATCAAGTTAATGCACTTGCCTGTGAGATATGTGGTTGTACAGGTCATAAATCATATGAGTGTCAATTTGTATGTCTCACCCAAAATCAACCTGAAGAGGCCATCAATGCAGTGAATCAATTCAACCAAAGGCCTCAAAATAACCCGTTTTCAAGCACGTACAACCCAGGATGGAGAAACCATCCCAACTTCTCCTACCGGACGAATCAACCCCAGATTTCCCAGCCCGGTTTTCAACCACAGGTTTCTCAACCGATGCCTCAAGCAATTTACCAGCAACCACCAAGTTTTCAGCAAAAACCATACCTCCAACCCCAGAAATCGAATTTGGAGGCTATGTTAGAGAGTTTGGCTATTGCGCAGTCGAAACAAAATGAGATCATCAATCAAATGAATTCCAAGATGGATGCCTTAGCAGCTCACAACAAAATGCTGGAAACCCAAATTGCCCAGCAAGCTACCGCCTCATCCCGACCTCAAGGACAACTGCCCGGTCAACCAGAAGAGAACCCACGTGAGCACTGTAACGCTGTGTCCACACGCAGCGGCAAACAGTTGGTTGAGCCGGAAAAGGACAAAAGTCATGGAGATGGACAGCAAGGTGGAAATCAAAGAGACCACTCACCGTTGGAAGAGTCTGATCGCACACATGATGGGCAGCCTATTTACATTCCACCACCGCCATATGTTCCACCTGTACCGTTTCCTCAACGCTTGGCGAAAGCCAAGTTGGACAAACAATTTGGAAAGTTCCTTGAGGTACTAAAAAAATTATACATCAATGTTCCTTTTACTGATGCATTATCGCAGATGCCAACCTACGCAAAATTCCTCAAGGACATCCTATCCAATAAGAGAAAGATTGATGAACAAGGAACGGTGGCGCTAACCGAGGAGTGTAGCGCGATCATTCAAAATAAGCTTCCCCCGAAGCTTAAGGATCCCGAGAGCTTTTCCATACCGTGCTCCGTTGGTGCCATGACTTTCGACCGTGCCTTGTGCGACTTGGGCGCAAGCGTCAGCCTAATGCCCTACTCCATATTTGAGAAGTTAGAACTTGGAGAACTCAAACCGACTACAATCTCACTTCAACTCGCCGATCGCTCGGTAAGATATCCGGTGGGCATATTGGAAGATGTGCCCATTCGCGTGGGTAAGTTTTTTGTTCCTGCTGATTTTGTAGTTTTAGAAATGGAGGAGGATCACCGTCTCCCAATAATTTTAGGGAGACCATTTTTAGCCACGGCAGGCGCGATCATTGATGTGAAAAACGGGCGACTTACTTTGAAGATAGGTGAGGAAACCATCGAGTTTGATCTTTCAGAAAGTCTAAAGAAACCTTTCCTTGCAGGTTCATGCTGCAGCGTCGATGTGTTGGAAACCATACCGGACGGCTCCGATGTGGTACAAAGTCGAGAAGACCCACTTGAGAGGTGCTTACTCAATGAAGAAAACACTAGTGCCGGAGACGAGAAAGAATCATACTCAAGGTTACTCGACTCCATTCCAAAAATTGAAGGCAAAAGAGAGAAGTTGGAGTTTCCAAGTGTAGCGAAACCGGAGGTAACCACTGCACAAAAGATTGAACTTAAAGTCCTACCGAATAACCTAAGGTATGAATTCCTTGGTGATGACTCCACTCTTCCGGTTATCGTCGATGCGAACCTAAGTAAGTATCAAACTCAACTTCTTCTTGAAGAGCTTAAACAACGAAAGAAGGTAATTGGATATTCTATTGATGATATCAAGGGTATTAATCCATCTCTTTGTATGCACAGGATCTTCCTAGAAGAGGGGAGTAAGCCCACCGTGGAATGCCAAAGACGTTTAAATCCTAATATGAAAGATGTTGTCAAAAAGGAGATACTCAAACTTTTGGACGCCGGGGTGATCTACCCGATCTCGGACAGCAAATGGGTTAGCCCCGTTCATGTGGTCCCAAAGAAAGGGGGAGTGACAGTGGTTGAGAATGAAAATAATGAGCTGATTCCCACGCGAACGGTAACCGGGTGGCGCATGTGTATAGATTACCGAAAATTGAACACAGCCACCCGAAAAGATCATTTTCCTCTTCCGTTCATTGATCAAATGTTAGAACGCTTAGCATGTAACTCACATTTCTGTTTCTTGGATGGTTTTTCAGGATTCTTTCAAATCCCGATACATCCGGACGATCAAGAAAAGACAACGTTCACATGCCCGTACGGGACATTCGCATACCGGCGCATGCCATTCGGGTTATGCAATGCACCCGCCACGTTTCAACGGTGCATGATGGCAATTTTTTCCGATCACCTTGAAAAGATTATGGATGTGTTTATGGATGATTTTTCGGTTTATGGATCCTCTTTTGATGCTTGTTTAACGAACTTATCAAAGATTTTGCAGAGGTGCGAGGAGGTAGACTTAGTCCTTAATTGGGAAAAATGCCATTTTATGGTCAAAGAAGGTATTGTCCTAGGGCACTTGATATCTGAGCGCGGTATCGAGGTGGATAAAGCCAAAGTGGATGTTATTGAAAAGATGCCACCTCCTTCTACGGTGAAGGGAATCCGTAGCTTCCTTGGACATGCTGGATTTTACCGTCGGTTTATCAAAGACTTTTCCATCATTTCTAAGCCCCTTACTCGCCTCCTTGCTAAAGATATTCCATTTATTTTTGATCAAGATTGTTTGACTGCTTTTTGCAAACTGAAAGCATCATTAACTTCTGCTCCTATCATGCAGCCCCCAGATTGGTCGCGCCCATTCGAGTTGATGTGCGACGCGAGTGATTTTGCGGTTGGCGCAGTCCTAGGGCAGCGCAAGGATGGGAAGTTGCATGCTATCTACTACGCGAGTAAAACCTTGGATGGAGCGCAAGCCAACTATGCCACCACTGAAAAAGAACTATTAGCAATCGTGTTTGCGTTCGATAAGTTTCGCTCATATCTAGTCAACTCTAAGGTTATTGTTTTCACTGACCATGTAGCTATCCGATACCTCATCACCAAGAAGGACGCTAAACCGAGACTCATCCGATGGATACTTCTACTGCAAGAATTCGATCTAGAAATCAAAGATAAAAAGGGAACTGAAAATGTAGTCGCGGATCATCTTTCGCGCCTTAGAGAGGAACAATGCACTGAAGATGTTGTGAATCCGCCGATAAATGATATGTTCCCCGACGAACACCTTTTAGCTGTCACTCATGACGGCACACCCTGGTACGCCGATTTTGTAAATTATTTGGTATCTAACATTCTACCCCCAGATCTAACCTTTCAGAGGAAGAAGAAGTTTCTCTCAGATGTGCGGCATTATTACTGGGACGATCCACTCTTGTATCGAAGATGTGCAGACGGTATTTACAGAAGATGTATACCGGAGTGGGAAGTTCGGGATGTTCTGTACCAATGTCACGCATCACCATATGGAGGACATGCAAGCACTTCCAAAACCACCTTTAAAGTGTTGCAATCCGGTTTCTATTGGCCGACCTTGTTTAAAGACACCTGGAGCTACGTTCGCTCTTGCGATCAATGCCAACGCACCGGAAACATATCAAGACGTGACGAAATGCCCATGCACACTATTTTGGAAGTTGAAGTATTTGACGTGTGGGGGATTGACTTCATGGGACCCTTTCCCTCCTCCTGCAACAATAGATTCATTCTCGTAGCAGTTGACTATGTGTCAAAGTGGGTGGAGGCAATGGCTTCACCAACTAATGATTCCCGTGTAGTCCTGAGAATGTTTAGCAAAATCATTTTACCAAGGTTTGGAACACCAAGGGTGGTTATTAGTGACGGGGGATCTCACTTCATGGAGCGCAAATTCAAAACCCTTATGACGAAATATGGAATTCTGCACAAAGTCGCCACACCATATCATCCCCAAACAAGTGGCCAAGTAGAAGTATCAAATAGAGAAATTAAGCGGATTTTGGAGAAAACAGTTTCTCGCTCAAGAACGGATTGGTCACTAAGATTGGATGATGCCTTGTGGGCTTACCGTACCGCATTCAAAACTCCCATCGGTATGTCCCCCTTCCAACTAGTGTATGGTAAATCGTGCCACTTACCCGTGGAAATTCAGCACAAAGCATTCTGGGCAGTCAAGCTGCTCAACTTTGACCTTCAAGATGCTGGGGATAAACGAAAATTGCAAATCAATGAACTAGATGAGTTTCGACGGGAGGCTTATGAGAATGCTAGAATTTTTAAGGAGCGAACAAAGAATTGGCACGATTCTCGCATTACCAAGAAAAATTTCCAGGTTGGAGATCATGTTCTGTTGTTCAACTCTAGGTTGAAGCTCTTCCCCGGAAAACTAAGGACGAGATGGTCTGGCCCTTTTGTTATTCAGCATATCTTTCCTCACGGAGCTATTGAAATATGGAGTGAGGGCACCGGTAATTTTAAAGTAAATGGACATCGCCTCAAACATTACTTCCATGGAGATCCGATAGAGAAAGGGATGTCACATACCTTGTCCGACCCAACCTGAATGCCGGCCATGGTCAAGCTAATGACCTAAAACTAGCGCTTCTTGGGAGGCAACCCAAGAATCTCTTCTCCTTTTCATCTCATTTACCTTTATGCAATGCTTTTTGTTAATATTGTTTAGTTTACTAAGTTCTGAAATTCTAAATTAGTCTTTGTTGGGTTCACCTCACTTGCATCATTATTCAGTCTACTTTTCCAGATTTTAGTCTCACCCTTCTTATTCTGCAATTGTAGCTGACACCTTGGAGATGATGAAGAGATGTATCAAGGGATGCTGAATGGACTGAGGAATGAAGAAATTGCTGATAATCTGTTCTGAGAAATGAGGAAATAAGCTGAAATGGTATTACAGTACTGTTCCTTACCAGATTTGGCAGTAGCGAGATGCGCTGGACTCCTCGGTGGAAGATTTGGAGCAGCCTTGAGATGTGGAGCAGCCACCATTATCTATTGGGTTATATTATCAGTCACCACTTCCCATATTTCCTTGATGGAGTGGTTGAAGCAACACTGCTGCTATTTACCGGACTTTTGACACAGGGAACTACATTGAGGGAACATTCTTCCTTACCGGTATCACCAGCTTGAGTGAATGAGGAGACTTCTCCTTGATGCCTCTAACGCGAATGCATTGGCTTGTTTTTGTATCAAGGGATGCTGAATGGACTTCTCTTTTCACCCCTATCAATACTTGGAATCACCAGAAATTTTCCCTGAGAATTCACTGCGACCGAGATTTTCCCAGGTCGCCTAAGAAATTTTCCCGGGTGGGAAGTTCTCTGTCGACTTTGGATCAGATGCGACCGAGATTTTCCCAGGTCGCCTAAGAAATTTTCCCGGGTGGGAAGTTCTCTGTTGACTTTGGATCAGATGCGACCGAGATTTTCCCAAGTCGCCTAAGAAATTTTCCCGGGTGGGAAGTTCTCTGTCGACTTTGGATCAGATGCGACCGAGATTTTCCCAGGTCGCCTAAGAAATTTTCCCGGGTGGGAAGTTCTCTGTCAACTTTGGAGCAGATGCGACCGAGGTTTCCCAGGTCACCTAAGAATTTTTCCCGGGTGGGAAGTTATCAGCCTATAAAGATCCGCGAGTGGGATTAGGGCTTTTCCCACCCGCTTCCCAGCCGCCTCCAGTTTCCGACCGCTGCACTCATCCGCCCTCCACTCTCTGGCAGCCCTAACTCCACTTCTCACCGGCGCCCTGCCACTCCGTGTGCTTAACTCCGTCGATCGCTGCTCCCCTGCGAGCGCGACGCCCTGTTCTTCTCCGGCCGTTTACTCCTGTTTCCATCCTTCCGGCGACCTCACCCCGGACTCCTCCCGCAGATCTGGTTTTCCCTTTTCCTTCCAGCTCCAGCCGCCACATTCGATCTCTGCGTGCGCCACACACCCCCCCCCCCCCCCCCCGCTCCGATCACTGCGTTCATCTGCTTTCCACCTCGATGGCGCCCAAACGATCCGCTAAAGGGAAGCAACCTGCCACGTCCAGCACGCCCATAGCACCTTCAACCGAGGCAGACGTTGTCTTCCGCACTGATGAGCAGCGCCATCGCTTTCAAGCTCTCCAAGGAAGGCGCATTGTCCATACGCGGTACGCAGATTCATCCGCGCTTCAACGACTTGGCCTCCTCGACGACGTCCGGTGGATGTTCCACCGGATTGGGTGGGATCACTTCTTCGAGAGCTGTTTTCCCACTTTTCCCTTGCTAGTGACTGAGTTCCTCAGCTCCCTCTCACTGCACGTCAACATTCATGATGAAGACGACCCAGGGCGCTTAGAGTTCCGTCTCGGCAACGCGGACCACCGTCTTTCTCTGGAAGAGCTCAACAACATATTTGGGTTTCCCCCCAGTGCTCCACGGTGTATGCCCGCCGAATTTCACGACTCCACCTTCTGGCGGCAAATCACTTCTGAGCGCGCTTATTCATCCAAGGATGCCAGATCAGCCCCAGTGACCAATCCCTGCCTCAAGTACGCCCATCGTGTGCTCTCCAACACTATTTTCGGCCGCGGGGAGAGTGAGAGCACCGTCCGGCGATCCGAACTATTTGTCCTTTGGGCTATGCTGCACGGCCACATCTTCAACTCAGCATTCTTCCTCGTCAAGCAACTCGACAAAGTCGCTCGGGCAAAGAAGGGATCCATTGTCCTCGGTGGCCTCATCACCCCTATCGCTCTCGCCCTTGGCATGGAACCTTACCGTATGGAACGCGCACCAGGACACAATAAAATCGACATCGAATCTTGTGTTGCTATGCAGATGATTGCACGGGAAGGTGGAATGCTCCGCCTTATTTTACCTCGAGGTCTCATCTTGTACCTCCCCAACACGGCCCGAACTTCCGTACAAGATCGACAGAACTGGAACATCACCTCTGTCGTAGACCTTGACGATGGAGAGCAACCACCCCCCTTGGCAACCGAAGCACCAGCGGGTCCCTCCTTGTCTGGCCAACATCCCCACACTACCACGGACCGAATTATACGCGCCTCTTACTCCGAGATTCTTCAGATTAGGCGCTCGCAAGCACGCATCTTCACAAAGGTCAACAACATTGCCAATTTCCTCCACGACCACTTCAATTATCCAAGCACCGACGAGCCCGGAGCCTCCGATGACTCGGATGCCTCGGGTGACAGTTAGCTCGGAGCGGAGATACCACCCCCTGTGAGTCCTCCAAGCCTATTATTTATTCGCATTTCACTTTTATGCATAGGGACTTTGCATCATTTAGAGTTGGGGGGGGGGGGGTATGCGTCGTTACTTTGGTTGTCTTTTATGTTACTGTAGCTTGTGATACATGCTCTTGTTTTCTTCAGTCTAGTTCCTATTACCTTAGATTAGCATTTGACATTATAGTCGAGATTGGTTTTATGGTCTTATGATAGTATCTGGTCATTGTCTTTCTGAATTAAGTCGTGTGCTCTAACCTTAAACGATAATTAACTCATCGGAAGAATGATAATCCTAGGAATCATGCCTTAAGTAAACTAAGTCACATCTCTTATGTTTCCTAATCTTGTTAGAAATTTTGTATTCCATTTATTTGCGCAGTGACCCATATGTCCAAGTAAAACTCTTGGAAAAGAATTTAAGGAGAGAAAAGTGCTCTCAAAAGAGAGCGAGGAATTATTTTGAAAAAAAAAAAAAAAAGAGAGAAACAAAGGAGAGAAAAGTGCCCTCAAAAGAGGGCGAGGAGCTAAATAGAGCAAAATATGAGGAGAGAAAAGTGTCCCAAAAAAAGGGACGAGGAGGAAATAAGAATCGCATGACGATCCCAAATACTAATTCTAAATCTTTTTCTTTAAATTGAAATGAAGTTCGTGGACAAACTAGGCATTGCGCAAGTTATGAATGCAAGTCAAAGCTTGACAAAGGACATAAGATGAGGGAGCTTAATTCTCTTTCAAGTCATGAAACTTAGGCATTGAATTTCCGAAGATGAGAAAACTTGAAGTAAAATCTTTATTAGAGCATTGACCTTGTAAGAAGACATGACCGGAAACCAACTCAGTAGTCATAAAACTCTCTCAATTATAATGTTCATGAACCTAGGATTTACTACTTGCTTGGGGACAAGCAAGAATTTAAGTGTGGGGATATTTGATGTGATGCATTTGTGCTTGATATTTCCATATACTATGAAGCATTTTTCTGTTAAATTATCGCGTTTGCATCATAATTTTTACTTAAATTCTTTCATACACGCGGAATCTACACAAGATCTGGTGTTATCTAACTTTTCAGGAAATTCTGAAGAAACTGAAGTTTTCACAGCCGGGTTGTGAAGATTTTCCCAACCCGGGAAAAGTTCCGCCTGTCACGAAAATCTGCTCGACTCTAACTCGGTGGGCTCCAAATCTTAAGGGCACTTTGGTAAATGTTAATCACGGCTATAGGGGGATAAAAGGGAAGCTTTGTGACCTTAAATGGGGATAAAACCCTAATCAAGGGAAGGGGAGAAACGGCTGTGGACGGACTTGGGCGGCTGGAGAAGACAAAGCACGATTTCAAGGAAAAGAGGAGTCCTTTGAAGCCCCTAGCAAAGATTTCTTCATCTACAAAGAAAGGGGAGTCAAGATATCTCTTAATCCTTCATTTTCATTATTGCTTCTAGCCTCCAAATGGATTTCTTGAGCGTGAGCTTGTTGTCGAATATTCATGATGTCTCTAAGATGATTGTAGCTTAAAGTACTATCGGGGTTAGGGCTTAGCCCTATGCCTAAAACGCATTCATGAAGTAGTTTATTATTTTGATATGTTGGTTTGATTTAGTTGACCTAGCATATGTGTTTATCGTTTCCTTACAACTCTTATTGCATATTATTGATCTCCGATATCGAGAGAAAAAGCGACAGCCCAATCTCGATATCGGTGTTTGTATGTTTTGGACGTTGGGAGAAAAAAGCGACAGCCCAATCCCGACGTCGGATCTCGTATGCTCGGGCGCGTGAAGAAGAGCATGAAAGTAGCTTTTCTCCCACGTGAGAGAACAACTATTCATCCTTCGCCCAATGGGCCTATGTAAATTTACAAGCCACGAAAGTAGGAGGTAGATTTGCATAAGCACCGAACCGTGCTGCTGAAAGGGGGCGGTTTGTACCATTTGATGGATCTCTTCAACTTATCAAACTTTGCATGTCATGTAGTTACTACTTTCGTTTGCGGATTGGCATAGCGGTGAAGCCCGATGCCCCGATATTGTCCCATAATAGAAATCCGATCGTTTATCTGTCCGCTTGCTACTTTCCTTGCTTAGCATTTACTTATTAATAGTTAGTTATTTCGATCACTTTAAATCAACCCTTGATTTGTCTAGACTGCGACTCAAGGATTTACCGGTACTTGACAAATTGGTCTCTGTGGACGATATAATTTACTACTTCGGTTAGACCGTACACTTGCGGGCTCATCAAGTTTTTGGCGCCGTTGCCAGGGACCAATTTCGCCATTATCGATTAAATCTGATAAATTCGCAGGATTAGATAAAAAAAAAAAAAAGAGTTTTCTCTGTTTCGATCCATCTTACTGTTGAAATTCGATAATCTATCTTGAGGCTTGTGCATGCGCAGGACTTTGCGGAGTGAACATTTGATCGACGAGGATCCGGAGATCGAAAAAACATTCCGACTCCGACGCAAGCAAGCTCGAGCTAAAGCAAAAGAGAAGCAGAATTCAACAGAAATGGACCAAAACCGCTCACTTCGAGATTTTGCATCTCCCTCCGTGCAGGGACTTCATTCGAGTATTGCCCGTCCGACTATCGAAGCTAACAACTTCGAAATAAAGCCGGCATTCCTTGCCATGCTACAGAAGGAACAATTCGGGGGAATGCCAAATGAAGATCCTGCACTCCACCTCTCAATGTTCCTAGAATACTGTGATACGTTCAAAATGGGAGGGATATCCATCGATGCTCTGAGATTGAGGCTCTTCCCCTTTACCCTAAAGGATCGAGCACGTGCATGGCTTCAGTCACTGCCGAATGGAGCGATCACCACCTGGGAAGGGCTATCACACTCATTCCTCGCCAAGTACTTCCCACCGAGCAAGACAGCTCAATTGAGAGGGCAGATCACTGGATTTAAGCAAAGGGACGACGAATCATTATACGAAGCGTGGGATCGTTTCAAGGAGCTTCAACGGATTTGTCCACACCACGGCCTCGAAAAATGGTTATTAGTTTCTTCCTTTTACAATGCTTTAAATTTTAACACTCGAATGACTGTGGATGCAGCATCAGGTGGCAGATCAAGCAGGTGCGGACATAGTGATCGACATCAGCTCGCATGGAGGGCCAATAACAGGATCAGGATAATAGAATCAGCATCCTGCGCTGTCCCGGATGTCCACTCCATGCCGTGTCGTGAAGCTCTCGCAATAACTCGTGTCGAAGTCCGCTAGTCGCCGGAACAAGTGGCCGACCGCCCTCGGCCATCAGAAGGTCGTCGTCCTGAAGATAGTAACGACGAACCTTGCCTTCTCGCACGTCGGCGATCAACTGCTGGTATTTGGCGTCGAGAACAGCAGCTTGCCAAATGCGATCGAGGAGATCACCCTCAATCCTCGATATAGAAGCAAGCACCACAGTGCACATCTTGCTGAGAGCATCTGGAACCACATTGGAGCGCCCCGGTCTGTGCTCCCAGGTGAAGTCAAATTCAGCGAGGAACTCTTGCCATCTCGCTTGTTTAGGTGAAAGTTTTTTCTGCGTAGCGAAGTATGTGTTGGCGACATTATCCGTCTTCACTACGAAAGCGCTACCGAGAAGATAGATGCGCCAAACTCGAAGGCAGTGGATCACGGCGACCATCTCCTTCTCGTGAGCTGAGTAACGCTGCTCCACCGGACTTAACTTCCGGCTCTCAAATGCCACTAGGTGCCCCTCCTGTAAGAGCACTCCACCGATCGCTCTATCAGAGGCATCGGTATGGACCTCAAAGGGCCGACTAAAGTCCGGCATACGAAGAACCGGCTCACTGGCGATCCTGCGTTTTAACTCTGCAAACGCAGTCTGATGCCGTTCTTGCCATAGCCAAGGAGTCTCCATCCTCAGGAGGTTAGAAAGAGGAGCTGCGATCTTGGAGTAATCCTGGATAAATTTCCTGTAGAAATTCGCCACTCCCAGGAAAGATCGGAGCTCAGTAGGGGAAGTAGGTGCGGTCCACTCGACGATGGCACGCACCTTCTCAGGATCCATCTGGACAGTGCCATGGCCTACCACATGGCCCAGAAACTGGATCTCAGAAGCAGCAAAGGAGCATTTCTCCCTCTTCACATACAGCTGGTGTTCCCTCAGTCTCTGAAACACAAATCTCAGATGCTGCAAATGCTCCTCCATCGTGGTCGAGTACACCACGATATCATCAAGGTAGACGACTACAAAATCGTCTAGCAACTGTGTCAGAACATTGTTCATCAGGTGGGAGAAGGTAGCCGGCGCATTGGTTAAGCCGAATGGCATAACCAAGAACTCGAAGGCGCCGTACCAGGTGACACAGGCTGTCTTCGCCTCATCTCCCTCAGCTATGCGGACCTGCCAATAGCCTGATCTCAAATCAAGCTTGGTGAAGATAGTAGCGCCCGCCAGTCTGTCAATGAGGTCCTGGATATGTGGAATTAGGTATCTGTTCCTAATGGTGATCTTATTTAAGGCACGGTAGTCAACACAGAAGCGAAGACTACCGTCCTTTTTCTTTTGAAAAAGCACAGGAGCACCAAATGGAGACTTGGAGGGTTGGATGAACCCAGCTGCTAAGAGCTCATCCAAATACTTCCTCAGCTCAACGAGCTCTGCAGGAGGCATGCGGTATGGGGGTCAGAAAGAAGGAGCTGCCCCAGGAACCAACTCAATGCGGTGATCAATCGCACGTCTGGGAGGAAGCTCCTTAGGTAGCTCAGGCGGAAGAAGATCCTAGAACTCCTCAAGTAAATTCTTCACTTCCGCTGGTACGTCGTCTGGACCTTCTACAGGGGCCGTCACCCATGTAGCCAGAAAGGTCCGCTCGCCCCGACGTAAGCCTATCTCAAGAGTAGCAGCCGATATGTATGTACTCTGAGCCTTCCCTGGTCGCACTGACTTATCCGACCCAGCCAACTGTAGGCAACGAACAAAGCAAGGGTATCTCTCATCCATCACCTGGACACCCCTTAGATGAGGGACTATAGCAGCCTTCATCTTCTGTATCAACTCCAAGCCGACGATGACATCATAATCGTCCATCTGAACCACGCGTACATGGTTCTTACCCTTCCACTCCCCGAAGACAAGAGGAACATCATAAGATATTCCTGCGATCTGCCGCTCCTCAGCGTTGATCGTCTTGAAGCGGTCCTGAGCAGGGGACATGCTCAGCCCTAGCCGCGTCGCCATGCCATGAGCCACAAAAACATGAGATGCATCACTATCGATCATGGCATGAACTCGATGTGAGTTCACCCTCATCTCCACGTACATCAACTTGGTCTTCATTGTGCTGGAAGTGGCAATGGCGTTGATCACCAAAGGATTCACAGTGATCACAGGATCCTCAGATTGGGCAGCCTCCCGCTGAACAATAGCTGCAAGTGTATCTCCCCGAGGACAATCACGCATGCGATGAGGACCTTGGCAAAGAAAACACTTCAGCTGCTGCTTGCGAGCGCCCCTAGGAGGAGAACCGGCTGGTGTGGCTTTCTTCTGGCCGGTTCCTGAAGAGGTAGCTCCTCCCTTTCCCTGCTTCTTCTTATACCCACCCTTGGGTCCTGGAGCTGGACGCTTCCCCTTATTCCTCTGAGGGGAACGTGACTTAGATGGACCAGAGGAGATAGGGGCAGATTGCTTCCTATCCCTCAAATCCACTAAGGAATCAGCTACGACCATAGCCTCCTTGAGAGTTAATAGGCTATGTCTCCTAACTTCCAACTGTGCCCATGTCTGCATCCTCTCTAAGAAGAAGTACAAGCGACCCTCTTCTTCCATTCGTGGTATTTCGAGCATGGCGGCAGAGTAAGCTCGAACATACTCACGAACCGTCCCCATGTGTCTGATCTTATGTAGAGAATCCCTAGCAGTCTTAGAAGTGTGTGTCGGCAGGAACTGATTTTTCAGTTCAGCTTTCAACTCATCCCATGAGATGTCACGTGGCACCTCTTCTCCCGGAGGGGTCACTAAGGTACGCCACCAGAGCTTGGCGTCACCTGTCAGATATGCCGAACACAACTGCGCTCTCTCATAATCAGGTACCTGAGCAGTCCTGAAATACTGCTCCATATCCCAAAGGAAATTCTCAAGTTCCTTTGCACTGCGTACCCCACTAAAAGTAGAGGGCTCGGGAACACGCACTCTAGTGGTCTGCGGCTGGGAACTCCCAGCGCCTGCGGCTGATGTAGAAGCACGGGCAGAAGCCTGCCCCTTCAAACCAGCTACCTCCAATGCAAGTCCAGCAAGGACACTGGAGAGACGTGCCAACTCAGTATCCAGGCGGGTCCCAACGGACTCGACCGCCGACCGAAGTGCCTCGAGACGCTCCATGATTGTAGCGTCTCCATCGAAGTTCCCTATCGCAGTCTCCAAGTGGGAGATGCGCTCTGCAGCTGTAACCATTGTGATTGTGAGAAGTAATTCTGAAGTTCTGCTGGTGGAATGAGATCTGATGGTCTGACCTCTGGGTGCACTAAAAAGAGCTAAGCAGTGCTCGGTCTGTGTCGGAACTGAGCGATCAGTGAAGAGGCTGAGAGACTACGCCCCTGCGCTAGGCACCGACGTACGCACCCTCCACACATCGTACACCGACGTCGATATCCCTGACAATAGACTTACACAAACTTAAGCTCTGATACCGGTTTGTTATGGGCAAATTTATTTTTTTAATAATAAACTTAACCACAACCGGCAGATCCCCTCGCGGAGATCTCAGCCCTACACTAGAGTGGCCAGCGACCAGTTAGGATCGCGTTGCGGAAGCTGGCCCAGCACTCTACAAGTCCTCACACCACGTGCACGAAGGGTTCGGTATGAATACCGCCCCTCGAACACGAATACAGATCTCTCAACTGTGTCAAAGTGATGGAGACTCTCCAAAACACTTTGCACTCACAGAAATTTCCTCAGCCCGCGCTCCTTTCTCTACACAGCCGAGATAGGCACCGGCGCGGCCTCAATCAATCACAAGGGGACGGTGGCGAACACCTTCAAGGGTGCCGGCACACACGTCTAAGACTTTGCAGGCAAGCAAGCAGTACCTACAAATAAGCACAACCCGCACTACACATATGCGGGCGCAGATAACGCAAAGAACCGTCCGGACGAAAAGCCACACGAAGTCCGGACGGCGGTAAAGTCTCTATCCACTACACACTAGAAAACCGTCCTACTACCACTACACACGATAGATCCGGAGAGGGTTTACCCTTGTAGCGTGCCACCACTCCACGAGCCGAGCCCACCGAGAACCTCCGAGAAGCTGCGTCGAAATGTCCAGTCAGAGTCGAAGTGAGACGCGCGTACGAACACGCGCGCAGAAGCCCCTTCTCCCTCTTCCCGCTCGCGTCCGAAACGAAGCCGAGACCTCGGCTGAAACAGGGGAATGATCCCCTCTCCCGTCCGTCACCGTCCGGCCACCGGAGCTGCGCCGGAGGGTCAGGATCTGGTCGCCCAGGGACGGAGACACCGCCGCCGAAGAAACGTCGCCGGAGAAGCCGCCGCCGACGCGATTCTGAACCCAATGGAAGCTGTGGCTGCGTGGAACCGACGATCGGAAAATCCGATCGCACTCCCGCGTCTGGCTGCCGGCGCCGGAGGAGATGGTCTCCTCGTTACCTCAGGGCACCGGTGAGTCGATCTGAGAGCGTACGCCGACGAGTCCACGGCCGGAGCCTCGTCGTCGACGCCAAACAACGTCCTCTGTTCCCAGATCTAAAATTCGCCGTCGCCAGACCTTGCACAAGCGCTCGATTCCGCTTGATTGCAACCGCCCCTCGACGAGGATGGGATTTCCATCTTCGTCGCCACGCAACCGCGATCTCCGCCGGTGATTGGCCGGAGATCTCACTTCCACCGGGGCGGATCCGAAAATCCGCCCTAGGCTCGTCCACGTAGGAGTCCTAGCCCTCAATCGCCGTCTCCCTCGTCGCCACGCCAGCACGCACCTCCGGCCACCTTCCAAATCCGGCGAGCGTCCCTCTGGTTGGCTGAATCGACGGCGGACGGCAGCTTCGTGAGAACGAAGCGTGAACAGGGGAATTTTCCCCAAACGCGCGTACGCGCGATTGAACCAGCTGAACCGGTTCGGTTCAGCTTGGAAGGTTGGTTCAGGCTGGTTCGGGGCTGATTAGACCTCAGAATCGCCCCACGGTTGACCCTCTTCGATGCACACGCTCGCAAGCTCGTGCGAGAGGGTCCGGGGTCCATGGGTCGAGTCAAAAGCCCACATCCACGTCTGAACCCACACTCCGTGGTTTGACTCGACCCTCGCCCTATGGACTTGTGTCAGCCTCAGTGACACGATCGCACACCCGAGTCGTCCAACACGGCTGATGACGAGGGGTCCCGCCATCGCTCCATCTCGGTGTGCTTTGGGATTTGTGCTAAATCCCGGGAGCATCACACTTGGAATAATACGACATGACTTAATAATAATAATAATTTGATAATAATAATAATAATTTGATAATAATAATAATAATAATAATAATAATAATAATAATAATAATAATAAAAATAAGACTCGATTAGAAAAATGCTAGATACTTTGACTTACACAATAAATTATATTTTCTAGAATTTGGAGATTTGATACTCAAGATCTATTTTAACGGTAGACTTAACTCTTTGCTACTATTATGAATATGTCCTTTCCTTTATACTCGGTGCTAATGACATGAGTAGTTTAGTGACATCTTATAATTTAGTTTTGTTTCATTTATTGGTAATAAATATTTTGTTGACCTCTTAAGCCATAATTGAATCATGTTTATGTATGCATGTTAATCATATTTACTAATTTTGTTATATATTAGTTACTATTGCACAACATTGTATTCTTACATTTAGTTTATGTAGTTATTTGTGCCAGTTTATCCATATTATGATTTAGTTGAATTTATTATATTCTCATAGTTGGACTAGTAGAGTTAGAGAGACTAGTCAATGTCATAGCCTAATGGGAGTGTTGGCTATGAGTTATATAACATTGGCTATTGGCTATAGTTATGGTTTAGACCATGAGACTATATGTTTTCGGACTGGGTCATTATCAAAGGTTTATTAAGTGACTTTGGATTGGGACTATAGTGGAGCTGGTTTTATTATTATTTTTGATTAAATATTAATTTCACATAATCACCTACATAACCTTTATGCATACTAGAATTACATTATAAAGTTATAGTGTCACCAATTAATTTAAGGTTAATTCATTCCTATTTTTAGGCCTATCATTAAATTTAATGAGTATAAGCCAAATGAATTTTTAAGTTTTGATTGTTAGCTCGTTTTATTATTTACTCTAATATATAGTTGCTTTATAGTTTTAAAACCGGCTCAATACTACGCAAATAAATTAGTTTGTCCCGGTTCGGTAAATCACAAATTGATTGAAACCTAAAAAACCAAACCATTCAATTCGATTATTACAGTTCGGTTCAATTAAGTTAGTTAGTTAATCACTGATTCAAACATTTTGTTATCTCCATAGTCATTAATCATATTAAACCTAAACTCTAGTCTTTGAAATGGTTCTATACTTTTGTTGTAATGGGATACATGTGATCTCATGAATACTCACTTAGAATTGGGTAGTATTTTAGCATATATCCGCCCTATCTAAATTCGTTTACAGATAATTGAGTACCATATATATACTAATTACTATTTACTAACCTTATAACTCATTATTTACTATGCAATTATATTTTTTTATTTATATTTTAAAAATTATATTTTTTAAAATTATTAGTTGGGTATATTTTTTAAAATTATTAGACTGGTTAGTGAGTACCTGTTTTACCCTACTCGAAAATTAACTATTATTATGATTTTTATAGGGCCAAATAATTGAATTTTATTTAGGTAAATCATATATATAAGTTGAAATTTAATAGAGTTGATATTTAATTCGGGTATTTATAGAGTTCGGTATTAAATAGGTAGTTAAATTTTTAATAAAATAGGGTTCGGTTCTAAAAAATAAATAGGTAGTTATTTGGGTATAAATAGTATAATAATTATTAGGATTAAGATACCAGTAGTATGAAAAATATGAATACCTCCTAATTTCAAATGTTAAAATTGAGTTTAAGTTAAATAATAATAATAGTATTAATAATATCCGAACTATTCCGATTCGTAGGTTAAGAAAAAATAGAAGCTATGGATTAAAAATTTTATCTAAAATTACATCAAAACCCAACTAGATGGGGGAATCTGATATTAGGCCTTCTTATATTTTGCCTTTTCATCGTCAATTCCAAATCGCTAATAGCGGCAAGCGGCAGCCAAACGATGAAACCTCGAGCTTTCTCTTCCACCAAAATCTCAGTTCCATGGAAGAAGGCACCGACGAAGACGCCTTCTTCAACAACAAGAACAAGAAGAACGTACAGCTCCGAGAGCAGAAGCAGCGGCGGCGGCGATGCGGAGCAGCAGCTCCTCTGCGTCGACCCCTGCAAGCAGCTCTGCAAGATCCTCCTCTCCTGCTCCAACGCCGGCCTCGAGCCGGCCCTCGATGCCAGCGGCCTCCGCGCCTCCCCCGCAGTGGCCGAGGAGGTCCTCCTCCGCTTCGAGAATGCCGGCATGGTCGCCTACCGCTTCTTCGACTGGGCCCGCCGCCAGCACCGCGGCTTCGCCCACACCCAGCGCGCCTGCAACACCGTCGTCGCCGCCCTCGCTAAGATACGCCAGTACAAGCTCATGTGGGACCTCGTCGCCGCGATGCGCGCCGACGGCGCCCTCTGCGTCGAGACCTTCTGCATCATTATGCGCAAGTACGCCCGCGCGCAGAAGGTCGACGAGGCGCTCTACACTTTTGATGTCATGGACAAGCACGGCATGCCGCCCAACTCGGCCGCGCTCGCAGGCCTGCTCTCCGCGCTCTGCAAATCCAAGAATGTCCGCAAGGCACAGGAGGTGTTCGATAAAATGCGCGACCGGTTCGAGGCAGACGCGAAGACCTACAGCATCCTGCTCGAAGGGTGGGGCAGGGCGCCCAATTTGCCCAAGATGCGGGAGGTATACCGGGAGATGATCGACCGGGGCTGCGAGCCGGATATCGTTACTTACGGCATCATAGTCGATGCTCTGTGCAAGGCCGGGCGCATGGAGGAGGCAGTCGATGTTGTTAGGGACATGGGCCGCAGGGCTTGCCCGCCGACATCCTTCATCTATAGCGTGCTGGTGCACACGTACGGGGTCGAGAAAAGGATCGAGGATGCAGTGGATACATTCCTGGAGATGGAGAGAAACGGGGTCAAGCCCGATGTAGTTGTGTACAATGCCCTCGTTGGTGCATTCTGTAAGGCCAACAAGTTCGAGAATGCTTTCAGGGTGGTGGGGGATATGGAGGATAAAGGCATTGCCCCTGTTGCGAGGACGTTTAACATCATACTAAATGGCTTGATTACGGCTCAGAGAAATGAAGAGGCCTACAGGGTCTTTCGCCGTATGATAAAAGGCTGCGAACCTGATTCAGATACGTACACCATGATGATCAAGATGTTCTTTGAAAACGATAGATTGGAGATGGCTTTGAAGGTGTGGAAGTATATGGGGAAGAAGCAGTTTCTCCCAAGCATGCACACCTTTTCAGTGCTGATCAATGGCTTGTGTGAGAAGGGTGAGGTCAACCGGGCTTGTGTTATGTTGGAAAATATGATTGAAAAAGGTATCAGACCGCCAGGTACAACCTTTGGAAAATTGAGACAATTGCTGCTCAAGGAGGGCAGGGAAGATGTCCTTAAGTTCCTTGTAGAGAAGATGAATGATCTCATTCAAGAACCTTTATGTGATTGAGGACACATTAGTGGTTAGCGTATACCCCTTCCACGAGAATATCAAGGTTAGCAGCTACCTAACCAAAAGTGAAACATAAATTATTTTGCTCTGACGGCTGTGTACTTTGAGCTCCTGTTTTTTTTTAGTATTCTTTTTGCTGATTCTGCAGCATATAGCAAATAACTGAAATTTCAGGTCAGTGTCTAATGATGCTCACCTTCTGCATGTGCTACATTACAAACTTTGGGTAGTGAAGACTGAAAATTCATAACTTGTTAAGTTCAGATGCCTTTGGGTCTAAAATTTGTGGCTATATTGTTTTGTCTGAGTGAAGTTTAAAACTTCTACAAATAGTTCTCAGGCTTACATGCACATGATTTTGTCAGGTTTGCCCACATATTTATATAAATTTCTTTTTACTGTCATTTTCTTTAATTGACAAATTGATGAGTAATTGCATGTTTGCAGCAAGTTAAGAATTTGTGGGGCTTCTATATGGACTGAAATTTGTAGACTTGTAGTGACTATAGCAGTAACATCAGCAATGACTTTTAGAAGAAGCACTTTTCAATGTTTTGAATGTGCATAATTTTATAGTAGTTTAATACTAAATTTGGAGTGTTGACTTTGAGATGTTGATGGGTACTGGCATCTGGGTGTATAAATGAACCTTGCACAATAGCAGTTCTTAAAATACAGGGACGACAAACAGTGGATTAGAAAGGATGAACCTCACTGTGCACTGTGTCCCACTGTTTGAGATTAGCGCTAAGTGAGATATGAAAAACACTATATTTGATAGAAGTAGTATTAGCTTCTTAAGAGAAGACAAAATGAGGCTAATGCAGTGGCTTGAGGGATTCTGGTTTTTACATTTTACTCTGTTATCTGTGGAGAGACAGTTTGACGGGGAAACTCAATTTTTCATCATTCCTTTTGAAGTTATTTTATTTTATTTTGTAAAATAGTGATAGCTGTGTACGTTCATTTGACCACTACCTTTCCTCAGCTTAAACTTGAGAAACCCTCACGGGAGCACTGATGAATTGAGCTTACGGTAAGAGTCTTAGTAGATTGATTTCTGCATATTCTTGTCATGAATGTGATGCAAAATTCATTGTTTTATTTTATTCAATACAACGATATGAGATTTATGTGCATAATTCTTCAAGGTTACAATTTCATATTCTTTGACATTTCAAGGGATGTTTGTCAAACTCATTTACTCTTACCAAATGTACCATTCGATGCGAAATTGAAGCAATCTATGAGTAATCGAGCTAGCTTAGATATGAAAACTGAAATATTAGCTCAAGCTCCATTTCTTGCAATGAATATGCAGAGCTTCAAACACAGGTACTAAACTAGGAAGTTGCTAAGTCTGCTTCGTTTCAATTAAATTAAAGGAGATAGTGCCTCTGCACCAGATTGATTTTCATGAAAATTTACTATGGCTACACATTTTTTTGTTTTGCTGATAGAAATATGTTGAAAAGACAATTGCCACTGGTATAACTCAGTACAGATGCTTACAAATCATGCACAGCGTTAGTTTTTATGGAAGTTATTGTGAAGTCTCTATGCTATGGATAAAAATCTAAGGGAGCCTGCATCGTTGGTTTACAGAATGCAACTGAGTGAATCATGTACAGGTTCCATTACAAAGGGCGTTGATATTAATAAGGTGCCCTTAGACCGGTGCCTGATTGCTGTGTTATCAAAACAAAGGTAGAATTTGCATAAAATTATGTTGCATCAACTGACAGTATATTAAGTAGGACTGTTGCTCATTTGAGTCATATTATTTATTATTTTATTGATCAGTACATCTAAATTTACCTTGAGATTGCTGAACATCTTTTCCATCGAAGAAATCTTGTCTAAATCACAGGGATCTCGATTTAAATAAAAATGTTCAATTTTAAATTTAGATTGCGAATGAAATTAAAACAACTATTATATATATGCATGCACAGCTGGGCAGTGGCGCCAGAATTTATGAAGAGTTAGGAGATTCAACCGCAGGAGAAGTGATGTAATAAAGCTTGTATTATATAATATATAATAATAATTATCATCAAATTCGCAACATTTTTTTAAGGATAAATGATACGCATTTCCTGTATCAAATTAACAAATGTTATATTTTAACATAAATAATATCATATAAGATATTAGTTTTGTTATCTTCTTCTGAACTAAAAAAAATAACTAATATACTTGAGGATTTATAACTAATGAACAAATCATTAGTATTTTTTTTCTTAACTTCAAATCATTAGTACTAAAAGGAAAATTTTGTCAAAAAAAAAATCAAATATTTATTCTAACAACTATTGAATATTCAAACTTTATTTAAATATATTATATTAGAATTATATACCCACTCATTTTTATGTTAAAAGCAATCTAACTTGGTGTAATCAACTTTTATGAATAAAGTAGTAAAATATGAACTCAAGTTGTGTTTGAGTGATCAAAGCCAAGCATGTAAGAGGACTCACACGCTCGACTTTAATCTATAGTGTAGTTTTGTTTGAGTTTTTCCCCTATCACTAGTCTCCATGTAGCATCATGCACTTTGTCTTATGTGTGTCATTTTCTTGGATTGCTTGAGTGATTTTTATGAAGAAAAAAAAAGTTTAGCACCCTTTTTTTGAGAGGCCTTTATTGTAATATTTTCCATTAGACAAAAATGATAAGCTCAATTATTGTAGCTACGAGTTAGAAACTCATATGCAAGATTATCGCCACCGGTAATGATCAAAGTTGCATGACCAATGAACCTAGAGACTTGGGGCATTTTTGCATGGTCAGATGGATGACTTACTTGTGCCATTTAGTGAGTTTAAGGTTCAAGGCACACAGTTGTTTAATAAAGTAATGCAATCTAAGATGTAATATCATATCTTAGCATTTGGGTTAATAGTTACCTTGAGCAATTGTGGTTGTAGCTTCCAAAGTTTGAGGATTCATGTGGTGGAGCATTGTTGCTTATTATATTTGCGTGATCAATATTGATTCATGACTCAAGAAAGTAAATGCTTGCATAAGTTTATCTTTATTGAGGCATGGAGCCTTTCTAGTTGAAAGGTGATGTAGACTCAAGACTTCTAGGAGGACGAGATGGTCTTATTTGCAAGTTTTGACTTAAAAGAATTTCCTTCTTAAGAGAGAATTCACATGAACTATCATAAAAAAAAAATATGTTAGATTGTTTAGCATTGCCATATTTTTCTTGAATCACTTGATTATTAATTATGACGAATAGGTCCTATTCTTAGTTAAGTTTACATATTAATGTAGCCATATTTTATAATTAGATCTATTAGATCAACAAATTTACAATCATTCATATTATAACATTCATTGTTTCTATAATTGATTAGGTTTTTCTATTGTCTCTTATAGTGGTTATTTTAATCATAACTTGACATTTATCTCTTTGGCTTCCTTACATATCATATACTTAGAGTGATATTCTTGTCGATATCAAAATTTGTTATAAACCAGATGTATCTTAAGTTAACACTTTTTTTTTTATTTTTTTTATTTTTTATTTTAGCTCACTTTAGTTTTGAGACCTAGACCATTTAGGCACTTGACATGTAGCTCGATGGGTTGAAAAATATAATCTTATGAGACCTAGACCATTTAGCCACTTGACATGTAACCTTGATGGGTTGAAAAATATGATCTTATGTTACATAGTTGATTGGGTATGTAACTGACTTTTATGAAGTATGCAACCATTTGAGCTTGTAACCGGTTTAGTTGATCTAGGCTATGAAGCGAGCTATGAAGTCATGAAGTTATTTGATTGATTTGCACTATACAGTCATTTTAGCAAGTAGTTTCAATCAAGATCAATAACCTAAACTGTCTTACTGAGTTTGGTGGACCAACACATGCCATTATCAATTTGAGAGAATTTTAAGATTAAAATTTTAGCATCAATACCAAGACTCTTACATGGCCATTATTATTCAACAAAGATTAGTAAAAAAAAATAACTTTGTTCAAGAGGTAAGCTTATATCTTATTATTTTAGTTTCTTTATCACATTCAATCAAGCTTCGCTCCCACACAACATATCATAGCTCACTACTTCGCCTAAGCTAACACAAGCCAAAGACTTGATCAAAGGCTAAGAAGCTACATAGAGAAGACAACAAAATCCAATTAACTTGCTGGGAAAAAAATCCCAGCCCAAAGAAATCCCAAAATACAATCACTCCCTCGCTAGATTTCACAAATCCCAAATAAAGAAAAAGCTCGCCAGATTGACCCATAGTTTAGTCAAAATAAAGAAGGGTCTCGGCAAACCCAAATTGAGAGAGAAATTCCATTAAGCACAGTAACAAAGAAGCTTGAAGCAAACCTCACGAGAGTCCAGAAATAAATGGCAAGGTACGGTGCTCCGATGTCACTTCGTGTCAATAGTTGGTCAACACATCGTCGCATGCCTCCACTGTATACTAATTAGAGGTGGCCAACGGGTCAGGCCGGCCCGCAACCCACACGGCCCGACACGATGTGGGTCGAGCACTACACGACCCGTTGACCAAGTCAACATACCGCGGGCAGCATGTGGCTGGCTCAAGTCGTGCTGGGCCGAAGGATCATGGCACGTGAGTTGGGCCAAGCATGGCCCGCAAGCGGGTTAGGCTAAGCACGGCTCGGGGCCGGGCCAGGCACGGCATGCTGGCCGGTTCAGGCACAGCACGCGGGCGAGCCGAGCATGACACGCGGGCCGGGCCAGGCACGGCACGCGGGTCGGGCTAAGCACGACACACGTAATTAATATTTTTTTATTATTTGGCACCAAAATTTAAATTTTTACCTATGTTATTTTACATTTATACCCCCTTAAAGTATCTAAAAAATTTAAATTTATAGGTATAATTGTTTGTTAACTATAAAATTATTATTTTATTCTCTTTTAATAATATAAAATAGAGGATAAATTTATAAATTTACACTCATTTCATCTCTATAAATTTTAGATAGTTGCTTCATTTTCACACGCAAAATTTTAGTTTGAATTATTTTTTTATTACATTCCTCTTAATCACGTGAGTTTTAATTACTTTGTTAATTGTGTTTGCAGTCTTGCAGGTGAGCACGAGGCATAGAGAAAAATGGCAGATAATAGAAGAGTGAAGATAATTATCATTCTATCAAATTCTCAACGTTTGATCTTCCTTACGTCAACGTTTGAATCACTCTTTTAAGTGTTATCGAGCGTGTTGCTCAAATCATACGAATTGATGTATTTAGGTTTGAAGAACACTTTATCCACTTATCTGATTATGCAAGACAAGCTTTTTAGCTTCTTCCTCCTCTTCTAGGGTTGAGATTGAGATAGAGGTTGAGAATTTTGAAATAAATGATAGTGAGGAGGATAGTGATAATATCAACGATGAGTCGGAGCAATATATCGAAACAAACCAAGCACAAGAGTCACTTGAGTTTTTTATTGTTGAAGAAGGAGGTACAACTGAAAACATGGAGTGCACAATATGTATAGAGAAGATGAAGCACGGAGAACAAGTATGCTTAATATAATGCTCGCACATTTTCCATAGTAGCTGCTTGCGTCGCTGGCTACTGGTCAATTGTTTATGCCCATTATGTCGGCAATTGATTTAAGCTTAAATGTATAATTTATGAATATAAAATTTAATCCAGTTGATTTTTTTACTTTAGTCATGTGTTGTTAGTGCTGTTAATAAATAAATAAATATTAATTTAAAAAATATATTAAAATTAAAATTATATATTTTTAAAAATTTGTACAACATACATAATTCTCAATTTCTTTTTTTTTATTTTTTTTTATTTTATATATTTTAATTAATTAATAATTTACCTATTTTTTTCAATTTATTTTAATCAAAATTTTATGTTATTTTTATATTCGGCATGCGGGCCAAAATAGGCCCGTTAGCCACCTCTAATACTAATGCACGTGCCTCAGTACTGTCTCAAGAAACAAGACTTGCAGTTCTCGTGCACTACGACGCACTCAAATAAAATAGCATTTAATATTGTATTGAGCCCCGCAAGGCCACGGTGGCCTAACTCATATGGGCTAAACATCAACAAGTCAATAGAACTCATCCCACCGAGCCAACCCATCAGGAGGCTAAGTGCATGTCTAACACAGCACCAACTATGCAAACTTCGGCTTTCGGCCGTAATTGGACATATATCTCCATACATACATAGTAAAATACAAATATACTATATTACTCATCCAAGTACAAATATACACATATTTATTGTAATGGAGAGGGGTGGAAAAATACATGATCAAACTCAGGCTCTAATATTAGGCTAGTAAAAATGAGCCAGAGTTGTGTCCGCATGGCTTGTAGGGATGGTAGCGGGTAGGGTACCCACAGTTTTTGTGCTACCCGTACCTTAACCCGAATAATTATTCTACTACCCGTACTCGAATAATTACCCGTTTATTTTTTAGAACCTCTACCCATACCCTACCCTATTAAAAATTTAACTACCTGTTTAATACCCGAACCCTATAAATACCCGACTTAAATATCTATCCTATTAAATTTCAATATATATATATATATATATATATATATATATATATATATATATATCTATATATATATATATATATATATATATATATATATATATATATATATATCTATATATATATATATATATATTGTTACCCGATTAATATTCGGGTACCCCACCCTATAATACCCTAGTAATGATCAAATTTCGGGTAAGATAAAACGGGTACCCGCAAACCCAAATAATATATTAAAAAAAGTATAGTAAACAAATAAAAAATATATATTTATATACATATATATATAACCAGGTTTGGGTATTGGGTATCCATCCTATGCTACCCGAACCCGACTAGGGTAGCATATGCACTATCCATACCCTACCCAAATCCGAATAACAACTACCCATTTACCTTTAAATGGATTTGGGTAGAGCAGGTAGCCGCTAAATTGGTACCCAATTGTCATTCCTAATGGCTTGGGCTTGATTCAAGCTTATGGTTGTGCACCTATTATCTAGTTAGCCCACAAGGGTGATCTAATACATCTATTACAACTACTTAAAAAAAACCTAATTTCTATGTAACTTGGGCTCACGCTTTCTAATTTTATTTTTGATATTCTTAAATTAGCAAAGCTATAAAAAGCCACGCCAACCGTAGCTAACTTTAGGTGTTCAATCCTCTTAACCACCCAATTGTTATCGTTGAGGTGCACTCTCCAGGCCCGAGCCATTAAATCTAAAGTCAACGATCCGTACAATTCGATAAAGTCAACTCCCCATCTATTAACGGAAATAACTGTCCGGGCCTCGGCCTTTAAATTTGCCCCATTTCGCTCCCCTCTTTGCTAATCCTCCATTCCGACGAGCCCCACCACCACCGCGCCCCCCTCCACAAACAAAGCAGTGCCGCCACGCAGAGCACAACATCATGGCCCGGTGCTTCGCCCTCGGCCTCGCCCTCCTCATGGCCGTCGCTGTCACCTCTGCTTTCGCCGACTCCAGTGCCGACGGCCCCTTGCCCAGCGTCCTCACCCCAATCGCCACCTCCCCGCTCCCTTCGGACGCTGCTGATGGCCCCGATATGATGGACGACAGTGACGTGGGCGGCGTTGGGGCTCCTCTCGGCACCCATCAGACCGAGCCAGAGGCTGACTCCGCTGCCCACTCGGATCAAACTGCCGATCAAGGTTCTGCCGGTCATGCCTCAGCCGCTGGCACCGTTACTTCCTCCGTGGCAGCAATTGCCGCCATCTCTGCCGTTGCTGCCAGCTGCTTCGTGTTTTGAGT
Organism: Costus lasius; assembly: GCA_027563935.2. Taxonomy (NCBI): domain Eukaryota; kingdom Viridiplantae; phylum Streptophyta; class Magnoliopsida; order Zingiberales; family Costaceae; genus Costus; species Costus lasius. The sequence continues at coordinate 21,661,129 of CM050446.2, read as the reverse complement.
CGATCCTTCTCATGTAATGGCTCGAGCTATGATGCATTGAACACTTGATTTACCATCTTAATTTCCTGTTCTAATTTTGTAATGATTCAAGTGACAATCTAAATTAAGAGCCTGGAAATTATGAATGGAGGCAAAGACAATTGATTTATGCTATAGCTTGCAAAAAAATAATCCATTAATTTGACCTAAAGTAAAATATACTAGTGATCTCATTTATAACCAGAAATTATTAATGTCAAATTGACTCATAAACAAATTTGAATTTCATGTAAAGAAAATTAAAAGGTGTGGCTCAATCTAACTTTTTTTTAAAATAGTTGATACTATTAGTTATTTTTGTAACTTGCAAGTAATTACATTTTGCCATTACTTTCTTTCTTTGATGAGTGATGGCAATGGGTTATGGATCCAAGGGGTTGATGCTATTATGATGAACTGCTTGAGAAGTATAATACAACTATGCAAATAGCATAATTTATAAATAGAACTAGAGCTAGAAGGAGAAATATAATAGAACAACGCAAGTAACATATTACACAAATTCCTTCACTAGGCACTTTCCCCTATTCTATTGAGAAGGCTAGAAGAAGTTCATAATCATGGTAGGAGGCTACTGTTGGAAAATTACGGGTAAAAAAAAAAAAAAAGAATAGAAGCGTACCCAAAATCAATTTCTAATGTAGAGGATCCAAGCAAGGGAATTAAATAAATTTGTTATGAGTTATATCTTTGATGTGAGCCATCTGATGGAGGTGATGACTCTAGAGATGTCTAAGTGTGCGCCTTTTACGTGTATATTCACAATAGACTCTTTGAGATTTTTTATTCGTCTGTCTTATGTCTGGTGCTAACCTCAAGAGGGAAGATCTATACTTGGGAGTTCTCTTTGCTTGTGCCAACGAAGAAGAAGAAGGTGCAGGGAGGAGAGGGGGTGGTAGCCAGAAGAAAAGAGGAGATAGGGAGAGAGGCCTAGGGTTTGGCATGTACGGATGCATATTCGCCTATCCTACCTTCATGCTTGTTTATATTTGGTAGCATGGTGGCGCCCATCCAGATAACTAGTTGCGAGTTTGAGACCCAGTGACAACAATTATTTGCATGTCTCGTGTTAGGCCTACGGGCCAGAAATTGGGCGCGGCCCAATTTTCCAGCCCAGTTCAGCCAGCCCAGCCCACACCTTCCTTCTCCTGTTGACCGGGTTGGGGAAGTGGATCAGAATCCTGCCCGAATCCAGATCCGATTCGATCAACGGGCAGATCCCGCGCACGGTTGCGTGCGTTGCCCAGCTGACGCAGACAAGGTGTGGTCAGGGTGTCGGTGGCGTGCGCCTCGAGAGTCACATTGACTCAGGCGAAAGAGAGAAAAAAGCGGGGAGATGAGGAGAGGGAGCATCTCCTTCGTCCCGCTGGTTGGCATACTCACTGATCTCCGTTCTCTCCCCGCTCTCCGGCAGACCGTCAATTTCTCCTCATCGGACGTTCATCGGCGAAGGGCTCCTAGTGTTCCGGTGGTGAGGGTGGGTGGTGGAATGCCCAGGAGAACTTCGGCCCCTTTCACCGTTTCCGTCTTTGTCGCTTCGACGCCGTCGTTGCCACCGTCTCCGTCGTCGGTGCCATCCAGATCGCCTTGGAAGGTGGCGTCTCAATAGCTTCATCGACTCGACGGAGCCGGCGGTCTGAGTGATTGCCGAGGTACCTGATCGCCTCGGAAGGTGGCGTCTCAACAGCTTCTCCTCATTTTCCGGCGATCTTTTGCGAACTGCTCTGGTGGCCATCTCTTCCCCGGTCAAGCTCGCATGGCTCCCGGCGGCCTCCTCTCTGCGCCTCCTTCATGTCCGACGCCGGCCGCCTGCGTGCGTAAAATCCCGGCTCGGCTCCAGCCCGCCCTCGTCCCCACTGTCATCTCCCACCTCCGGTCTCCCATCGTCCGCCTCCCCACCTCCTGCATCCTGCATCCACTTCCCACCTCCCGTCTCCCATCTCCTGCTTCTCCTCTCCTGTTTCCCACCTCTTGCATCTGCTATCCACCTTGCTCCGCCGTTGCCGGCCTTGCTCAGCCGCCCACCGATCTTGATTTTTTCTTTCCTGCATCACATGCCTTTCGATCAAGTGAAAAGTACATGATTATTTTTTTTCCTGATTTTTTTCTTTCCATTTCTAGTTTTTTTCCCTCAATTTTTGTTCGAGGATACTTAATTGCTTGAAGATTTGTGGCACATGCATGCCACGACCCCACACCGTTCCTATGCTCTGCACTCCTCTAACACTATAAATACATATCTCCTAACACTGGGTTTGATCATTAGGGCTACAATAGTTTTGATATCGTCTTGACGCCATAACTTGAGTCATCAAGGCCACGACTATTTCAAAGAGGGGAGTGTCGTGCGACTGACAGTGGCAATTTCTGAGCAAGGGGGCTGCTCAAGAAAAGTTAAGCACAGTCCCCTAAAAAAAATTCACGTTCTTAAAAATCGTGAAAAAATATCCACAATAATCTACACGACGAGAGCTTTCCAACGGTATTAAGATCCACGAAATTGGATATCCACGATAAGAGATATCGTGGATCAAATTCGTGGATCAAAACTATTATAGTAACAGTGTTTTGATCCACGATATCTCTCATCGTGGATATCCAATTTTATGGATCTTGGTACTGTTAGAAAGCTCTCGTCGTGTAGATTATCGTGGATATTTTTTCACGATTTTTACAATCGTGAATTTTTTTTAGGGGGCTATGCTTAGGATTCTTAAGGAGCCCCCCGTTGCTTAGGAAATTTTTTCCCTAAACAGGGCTGTATTCTTAGTTAAATGTGACCTTAGCCACCAATGATGTCAAGTACTTTGATTATCTTTACCTCACTCACCTAGGGGTAAGCATTGGAAAAACGATATTTGAAAAAATTTTTGATTTTGGCATTGATAATAAATTTTTAAAAGTTTCATTTCGATTTCAATTTTAGTTTTTCTTTTTGGTTCAATAAAAATTAAATTGATGGATACTAAGTGCTAAATTAATAAATTCAATAAATTTAGTTCAGTAAATTATCAAATTTATAGATCTAAATATAAAATCAATAAATTATATTGAATAAATAAAATTATTATTATATTTATATAGATTAAATAAACTAAGTTAATAAATTGATAATTTACTAAATTTACTTAAATTCAATGAGATCAGGTCTTCTTTTGTTCACAATAGGGTAAGGAGTAGATTCGATAAAATCGACTTTTATCGATTATCAAACATTTCGGTAAAAAAAATCAATTTCAGTTTTGATTTCAAGTTTAGTGAAGTTCGATTTTCAATTTTTATTTTGTGTGTGTGTATGTGTTATATTATGTTATCAAAATAAAAATAGAATTTGATTAAGTAGTTGTGATTTTGTGTGTTTTGCTATAGTATGTAAGATTGTGTGGATTGAATTTATAAATTTTTTTTAGATAATTATGATTTATGCTAATACTAAATTATAAAAATTATATTTCATTTTCAATAATTTACTAAATTTATTAGAAAATTATAAAAATTTTAGTAAATTCAGTTAGGTAAAAAATTGATTTATTAGAAATTCGATTCGATTTTGATTTATTAAATTTCAGTATAAAATTTTTTAATAAATATAATTCGATATATTCAGTATCGGTAAATACCGAATGCTTACCCCTAGTTCATTGGCCTATATCTTCTATTTGAAGATCGACTATACATACAAATACACATACGGTATAAGACTAAGAACTTGTTTGGCCTTATTGTTAATAGCTTTATAACTGTGCTAAACTGTACTGTGCTGTCAAAATTTATAAAATATTTAGTTAATAACTTTTTAACTACTATCAAAGTTTAAAATAATAAATAAATATATTCTTTTAAATTATTTATAATAATAATATATTTTATATTTCTTTAGTATTAAAATTTTGAATTATTTAAAATAATAGTACTTAAAATTTTAAACGAAATCATATGAATTATTTTTTTGAAGCAGAAACGACAAAAATATCAAATTGTAGCGTTCCTAACTTCTACTTTTTTACTACTTTTTTTTTTTTTTTACTTCTGCTTATTATTACAAACAGTTTTCTATCTATTTTCTGTTTAAAAGCGAAGCCAAACAAGCCCTAAATTAAAGATTCTGTTTTGAATAAGAGACTTTGATTGGTTATAACTTCTACCACAATGAAGCTAAATATCATAAATGCCTCCAACTTAGCCTCTTTCACTGCAATCTTAACTCTATTAGCTTGTAGTTTAAAAGGCCACTCTCGTTCACAAGCCTCAACCTTAAGTAATATTACATCTAAAAAGTTACCAATGTATCATCTAAACCAATTAAACTACACAAAAGTGTTGGGAATAGCGTATTAGTAATGAATATGCCTGATGAGATCAGGCTTTCGCACCTTCTTGCAACATTCTACACCGCACTTGTACAATTATAGCTCACGAACGCTTTCATTATCCCCTGAAATAGTCCGTATGCGATCAGAGGATTCAGGGTGATAACTTTCTTAGTAGATAATTAGCACTACCTTCAGACTGAAAAAAACACTTCCTATTTTATGTATTATTCGTCATTTTGAACTGGTTAAAACTAAAGATGCTTACTCGTCAACCAATGTCGGAAAGCCAATTGAACTGAACTTTGCAGTTTCACGTATAAGTGCGTTAGCAGCATTTCATACCAAATTGTTGACGACCAACGTTCTTCAGAAGCCTTTCAGATTTCAGCTGGCCTGACTGAAACGCACTGAATATTACTTGAGCAAGCTTATGGACTTCCTTATCTGAAAGGCTATCTAAAATAATGATTGAACTTGGCAGTTAAATATAAATGGGTACATTTGACGGATAAAAATTGGTATTTATTAGGTTCAGGTCACTTAAGAGTAGGTCAAAATGTAATGTTTACCTGTGCCATGACTTGGGTAGACCTGTCTGGTACAAAAGAAAAACATGCAAGACTACATTGTAAGCGCAGTGTTGCCTGAACATATCGTCCATTGAAACTTCCACCGGTTGATCTGCTACACCAATGAAGACGGACTTGACACATGCGTCATCTTGGCGGCCTTGCATCTGTTTGAGAGAATATATTAATGCGAGCACGAGCAACCGGAGCTGCCAGATGCATCTTTGAAGCTGCGATCCCATTGGTCAGTCGGCTGGGCTTCAGCATGCGGCACATGTCGAGGATGCTTCTCTCTTTTGTCTCCCTTAATCTGCTTTAGGGCATGCGAAAGCGCCGGAAGCAAGGCCTCCATGCACTCGGCAACTGCATTTGGGTTCCCAGGCATGTTGATGATCTGATTTTACAAAGAGAACTTGGATGAATACAAGCAGAGAAGGTTTTAAAAGCTACAGAGGGATCAACTAGTAGCTTATGAAGGGGCTGAGTGATGTAAAAAATATGAAGTTTCCAATATGCACAAATATTAAGAGCAGAATCAGGGAAATTACTAGTGTTGATCCTCTGATCCCAGCTGCAGCCCGTGATAGCATCGCAAATGGTGTCACCTATTTCAAGCACCACGTTCAATAGAGAGACGGGAAATGTATATCTTGATGTGATAACTTTGAGATGAGAATGACATGAGCACTGAAGTATCTAATAACATTACAATCTGGGAACTAATTTACTAAGTGGGTGTATAATCTGAGTGAAGTTACAGAAAGAAAATTCTGAATTACCAACCTAACAAATCTGCATGCAATAATATGAAGTAACAGTAAATAAAATAATTCAGTGCGTCCAAAATGGCGGTACCTTTAGACTCTCTTGAAGCATGACATAAACTAGACCGGGTGTTTCTTTCATGATCACAGCCTTTGTAGCTTCAGGTGTTACGTCCCTCGGAGTAAAGCCAGTGCCACCTATAATACACGTAAAACTTGCCCAAAATAATTACAATGTGAGAAGAAGCATGAAGGTGTAGGCCCCTAAAATATTGGTGAAACGTCACCTAAAGTCAGAATGAGGTCAACTTTATCAACGTCACTCCATCTGATCAGGATATCCTTAATTTTATCAACTTCATCAGGAACAACTGCTGTCTTTACCACGTGGACCCCTCCTAGCGTTTCAGACGAAGAGTTCACAACTGAAAGAGCCCTTGGGCCACTGCAGCCATTAAATAACATTCGTTTAATGGATTCATTCTATAAACGAAATGAATATTCTCTCAAATAAAACATATTGTTTATGATTAGTATTTCCATAGAGTTAAGAATTTTCTTCAACCGTGGACATGTATTAAACTTGAGCTTCTCTTTCCTAATACCAAGTACACCACATAATGATGTTTTTATTGCCCCCATTATACCCTTTAGCATGTTGACTTGAAGGAATCACTCACGCACGGAAAAATTAAAGAAACATTCTTAAACAAGGAAATTTATGGATCAATAATTTTGCTCAGTTGTCTTCTCGTATCTTGAGCCAAAGGAATCAGTACTTTCTCCGCGTACCATTTTGTAAGGCCGATAAAAATAGATACGGCATGTATACACAACATGATTGGGGAAAAAGCTAGATAGGTTTGACTTGGGGGCAATGTGTTTGTATTATAATTAGGTCAATCTATTTATTAACAGAAGCCTAACGAATTTGCCTTTTATTGACAAGTCAAATTGACCATGTGTGTATTATCAACCTTCTAGACTCAAAAGACCTGGCAACATCTCATCTTGGGCCTTGTCATGATATTTAACTTCTAGCCAAGATGATTAAGCCAAAGATTGGGAGCTCGATAGTCGACATGAAGACTTCCTGACAGTAGATACCTGAGTCCGGGGGGCAACCAAATTGAGTTAACATCAAGCATTAGAGCCATACATATCACATCAACTGCCAGTCTGCCACAATTTCCTCCATACATGAGCAATCATTTGCACTCCTTGTTTGTATGACACCTAGCTTGGGCTGCCCCACTCATGCTAGATGAGTCCCATCTGCATTTAAAGAAGTTTAACAATACCCACCTAGGTTGCCTTGCTTATGCATGGGTTCCATGCACATTTAAGAAGTTGATGACACCCATCCTAGATCAATATGTACTATTATTATAATGATGTATAACATGATTTTAAATATCGGTCCATATTTCATACCGGCATATAAGATTTAAGATACCGGTTTGAACTAGTATACAGTCCTTGGTCAGACCAATATGTACCAATTAATATTATGTGGTACCAATGTAGGCACAAAGAGGACCGGAAGGAGGAAGGGGGAAGGAGGAAGAAGAAAAAAAATAAGGAGGTGGTGGTGTTGGAGCCGAGTGGACGCCTCCCACATGCATGCAGGAAGGCAAGCGAATGCGTGCGAGCAGACGCCTTCCGGGACATGTGTAGGAAGGCTCGCCTTTGCACACGTCTGCTACTTTCTTGGATGAATGCAAGCGGCTGCTTTCCGGGAAGCATGGGAAAAGGGCTTGCCTCCTACTTCCTCTTTCTTCCTCCTTCCGCTCCATTATACCGACTCCATTGCTCTATGTATCGATCCCTGCTCGAACCGATACAAACAAACCGGGCTAATTTTTAAAATCTTGTCGACACATGATCTAACAGTACATATTGATTTTAATTAAATATTAATATTATTTATATATATATATATATATATATAGGTACCAATTATGTATTGGTATGGGTATAAATTGACCATACTACTCGATATGGACCTATTTTTGAAACAATAATGCATAATCCTTTCACGTGATTTCAAATGAATCAAATGATAATAGTACTTGCCAAGTCTCCTCTATGAATATCCCCTTTCCACCACCAGAGGGGATTGGACTCTTGGCACTTAAGTTTCTGCTGATTATATCACTAACTCAAATGTTGAGGGATGGTAGCGAGAGAATATCAGATCATGATGACCTCAAATATGATCCATATCAATCCTCATGATCAAGACTAAAATTAGTATCCAAGGATTCAAAATTATTAATAGACTTGCACTTTCTGGGCGGTGTATTTTCAAGGGGAGAAGGGTATATGCATAGTTTCAAAAACTGAACAGGTATTAAAACCATGGGTGGTATCTTTCAGATAAGAGAAAATCTACGTTTAGTAAGGTTCTTCTAGGTTTATTAAGGTTTTTTCTCAAGATGGCTAGAACCCTATGGTTGAGATTCCAACTCTTATTGATAAATATTGCCCACATCCTTGAAGTTCGTCCAGAAATCTGAAATCTAAAGAACCTAGTAGCGAAAACAACTTTGTTAGGCATATCAAGAATGATCACGCAGATTTCTATACAAGTGTTCATCAGAAGAGTCTCAAAGGAATCAAGTGATATCCAACTGAATCAAAATGCACATAGACCCGCACTTATTGTTACAACATGTAAATGATGGCCAAACAAAGCCCAAATCAAGGAACTCAGCCAAAAAAAATGACACAACATAGGCGTAGATGAGGAACAAGAAAAAGGCTAATACCTTTTTTTAACTGGGATTCACAATGTAGTTAAAGTTTCTATAGTAATCCAAGGTACATTTGAAATATTGATGGCAACAAATGTTTCTTGTAATAATTTCTTTGAACCAGATTCGTTCTAACATTATCCATTTGAGAGTAAATAGAGGGTATCCATGATTCAAACTTACGACATTGCATTACCAGAGTTTTCAGTTGGTTTGGATAATATCACCTGAGCTAGACCAAGGAAGAATGCCATAAGATCACGATTACCCAGAGGCCCCTCTAACAATGCTTATATGCACCACTCATAGTCCCTTACCAACAGACAATGACCCACCCAGATTGATAACAAAATACATGAGTCTCCTGCAAGAGGATATCAACGTGTTTGTGCTTCTTAGGGCACCTTGACAATTTCAAGGGACTAAAAACATAATTAAGAAGTATGAAAACCCCTTGTGAGTGAGGACAAGCACTTAACTCAAGATTGCCAAGTTCTAATTCAATGAAAATAGATCGTAGGAAAGAAAAATACAATAAACAAAATAATGATTAATGGAAGAAATAAATTAGTTTTTTTTCTCCACCAATAATAAAGCCGACAAAATCTTGAGTGACAACAATATGTTTGTAGTAGGGCAAGTTTGGTGATGAGGTGATTATATCAACTTTTGAGGTTGGTGAAAGGGTGCTAATGAAGTCAAAGAGGGAGGGATTGTAAGGATGACGTAGTCAACAAAGGCAACAAGAACATGCTGAGTATATCGCTATAGGTTATTGTTGTTCATGAATTTTCAACTAAATAAACTCTTCTAGATTACAACTTATCTTTTGATTGCATGCTTGCATTGTCATAGCTCTAGTGAAAAGATTTAAGAACGACTGCATACTACTCAATAAGGGTGGCAAATACAAATCTACCCATGAATTGGTACATAGGCTCACAATAAATAAAGCCCATGTGGTATCAGTAAATATCAATTAATACCAAATTTGCACCATTAGTAGGTATTGAGCAGACCCACTTCCAATGTCTTGGAATCTTAACCATTTGAACTTTTAGTCACTTTTGGTCTTTAGCAAATGGCTAGATTTCTTGTTCTAGTAATTTGTATGGGTTTTAGGGGTTTCAACTCTTATATAAACCCCTTAAATACCGCAATTCTTAAACACAGACCTCAAACTTTCTCACAAACTATCTCTAAACTCTCGAATACACTTCAATTTATATCTAAACACACACTGTCACTTAATTCTTCCTAATCATTATTTGATGGATCCAAAAAAGCATCGAATGTTGATCCTACATAGTTTAACATGCTTAGAGAATACTAAATAACTGTCACCATGCATCAAATGCAGCAGCACTATTTTCAAGAGGGGAGACATCACTTGAGTTGAACAGAATCTTGACGGTGGCTACTCCGACGCTTCAAAATGTACCAAAGCCTCATAAAAGATCTAACCCACGTTATGTGAATAACTGAACTAGTTCAAATAAACAAGCAACACCTAGTTGATAAGTGTGAAGACTTTGATTAACTCAGATTGGAGCTTTCCACCTATGATCAATATTAGGGCCGTGGAGATAAAGCTCTATAGAAGGCAGTTACTCGAGCTTGGAGAGCCAATACACCCATGAGAGGACATGCAATCCACTTCAATATAGTTTATTAAACAACCTCATGGTTCCAATAGTGGTAGTTGCAGCAATAAAACAATAAAGGGAATGCAATAGGCTCAACATCAACCACACATCAAATGAGTCAAAACATGTGTAGTGGCGTAGAAACCAGGCAGCCCCGCCCCTATGGTGGCTAACAAGACAATAGAGCCTTTTTAGTTTGAACTAAGAACTGACAAAACAAACATCATTGATATTGACCCAAAGCCTTTCCATCATAAGAAAGTGGCAAATATGAACCAACTATGTATACATAGAGAAAAAAACTAGATATTGGTCGAGCAATTTCAAAATGGTTTCACTCTACTTAAATTCTTTATGCTGCAGGTGACATATATTATTGTGTTATGGTGTCTAAAATCCAAGAATTTGGCTTTGAATTCAGATACCAACACCCTAAGAGATTGCTAATGTTATCTTAATGACAAAGAAGAATGTCATATTAGATCAAGGTCTTGAAGAGTCAATAGAAGATGTCACTCCTCTTCATAATGCTAGGACACAACCAACCATAATGAGAACAATCAACTTTTTAATTTATTACAATTGCAAAGTGATTTTGTATATGTTGATAGATACATTAGCTTACTACCATGATGCAACCAACATCCTCCAATTTATGAAGACCGCCAACAATGAGAATGGACCCCAGGTATATTATTCTTCTTCTGATAAATAATGAAGACAACTTTAAGACAGTTATGAGTTGATCCAATATGACTACTCACACAATTTCTAGACTATTGCGTAGTGCAGTGATGGACAGTGGAAAGATAGATAAGGCAAAAACATGATGAAGCATACCTAAATTATCAAAAGATCATCTACAACCACCACTCAGATGCAAAACTTCATGAAGGGAGAGATGAAGCATACCTAAATTATCAAAAGATCATCTATAACCACCACTCAGATGCAAAACTTCATGAAGGGAGAGATGAAGCATAACTAAACTATCAAAAAATCATCTACAACCGCCACTCATATGCAAAACTTCATAAAGGGAGAGATCATACATCCTGGGTGTACAAGGTTTACAATGCATTTTATTTGCTCAAGCCTTTACTCACCAAGATGGTTATGCTCAAGATGTTTGAGTGAATGATGGTGTAACTCTGTATTTCACCTTAAAAGGACAACAAGGAAAAGGAGCATATCATTGTAAATACACATTCGCATATTGAGGTTATTTATCTTGCAGTCAAGCCTTCTTATGTATTCAAGAGGTGCAACAACAAATTATGAATGTATTTTGTAACCTAAATAAGTCAATTCCTTACACTGATATCATTCGATGAAGATGGGACATCAAATGGGTTAAGAAATTTAGATGATTGGTGATAAACTTAATCTTTTATAATTAATTAATTTAAATTCTTACTTAAAATTTCTTAATTCTATTTTATCTTTCAGCTTATTGCCAAAATCTATAAGCTAGAACAAATATAACTTAGGCATGTTAATAGACTTGCTCGCTACGTTATGTGATACTCAATATGGAGCCAAATATAGAAGTACGCGTAAGACCAAATGTTATGAGAGGGAGAAATGAGGAGTTTCAATTATAATGAATTTATGATCAAAGATATTTTTGAATAAGTATTTAACTCTAGTTAATTACCTAATTTAGTTTTGAATAACTCAATATCTATTATCTAATTATGGTTATTTTAAAATTTTAACCAAGTGATGGTTATAATTTAAGGTAAAAGCTCCAAATTTATGAAAGATTGTTATCTAATGTTTTAAAAACCGGTCTGAGCGGCTGATGTTTTTGGTTATAATTTAAGGTAAAAGCTCCAAATTTATGAAAGATTGTTATCTAATATTTTAAAAACCGGTCTGAGCGGCTGAATTTTTTGGTTCGAACCGATCTGATGAAAGTCTAGACTGGACCGGTGGAATTAAGTAGGAGAAAGAGAAGTAGAAAGAAGGAGAAGGAAGAGGAGAAGAAGAGGAGAGGAATGAGAGGAAGAAGGAGAGGAAGGAGAAAGGCAAGCAGCGGATGCCAATGAGCAAGTAGGCAAGCAGCAGAGCCGAGCAGGCGAGGAGGCGAGCAGAGCCGCTCATAGCAATAGTTCCTCCTTTTTCTTCCTCTTCTTCCTCCTCTTCTTCCTTCTGCTGCTCCCCTCAATTCCATCGGATTTTCATTTGGTACAACCGGTATGTACCGATCTAACTGCCGACTAGAACAACTGGTCAGACCAGATTTCCGAACTTTATTGCTACCTACATCCTATCATAAACGGTATCATCTAATGAATACAAAAATAATTGATCACATCGGCTTTCGTGGTTCAAAATAACCTATTATACTACCAACTTAAGAAAATGATCTTCCTAGACTACATGTGGCTCTGGTTGCAGAGACTATAATAAGGAAATGAGTTAGAATTTGAACTTAAAGCTAATTCATTTGATAGTTCATTCATTAAGGATGATAGTGACCCAACGATGGATCAATAGTTGTCAACATTTAGTGATCAAGATCTTACAATGAACACCTGACTCCCTCAATGTATTGCTGAATTAATTAAGGATAATTAGGTCAATGAGGTCAACCTTCTCAATAGTAAGAGAAGGTCGAGCTGAACATATCCACAATGCCACTCTTCTCAACCGTAATATTCTTAATAGGCAAATCAACAACCATCTAGCCAACAAGCACAACAACAAATTCCTTGTCTATAATTAATAAGAATGAACACCAAGACTCAGATGAGACTTATCTCTCAAGGTATAAAACAATTGAAGCAACATAGATAACAAGGTATAAAATTTAATATTTCATATGCATGCCCTTCAATCCTAGTGGGTTGATGTTCTCATAGCTTGCTATTTAAATAACAAAATACCCTTGACTCCTTCAAATGGATAGTCTCCCTTCACTCATCTTTTTCCAAGGGCCTCACCTTTTCTATCCCACTGGTGTCTTTAACTCATGTGTTTAGGCTCCTGGCTTAATCATGATAATCTAAGCCCCCAATCTGTATGGTGTATATAAAAGGGTTATAGATGTTATGATCCTATTGGGTGCAAATGTACATCTCCGTTGATGTCACCTTCTTTAGGACTATCCCTTCTACTTGGGTTCCATTAAGCAATATTCTACTATCCATATGTGCATCCCATTCCCTACTACTAATGACTCTCTTGATTACCATCACCTCCACCGTCATCTATTGACACAATGTCCCCACTACTGTAAGTATACAACTCACCTGCCACTATTGCTTCCTACCATGCTAGTCTACCACTTTCGGATCTTGCTCTACCCATGGCTTTCCAATCTTTACTTTATCTCTATTTGATATTTCCATACCTAAAAGCCCATAGGAAGAAGCTATGCAAAGTCCATAACTACGGATGATGAGATGGAGGTTCTAATTTCTCAAGATCCTTAGGAACTTATTCCCAAGCTCTATGGAATTAGCCATTAGGTTTGTTATGTACATAGGTCTACACAATCAAATTTATTGAGTGGATTATTTTTAGACTTTTACTCTTGGTTGCAAGGTAAAATTTTGTCCAAGAACATTTTGGTTAGCTATTAATGAAAATTAAAACATGCTTTATGATTTAAAAATACTTTCTTATATGGTGATCTTACTAAAGATATATCTACATGGAGCAACATCTAAAATATATTGCTTAGGGAATATATAAGCTCAAAATAGCTATTTGTTGACTTAACTAATAGCATGGTTTGATAAGTTCTCTTGTATCTTGCTCAAATTAGCCTCCAATGCAGTAAAGTAAATCCTTTGTTCTTGCAGTTTATGCAGATGGTATTCACTCACTAACACCGACACTAAAAATCGGTTGAAGAACATGTTTACTATAAAAGATCTTGAAAAATCTAGGTCTTTCCTTAGTATTAAAATTGCTTGCATGACTCGGGGATTGCTTCTTTCTCAAAGAAAGTTTGCTTTGGATCTTCTTGAAGAAACTAGTCTTCTTAGTTGTAAATCTATTGGCATACCTATCCTTCTAGGCAAGGTTTATAAAACTAGTCTACACTAGGTCGAATAACCAATTTATACTAGTTTGACCATAGACCCGTCACTTTGTCCGATTAGTTCTATGTGTCAATACCACTGAAACCGACTGATATGTACCTGTCTGACAATAGATTGATGCACTAGTCCTGAACCAATTTTTTAAATCTTGCTTTTAGTTCATAAGCTTTGCAAGATAATGGGTGTTTTTGGCCCAGCTTCTGCTTTTAGCTTCTGCTGGTTGAAGATGCTGGCTAGAAAAGTTTAAGAGTGTTTGGGATGTGCAGCTTGTGAACCGCTTATGCTGGTTGAAAAAATGCTTATTAAAAAAATTACTAAGATAAAAATTATATGATTAAATTTGTAGTTAATTATAATTAAAATATTTATTAAAAATATTATGAGTTATGCTATTAAAAAAATATTATTACATATAAGGGTTATTGAGCATAAGCAGGTGGGGGCAGAGAAGCAGTTTCACCCATGCTTCTTACAGAAGCTAATTTGTGGGTTGAAACAGAGAAGCTGAAGGGCCAAACGCCTCAGCTTCTTGATTTCTGCTGGCTGCAAAGCCATAAGCAGGCCTAGAAGCTAGGCTAAACAGGGTCAATGTCTTTGGTGACTACCATGGATTAGTAGGAAAACTTATTTACTCGATAGTTACTAGATTTGATATCTCTCGTGTGGTTAAAATTATGAGCCAATTTCTTCAATCACCAAAATAAAATCATTGGGATGTTGCTTTAATAATTCTTTATTGTTTAAAAGGGGCACCATGAAAAGTTTATTTTATCAACATCATGACACCATTAGTAGATTATGTAGGTAACTCACATGATGATCTTCTTTTGGATATTGCACCTTCATGGGTGGAAATCCATTTACTTAGAAAAGTAAAAAACAAAATATGGTAGCAAGGTTAAGAGCTGAAGTTGAATATAAAATATAACTCATATTGCATGAGAGGGATAATGTGGTTCTAGTCAAATATAACTCATATTACGAGAACAATATGATAATATAGTGTAATAATAGATACTATATATATTGCTAATAATTTATATTTAATGAAAGGACTAAATATATTAAGGTTTATTGTCATTTTGTTTGAGATGTTATTGTCCAAAAAATCAATAACTCTTTCACCATTTTAGTGAATCAACTCAGTCGATACCATACAAGAACTATGTATTAGTCCCACATGAGAAAATTTAAGACTTAGTCCTCTTATATTTCCTCTACACAAACCTATGTATTCTTCCTTTTAGATAAACATTTTTTTTGACAGAGGTAAATAAAGAAGGCAAGCCTTGACCCTAAGACCTTAGTCCTTACCAGTTAAACTATCTGATAGAACCTGTTTGTTTTAACTTTGATAAAAGGTATGATCTACTATAACTTGGAACCATAAATGAACGGCAATTAACAATCACATAGATGTGCACCATGCTCTACAATTAAGACAACATAGCACT
Source organism: Costus lasius (assembly GCA_027563935.2). Taxonomy (NCBI): domain Eukaryota; kingdom Viridiplantae; phylum Streptophyta; class Magnoliopsida; order Zingiberales; family Costaceae; genus Costus; species Costus lasius. The sequence continues at coordinate 21,645,533 of CM050446.2, read as the reverse complement.
GCCTGAATGACCATAAACGATATACTATAAAAGAGAAGTACTAGATGTTGACTTAACAAAAGAAACATATAGAATACCTCCTATCAGGACCAGAGCCAGAAGCAACAGTGTCACTCACAGTAAGAATTGCTACTCGGACAGTTGATTCTTGAGATGCAGTAACAATCTGTGTGGCAGAGCATCGTTGAGCATGTTCATTCCCAATTGAAAAGGAAATCTTTTGGCCTGTCAGTTTACTCGTCAAAATGTTGCTTACATCTGAAATTAGTATGGCTTGAACAGATGTGCCAGCTTCAAATGTCTTCCTAGTTGCTGGAAACTCTAATAGTGCATTTGCAGATTTCATAATTAAAAGGCGACTACTCATTTGTCTTCCAGTGCTCTGAGCGGTGAACCTAAAAATTAATCCATTGTGAAATACTCTAGACAAAACTGAATTGTCTTTTACTTGCAACAACATTAACCGAAACAGTTCTTACCCTGGTCTGCCAGATCCATCATCAAGCTCCCATCTTATTATGGCACAATGATATTCTGGGCGATGAGGGTCTGGTTTAATGTGATGTGCAATTCGGGCACACACTCTGCATATATGATGGGCAGTTTATCCCGGTCATTGAGAGGAGAGGCATCTAAAAATTGTGAAAGGTAATGTTGAATTCTCCTTTAAATAAAACTTTCGACTCTCACATCTTATGTGCCTACTAAATACATGGCCCACTTATTCTAAGGGATTCAACCAAATAACCAATAGTCCATGGTGTAAATAATTGCTTCTACAAATAATTCAATTTGAAACCCCCAAAAAGTAAATAATACAAATAACAAAGAGTGATCCAAACGCAATGAATAACTTGTCACTTGCTAAATATCACAATGAAGTCTATTTTTTAAAATGTTTTGGAACCTTATGATAGTAAAAAAGAAACTTACAATGTACTTTAAGATAATGTAAAACTGCCAGAAAAGAACTTGTGTAGCAGCTAGGTAGCAAATTGTAAGATATGATCTAGCTTTACCCGCAGTAATGCAGACTATTATCACCTAAAAACAAAATAACCAATAACAAACATAATCAAGATCTCCTTGCTGCTGAGTGCTGACATCTCCTATTTTAGCCTAGGATTGGTATGCTATATGTCAATGGCAAGAAAACAGAATCTTGCAATGTTGAGTTAAAGGTGAGGAAGAGAAAAGACTGTTTTTCACTAATTTTCTTAATGCAAAAATGATCAGAAATTAGATCTGTAAAAATTTTCATTTAACCATTGAAATTCAGCTGTAGCTCAATTTGAGCCACAGACTGAAATAAACCTCATTTAGCTTCCAAAAGGTTTCAGTTGAGCTTCAATGTGCTATTTAACTGTGTAATTAGGTAATTATGTGACTTTGCCAAGACAAAAGAACAAACATTGACCAATTATGGCCTACTGACATTCATCTTAGTTGGTATTTTAGGATAAGTTACTAACTTGCTTTTGTTTGAAAAGAATATTACAGTGCAACTGAAGTTTAAAAATGACTAAAGAGCAAGAAATAAAAAACGAAAAACAAAGTGATAACAAGTCATAGTTGACCAACGTACATTCTCTTGAGACTGTTAGTTAATTGAACTAAATGGTCAATAAAAAAGCTAAAATCAAAATTTCAGGAGGTACATTTTTTTGAAGTCTATGGGCCAAATTAAGATTAGGTGTAAATTTCAGTGGAAAATGGGATTTTAAGTTTAGATCATAATGGTGTTGGAAAACAGATCCAAATTTGATTTCTGCTGAAATGATTCATTGCATCACCAAAAGGGAAAGTTCATACTGAATTTCACAGGCATGAAATAAGAAAAGCAACTCAAATATTAGCTTTTCCTGGAAATTTCAACCAAAAATGCAAATTAGTCACGATCTTACCAAATATAAGATTAAGAACAGAAAACAAACAGCAGGATACATTCATGAATCTATGCAATACAGTAATAGTATAGAAAAGACACCGTACATTGATAAAAGGGTGTAAATTTTGTGTACTGACCCTCCCTAGACCTTGCATTGGTGGGTACATTGTGTTATGCGCAACAACATTCTAAGAACTTAATCTCTACATTTGTTACCTATGAAACATATTAACAAAATGGCCCAAAAACATTATTGACACACTTGAAGCATACTTTCAGATATCATGAGAAAATCTTATATACAAAAATTTGAAGAAAATCCTAAGCATGAGATAGTATGTGCATAGAACTCAAAACTTCTGAACTAGACAGGAGTCTACGGATCTTAGTGCACATTGCACATGAAGTCACTTGCAGGAAGCACATAATCAGATAAGTTCATACTGAAGAACATAATAAATTTTGAAGAAAATCCTAGCACTCGGAATGCTGTCTCAGAAGCAGCGTATATAAATACGTACTGGTTCATATACAAATAGCTGAATCCATGATAATCAGATAAGTCCCAAAATATTTTTCAAGTTTCAGTACGTGGTAAAGTAATGCACTATGACATAATATTTTTATTGCAAAGAAATGGATTAACAGTGACCTTTGAGGCTTGGGATCTTCCGAACCAGAAATATATCGTATTGCAGGCAGCGCAAAAAGATTGAAGCAAACAATACAACTCACAGGATTTCCAGGAAAACCAAAAGCTAGGATGGGCTTTGACAATTTGTTCTTTTCTGAATCTACATTGATCTGAGCAAATGTCAATGGCTTCCCAGGCTTCATGAAAACCTGCACCACTATAATCAAACGGTGAATTCACAATAGTTTCATGAATGGTTCATGGATGAGGAAATTACAAGTGATCATACCAAAAATACGCACAAAAAAAAAAAAAGAAACAGCATCCATGACTCAGAATCGACACTGAATACAACAATATATAAGATGGTGGAATTTTGCTGCTTAAGATCCAAGACTAGGCTCAGAAACTATGATTGAAAAAAATCTATAACATTGACAGTAGATATTGCTCATTATCAACAGTGTCCCGTGGCTGTCTGGCTGAGACAGCCTCACGAGTCAAACTTTAACAGGTCTAATTCTGTAGGAACTTATCTCACTTACCTGCATTAGCTTAGAAAGAATACGCAAACCAAGTGTTTGATGATTTGGCTTGCTTCGTTGGACGCAGACAGTGCTGTTTTTCTCTACTGAAAGAGCAGAACTGCTGCCGGTTCGCCCTAGTATGTCATAGTTTACTCTTTATAGATTCACACTTTTTTTGTACAGTTTATACAGGAAAACCTGTTGCAACTACTTCGAAAGCCCTTTCTATGTGGACACCTAGAAAAATCTAGATACATGAGATTTGACAGTAAATCCTAAAATCATTGATAGATAGCATTCTGTCAACCTGATATCAGCAAGATTGATCTCGACATGGGAGAATAACATTCTGATGGAAGTAGGTTCCTAAAATTTGCTTTCCAGGTAATTGACTTGAGAACAGGACCTTCCAGAAATAAGTATACAAAATTGACGGTGCTGTATTCGTAAGCTAACACTAAAGTTGGATGGATACTCTGGGTTGATTACGGTTAATTTTGAAGAGTTGGCATCAATAATCATTACAAACAAATAATCTTTACAAACTTATGAACACAGGCAACTGATATAATTTCTTATAATCTTGCTCATTTCCCAAAGTTCACAGCAAAATAAAATTTGAGATTCACTTAATAAATTTCATCTAAAGCACGAAATCTTGCAAAGTAAAATTCATGTTCAGGAAATATACAGAAAATGTAGTATAGAGAGTTTCTTAACCGAATTTGTCTCTGGCTAAGAGAGTTGCACTTGATATATATAACCAAAGTCATACTTGACAGTATCAAGAACTAGATCAGTAGAAAGAGAGGGAAGAATTATATATGAATCACACTATACCTTTTCAAAATGAATTTGGCCTACTTTTCCTAGGAAGGGTTTGACTAAGTCTCTATCTCCCATAGAAACACCACCAGAACTAAAGAGTAGATCAATGCCAGAATGAATAGCTGCATCAAAAATCTCAGTAAGACTGTCTTCCGTATCACGGGCAATACCAAGATCAACAACTTTACAATGCTGTTGAGTAGCAGCTGCCATTAACATTGCACGATTAGAATCTCTTATCTGCAAAATGAAACTGAAAATCAGAAAAAACATTGAGCTCTATACCACGTGGAATGCACAAATATGAACCAAGTGTTTCCCAACCAATAGAGAGTCCACACTCAAGAAAATGTGGCTGTATTTATATATTAGAAGTAGATCAGCTACAAAGTCACCTGGCCACGACTCAGACATTTAGTTGCTGGATCTACTAGCTCATCTCCAGTAGAAAACACTCCAACAGTTGGTCTAGGGTTTACCTTCGCTCAGACAACCACGGGATAAGTGCTTTTAGCTCTTTGAATATACAGCTTATAGTTTATAGGAACAGTACTTACCTTCACTACGGTGACCCCCACAGTGGCGAGCAAACCGATCTCTGGACTCCCTAATTTTTCACCCGCCTTCAATACTATTGAATCTTTTTCAATGTCGCAACCCTGTCAAATTCAGTAAGGAAACATCTTAGAAGATAAAGAAGTTGGCCTAGATGGAAGATGACTATGGCAAAACCCTATGGAAACATAACATGCCTCATCAGAACTCACCAATTATCACACTATTGTATCCTAAGCTCACCAAATTACCCCCATAGTTACTACTATTATTATATGTTTTCTTATTTGATATAATCAAATAGCTATTAAAGAGGCATCATGTATTATCCTGAGTACAATATAATTATCGTTATATAGTTTATTTCAAGTTGGTATCAAAATAAAAATTAGTCATGATCACATCACCCTCTCAGCGGTATGACAGTCATGTCACTTTCCAGATGGCAGCTTATTATCAATCCCTGCATTAATGTCATCACCAACTGCCCTCCGCTTAGATATATGATCCAAAACTTCTTCCTCTAGATTGTGATGCCTTCGCCATCAACCTACCTTTCTTTTCTTTCTTTAACATATCACATCAACAGTCTTCCCTCTATCATGAATAAATGATTATGTTCCCTTGTTCATGCTCTTTCAGTCAAATATTGCAATAACTGGCATCATATACAAACTCTAGCACTTTCATATCTACATCCAGCATTGCAGACAACACTTCTCCGCGAATGTGTGCAAGACTTTTCCTCCTTTTTGCTCACGCGCACAAACAAACTGTCTTCTCATCTGTAGGTAGACTGACACAATTGCAAATCTCTTTTCTCTCATGCATGCATGGACACGTTGCACTTCATGGCTTCTGTGCCACGAATTAAGCTATTACATTTGCTTCTGAACTTCTTGTCCAGTGTATTAAACTTCCTCGCTAGCATGACATAAGTGAATAAAATGTGAAAAGATGACGGAAAACGATGGACGATCAAATAGATTAGAGAAAGATGAAGAACGTAGTGGCTTGAATTTGTAAAGGGAATTGACAGGACAAGTGGTATTGTATAACGAGGTACAACTGGAATTAATTTCAATAACCTGGGTATTCTTCAAACCTTCTTTTGCAATTGTATAAAAATTTAATATGTTAAAGCTGAACTGAAAATTTTACCACATTACGAATATCATTTCCAAGTGGTACTCCAACCAATATTTTAACTCTTTTTAACCCATCTCCATTGTCAGCCACTTCTTCAGTATCCTCAACTTGCACAACTGAATCAGCACCATCAGGTATTGGACCTGAAATTAATAAAAAGGTTAGCGGTAAAAGTTCTAGAAAATAGAAAAAGGACATAAAACCTAATGTAGGATGGAGCGTCTTAACTGAGAGAAATGAAAAGATATTCTTCATCTTATTAAAGAGACAATAAGGTTGTTACACAGTCCAATACACAACACAATAGAGAAGGGATTTATTCCTAATGTAGGACTAAGCCTCTAATCACACACTATATCACACACTATACCCTACATAAAAGCTAATGTAGGATGGAGCGCCTTAACTGAGAGGAATGAAAAGATATTCTTCATCTTATTAAAGAGATAATAAGGTTGTTACACAGTCCAATACACAATATCACACACTATATACTGATAGCACTCCCCCTCTCAAGTTGAAGTATAGATACTAATCATGCCTAACTTACCACAAAGAGTAGAGAACCAACAAATGGCGAGTTTGAAGATGTCAATACCTAATTCTCTAAAGAGGTGAAAGGAGTCTTCTTAAGACTCTACAATCTCTTACAAAATGTTAGTCCCCTCAATATGCTTAGTTTGTTCATAAATACTTGGTTATTTGAGATGTAGATAATAGCCTGATTATTACATCTTATAGTCATAGGTTCCTCGTAAGTAAAGACTAACTATTTCATGAATGATTGTAACCACATCATGTCATAAGCAATGTGTCATAACTCTATACTTTACCACATCATCGGTATACATAACAAGAACAACAATACCTACTAAGCTTTACCAACTGAAGATAGAATGATTCGTCATGCTACATTCAAGATCAACACTAGCTACCATGTATGAGAAATTTTCAAACCAAGCTCCTAGGCTTTGTTTTAGTTGATAAATAACCTTCTTAAGTTTGCACACTAGGCTCTCCCTAAGCAACATAGACAATCGAAATAAGAATAGGTGGAGTTTTAGTAGTGGTCCGACTCAGAAGTTGGCATTAGCATATCTAATATCAACAACCTATAGGATATTAGGATCATAACAACTATAGTCCTTTCAGGTATGGGAGTATCCAAGAATAAACTATAGAGAGGGAGGACAAAACTTGTCATGTTCAGGCCCAAGAGCATGAACATAGCAAAAGGATCCAGATAAAATATGGGAGTAAGGAGAATGATGTTTTGTGATATAGCTGAGAAAAGGAACATGTGATTTAGTAAGTTATACCATGCATATGAGGTAAAGAAAGATGATTGCATGTAATCCTTAGCTTAATCAGTGTAAAAAAAGTTTAACAAACAAGTCAAATTATTTTTTATTTAATAATAAAAAATGTTGAAAACATCCAAGAAAATGGTTCTATTTCTTAAAATATAAGTGCAATTGTAAGTAAAAGTGACAAAGCAAGTAAAACCAAATCTTTAAGTGACAAGATTCAAACACCAAATATTAGAGTGTGTACCTCCAGAAATTGAGTTACACCTGATTATAACTAATAGGATGATAGGGTGATAGGGTGATAGGTTTGTAACTCATCCTACTTCACTGATTGAAAAAAAAAAAAACACTTGTAGAGGTTTATAATCTTGAATTCTTCATAAAGAGAATATACACAAACAGCAATCCATTCTAGAGAATAAGTTTTTTGAAGGGTATCCTGGACAACGTGTTCAATTTTGGTCTGCAATGGTGTATTGGTCTAGTGTTAGACTCGTATGTACCAATATTCAATTAAGTTGGTATCGCCTAAAACTTATATTATTATTATATATATATACTAGATTAGTATAGACCATTGTGTAGCAATGTGCCAATGTCACAAGTTGCAACCTGTGCTATTGTTGGGCTACGATCTAGTGTTAACTAGCAGCATTTAGGTCAGCTTAGCATTGCCACTTCTAGGGATAACCTAGCAACGATCAATGAAGGCTATGCTATTGCTGGGTTACGTTCAAGTGCAAACCAATATCATTTAGGTTGGCTTATTGTTGACACTTCTAGGGACAACCTAGCAACAACTAGTGAAGGCTAGAGAGAGGCCAATTGAATAACGAAAAAATAATAATAAAAAGAAAAAGTAGGTGGAGGGGTAGTATTAGTGCAAGATAAAGAAATTTCTGCTCTAATACAATGTTGATGGAAACAAAAAGTAACTTTTCGTCTTATCAAAGGGATTATAAAGGTAATATATAAACAAGGTTTAAAAAATCGGTTCAAATCAGTGTACCAGGTCATCTCGGATCTATAGTGAAACCGATATTGTGTTACAATGAAACAGACCAAAAAAGTTTTGATTAGTCCGGATCAAAATTTCAAACCTTGATATGAACTAATACACAATTCAAAAGTGAATAAATTCTTGAAGTGGGACAAAACTATAATCACAAACTACACATTGCAGCACCCTTAAAACAAATATATGTTTATCCTTATTCTAAAATTGTATCTTTTCTGAGTATTTTATTTAACAAACAACCTAGTACCTTGAGTGTTTGATTTGTTCATCATGCATGGTGTCTTATTTTCAATAAGATACCATACCCACTTCTATGCAATGCTCAGAAACAATTGGCTTAAGTGTTTCTAATGGTAGTTTGCTGATTTTAAAACTTGTGCACAGACTAAAACATTGACCACCACATAATCTAGGAAGCATAATCATGTTCATATGAGATAATTTATGAATCCAAGCGATATATGAAGCCTGACGTAATCTGATCGTATATGGATTGTAACTTAGCCCCTTAAGACCATACAAATGCAACATTTATAAGATAACGTATGAATTATGACTGTACTGATTTGCAATGCTTGTCGCTTGAAGTTCTTGGGTTAAGAGGAGAACAATTTCTTGCTAAAAAACTACAATTTAATCAATACGACAATACATCATATTGAGATTGGTGAGATTCATGAAAAATCAAAGAAGAGGGAGCAATTTCTTATATAAAAAGAGGGGGAAAAGAACATATAAAACCAAAGTTGAAGGAATCACCAAAGGGAAAGCTCTTCGGCTTAAGGATGGTGAAAAAAAAAAAATCTAATATTTCCATGTCATTGGAATTCAGCAGAAGAATGAATGATATCCTTCAATTTAAAATCAAGCACATATCATCACTCCACCGCAATAGAGGAGTCATCTACATCAACCAATCTAAGCACCATGATTTCATGGTTCTCTAATCTCTATGAAATAGAACTCAACCGTTTAGATGTATGCTTAATCAATCTCGGCTTTGAAGACCTTTACAAGGCTTTCTATCAGCATTATTTATATTAATTAACCAAAGCAAGCTTCAATGCATCAATGGAATTTTTATGGCTAGAAATCTAAAGATCTTAAACTATGTTACAGCTAGCGGCACCATGTCAGACACGTACTAGGTCAAAGGCCAAAATTGGCATACAAATAAAATCAGAACATAGAATAATAGAACAGGAGAAAAAACAAGGTCAGAGAGACTGACCTCCAGTTGTCACATAAGCAACAGACCCAGAAGTAACCGTCACGCCCACGCCATCATTGCCGGCTCTCGACTCCGCGATCACCGGATACACTCCAGGTCCATCTGAAGCCACGACAGCGTATCCATCCTGAACCCAGAGCTCGCATCAGAAGAAGCGCAACAAAACAAAAAGCTTACGAGGGCACAGAACAGACCCATAACGCAGCAAACCATACTATGGGGACGAATAAGAGGCGTCGTTTCCAGTCAGCGACATGCGGGAAACCGGCGAAAATAGAGAAGAGCAAGAGAAAAACCTTGATCGAGGCGCGATATGGGGGCAAGGGGTCTGGCGCTCGGACGTCATCCGCTAGGATAAGCCCGAGGGCGTCTTGAAGGGCCACGGACGCCGGCGGCAGGCGCTCCGCCACGCTGAGGACGATGTGGAGAGCTTCATCGACGGGTATCATCTGGGAGGCGGAGGGCACGGCGGAGAGTGCCGAGTTCACCAAAAGGCCAAGCGAATGGCTAATCCGGAAATCAACTGAATCTTTTCGGAGATTGGCGGAGTTTTTTTTGCCGTTCTGAGGAATAAAATTAACTAATTATATGTATACATAGATGAAAAAATTGAGGTGAAAATAAAAATGATAAAAGGGCCAAAATAAGAGAAATAATAATTGTTGTATAATGATTCTATTTTAATTACATGTAATTTAGATGTCTATATACCAAATAAAAATATTAAGTAAATAAATTATTTAAATTAATAGATGCATCTACATATTTGATGGAAATAAATTAAGTTTATGTTACTATGTGGTGTTAGTTAATTCAAACCTATTTATGTTGTTGATTGGTTTAGTATTTTGATTCTTACAATAATTTTGCTTTATTACCGGTCTTACACAGTTACACGGAAGCAAGTTGTGGGAAACTCTTTTTTTTTTCCCACCAAGTCTATAAGTAAACCAGGGACAAAATGTTTCTTAGAAAATACATGCTAAGTAAAATTTAATAGCAAGAAAACGGCTAATTATAACTAGAGGCTTAGGGTTTGTTTGATCCCACTGTTAATAGCTTTATAATTGTGTTAAACAGTGCTGTATTATTAAAATTTATAAGATGTTTGGTTAATAGTTTTTTAACTGCTGTCAAAATTTAAAATAATAAATAAATATATTATTTTAAATTATTTAAAATAATAATATATTTTATTTTTCTTTAGTATAAAAATTTTGAATTATTTAAAATAATAATATATTTAAATTTTAAATGAAATAATATAAATTACTTTTTTTTGAAGAAGTAGAAGCTATAAAAGCATCAAATTGTAGTTTTTCCAACTTCTATTTTTTGCTGAAATTGCTGGTTGAAAGGTAGCTGGCTGGGAGAAGTAGAAGCTGTTTGGGAGCAACACAACATTAGGTTTGAGTTTATTCTAATAAAATATCATATCTTAACATTCTAACGCTAACTCCTATCTCATCTTGAATTGATAAGAGTGAGATCACATGCACATGTTTTTTTTTTCATAATTACTTAAATATTTCAGCATAAAATTACCTCCTCTATGTAAGATGAAACACAAATTCTCTTTTATTCAAGATAAACGAATAAAATTACATTAAAAATAAATATGAAAAAAATAGAGAAACAAGGACAAATGGATAAACAATTAGGGAAAAAAAATCAAACGCATCCTTAATAAAAATCAACTGGAGCCATTGAAACAGGAATGACAACTTGTCCAAAAAAACTCTAAATAGGATCCAATCCTCCTCGATTGTTTTCAGAAAGAAATAAAAATCATGCTCCATCCCAAGAAATCTCAACTGTAACATTTCTTCAACAATCACATTGAAGCGCCGGAATTGCTCCATCCCAATATCTGGGATTCTTCCTACGAGCACCGTCGACGTCTGCCGTGTTGGAAGAGGAGTGGGCGAAGCCATCCACCAGCATTATCGACGTCCGCGGTGCCATCCACCAGCACCTTGCGTCCCTAGCTACGCCTTCCCCGCCTTCCGCATCGCCGTCAGCACCTTTATCCACAACGATGGCCGAGCCGCAACCCTCCTCTGCGCCGAGGGTCCCCTCCCCCTTCCCACATCCTCCACCTCTTCCTCTGCCACTTTTGCAGGTCGCTGGCTAGAGCTGAAGCTGGAATCGGGGATCTCACTGGCTGGAGGTTGCTGGCTGGAGCTGGAGGTCGTTGGCTAAAGCAGGAGCTGCTGGACATCAATCGAGCGTGAAAGCAGAGGAGGCATCGTGGAGAGCATCAGTGGAGCGTCGCTCGAGCGTCAGCAGTGAGGCGCTAATAGGCGAAGCATCGGCGAGGCGGGCGCAGTTCGGTGAGTCGCTGGAAGCAGGCGAGGAGAGGAGCTGCGGGGCGCCAGAAGCTGCATTTTAGCTGATTCTCTGGGGCAGCAGTTTTTCGCTGGTGCGCCCAACAGAATCAGCCCCAAACATCCCTCTATCAGCTGAATCAGTTAGCTACACCTGCAAAAGCGGGCAGCTAACAGCCCCAAACGAGCTCAGTTTCTTTTTGTTGTCTACTTAAAAGCTGATTAAAATCAGCTTAAAAGCGGGGCCAAACAGTTTCTTTTTGTTGTCTACTTAAAAGCTGATTAAAATCAGCTTAAAAGCGGGGCCAAACAGACCCTTAACTAGTTGAAGTTTATAAAAAGACGTGATGTAGTAATACACAAGTTTTTATATGTTTATTTATAAAAAAAATAGTAAAATAATTTTTAGAATATCAAAATTATTTTTTAATTTTTAGTGATTTTTGAAGAATTTTTAGAATTTTTTTATTAATTTATATAAATAAACAAAGTTTTATTTGATGAATAAATAAAAAAAGAATAAAAATAACGCTTGAGTTGTGCCTGTAAGGGGTTTGAGGTGTCAGGTACAGAGTAAGTGGCACAAATCATCCAACCACTAAGCCAGACACGCATCAATATTGAGAATTGGGGAAGCCTTTTCATAAATGAGTACTGAGTTGTGGGGACGAATGGTTTTACCCTTACCTCTGCTTTTTCTTGACTAGCTGAGCCTTTCAGGCTCATTTACTGTCGTGGGGTCGAGAGGCTTTTTAAACGAAGTAACTGTGCCTAGCCTAGCCTCGTCGTATTCCTCTTCCCATCGATGAGTCATCAAGTATGAAAGGAGCATCTTAGATCGGGTTTTCACGAGTTTGGCCGGGTTTGATTCGGGTTTGAGCCGCAAGTTAATTGGTCCAATTTCAGTCTCAACCTAGATGTAGTTTGTGGACCGGTTCAGTTCGATATCTATCGAATCACAATCAGTTCAGGTAGTCAATAGAAAGATTATAAAATTTTCTATTTAATGATACTAAATTGTCCTCTAGATGATTCATAATTTAAGAGTAATTGCATATTGAAATCTAGGTCTAATCTAGTTTAGTGCGAAATTGGTCGATTCAGTGGAATTAGGCTTGGTTCAGTTGAACCAACACTAATTTCCTAAGTTTTGGACCATGTTATATCCGGTGGTAATATTATTTTATTTATTTGAAATGAATTTGATTGTGTTTGTATACAAATCTACTATGCATATATGTTGATTCACCTGACTACCCTTAAGTTATATCAGTTTTGTTGGCATTTGATAAGGCAAGTTTTCAAACCAGGATTCAGTTCTTTACATATTTTCTATTTAATTGTTTTTGATTGTAGAATTCAATATGATCATGCATATGAATTTTATATAGCTTGTAATATCATATACACTAGTTCTTATTACAACATGTCTTTATGATATGCATATATTTACTAGTCATTTAGATGTTGCATACTAATTAATCCAAGTTGTCGATTTGGGGTCCAACCATTGCATGCTTTGGACTTATGGCATACTGTGGCAGGTGTGTTCACCACGTCCAAGTGTGATTTAGGATAATAACTCAAAAGCCAAACTAGTTAACTAGCAACACCAGTTTGTATGCTTCATCTTATTTATGACTTATCTTTGATTATATCAGAACAGTTACAATTAACAGTATCCAGTTATAGTTGAAGCTTTAGTTTATAGTTTCAAGTGATTTAGTTAAAGTTTTAGTTCTTTTAGCTACTATAGATCCAACTTAATAGTATAATTAAAGTTTTATTGTCCGATTTACATTATGTTGTTTAAGTATCATTCAATTGTTGTTAGTTATCCTTTAGTATCATTGTTGGTCTTCCTTCCTTTAGTTTTCAAGAGACTACCCTTCCTCTAGGGAGAGGTTTACTCAATATTGTTATTGAGGTTTGTTGATATTTTAGGTATTGGTCCTGGACTAAGGTGATCAGACCAAAGTCAAGAAGATATGCCATTGAACTTCTAGATAAAAGTTGATCTTGTAAGAAGAATCTCTGATGTATTTATGATATTTATGTTAGTCAAAAGGTTTATTTGTAAATTCCAATGGAAATTCTTGTAAACTTATATGTCTTACATTTTAGTTTGATTTATTATTTATTTATGATGTCAGGATTTGTCGTTGTATCTTGGTATGGATTTATCGGGGTGTAACACAACGAGCTGTGAAGGTTGGTAGATGAACAATGAAGTGCCAAGCACTGGAGATTTCATTGGAGTTGCCATGGACCTCAGTTTTGACAACCTCATACGAGAGTGCTTGAGTGGTGCTACATGCAACTAGGTGGACCGGTTTAGGTGCATGTCAAATTTGGAATTCAACTGAGTTTAATTCGAGTTCTAAGTCAAATGTTGATTTGGACTAACCCGGGTAGTTCGATTTCAAGTTCAACCCAGGTAGAGTATCTGGATCAATTCGATCATATTTTCAATTGAATCTCGGCCTATTCAGGTACTTGAATAAGCTAGTGAAATTCCTATCTACTGGTATCTATTACGTCAAGTAAAGCTTCCTAGGTTTTATGTAATTTGAGATTTAAGTGTCAAATTATGTGAAATCTAGTTTGGTTCAACGTAATCTAACTAGTTCAATGTAATTTTGGTAGGTTTGGGGTGTTTTATGTTTGGTTCAGTAAAACTGAGATTGACTCCTTTTGTTTGAGGCTATGTTGTATCAAATTATAAGTTTAGTTTATATGTTAGTCATCAATTATATTATGTTTATATACAAACCAACTATGCAAATTCATTAGTTCGCTTAATTAGATTCACCTATTGATATTTGAGTTAGATCAATACTATTGGCGGCTAATAAGATAAGACCTCAAACTAGTTTCTATGTTTTTATTAGTAGCTTGGTAGGTCTTCTTATCAATAGTGTGCCAGTGATATGTATTGGTATTAGTTATTGTGCGTACATCTTTTATACCGGTTATTATTCTTATTGTATATATTCTGAACATGATAGTTGTACTAGTTTATCTTTAGTTTCTTTTGAATCAATTTTGTAAATTCTTAAATTAATTTCTTGGTTTTATTAGTTTACATATATATATACAATTTAGCATTTTAGTGTTTGATAACACTAAAAGTAAAAAAAAATTTACTAAACATCTTAAATTATAAGAATAGCACAATATAGTCCAATATAGTTCAACAAAGTTATAGTAGCAGGGCAGGCTCTAAGCCATAAGGAGCTGACATGATACAATAAGAAAGAAATAAATAAAATATAACAAAGCAAGTGATCATAGGAGCCCATGTGATAGAAAAAAAAAAAAAAATCCTATGTCGGGTATCCAGTTTAGAATTTTTAAATTATATCATAATTTACCTTTCACAAATCTTAGTGGATGTGCAAATCTCGAGATTTTTATATGCTGAATTTTTGACTTGACCTTCCGTTAATAATAATAATTATTGATTGACCTTAATTAACAAATTAAGATCTGTCAATGACATGTCAATAATAATTATTATTGATATACTTTAATTTTTGATAAATTAAGGTCGGTCAATGATAATTATCATTAACATACCTTAATTCAAGGTTGACTGACCATAAATTAAAAACTATCAAATAGAAGGTCTGCCATATAAAAATCTCTAAATTTGTATCTCTATTACGTGGTTTTAAACTTCTTGAAAAGCATATTAAATAGCTTAGGCCATTTGGGTCACAAAGATGGGAAGTGTGATTAGGTCACGAAAGAAGTTAACGTAGAGACAAGAGGGCAACGTGATGATTAGAAATAATAAATTATAAATCGCAACAATGATATTTCGTTAAAATGACATCGTCGAACCAATTAAAAAAAGAGCTTCCATTTTAGATGAAATGTGGTTAAGCAAAAGTATAAAAAGTGGGTGTCAGCCCCAGAAAAAGAAATACATGTGACCATGAGGTCCAGATGTCGACGACACGACATAGACAAAATGAATCCACATGCTCTTAGAAGACACAGGTTCAAATGATCATGTTTTTGAAGGATTATGCCCTTATACACATATTGATGTGCAAACGCATCGGTATTGAAATAGAACCACCTGAGTTTTCAAGTTAGACATTAGCCTTGAGAGGCCATGATCCATATTCAAATCAAGATTGAGTTGAGCTATGCTGATTCATTTTTAATTTATGTAGATGTTGCTGGTTTGATTTTCAAATTTTCTACAATATCTCGGACCATATATTTTCACATTTTAGAATATTTTGAGTCAGTTGCGATCAACTTTCTTCTGCAATGTTTGTATTTTTATTTTTATTTTACCAGCTGTTTTGATTTTAAGTGTTTTTTTTTTTCAGATTTTCCTAGGACACTCCTCGATAGCATAATGAGATGCAGGAAAGACCATGTTGCTAACTTCAACATATGTTTGGGCAGTAATATGCTAAAAGTGGAGGATCAAAGATTCATATCATCTTAAAAGGCTGACAGAAAGGATATAAAAGGTGTCAATTGAGTTACTTGTCGTTGTGCCATTTAGCCAGTGCTAGAAAGATTGACTTGTAGGTGCTAATACTAACTTCTCAGGTTTAATCCTCAAAAATGTACAACTAAAATTTGTGAAATCACAAATAATAGTTGATTAACACTCAATATTTCATTAATTGACACGTTAGACTGCTTCAACTAAGCCACAACTCGTGAAATGTTTGTACATTCTCATGTATATTAATATTAATACAAGAGACCAGCAGAAACAAACACTTTTGACTCTTCTATGCCTCTGTTCTTTCACTTTGGTCCAGAGTCAATGGAAGATATCATAGGATATGTCAACGACTCGTACCATCCTCCTCCCCAAACTTCAGGCCAACATGTCTAACCTAATAATTCTTAATTAACCCAGATATATAAATAACAGAAATTTATGAGAGGCAAGCTAGTTAGTGAACATATATAATCTTTGAAGTACGACTTTGCCATGATAATTGACGATATTCAAGAAAACATCAGAAACCGCCTATTATTCAAGAAGAAATCTGTTCAAAAAAAGAAGAAAGAAGGTATCTGATCGTACCTCAGCGCTTACGGTAAGAACATTTCTTGAGTTTCTCCAGCATTTCATCCCAGTAGGAGCATTTGTCAATTGAATCTGATACATTCAGGCTTACAGATTTTAGACAATTTTAGATGCATATCCAATTATCAGTCACTCCTCAGAACCTAACGTTTACAGATGGCCTTAAGTTCCATAGATCTACAGCTTATGACAATTCTTTAAACATGTGATTTCTAGAATCTAATCCCCACTTCAAAAACCTTGGAAGTTGGAACCATATGGGCCATTCAGATGTAATACAACCTTGTGGCTTTATTACAAATTTGAAGATCAAGCATTTAATATTTTTATTATTACATGCTGGAGCAAACAAATCACCGAAATAAATTGTTCTCAAGAAAGATTGAAACATTATTAAAGATGAGTTGAAGCATACTGCCCAAAAAAAAGATGACTTCAAGCACTGAAGTGGGGCACTCGAAGGCTGGCATAGAAGCCCCAAAATGAATACATGTCATCTTTCTGTGCGTAAGTTAACTCCCGCATTCAATCACTTCTTCCAAAAGTTATTAAGACTTCAAACTTATGCTGCTTCCAGACATGAGATAAGTCTTCTGCACTCTGCCACGGTTCCAAACAAAAGAAATGATAGTTAAAAGCTAGCCACTGCAAAGATCATTCTCAAACAATTGTCAAAGTGATACACAAATATGCCAAACAATTCGAGTGGAGACACTTTGATGCTCACTTGGCAAGTTAATTAGCAAAGTGACTTCAAAGCCTATCAACCAAATCAAAGCTTTCAGCAAACTAATGTTACATTCATAGTGCTATGTTTCACAGTTGCTTTTAAAACCGCAAAATGACAGAAAATCTACTCACCTTTTACATTATACATGTGAACCCTAAGAGCATATATTAGGCAAGTCGTTCTAGAAAATACCATCCATGCAATATAAAGTATGATAATTTCAGCTTGTCCTGTATGTATTATTCATGCCTAAAATCCTGTCTCGTTTGTGTTGCCTGTCTGAGCATTGAACTAGGGATCAGTTGGTTTGACAGTTGCCTCAACAATTTTTGGCTGCTTCAGCATTAAGTTAAGCTGGTAACATAACTCTGCTAGCATATCCATTCATAAGTGTCTTTGCTTTAGATCTCAGATAGCTTCCAAATGCACAATACCACACCACGAAGGATGCAAGACATGAATTTTAACAATTTTCCAAATGAAATGAACAAGTTTCAGCACTACTGATCACTTTCATAAAATTGATAATGCAAAACTTCATTAGGTTAATGCGGAAGAAAATACTTCCTGACTGATCTCCTTTCTTGATAGTAAGATGCCCTGGGATACACCAGATTAAGAGAAAATAGAGAGCACTAACAAAGGTACTGTGGAAAAGCTAGTCATATTTGCAGTCAAGAGAATATATTACTTAGGTGATCCAACGGTTGCCTAGACATCAAAAAATATATATTTTTTACCTACAGAAGTAATACTCACAAACATGACACGAAAGACATCTGTAGTTGAGCAAGCCCCAGACTCCATTGCATCTATGTCCCCTTCAATTCAGTAGTCAACAACCACGATCAGTGTTAGGAACTGCTATCATATAATCATCAACATAATTCATCTGTTGGAAAAAGAATCATCCGAGACTCTGTTCCAACTTTGGATGTTCTGATACATTTCACATTGAATGTTGGGTTGGGTGGTAACCCACATTCAATGTAAAGAAAAAAAAAGCAGTCTTTAAGCAAGAGACTGTAGCGATACAAGAACACACACAAGAGCAAGCCAAAATCAAGCAAGTGTGACATTATTTCACATGGCAGCATCATGGGCCTCGAGTCGATCCATCTGGTACCGGAGCCCAGCTGGGAGGCGAGAGCCCTGGCGTAGGAGATCATCATCATCCGAAACGGGAACGCAGTCAGGCGGCGTCTCGAATAGGGCAAGGGGGAAGCGCTTGTCGACGACGCCCACGTCGAAGTGGATGATGCCGGACGCCTGCTCGTCGAGGCGGATAGTGTGGACGAGGAACCAGAGGAAGAGGTCCTGGGCGGCGATGCCCGACAGGCCGGAGATCTGGCCGTGCGAGATGGTGCCGACGACGGTGGCGTTGTAGCGCACCTCGCTCTCGAACTTGGCGGTGCAGGGAGCATTTAGGCGGGCTTCAAAGTGACCGTAATCGTCCATGCGGAAATCCCACACCCCTTTGGGAAGGAGCCCGGTAGGGAGCCCGTTGGCCCGCAGCACCTCGTAAGCGACTCCCTCGGCAGCCGCGGCGGTAAGGGATGCGAGGAGGAGAAGGGGGAAGAGGTGCGGGTGGCGGCGCATAGCGGCGACGGATTTGAATCGGCGAATTGAGTTTGGAATCGGAAGATATCGAGGAAGAAAGGGAAAATAAGAGGGGGCGTGGAGAGAGAAAAGCGGAAAGGTAAGTTGGGACGCTAGAGAATGATACTTGGGAATATTAGGCCGTAAAATTGTAAATCTTTTTAAAGCAGATATAGAAATGAGGTGTTGCTTTGAGGCCGTGTTTATTTGAACGAATATAAAAAAAAAATAGATAAATAAAATGTGTTATAAATTTTTCTTTTCTGTATTTATTTAGATGGAAAAAAAGTTTGAAGGATTGATATATACACTCTAATTTTTATTTTTTTATTTATATTATATATATATAATATCATAAAATTATTAATTATTAAATATTAAATACAAGCGATGACGGCGAAGGCAAGCAGTAGCTGCATGAACGAGCAATGGCAGTGAGCTCGAGCAGCGATGACAAGGATGAGTAGCCGAGAAAAGCTCGTATTGAGTGAGAATAAATAACGGTGCAGTAAAAAGTTAGGTGTGAAGTTAGTAAAGTTAAGTCATAGTTTTAGCTTTCCGTCCGATTTGGGCGGAAAGCAAATGGAGGGATTAATGAGTAACTTTCCCTTCTAAACTATCCATCTGCCCAAGTAAACAAGCCTATACTCTTTTCCTTCATACTTTCTTTCTTTTTCTTCTTACTTTCCCCCCAAGTAAACAAGGCCTAAGATTCAAGCAAACTAAATAATTGACTGCTTTGATCTTACTCTACCTAATATTCTTCAGCAAAGTTATCTTTTAGGACGTGTGTAAAGCTCAAATTAATATTAGTATGACTTTTGTTTTAGGATTCACACCTACCAATAGATAGCTTGATATATCTAGTCTTGTAAGGTTTCAGTTTAGTCGTACGTGTTGAAGAAAATATAATATAGTATATCAAGCTTTCTAGATTTATTAGAATTAACTTGAGCTTTAAGTATTATAATAAATTGAGCTTAGTGGACTAGAGCTATAGTTCAGAGAACATATCTAAAAGAAAATTTATAAAAATCTAAGGTAATGCGAGCTAGTAGTCATACTTAAAACTCTCTTTGGGTTCCATATCACTTTTTAATGCATTAGATGCGTTTGGGGTTCCATATCTATTTAGTGTGGACGATATACACATCGTATAGTGGTATATGTATTTTATCTAACTAGAATAGACAAATAGGTGCTAATGCCTCGGATCTATCGGTCTTTAGGATTTTTATTCATCATAGTTAGGCCCTAAGCATGACAAGATGAGGGAGGCTATTCATTTGTAAGTAAAAGGCTTCAAGATTTTGCAGCTACTCTCGCTCCATTTCAACTTGCCAGTGCTTTGGGCTTTTACTAGTTAGAAAAGTTAAAAGATGTTTGAGTAAATTAATATTATGTACTATAATTAAAATTATTGTGTTATGTTATTGAATAGAAATCTATATATTTGGAATTAATCAATTCACAATCAAAATTATCTTTTCCCAATTTAATTGTGTAGTGTCAATGCAACTATAAATTTCTACTCTTACCTAATAAAATAAGTCCTGGATCACTTTTTTTTTTTAAAAAAAAAATAGTAATAACACAAATATCACAAAAAGTATTAATCTTTACTGAAAATTAGACAATTTAGTTAAATTTAATTTTTGATTATGTCATTGATAAAACATTTGCAAACTACTTAATTTTGCATTAATAATAATGAAAATAATTAAAATGATAATTAGAATTTTTAGGGAAGGACTCTTGTGCTCCTGTGTTGCTAGTGGTTTAGCAGGGGTTCGAGAAAGTAGCTCTCTTGCTTCCTAGCTATAGTACCGCTTCTCAAGTTTGAACCTAGAAGCAAAAGTTCAAAAGCCCTAAGGGCTAGTTTGGTTCTGTTGCGCTGCCGCAGCTGCGCTGTCACTGTAGCACATGCTGTTAAAGGTGTTTAGTGAATCTAACTGTGATGTCACTTTAGCAACTATTATTAAAGTTATTTTGTATATTTATTGAGTTATTAGTGTTGTTAATAAATAAATAAATATTAATTTAATAAAATATATTAAAATTAAAATTATATATTTTTATTATAAAAATAAAACAATTATATATTAAATTTTAATACATATTTAATATTAGCATATTATATATTATATATATAATAATATATATTTAAAAATTTAAATAGATATAATTAAATGAGATTTAATTAAAATTTAAAATAATTATTTTAATAAAATTATTAAATTTTATAAAATCAAATAATTAATTTCAATATACTACTTAATTAAATTATATATATAATTAAATAAGATTTAATTTTTTATTTTATAAAATTGATAATATTAATAAGTTTAATAACTAAGAATTATATTAATAATTTTTTTATAAGATTAGATACTTAGAATAATATTTCTAAAATCACTAATAAAAGAGTATTATATATTATGTTAATGAATATATATTAATATATTGATTTTGAATAAAATATACATAATGTAGTATTGTTTTTATAAACGTTAATATTATGCAGTGAGGAAGATTCAAACCCGGCTGTGTAGACTTTAACATTTTTTCCCCTCTCAAGGTTGTGCACACGCGTTGAGGCATATGCACAGCAGCAAAAGCAACGGAGAGGCTGCTTTCTTGCATAGTAGAAATTTTATTACTATTCCACAAACAGCAGCACAAAAGTTTATCAAAAAATTGATGCTTCTGCTGCCCATTGGAGCACCGCCGGAAGCGCGGCAGCTCCAAACGGGCACTAACTTCCTACTCACCGTTCGTCACTGTGAAAACTAAGATCTAGAAGTAAAAAAACAGATCCAGAAGCAAATTAGCAAAGGGCACTCATCTGTCGCCGTGGAAGAAGGAATAAAAGTAAAAAAACAGATCTAGAAGCAAATTAGCAAAGGGCACTCATCTGTCGCCGTGGAAGAAGGAATAAAAGATATGGCTGCAACTAAACTGAAAGAACAAAGTTCATTTCTTCTAATCTTATGAAAAATACAATTATGCCCCTTATATAGGGTAAGTACACTAAACAGTTGTAATTATCTATTACAGAAGGGTCACCTTTTCAATACGAACGTAACCAAATATTATGGCCATGTTACAGCCATGTTACGGCCATAACGGCCATGTTACAGCCACGTTACAGCCATGTTATGGCCGTAATGGCCATGTTACAGCCATGTTATGGCCGTAATGGAAGCTATTTTCTTACATCCCCCCTCAAGATGGAGTTTGATGAACATCCATCAAACCCATCTTAGATAACAAATAAAAAAAATACATGAGCAGCTAAAGACTTTGTGAATATATATGCTATTTGTTGCTTTGAAGACACAAAAGTTAGCTGAATAAGTCCTTGTTTGTACTGCTCTCTTACCACATGACAATCTATGTCAATATATTTTGTACGTTCATGAAAAACTGGATTAGCTGTGATATGTAATGCAGCTTGATTATCACAATAGAGATGAATAGGTGTAGGAATCGCAATATGTAGTTCATGTAAAATATAAAAAATCCACAATATTTCACATACTGTCGTGGCCATACTTCGATATTCAGCTTCAGCAGAAGACCTTGAAACCGTTGAGTGCTTCTTTGTCTTTCAAGATATTAAAGAAGAGCCAAAAAATATACAATAACCTATTATGGACTTTCTAGATTGAATACAAGAAGCCTAATCTGCATCACAATAAGCTTTTATATAAAACTGATTATTCACAGGAAAAAATAGACCTTTTGAAGGACAGCCTTTAAGATATCTAAGTAAATGCATAATAGCTTCCCAGTGATGTTTACAAGGGGTCTGAATATATTGGCTTAATTGTTGAACTGCAAAGGAGATGTCTAGTCTAGTGAAACTCAGATATAATAATCTTCCAACTAACTGACGGTAAGGTTCAGGATCTTTTAAAATATTTGTACATTCTAAGTGTAATTTCAATCCCTTTGAAAAAGGAACATCTAAGGGTTTAGCTCCCATCAAACCAGCATCTTGTATAATGTCCAAAATATATTTTCTTTGGTTAACATATATACCTTGTTGTATTTGAATAATCTCCAAACCCAAAAAATATTTAGCATGACCAATGTTTTTGATTGAGAAATGTTCATCCAAGAACCTTTTAATATCATCTATATCATCTTTTGTTGGCCCTGTTATGAGGATGTCATCAACATACACTATCAAATATAAATGAGAACTTTCACAAGATTTTATGAAGAGACAATGATCATGAAGGGACTGAATAAATCCATAGCCTTGCAATTTAAGAACAAATTCTCTATTCCATTGTCTAGAAGCCTGTTTTAATCCATATAGTGATTTCTTTAATTTGCATACTCGTCCTGGTGAAACTCTTTTATATCCTTCAGGAGGAATCATATAAACTTCTTCATCCAAAGATTCATGAAGAAAAGCATTATTTATGTCCAATTGATGTATTGACCATTTAAGAGATGAAGCAACAGCAAATATAATACGAATAGTAACAAGTTTTGCAACAGGAGAAAAACTTTTTTTATAATATAATCCCTCAATTTAATGATATCTCTTTGCTACTAACCTTGCTTTATATCTATCAATGCTTTCATCTGGCTTAACTTTTATTTTAAAAGCCCATTTTGAGCCAATTGCTCTCTTTCCTATTGGCAAACTTGTAATTTCCCAAGTTTCATTCTTTTCCAAAGCTTCTAATTCTTGTTGCATCGCCTCACTCCAATTCTTATCATCCTTTGCTTGATTATACGATTCGGGCTCACGCATAGCTGATATATTTGCTAAAAACGTCATGCATATTGATGGCAAACTTGAACTTTGTATGTATGGAAAGGTAGGTGGTGTATATGAAGTTGCCCTAACAGCTAATGGTTTATCAACTTTAATAACTCCGTTCATATCATCAGCTTGTGATACAAAATCATTGAGCCAAGTAGGTTTAGTTCTAATTCGTGTACTTTTCCTAATTTGAAGTTTAGGAATATCAAGTGTCTGTGTTTAAGTTGGAGGATTAAAAGAATCTGTTGGAGAATTAGAAATTCTCTCTTTTGTTTGAACTGATTTTTGTACTTCAAAGTCTAAATCATCTTCAATAATAGGTAAAGGAGCATTATTTGTTGGAGATTCTAAATATTGATAGGGAAAATTTTCTTCATGAAAGATGACATCCCTAGAAATATGAACATTTTTTGTATCTAAATCAAAGCATTTATAACCCTTCTGTCCGATGTTGTATCCAACAAAAATGCATTTAAACGCCCGCTTATCAAACTTTTCTTTGTGTGGAACATTGTTAGTAACAAAACATAAACAGCCAAAAACATGCATTGAATCATATGACGGATGATGTTTGTATAATAACTCATAAGGAGTTTTCCAATCCAAAATCTCTGTAGGAAGCCTATTTATAATATATGTGGCTGTAAGAATTGCTTCCCCCCAAAATTTTTGAGGCAAATAAGACTGAAACATGAGAGCTCTAGCAACTTGTAATAAATGTTTGTGTTTTCTTTCCACTACTCCATTTTGTTGGGGTGTAAATACACAAGATTTCTGGTGCACAATTCCATTATCCTGAAATAATCTTTGACAATCATGACTCAAAAATTCTGACCCGTTGTCTGTTCTAACTGCTTTGATGGATTTCTCAAACTGATTTTGAACCATTCTCAAGTAATTCTCAAGTATTTTGACAACTTGACTTTTATGGTTCATCAAAAATGTCCAAGTTGCTCTACTAAAATCATCCACCACAGTAAGAATATATTGTCCACCTGAAATTGATGTTTGTCTATATGGTCCTCATATGTCAACATGTATGAGTTCAAAAATGCCTTTTGTTTTAGTAGTACTTGACCAAAAAGGTACTCTAGATTGTTTAGCCATTAGACAAATATGACAAGGAATGTTAGAAACAGATATTCTTTTATGTTCTAAACATGATGGAGATGAACTAGAGAAATTTTGTATCAAACTTGTGTATGTTTGAATTACATCAGATCTAAAAGATGACTTGTTAAGAATATATAACCTCCCAATCGCATGTCCTATAGCCAATGTGGTTTTAGTCCTCAGGTCCTGCATAACACAATGTGAAGGATAGAACTCAAATTTGATATTTTCAATATTTGCAAGTTTGCTTACTAACAGTAGATTGAATTTAAATTCTGGTACATATAACACTTCTGTTAATGCAAGTTTATGATTCAAGATAACATTTCCAACATACTTCACCAAATGTGCAGAATTATCTGGTAAATAAATAGGGTTATTTTTGTCCAATTCAGTAAAATCCTTCATCAAAGATAGACTAGTACATATGTGTTTTAAAGCTCCTGAATCTATAATCCAAGAATCTGAATTCATGAAACCAAAATTAGGACAAGTATATGCATGTCTTTCTGTATCAATACCTACATAATCTTCGAATTGCGTACAATTGACCATAAGTGGATCAATTTGAGTTTTGCCTTTCATTAACTTTGTCAGCTCATGTATGATTATCTCAGATAATGATGCCTTGTCTATGGTTTCTTTAATTTCTATATCATTCTCAGAGTCAATGGTATTTGCTGCAAAATTTTTAGCTTCTGAACCTTTCCTCGTCTGACTCGTTATTCCTTTATACCAATCAGGATATCCAAGTATTTTGAAATATGATTCTTTGGTATGACAATTTCTATTACAATGTTCGCATTTCAATTTTCTTTTGTCCATATAACCCCTTTTTTAAAATTCATTCTGCTATTATTACCTCTGTGCATTTCTTGATGTACAATACTCATTGTAATGTTCTCAGATCCTTCCGTAAATTCAGCATAAACTTCTCTTTGTTTCTCTACACTTAAGATCATAGAGTATGCTTTATTCACACTTGGCAAAGGGTCCATTACAAGTATTTGATTTTGGATATGATCATAACTATCATTTAATCCCATAAAAAATTGCATAAGTTAATTGAGAGCAGTAAAATCACAAATCTGCTTTCCAGATCCACAATTACATTTTGGAATTGGCATAAGAGATGTTAATTCGTCCCATAGTCGTTTCAGTCTAGTATAGTATTTAGCAATGGACATATTTCCTTGTGATATTGAAGCAATTTCCCTCTGTAGCTGATATAACAAAGGTCCATTATATTTACCAAATCTTTGTTCAAGATCTAACCATAAATTTCTAGATGTGTCAGCGTAAAGGAAAACATCAACAATTTCTTTGGAAATTGAATTTAACAGCCAAGAGACAACCATACAATCAACTCGAACCCACTGTTCATAATCTTCAGAATTAGAGTTAGGTTTTAAGTATCTTCCATCGATAAAACCTAACTTTAGTTTCACTCCTAAAGCAATCTTAACTGATCTACTCCAAGAAAGATAATTATCACCGTTCAAAGGCGTGGTGACAATAATCATACCTGGATGATATGAAGATTGTAAGGTAAGATAATTTCCATCGCTTCTTGTCCTTGATCCTCGATCTGCCATAGAAGATCCAGATATCAGCTCCATGGTTGACTCCAAGAGAGAAAATCAGAAAAATAACTAGAAGAGTATCTCTCTATTTCTTCTCAATGTCGATCTCTTGCTCTGCTACCATGTGAAAACTAAGATCTGGAAGTAAAAAAATATATCTAGAAGCAAATTAGCAGAGGGCGCTCATCTGTCGCCGTGGAAGAAGGAATAAAAGATATGGCCGCAACTAATCTGAAAGAAAGTTCATTTTTTCTAATCTTATGAAAAATACAATTATGCCCCTTATATAGGATCAGTACACTAAACGGTTGTAATTATCTATTATAGAAGGGTCACCTTTTCAATACGAACGTACCAAATATTACGGCCATGTTATAGCCATGTTACAGCCACGTTACAGCCATGTTATGGCCGTAATACAGCCAAGTTATGGCCGTAATGGAAGCTATTCTTACAATCACAAGCATTACCCGACTCTTGGCGTGCCCTCGAGCTGTTAGATCACTGGCATTGATTGCACATGCTAGCAGCAGCAGCGCAGCAGTAGTTGGTCAAGAGGAAAACAACTCGCTACCCCAAGGAGGCTGCAACATTCGATGGCCATTCAATCGTAGTTCTCGGCCCACAGCCCATAAATTACTCAGATGACTATTCACTATTTAACTGGATTGGCAATTTGGCATTGACCACGGTCACAATATGGACCAGCACATGGGCTAACCCAGGTAGACAATCACTGCATGGCCCAAGTTTACAAGGAAGACTTGTCACACATAATGTCACTCTCTGTATTATACAGATACAACAAATCAATTTTTAATTAATTATTACAACTATTTCGTAGCCACGCAGGGCCCAAATTATCAAATTCCCACGCAGGGGACTAGACTAGCGATGCGTCTAGGTTCAGTGCGACCAGCAGGGATGCATCCATGCGCGACCCTCAGCCTCCACAAAAGGTTCCGACCTTTGTCCGGCCCAAGGAGAGAGAGAGGAGGGAGAAAAATCCACACCAGCATCCAAAAGTAATGGAAAAAGAGAGAAATTATACCTTTATCCCTTATTGGATCCAACCCAGGATCCGAATCCGGATTCTAAATCATAGCCGAGAACTATTTTCGGGTCCGCACCCGAAAACCTCATCAATGTCGCCGCTACATCTGCGTTCGCAATGAAGGACTCACTGCCTCCTGCAAGCCACCGCTTCTCAAGTCTAACGAGAGCTTGTCGTCGAGCTCGGCATTCGGTCGAGGCCAACTGCCGCGCCCGAGACTCGCGCCTGCATTCGAGTGGAAGCCGCGCTCGCCTTGATGACGAAGCGTTGTATCCTTCTTCCGACGAACGCGCGTCTATCGCATCCTCCGACGAGTGCCGTTCATCTATCCTCCCTTTCGTCCAACAAGCGTCTGATGCTCACGAGCTCGTCGCCCAACCAAGGCCACTACCTCAAGCTCGTCGGAGCGCAAAGAGGGAAGGCGAGAATCGGAGAGGAGGAAGAAGATAGGGAGTTTGGAGGAGATCTTGATGTCGATGTTGCTCCATTCCATGCCGCCCACACCATCGGAGCACTGACGAGAGGATGCCGCAAGTCCTCATCGGGTGGTCGCACGCCAAGTTCGGAGACGGGGAAGAGAAGAAGTAAGAGACGGAGCTGCGGTTTTGTTCCCAACCGAGTTCAGATCACCGAAACGTCGATGTCCCTCGGGTTCAACTGTCTGCCTTTCTCCATCCCCCCTCTTTCCTTATTTTTTCTCTCTCTTTGATGCAAATGCAGCCCGCAACACCAGCCCACGCCGATCCAAACGAACGCGCCGGCCTCCGAAGCGACTGGATTTGTGACCCAGCCATGAGAAGAAACGTCCAAGCCCACTTCTCAAACAATCCTCCACATCAGAGAACGTTCGCGACCACAGCTGGAAGACTCTTCGATGTAACTAATTGGAGATTAGCGATGCTCATTTTCGTTAACAGCTTTGTTAAAGTTTTCTATAAATAATGCCCCTCCCTCTCGAGACAGGGCAGATTGAATGTAATACATGTTTCTCCAGTTTCTTTCAATGCAGTAGTCTATTTCTGGTTCATTGTTGTTCGACGGGTGAATCGTCCCCGCCTGGAAGTTCGACGGTGAAGTGTCCCGTCTCTTGTACCTGACTGCCCAGTTACGCTGCGACGCGAGCTCTTCTTCCCGATAAAACTGTCTCGCGTTCGCTGTCTTCCTATCCCCTACGCTCCAGTTCCAGACAAGGTGCCCCGGTGCTATGCTCCCCTCCAGGCAGCTCTCTGGCAGATCCGGATGGAGTTCCAACCCCCCCGTAGTTCTCCTGTGAGTCTCGGCCTGTACGCAGAAGTGCCTGTGCGATAGAGATCCGGCAGTGTGAACTCGACGAAGACATGCGGAATGGTCGGCGGATCTGGTTCGTGGCAAGTGCAGCTTGGAGGCTCCCTCTACCGAAGGTGAGTAACGCAAACTGAGTGTATTTTCTTAGTCGCTGCTACACCTTGCTGCGTTTGTTGTTGCTCCGATACGATTCGTGCTGCATCGTACGCTGTTTTTTCGTCCGTGTTCTCTGATCCGTCTTTCTCTGTTTCTTTCTTCTGTCGCTTTATTATCTGCTACGAATGCCGTCGCCTCCTCCCCTGCTCCTACCTCACGCCGCCACAGCCTTCCGCTAGCCCCGATCTCCTCTGTGACCCTCACCGAGAGATCTGATCTCTGAAACCGTCCCTTTAAAACGCCCTGCTACGACTTTACCGTTTCGACACTGTTTTATCGACTTACCACTTCGTTTTCTGTCCGATACCACCCGAAACAGAGGCGTTTCCTCCGCAACTGTCTCTCCCGCCTGCAGTCACTGACGTCTGCACGCCCAGATCCTCCCCGTGGTCCACACCGAGAGGTCAGGATCCTGGAAACCTCTCCTCTACGCACCGCTACATCCTCTTACCGTCTTCGCTACTGCTCCAGTTATTTACCATCGATACGCTTCACTTTTCCGATCGTATCGAAATAGTGGTATTTCATCCCCCTCTGTCCAGCCACTCTGCAGCTTCCGACGTCTGCCCACCCTGACCTCCTCCACGACCCTCACTGAGAAGACGGCCCAGAAACCTTCCCGAAACTTGCTGCATCACTCTTTCTTGCGGAGACCCATCTCTACCCATTTTTTTGTGTTGCCGAGAACTTTCTAACCTTCTCTCAGTTTCTCTTTTTTTTTTCTTTTTATGAATAGGCTTTTTTTTGGCCTTCGGCTCCTCCTCTTTGTGCCGAATCCTCTCTCTCTTTAATTTACTTTTCGCCAGCATCAATTCTTCCCAATCTTCTCTTTCCATTTCTGCTCCCAATTTATTTAGTACTTTGTTTATAATTTACGTAGATTTCTCTCTTTTTAATTAATCTCCTTTTTTATTTGGCGCTGCATTCCAATTTGCACAATTTTCTTGCTTCCATTTTAGCTGCACTTAACGTTACAGATTTTCTTCTCCTTCTGAGCCAATTTGAAATACACTACTTATAGGTCCAAATTTGGACCATGTGTTGCGTATTCATTATGCATTACAGATAAATCTTAAGATTTTTTATCAAACATATTTCCTTGTATGCTATTATTGATTTGATTTAATTCCTTTTGAATGAATTTTTTTTTTCTTGCGAAATAATGACACCTTCTTTATGCCATATTTTCTTTTCCCTCTTTTTTTAGCTTTCTTTAATCTTTAATCATGGCAATAAATTTAATTGCTATTTTTCTTTTGTTGATTTGATTTTTTTGTCTCTAATTTTTCAATCTTGGTAAAAAAAAAAATCAATTTTGACCTTACCCAAAGCATGTAGTATGTGTGAAAATAAATGGTTCAACAACTGTAATAATTAAAACAAGCAAAAACTATCATCTATTAAGTAAAGAAATGATTCTTGCTAGTCATGCACGTGGACGAAAGGCATTGCGCCTCACATGCACATAAGCGTGTAGGGGTGAGCATATAGGAGTTTGGGATTGGTACCGATATTGAACTCTCGATCCTGAACTTCCGAATTTCAAATTATAGGTACTAGTACCAAATTTTTCCAAAAATTATTTTTAGAAATTTCTAAAATACCAAAAATTTAAATTCTTATTTTTTTGAATATTTAAGTGTCTAAATTAGTAAATAATATATAAATAAATAATAAATTAGTACATAGTGAATAATATATAAATAAATAAATAATTAATAAATATACCTCATAAGTCATAAATATACCTCGTAAATTAGTAAATAATAAATAAATAAATTATTAATATATAATTTTGATACTTTGAGATTATTAAAAAAAATCCTAATTTTTTTTTAAAATAACAATACCGGTACTAAAATCCCAATCTAAAACTCGGTACCGGTCTAGAAATCCCAAAATCCCAAAATACCGGTACCAAAATACTGAATATCGAAAAATTCAGTACAGTACTTCGGTACCTTATGCTCACCCCTATAAGCGTAATGTGTGCGAGTTGCGCATGTCGACTCGTGGGTTCAAGGGTTGAGAGCATGTACAGGTGCGAGTGTACTCAAATCTGATTCATGATTAATGGGTTTAGATCCTATGACTAGTATAGATAAAATTAGTAATTATATAGATCTAACAGCAATTAAGATGCAGATAAAATCGGATCTAATAATAGAGGGATGCGAGACTTTATATACTACTGATTTAGGATTAATAGATCAGATTTATATATATTACAAAAGTAATTATGAGATCTGTATACTTAACAGTAACAAAATATGCAGAAAAAGCGAAATCAAATCAGAAGGAACAAAACTAATTAATTCAAAGTTGTGACAAGTAGATAGAGTTTCAGATGTTCAAAGTTGCCTAATTGAAAAATTAGGATAAGACAAAGAAGGGCTAGTATATTTCATCGTCAGGATTCTCTGGTGTTAAAAATTTTCGAAGATCTTTATACAACTTCTCGTAATTCAGTTTAGGTTTCACTTTTTCTCGCACTGGTTCAAGCGGAATGATCGAATCCTTGTCAATAACACCATCTATAATCCCATACTCAATCGCCTCGATAGGTGACATATATTGATCTCTATCGATATCTTTCTCCACCTGTTCAACCGTGCGGCCGGTAAAACTTGCAATAAGTCTAGTAATATTTTTCTTGTTATGCATAATCTCTCTGGCTTGAATTTCTACATCAATGGCTTGACCACTAGCTCCTCCGATAGGCTGGTGAATTATTATTCTTGTGTTGGGCATCGAAAGTTGCTTTCCCTTGGCACCACCGCCAAGAATCATGGATGCTGTAGATGCTGCAAAGCCAAGTGCAACGGTAGAGACATCTGCTCTCACAAGCTGAATCACATCATAGATGGCCATAGTAGCACTGAAAAAAAAAAGTCACAACACAGAGGGAAGATATAAAAAGATATCTAACACTACCAGAAAATCAAAAATAATGATAGTGCAGAAGAATAAGTCATGACAATAATGCAGGGGAAGCTATCTCAACATGTCCAAATTGCATAAACAGCAATGAAAATAATGCATGTATTCATGGAAGAATGAGAATATTTTTTCATTACAGTAGCTAGAAATTTATAGAATAAATTTACTGGATTATGTGTTTCATGGTATAAGCTCAAAGGCATTTAACTTCAACTCTCCAATTGCTCGCCCTGATTTTGATCAATAATGAAAATTGAAGGTTTAAAGACAATTTATTGGTACAGCTGGAGAGTTTGAAAGATAGAAATTAATTATTGTAAAATAACAACATGGTTGAAGGACAATAAATAGAAAAGAATTAGATGGGAACTGATTAGCATTTTCTCAGTTTCAGCATGCACCTGTACACGATGGCTGTCAGTAAACTAATGTAGATTTTTTTTTTTGCAAGTAGGCAAGTGATAGAAGTGAAGGCAGGATTTGATCGTAGACCATGTTGTCAAGGGATCTTTACAAGTGGAGCAAACCTTCACCTATATCAGTTATGAGGCATGACTATTGCTAAATAAGGTCCACAAGTTACATAGTAGCAAACACTTAGAATCATGTTCAAGACTGCAGATCTGAAAGGAGATAGAGTGCAGCAATGAGGATCATAGGCAACAGGACAGACAGGTAGATAAGCACAAATAACTAATTATTTTTGTTCTACGTTATAGTGATCACAGAATCTTATCAATATCACCATGAAGGAGAAAGACCACTCTGCTATTTGCAAACAGCCACATATCAGTTCTTGCGATACTAATTGTTATGAGGTGTTAAACATATTATAAGGTTGACAAGACCTACCGTGACATTTATAATCACTCATCCCAAACGCCCGGTATGCCTTTGTCAGCAATCATGCATCCATGAACTATATCTAATTCTGAACACACAGGTTTACCTTACCTGAAGATGCTATCCAAAGAAAAAGGAATTTTAATGTTACAATGGATATCACAATCAAATATAGTATGACACATGCCCTAGTTACAGCAAATCTCTTTCAAAACAAAGAAAAAGGAGAGAGCCAATGTGAAGCCCTCGACTATATTTCCATCGGAATCAATTGATCGCACCATAATTCCATAAGGGAAGCACAATATGGAGAATGAGAGTAGCAATACACTACCAAATTGATTACACCATGATTTCTGACGCATTAAAGCAAACAGGTCATGTTACCAGGATATAGAAGCATGAAGAAGGCGAATTAAATTAAGGACGGAAAGAAACCAGAAAAAAAACTCAATTACTTCAAGTGGCAGGGGCTTTACCTGAGAGAACCACCAGAAGAGTTCATGAATAGGCGGATGTCTTTGGTGTGGTCCTGGGCATCAAGAAGGAGCAGCTGACTGATGATGGCGTCGGCAACGAAGTCGTCGATGCTGCTCCCCAAGAAGACTATCCTCTCCCGCAGCACCAGACCCATCACGTCGGACTCTGCCCCCCTCATGGCAGTGGCCGGCGTCTGCGGGGCGGACGAAACCGGGGAGAAGTGATCGAAGGAGGTGGAGGAAGTTAAGTACGGCTGAGCTTCGAGTCTGCCATGGGAAGAGGGAGAGGAGAAGACAGAGGCGGCTGCAATGCGAGACGGAGGAGCAGAAGATCTGGAACGGAAAGAGGGGGATCTCGAGCGGAGAAGGGAGTTCTGGGGGAGGTGGAGAAAGAAGGGTTTGTGTTACGCCCGTGATGCAAACAGACAAAATGCGGATAAATTTTGAATAAAGTAATGTTAAAATAATGAATTGATGGGATGTCACTGTGCGCGGTGGTCAAGCCCACGCTGTGCCATCCCATCCGGTCGCGTACGCCTCCTTTCCCCTTTATTTCTTCCCCGCCTTCACGTCTTCCTTCACCGAGCGAACAAACAAGCGCGGCCTTTCTCACCTGCGACCGCGACTTCCCCTCCCCACGTCTCCACCTGCGTCCGGCGGTTGCTCCAGCCAGATCTAGTGCCGGGGACGACGAAGTTCTAACCCAGTGAGCTAACTTTGGCAACGCCTTTAACCTCTGCTCGCGATTCCTGTTCGGCGACGAGCACTTCCGACGTGTGCGTCGCTCCCAACGTCGGCAGACCTTCCTCCTTGTGCCAGCGAGCTCTCGTCACCCTTTCTCCGGCCTCGGCGGACATTTCTGCCACCTCCCTAAGCTTTTCTGGCGTCTTCGTCTCCGGCGCCGGCGAGTTGCGCGAGCAGCACCGCTAACTTCGAACGCAGATCTCCGGCAACCCTGACCCCCTTTCGCGAAACGAGCTTTACGACCATATCCCTCTCGGCGCCGGCTTTCATTTGACTACCGGAGAGCTTCGATCGGCCATCGAAAACACTGTTCCGGCGGTACTGTAGCGGCGGCACTACTGCTCCGGTGAACTTTTCGGTGAACCTCGAAGTTCGTGCCGACGTCTCGTGTTACGCGTTCTGGTTGGTTCTGACGTATTCTCGACGACTCGGTGGTATTTGCGTTCGCACAAGGCTGCGAACTAGGTTAGTACCGTATACGAATGCATGCGTAAACCGAACCTGGATCTGGACATAAATACCCGACGAACTTGGATTAACTTGTTAACTAGTAATTACGATTAAAATGGATTAAATGGAATATTGTGGACTTATACCTTGATTAACCTGTTATGAACTGTTGATTGACTACGTACGTCTGGTTGGATCTATATTTTTCTGTACGTCTGCATCTGAGGTAGGGATTCTACCTCCTTCCTTTATTACGGTGCCAACCGCATGTGTAGATTAGCGGCACCTTCTTGTTGTTGATATCACTGTTGATTACTATTCTGTTTCCTTCCTGCTCTAGTCTTTATCCGTTGACATATACTGCCTGTATCACACATGGTATGAGTATCGGCATTGCATGCTAGTCTGTAGAGATAGCTGGTATGAGTTATGTTATACGTATGTATGAGGGCTGAATGTCTAGCGATAGATACTTCAGTGTACCTCGATGTACTGCCTGTGAGATTTCTGTTGAGACGCTGTGTGATCGTCTCTGACCGAGAGAGTCCGATGTTATGGGCTTGAGGTCTATTGTCAGCCCAATGAGGGGTTGTACTGAGTGTAGGACGCTACACTAGCGGGCTGTCGACGGACAGTCGTCTCTACTGTTCGGGGAGCCATCAGTAGGGACCACTCTATTTTTAGCGTTGCGGGTCGTGGACCACTGCTGTACCAGCTCCCAGTTTTTATCTGTGTATGAGGAGATATATATTGATACATATTTGAGATTTGATTATACTCTATATAGTCATATAGAGTCTTGGTTGTATTCTGGTAATTCCTTATATCTGATCATGCACCATATACTTTGTGATATCCCTACTTAGCCTCCGGCTAACCCCCCCTTTGGTTTTCCTCCAGGATTAGGCGCGGCTCCACCTGGAGCAGTGTAGATAGTTAGTAGTTTGACCACCAGTCTGGGTGGGTCGTGATGCATATTAGTCTGTTGTTATATTATGTTATGTTGTTGGACTTTTTGACCGCTGCATCGGTCTTGTTATCTGTTGGTTCGGTTGACCGCTGTGCTGGTCTTGTTGTTTCTTATTGACCGCTGCGCCGGTCTATATATTTTTATCTGTCGGTGTTGTATTATGGATATTCGGGGCCGGGCTGGCCCTTGTTATGTTATTTTATTCAGTCTGTACCTTTTAGTTGTCAGGATTGATTTGATAGGTACAGTGTTGTGCGTCCCGAGGTCTAAGATTCCCGGCGCGGGTTCTGGGTGGATTTTTGGGGCGTAACAAATATGGTATCAGAGGTTAGGTTCAGGATCTTACATGGGACATAAGGACTTAGGATTTAAGACCCGCGTTAGTGTTAATCATATTTGATCATACTAATCTGTGATTTTAATTAACGTGACCATTTGTTGTTGTTGGTGCGTTACAGGAAATGGCACCAAAGAAAAGTTCCCGTCTTGGACGAGTGGCGGGATTAGCTCGAGAAGCATTGAGTGCGCCACTCAGTTGGATGCGTAAAGCTTCAGGTTCTGGCAGTGAGAGAAGGGAAGAACCCTCTGTACCTGCCCCACGTATTCAATACGACGACAATGTTAGTGAAGTGGGAAGTAGACGGCATGCACCAGAACCTCCGGTCCAAGAACCTCCACGGCGTAGAGCGCGTGAAACTCCCTCGACTGCAGCGTTGGAGTTAGCGTCTCGCTTTACCACCATGGGGGAACGACGATTTGGAGTGTTTTCTGGAAAACCAGATCCGTGGGAAGCCACAAATTGGTTGGAGAGTGTGACAGACACATTGAATTTATTGGGGTGCCCTAATGACCAACGGGTGAAATTGGCGGTTTATTTCTTCAAGGGTGACGCAAAGGCGTGGTTTGCAGGGCTTGAGCAGACTATTGGAGTAGCCCGTTATGATTGGGACATCTTCTGTGAGGCCTTCCATACCGAGTATTTTCCTAGGACTTTTCGGGAGACGCTGCATCAAGAGTATGTAAATCTGGAGCAGAATGGGCGGTCTGTCGATGAATACTTAGCGGACTTCCAGCGATTGTCGGCAATGTTTCCTACTATGACCCCTACAGTTGAGGATAAGTCGGAACAGTTTATTCGTGGACTGGACCCTGAAATTTCACGAGGGAGCAACTCAGCTCCTCTTGAGGACTTTTCAGCTGTGGTCGCTATGGCGCACCGAATTGAGCAGCGTGAAAAGGCTATTGAACAGAAGCAGCGCAAGGGCAAAGCACCCGCTTCGAGCCACTCTAAGGATGCTGGGTTTTCTCCCCCTACTCGACGAGGACAGCATCGACCTCCTCGCCGCGGTCACACTGCGCCGACTCCCCAGGGTAGACCGCAGCAGATACCCACGACGGGCCAGACTTATGCGCTGACTGAGCAGGATGCACAGCGCGAGACAGACAATGTCATGCGAGGTATCATTTCAGTATTCGGTACACCTGCATGTTTATTGATAGATACTGGTAGCTCGCACTCCTTTATTTCGTATGGTTATGTGAAAAAGTTGGAATTAGAACCGGTTTTCTCTCAACATGATATGACGGTATCAGTACCCTCTGGGGGTACGTTATGATCGTACTTAGAGGTACAGCAGTGCCCTCTGAGTTTCAACGGATTGATTATATACTCGGATCTGATGTTACTAGAATTCTCAGATTTCGAGATTATTCTTGGAATGAATTGGTTGTCCTATAACCGTGTGGTGGTTGATTGCGATGACTGCACGGTGGTATTCAAAGGTCATGATTATATGACATACACATTTTCTGGAGTATCTGGTCAAATCGCTCCTATAATTTCTGCTATGCAAGCCAGGAGGTTACTTAGCAATGGATGTCATGGTTATCTTATGTCTATTGTTGATATGGGGGATCAGACCCCGATTCCTGTCGAACGTGTGCCGGTTGTCAGGAAATTTCTTGATGTATTTCCTGAGGACTTACCTGGATTGCCACCCAACAGGGCTATAGACTTTGCTATTGATCTCCAGCCTGGTACGGCGCCTATCTCCAAAGCACCGTATCGGATGGCGTCCCATGAGCTTGAGGAGTTGAAAGTCCAATTATAGGAGCTTCTTGATAAGGGGTTTATCAGACCCAGTGCATCTCCCTAGGGTGCTCCTGTTCTATTTGTGAAGAAAAAGGATGGTTCGTTTCGGCTGTGCGTGGACTACAGACAGTTGAATGCAGTTACAGTGAAGAATAAGTACCCTATACCAAGGATTGATTACTTATTTGACTAGCTCAAGGGTACTTCTGTCTACTCCAAAATTGATTTGAGATCGGGATATCACCAGTTAAGAATTCGTGGAGAAGACGTGTCGAAGACTGCCTTTTGAACACGTTATTGGCATTACGAGTTTCTCGTTATGCCCTTCGGTCTGACAAATGCTCCAGCGGCCTTTATGGACATGATGAATCGCGTGTTCATCAATTATCTTGATCAGTTTGTTGTGGTTTTTATTGATGACATATTGATCTATTCTCGGAGCAGGGCTGAGCACAAGAGACATCTTCGGCTTGTGCTGGAGACCCTTAGAAGAGAGCAACTGTATGCTAAGTACAGCAAGTGTGCTTTTTGGCTAAGTGAAGTTACCTTCTTAGGGCATGTGATTTACGGTGAAGGTGTGGCAGTTGATCCTGAAAAGATTAAAGCTGTTGTAGAATGGGAAAGTCCGAAGACTGTGGCAGAAGTTCGGAGCTTTCTCAGATTGGCTGGATATTATTGAAAATTTGTAGAGGGATTTTCTAAAATTGCCGGTCCAATTACAAATTTGACAAAGAAAGAGGTTAAATTCTGTTGGGATGAAAATAGTTTTATGGAATTAAAACAAAGACTGATCAATGCCCCTATCTTGGTACTTCCGACTGGTGACGAGGGGTATACAGTATACACAGATGCCTCTTTCCAAGGCTTAGGTGTTGTATTGATGCAGTATGGTAAAGTGATAGCGTATGCCTCCCGTCAACTTAAAGAGCATGAAAAGAACTACCCAGTACATGATTTGGAATTAGCTGCGGTGGTATTCGCCCTTAAAGATTATGATTGTACAATTAATTACCACCCGGGTAAAGCTAATGTGGTAGCAGATGCATTAAGTAGGCAGACGGCAGGGGTGTTAGCACATTTGCGAGTAACACCGACTGAATTAGCACAACAGATGGCAGATTTATGTGTTGAGATTGTGTGCCCCACTGAGCATGATTGTTTGGCCGTGATGATGGCACAGTCCCCTATGGTGCAGAAGATTATTGATGCGCAACCAAATGATTGGTACCTGCAGTCTATCATCGCAAAGGGAAAGAGAGAAGAATTTACCCAGGATGATCAGGGTGTGATCAGATGTCAGAACCGCCTATGTGTGCCCGAGATAGTTAAAGATGAATTAATGGAAAAAGCACATAAGTTCAGATTTGCAGTACACCCTGGTGCCACTAAGATGTACAGAGACCTTCGAAAATCTTATTGGTGGGAAGACATGAAAAGAGATGTGGCAAAGTATGTCGGGCGATGTCTGGTATGCCAACAAGTGAAAATTGAACATAAGAAACCTTCTGGGCTCTTACAGAGTATTCCTATTCCGGAGTGGAAGTGGGAACACATTACCATGGACTTCGTGACGGACCTTCCTAGGTCGCGCACCAGCCACAACTTGATCTGGGTGATTGTAGACCGGTTGACCAAGTCTGCCCATTTCCTCCCTATCAGAAAAAATTACTCCATGGACAAGCTAGCAAGGCTGTATTGTCAGGAGATTGTATGGCTACATGGGGTTCCTGCCAGTATTATTTCTGACAGAGACCCACGGTTCACGTCTAGGTTTTGGGGCAGTTTGCAGAAGGCTTTGGGAACTGAACTGCGGTTCAGTACGGCCTATCACCCGCAGACTGATGGACAGTCTGAGAGGACCATTCAGACCTTAGAGGACATGCTTCGAGCCATCACTTTGGACTTCACGGATGGTTGGGAGTGCCATCTTCACTTAGTGGAATTTGCGTACAATAATAGTTATCATTCGGCGATCCAGATGGCACCTTTCGAGGCTTTGTACGGTAGGAAGTGTAGATCTCCGGTGCTATGGGACGAAGCAGGTGAAAGCCGTGTGTTGGGACCGGCTATGTTAGCACTTGATGTCGAGAGAGTTCAGATTATTAGACGGAGAATATTAGCTGCCCAAAGCCGACAAAAGAGTTACGCAGACAAGAGACGGCGGCCACTTGAATTTGATGTCGGTGACCACGTGTTCTTTCGAATTTCTCCGAAGAAGGGTACGACTGGATTCGGGTATGCTGGTAAGTTAGCCCCGAGATATATGGGTCCTTACGAGATACTGGAGAGAGTTGGACCCGTCGCATACCGCTTAGCACTTCCACCAATGTACTCTTATATCCATCCGGTGTTCCACGTATCCATGTTACGTAAGTACATCGCGGATCCATCTCATGTGTTGAGCCATGGTACAGTTCATGTCCAAGAAGATGCCACGTATGCCGAGATGCCTGTAGAGATCTTAGAGCGCAAAGAGCACAAGCTGAGAAATAAGGTAATCAGCCTGATTAAAGTCAAATGGAAACACCACCCTGAGAGTGAGGCTACTTGGGAACGCGAGGACGAGTTCATGAAGAAACATCCGGATCTGTTTCTGGAGATGGAGTTAGATGAGTGATTCTGTACGAGTGACTGTCGTAATACTACTTTTGTAATTCTGTTTAAGTACCATTAATAAGATTTGTTTTGAATTTGGGGACCAAATTCTTTGAAGGTGGATATAATGTTACGCCCGTGATGCAAACGGACAAAACGCGGATAAATTTTAAATAAAGTAATGTTAAAATAATGAATTGATGGGACGTCACTGTGCACGGTGGTCAAGCCCACGCTGTGCCATCCCATCCGGTCGCGTACGCCTCCTTTCCCCTATATTTCTTCCCTGCCTTCACGTCTTCCTTCACCGAGCGAACGAACAAGTGCGGCCTTTCTCACCTGCGACCGCGACTTCCCCTCCCCATGTCTCCACCTGCGTCCGGCGGTTGCTCCGGCCAGATCTAGTGCCGGGGACGACGAAGCTCTAACCCAGTGAGCTAACTTTGGCGACGCCTTTAACCTCTGCTCGTGATTCCTGTCCGGCGACGAGCACTTCCGACGTGTGCGTCGCTCCCAACGTCGGCAGACCTTCCTCCTTGTGCCGGCGAGCTCTTGTCCCCCTTCCTCCGGCCTCAGCGGACATTTCCGCCACCTCCCGAAGCTTTTCTGGCGTCTTCGTCTCCGGCGCCGGCGAGTTGCGCAAGCTTTTCTGTACGACCATATCCCTCTCGGCGCCGGCTTTCATTTGACTACCGGAGAGCTTCGATCGGCCACCGGAAACACTGTTCTGGCGGTACTGTAGCGGCGGCACTACTGCTCCGGTGAACCTCGAAGTTCGTGTCGATGTCTCGTGTTATGCGTTCTGGTTGGTTCTGACGTATTCTCGACGACTCGGTGGTATTTGCGTTCGCACAAGGCTGCGAACTAGGTTAGTATCCGAACCCCCTTCGTATACGAGTAAACGAATGCATGCGTAAACCGAACCTGGATCTGGACATAAATACCTGACGAACTTGGATTAACTTGTTAACTAGTAATTACGATTAAAATGGATTAAATGGAATATTGTGGACTTATACCTTGATTAACCTGTTAGGAACTGTTGATTGATTACGTACGTCTGGTTGGATCTATATTTTTCTGTGCGTTTGCATCTGAGGTAGGGATTCTACCTCCTTCTTTTGTTACGGTGCCAACCGCATGTGTAGATTAGTGGCACCTTCTTGTTGTTGATATCACTGTTAATTACTATTCTGTTTCCTTCCTGCTCTAGTCTTTATCCGTTGACATGTACTGCCTGTATGACACATGGTATGAGTATCGGCATTGCATGCTAGTCTGTAGAGATAGCTGGTATGAGTTATGTTATACGTATGTATGAGGGCTGAATGTCTAGCGATAGATACTTCAGTGTACCTCGATGTACTGCCTGTGAGATTTCTGTTGAGACGCTGTGTGATCGTCTCTGACCGAGAGAGTCCGATGTTATGGGCTTGAGGTCTGTTGTCAGCCCAATGAGGGGTTGTACTGAGTGTATGACGCTACACTAGCGGGCTGTCGACGGACAGTCATCTCTACTGTTCGGGGAGCCATCAGTAGGGACCACTCTATTTTTAGAGTTGCGGGTTGTGGACCACTGCTGTACCAGCTCCCAGTTTTTATCTGTGTATGAGGACATATATATTGATACGCATTTGAGATTTGATTATACTCTATATAGTCATATAGAGTATTGGTTATATTCTGGTAATTCCTTATATCTGATCATGCACCATATACTTTGTGATATCCCTACTTAGCCTCCGGCTAACCCCCCCTTTGGTTTGCCTCCAGGTTCAGGCGCGGCTCCACCTGGAGCAGTGTAGATAGTTAGTAGTTTGACCACCAGTCTGGGTGGGTCGTGATGCATATTAGTCTGTTGTTATATTATGTTATGTTGTTGGACTTTTTGACCGCTGCATCGGTCTTGTTATCTGTTGGTTCGGTTGACCGCTGTGCCGGTCTTGTTGTTTCTTATTGACCGCTGCGCCGGTCTATATATTTTTATCTGTCGGTGTTGTATTATGGATATTCGGGGCCGGGCTGGCCCTTGTTATGTTATTTTATTCAGTCTGTACCTTTCAGTTGTCAGGATTGATTTGACAGGTACAATGGTGTGCGTCCCGAGGTCCAGGATTCCCGGCGCGGGTTCCGGGTGGATTTTTGGGGCGTAACAGTTTGAGTGGAGCGGCGACGAAGAGGGAGTAGCTCATCGCGGTTGACGAGGGTCTGAACAGCGGTTTCGATGACTATTACCGAAGCAGGGACACCAGCAGAACCCTACTTCCTGTTACACCCAGACATGGGAAGGCCGGGCTAAAATCACCTGGGCTAGACGGCAGGCCAAGTTCACTCGGAGAAACCATCGGGACCCGAAGTACGTGGGTCAACGCCTAATTTAGAAGTAAATCGTGATCGCGGCCAAGTTCTGCTGCGCTGCCGTAGTTGCATTATGATAGTTGCACTATCACTTAGCACCTGCTGTTAAGGGTATTTGGCTGTTAGGTGGTGGCAACGAGAGGCTGAGGCCGGAGAGGGGTCTCCACCCTATCGGCACGCCTTCTTCTCCGGCGACGAGAACGAAAACAGGCGGCGTCGTTCTCGCGAAGAAGACGAAGGTTGCACGAGGTGTCGAATGCGTAGGCGTTCGCTTCGAGGCAACAATGTAGATTTTGACCGGGTCAAAATCCAAACCAAGATTTCAAGGATTTGGCGGCTGACGCAAGCACGATGTTAGCAGAGACGAAATTCGATTTCAAATTTCGGTGAGTGGCGGGCGACGATAATTTTGACTGTGGTCAAAATTGCAAATTTGGGGCTAAATATAGGGATTTGGCACACAGTCCTAGATTCGTCGGAGAACGATTTGTTGGGACGTGACAATTGGTATCCAACTGGCAATTATTGTTAAAATTAATAATTAAATTTTATAAGATCAAATAATTAATTTAAATATAAAATTTAATTATTAATTTTATTTTCCATGTAAAAAATTAAAATTATATATTTTTATAATAAAATAAAAAATAATTATTTTAATAAATTATTAAATTTTTTAAGCTCAAATAATTAATTTTAATATAAAATTTAATTATTATTTTTATTTTTTAAGTAAGAAATTAAAATTATATATTTTTATAATAAAAAATAATTATTTTAATAAAATTATTAAATTTTATAAGATCAATTAATTAATTTTAATATAAAATTTAATTATTAATTTTTTTAAATTAAGAAATTTAAATAATATAATTTTATAATAAAATAAAATTTATTTTTAAAGTAAGTAATTTAAATAATATATTTTTATGATAAAATAAAATTTATTTTTAAAATTTAAAATAATTATTTTAAAAATTTATTAATTTTTATAACATTTAATTATTAATTTTAGTTTTACTAAATATATATTAATATATCAACATAGCTGCGATGGGTTTTAATATTTTACTGTAGCACCTGGTGCTACGGTAGAATCAGAGCGGCAGAAGCGAGGTTATCTTGCTTCCGTGAATACTATCAAATTTGTTACTATTTCACTGCAAAGTGGTTGAAACAAATGCGAGTACAGTACTCACTTCTGTTGGATTCTTGTGCGCCATTGGAAGAAGCAGCACAGCCAAACGGGGCCCTCTAGTCTTTGTTGTTGTGAGCAGTAAAAGCACTTGGCAGGAGCCCGAGCGGCCCTATGATACTTCATGATTTGAATGAGATGAGAAATTTTTCTCAAAAGCATAAATCTTATATTGGAAAATAAAATAAAATAAATTGCTTAAGCTTAAATATTATATATAATGCTCCCCCGTCCATAGACCATAGTATTGTTATCTAGGCCCATCAATATTAATATTAATCCATTCATCTTTAAGCTTATGCTACCACACTTGGATTGGTTGTTTACAAAATCTCAAGCTCTAACTATATTTTATAGTCAGTTATCTAAAGACCATAAAGTCATAAATTAAAAGAAAATAATGAGCAATAGAAAGTCAAGCATTCTAACTGAAATCATAGCAAAATATGAGTTCAATATAGCCCTCAAAATTATCTCGAAATAAAAAAAATAACATCAATGAGCACACCATGAGTCAACTATGAAAATTTAAGAATCTGCCACTTTCAACTAAATATTTTAACATTTTGGATAATGTTCCTCTATTAGAAGCAAACCTACTAATACTAGGATGCCAAATCCATTTTATTCTTCTCATATGGAAGTAATTATAGGGAAAATCATCT
Organism: Costus lasius; assembly: GCA_027563935.2. Classification (NCBI taxonomy): domain Eukaryota; kingdom Viridiplantae; phylum Streptophyta; class Magnoliopsida; order Zingiberales; family Costaceae; genus Costus; species Costus lasius. The sequence continues at coordinate 21,601,365 of CM050446.2, read as the reverse complement.
GTGTAATTATTTGAACAAGATACAGCCTTAAAGGGCCTGTTTTATTGGGGGCAAGAAAAAAAGAGAGAAGACTAAAGAGGAAAAGGAGAAAAATAAGTGGGAAAAAAAAAGGAAGTTTGGCAGCAAAGAAGGAGAAAAAAGTGTTTTCTCCCTCTTTTGAAGATAAAAAAAAATGAGAGAAAAGTGGTCCCCTTTTCTTTTCCTCCAAATCAACCTTTTCAATAAATCAAGAGAAAAGAAAATTTTCTTTTTATTTTTCTCTTCTTTCTCCCCAATAAATACCCTAACCAATATCACATATAAGACAAAAAAATACTATTCACTTTATAAAAAAAAAATCTAATATGGGTTAGGGTATTTTATACGTATACGTAATCTAAAATACTCTAATATTAGTACCATTGGATAGCTTACAAGATATAAGTCATTTCTAAAAAAAATAAAAAAAAAATTTTAGGAAAAAAACGAGAGGATTGATGTTCTTAAGGGCCTAAGATTTTTTTTCTTTTGGATTGATGTTCTTTTTGATGTTATTGAAAAAGAATTATGAGCCAGAGAGCGCATAAAATTCTTAAGCGGCTCATATTAGACGCCTTCATCCATGCTTTGAGATTCAGTCGCATGCTATTTTTAAAGCAAAGATTGATAGGCACAAATTCCAAAGCAGGTTGAATGGTGTGGTGGGACCTGCTTCTTCGTTTTAAAGTAGGGTCCTCGCTTAGGTCATGATATTCTGAGATGAAGCATTCAGCATGTACAATTTCATAGGCTTATACGAAACTTGAAACATGGAAATTCAATTTCAGTCGATTCTCTCTCAAATTGCAAGACAATGTGAAGGCCGCCGATTCAAGATATTTCTAAATGGGGCTCAAAGACTTCTGTTCGAGGAAATTTATCAAAAAGTTTTTCAGCGACTACGATAGTACAAGTTCCTGATCAGTGTTCAATTGCAGCTAATAGCGCCTTCTTTGGAGCATTTCGTCAAACAGTTCGTGACTAACAGCTGTTTGCTTGCTGCAAAGTTCTCAATGGGAAATCACACTATCAAAATGTAGAAAATACTCTTCTGATTCTGTTGTTGAACACAAACAAGGAAAATCTGCCACAGGTGTATGTTGTAACTCCGCGAAGCAGCGTGAATGAGTTATGAATCTTTGGCTGGTGATAGATCAAGTGAAGTATCTCGAAACACAAGTCAACTCAGATAGTGCCGTATAAACAAGGTTTGAATTCGATTCTTGTTTACCAAACATCTTCAAGAAATTGTATAAATACTATTGTGAGCTAGATTTTCCAATTCTAGAATTCCTTTTACTTCGGCACTTGTTAATGATTATCAGAATTAAGATCTAATAGAAACCTTGCATTATTGAGGAAAAAAAAAATTCCCTCAAAAACTTATGAATCGAAGGCGTTCCAGGCAAAGTCGATCATTATAAAAATACACAAATTATACAGAGACCAACATTTTAAACTTATCATAAACAAACACCCCCATTCGATTTGATTCAATTTAAATTATAATTAGCTGTATCTTTAAGGGTATGTATACTTGGAGGGAAAATAGGAAGGGGCGGATTTTTTATTGCATTTTCCGTCGTTTACTTCAGCGGACGGATATGTAGGAAGGAAACTAGGAAGGAGAAAAGGGCTCATTTTCCGCTGATTGTTTATCCGCCCAAATCGGGCGGATAAACAAAATCCGTCGCGTGCCGTTGACTTTTACCCTAACATTCGCGTGCCGTTGCCTTACCCTGCCACGGACGCCCAAACATTCGCAGCCGCCAAAAATGGAGTGCCACTGACGCTCTCCTTCGCAGCCGCCCAAAGCTTCGTCGGCTGAGAGCTTCTCCGGCTGCAAGTTTCTCCGCCCAAAGTTTCGCCACTGACACTCTCCTTCGCAGCCGCCCAAAGCTTCGTCGGCTGAGAGCTTCTCCAGCTGCAAGTTTCTCTGCCCAAAGTTTCGCCACTGACGCTCTCCTTCGTAGCCGCCCAAAGCTTCGTCGGCTGCGAGTTTCTCCGCCCAAAGCTTCGTCGGCTTCGCCGTTGCTCCGTAAAGCTTCCAGTCGGCTTCGTCGGCTACAAGGTTAGCTTCCGGTCGGCTTCGTCGGCTTTATCAGTAGCTCTGTCTTCCAGTAACATGAAAAGAGTTGATCTATTCAATTATTCATGACTGAACTTGTACTTATGATTTTATTGGGTATGCATTGCATTCTCAGTTGGCCTTAATTTTGCTGGAGACTTGAATGGCTACCACTTGTGTGATTCATTAATCATTCAAACACATTAGTTAGCGAAGTAGAAATCTATTCATTTGCTATGCAAATTCTATCAGAATTATTGGAAGGAGTTCCTGGTGGGCAAACCTTTGTCCGTAATACCCAGATGACATTTTCAGATTATATTATATTATTTAATAATTTATAATATTATAAATTATATTTATATAATATGAGTGAAAAAATAAAAATTTGGGGTGAATATATAAATCCTTCAAATTATCCATCCTTTTAAGTAAACACAAGGAAAGAAAATTTATCACATAATCCATCCATCTCTTTTTCCTTTCCTTCTCTTTTTCCTTTCCTTTACATAATCCATCCTTCCAAGTAAACATAGTGTAAATTATCACCCGGCACAGTCTGCAGTTAAGCTTCATAAAAATGTTGCAACACATCCATAGAATCTCTTCCATATGAAATTCAATTGTAAATGACTTGAGAAGAAAGTCTCACCTTCAAATGATTTATTAGCCCAAACACAAATAAACAATTATGGACTTCAAACAGCTTCGCTGAAATTGCGAAATTAATAATGATGAATCAGCAGCATTTCACCTCTACGTAGCAACAGTTTCTTCTGATGTGACGTTTATAGACTGGAGAAATTTTTGCAATAACAGCACATAACGAAAAAGCTATACTAATAGAATCCCAAAAGTGGACTATATTATACATAATTTGATATTTACAATGTTGTGTACACACTGGGTCAACGTATCTTGCACCAGAAGCTGTTGATGGAAACAATTTACATGTTGCCGAAATCTTGACGACTTTCTCCATATAGTGACTATAGTCAGTCAGGTATAAGGAATGCTGGAATTCAATTGTTAGGGTCCAACATCAAAAAAAATGGAAGCCATGAAGTGATGCAGGGCCTTAGCTAACCAACGCATACAAAATCTTACTCGTCTATTAAGGAGGGGTGTGCAGTCCCCCAGAAGCAACTATGATCTAAATTGAATAAAGGTCGGGCGAAAAATTGTTGATAGAGATTTGATGGGCACGATCTGCTGATGTTTACCAGTGATGAATATATAAAGTACAAAGGAACTCAAGTGATGTCATCTAGATTTCCCATCTCTGTTGAGGCTCTCCCAGCAAATCTCTTGGGAGCATTCTCCGCAGATTGTGCTGGATCCAGACTTGATTCCCTGGCTTCTTAAGGTTAGTAAGTGTGCGAGGTTGGTGCATTTCCTCTGATTTGCAAGACGGTTCCTTGAACTGCTCTTGCTTTGTATACGAACACTATTTCCAGGCAAATAGTCCTTGTTGACAATTAAGTCAGTGTCATCTAACAAAGTTTTTTTAACTTCGTCCCACTCTAATGATTTCTGATAAGACTCCCAGGCCATGTCTTGCTCCTCTTTTGATAATCTTTCTGCTTCATTCTCTTGTAGAAGGGTTTCATGTTCATGGTAATTTGCAATCCACCTGCATGAACACAGACAAATTTGATTTCCATCCAAAAGAATTTACTAAGGATCAAGACGTGCAGGAAGGAGTTTATAAATTTGTACACTACTCTAGCAACATGGTCAGATGCTTCTAGGGTTCTCAGGAAAATGTGGAATATAGTATAGAATTTTAAAAAATATATGCACAAGGGGATGTGGAAAAGAAGAGAGACATTTAAGAGTTGATTCTCAAAAACAAAGAAATTACCGAGGATAATGTCGCTTAAGTAAGCTTTCCATAAGCTTGTCAGTAGTGCTATGAGAGATTTCATGATTCTCCATACGTCCAACTTCATCGATTCCATTGTTACCAGATGTTTTTAGATTTCCATGGTCATGCTCAAGCACGTTTGTGTAGTCATCTTCACCAAAGTCAAAGAGATGAAGTATCTCTTCCTTGGACATTGTTCTATTTATTTGTTGTTTGTCGACCACCCTTGCCGCGAGTCCTTCTTTTGTCACCTATCAATTGTTCAAATAGTATCTTCTTGGGCACTTTCTTTTAAGTAACAAAAACAAATTCTCAACAATTCAACATCTATTCATTTAAATTAACCTGCCGTTTGTATATCTTTTCTTCCATGGTTCCATGTGCCAATAAACGGTAAGCATAGACAGGCTTTTTTTGACCATACCTGCAAGGAAGTTATGTGGAAGATAAACCACTTATAATTACTGTAACTAAAAAGTAAGCAATATAATTCACTGTACTGATCATGCCTCCATGCACGATATATCGCTTGTAGATCATAAGTTGGATTCCATGATCCATCAACAACAATAACTCGATTAGCAGCATGAAGGTTAATGCCTAGAGATCCAGCACGTGTAGATATCAAGGTGCATTTTACTCTTATATTTGATGGTTCATTAAACCGTTCCACGAGCTTCTGCCTATCCGAAGACGGTGTGCTGCCATCTAGCCTGTACAGAATATAATTTTTTTTTCCTGTGAATAAAATAGTTTTATTGAATAAGACTAAGACAGACTTGGGTTTTACAGCAATATCTTAACATAAAAATGATAATTCATATTTGAAACAGGTTTAAATTGTAAGGAATTGCAATTTCAGAAATAGCCTATTTTAACAAACTCCATTCGTAATTTATTAAACTCGATTGGAAGAAAGGAAAAAAATCAACTAGAAAGAGTAATTACAAGAATATATATATCATGAAGGTGCACATATCCGTAACCAAAGATTAAATAACGAATAACGTAATAAATACTAACCCCATCAAGCTAGAGAATAAATATCAATTATGACCGGCTTATTTCTGGAACTGAAAAGGAGGACCTTGGAATGCACAGTTGTTTGAAATAAATGAATCTCAAATAAAATGATAATTAACTTCAACATGTGTTATCCTCTTGCGTAAGACAAGGAAGCTAGCAAGAAGATAACTGACAACCACAATAATTATAAATATGGAACACGTTCAGCTAATCCTTCAAAAATTGCACAACTAAAACAGTTTGCAAGTATTTGTTATACTCATAAATAACTTCACAACGAGATGGTGTATTTATGTTCTCAAATTTCAATTTGTACTAGTCTATTGTCAGATCAATACACTTACATATTAACATACAGTATCCACCAGTCCTAATCTATGTATATATATATATATATGATAGTATTATGTACCATGGTTTAGGGAACTAATCCGACCGGCTAGTAGACCGGTACGTACCGCTCAAACCAAGCAAAATCTCGGTGAAACCGAGCAGAGCAGCTCTTGCCGCCATCGGCATCTGCTGCCACTTCTACATTCGCAGCCTACGTCAAGGATGCAAAAACCATACCGTACCGCTCGGTTTTTGCGGTACAGTACCAGTCCGATGGGGGAGCAGCACGCAGAACACGGGCGGAACGCGGCTCCGGGCAAGGCTTCACGCGGTAGCTTCAGGCGGCAGCTGGCGACTTCAGGCGGTGTCTAGCGGCGTCAGGCGGAACGGACAATGGGCGGACTGACTGGCAGGCGGCTCCGGAAGCTTCGTTCGCCGCCGGAGGAAGGGCGGCGGAAGCTTCGTTCGACGCTTCCGCCTCGTTCGAAGAAAGCAGGAGGCAATCTAGGGTTCGGCAGTTCTAGCGTACGGGCGGTTCGTACCGTTCCGTCCGGTAACCGGAATGGCTCGCCGGAGCAATTTTTGAAACCTTGGCCTACGTTCTCTCGCCCCCATTGGCGGAAGCTTTTTCCGCCATCAAAGGAAGCTTCGAACGAATTTGCTGCACCGCCCTGTGCTCCAGTGCTGGTCCTTCGGTGCTGGTCGGTTCCTCCAGTGATCTAGTATGTAGCTCGTGGTATAAAGTGGTACAAACTGATTTTTAAAATCTTATGTATAACTACACTCAGCTTCTTGATAATTGCTTTTCCAAGTGATCATGTAGGCAATTACATAAAACACAGACTTAACATTAATCATATGTCATCAAAATTTCCTAAAATTGGTGCGTCTAATATAACCATTTCCAAATGCTTATATAAAACTTCCCAGTGCCAATTCCTGATTCTTGCATGCATTAACTAACAATACTTGCAATGTAAGACATTAAAAACATGAGTTTTCTTATTAAATGATGATATTTTGCAAGGTTTTAAAAACCAATCTGTACTAAGCGGGATTGGCACAAGGAAGGCATGTGAGCGGCATGGCAGGAGGAGGAGGAGAATGAGGAGTGCTTGCTGCATCCACTACTCGTCAAGTCCATTGCTCGCCACCAACTCTTCTTCTTTCTTATTTTTCTTTTCTTCTTCTCCTCTTCCTTCTCCGCTGCTTCCATTGCAAGTTTCATCTGGTACATACCAGTATCATATCCACGGTATAGACTGATATGTTATCGATCTGAGCTTGGACCGATATAGTCCCTCTAACCGATATTTCAAATCTTGATATTTGATACGATCAAACACTCTGAAAAGGAGTATAAAAGGGTTTGCATCTAAGTAACAGTGTCTCTTACAAGTTATATATGTGATACTATTTTAGGAAAGATAAACTTGATAACTCCACACCTAAGTTGTCCGAAGGATACCCTTGCCAATACTAGTTAATAGAATAACATCATAAATAACAAGAACCACAAACCTTGAGGTGGTATGCTAAATGAAGTTAGATAATATACTTTGCCACATCTAAACCAGTAGATGTAGCAATAAGATAATTTATGAAACTATGCTACGGGACGTTGCTTGAGGCCATAATAATTATAGAGTTTATGTATCATCATCTCCCACTAAGCAATATATCATGGAAGTTGCTCCATAGTCCATATATACCTCTGATAAATCCGTACATAATGTAGTGTTGACGTGCAAATGATGTTATTGGCAATCTGAATTGATGATTGAAGGGAATGAAACTCCATGAAAATTATGCTAAACGTGTGAGAAAATGCAAAAATCCAAAAAAAACCGTCAACTACCAACCTCACTGTGTGCTAATCTAATGCCATCAGGTCAATTCTTCATAGTATAAATTCATGTATGAGCAACACGATGAATGGCAAGATAAGATACAAGAATTCAGATGGTGCAAGAGTGAAGAGCTGCCATTGCTTTGATTCGTTGCCTATTTTCACCAAGGATCTATCATGAACATTTTAAGAATTACAAGGGCAAAAATTATGGTAATACAAGAATAGAAGTAAATAAACAATCATGAGACATAATGAGAAAGTGGCTGATTGTTTACCTTTTTGAAGAGCAATTAGAATGTCATGATAAATGAAACCGAGTAGAAGGCCTTGAGTAAGCAATAATGATGGTTGAAAGTTAACTCAAAGAAAGAAATAGAGAGATAGACGGTCTAACAGCCAGCCACATCTAGAGATAGTGGTGGTGGGCATTGACAGTCGGCCAATAGGCAACCTCCCTGCGCGGCTGTGCCACCACGGCAGTTTGCATCACAGTTCAACCATTTATCATCTGCCTTTCTAACAAGCTCATTTTACAGTAGCAAATTTCGGCTTCAATTTGGTGTAGTAGTCACATAGGCAAATCAACTTTGTATATTTATACTCATTTTACAGTGGCAAGCTCCATTGTATATTTTTTATATGTAAATTTAAATATATTAATATTGTTTATATATTTTATATTTATTTATTTATATATCATATAATTATTTATTAATATTGCCCCCACTTACCTTCGGGTCTTGGCTCCGCCACTGGATAGACCTGAAGGTGGGGGGAATCGGGTGGAGAATGTTGTTGTGGAGAGGAAACGACAACATGGTGGTGATTTTAAGACAATTGTTATAGGACATGTCAATGGCATTATTGGCAGAGTAGCAGTAGAATCAGCAGTCAGAAAAAAAAATACTGAGTAGATATAAAGATGGTAAAACCAACATAAACAAAAATACATCGAATTAGGGGATCAAAGCATCAACTTTTGGCTTCAGGAGTATGCAAGGAAGAAATATCGAGTTCCATGAAGGGCTATGGGATAAGTTTGTCAAAGCCTTGTCTAAATATGAACATGATACAGATAAAAAGGAAGTAGGTGCTAAGAGAAGAGGACTGACCATGACAAGGACAAGAAAAAGAGTAGAACCTTTGAAACGACTACGTGAATTCTATCAATCAGATAATTAGTAAGAAAAACGTCTATCTCAGAAAACATGAAGCATATAAGTGGATAAGAAAAAGGCAATTCTCACACTCTTGGTACTATTAAAGATGTCAAACTCCAAGTAGCCTGATGTATAATGTCATGGGACTATTAGAAACGAATACGTGAATTCTATCAATCAGATAATTAGTAAGAAAAACGTCATCTCAGAAAACATGAAGCATATAAGTGGATAAGAAAAAGGCAATTCTCACACTCTTGGTACTATTAAGGATGTCAAACTCCAAGTAGCCTGATGTATAATGTCATGGGACTATTAGAAAGAGCGAAAAGATATTTTGAATACATTCCAAAGCATAAACGATCAAATTTTAATAAACACGTCATTTTTTATTGCTTAATAAAAGATTCTAAATATATCAAGGATTCTAAATAAGTAGGTGCCTATGCAAATGACTATGAATCTAGCCATTAGAGATCTAGGGAGCATAGCAACATGTGGTTCTAAGCATTGGTATTGCTTATTCTCTAGTACTATTGATATACAGTGTTGGTCCTATATAAGGGTGGTTTGTGCCTTAAAACCTGTCAAACTAGTGTGTATTGGGTTTCTATTTGTATTGGTCAGTATGCCTATACGAAGTGAACAAAGATACAAGTGACCCGACACATACATGTGTCCCTGGTACCACCAATATGTATTAGTCTAAGTACACCAGTGCAAATCTTAAATTTAAACATTTGGTAGGAAAGCGGTACTAGTTTAAGTCATCTCACTTGCTATTGAGAAGAAGTGACCGTGTTGCTTCAAGTTAAATGTTTATATACGAATGGTTGACATGACATTCTTATCTAGAGTTCAAGTGACAACAAGAGTATTTTAGACGTCTTTAGCAATCTTTAGAAATGATAGCAACAATACTGGGTACCATACTATTGAGATGACATATGAGAACTGCATTGTTTAAATACTTCCATGAAGCACAAGTTGGATTGGTGGATGTCGAAGAAAAATCAAAATATTTTCCCTTTCTATGTGAATCAACAAAGTATCAAGGAAAATAAGCCCAAATAAAGTTGTTACCATCGCGTTTGATACAGAGGTGCTGAAGGTAATAGTCAAATTGAGTTGATAAAAAAAAGAGAGATTCATGAGGTTAAAAAAGTTTGAGAGGAGAGGACAAATGGTAGTACTAAAGAATGAGCTAGGAGGAGTAATAGCATGTGGAGAGCCAAGAGGGAAGGTATGGCAGAGACGAGGAATCAAGTGGTGAGAGAGGACGGGTGCTATTTGGCTAGGCAGGGTTCGAAATCTCCGTCCAAGCTCAAACCAGTACATACCGCCTACGGGTATCGCATGTATCGACACTACAATTACTCATACTAGTACTATGTACAGGGTAATATGGAGGGTTTTTAAATCCTTGGGCTAGGGTACTAACAAGAGAATGTGAATTGGTGAGAAGGAAGGGAAGACATCAAGGACAAGAATGTAATAGCACAAAATGAGAAATAGTACTCTCTAACAAACAGCACTAACACCAACCTTATACATTATCATTAAAAACCTGAAAGATACTCATGCACATCAACAACTGACATATTGAAATCCTTACATTTCTCAGTTATCAAGCTGTTCCAGTCCAGCATGAGATTTGCTTATGTCTTTCAGTTTGCACATAAAGGAAAGAATTCCAACGGTGTTTCTATGATCTTGGGTCTTCTAAAATTATGGCAAAAATTGCAAAGCAAGAATTATTACAGGAATTGAATAAACAAACTGCAAAATTAAGAAGTACGAGGGGGAAAAAAGGAGGTTCAAATTCATATGCCAAGTAGAGCAAATTCAAACGGTGTCTGTGCTGCAAATTAAGAAGAAAATTAAGGTTAGGAGCTCTGCACCTGCAGACCCATGCCAGTTTCCCAGCAGCGCATACATACACGTTGCATGCAATAAAAAAGAGTCACGAACAAGCCATATCCTCCAAATAAGTTTGGCTACACTGATTGTGTTTATGCTAGATGCAGTTTGTATAAAAAAGGCAACTCAATAACCAATTGCACAAAGAGACAGATTCACAAGCATTGCAAGCAAATAAAAAACTGTAAGAAGAATATAGCATAGCTACTGGATTGGTGCAACAACTCTATCTCCCTTCATTTGAACAAAGTGCTTTTTTTCTCACAGAAAAAAAAATAAAAAAACATAGCCAGAATTAACACAATTATTTATATCATACCTATACCAATCCTTGCCTTGTTTCCAAAACTTGCCTTCGCTTTCTTTGCGTGGTAATTTTGAAATAAACATCTCAATCAAGTCTAGAGTTGTTAAGCTTTGGCTGAAAACTAATGCCTTGTCACCTACTTCAGAACACATAATGAGGATATCTAGTAACAAAACCATTTTACCACTATAATCAACTTCTTGGTAAGTTCTATCAACAAGAAGATCGTCCCACCAATCAATTTCCTGCAAGCAGTAAATTTTCTTAGAGGAAAGAGCACTATAATTAAACGATAATGCACAGAAAAGACAAACATCATCTTGTAGTCCATGCTCTAATATTATATTACTCCCATCTTTCTTAAATAGTTTTCGTTATAATTATGTGAAGAGTGAAGCCTAAAAATGGTGAAACTTGAAAAGGTTCATTAACAACTGAAGAGAACAAGGAGAGAAGTTATATACTCTCAAAAGCAATGAAACATATATAAAATTCCATATGCGGTGCTTAATATTTTGAATGACTAGTGTTGCTCAGACATCTATTAAAGAGTTGCTTGGTGAAAACCAAAAAGGAAGAAAAGTTGCATAAATGCCATAACTGTACCTGTTGGCAGAAGCTGCCATCGTTTCTCTTGCTAAATAAATCATTCTTTGACCTTTGCTTGTCTGCCCATTCATATAATTTCAAATGATTCAGCTATTCATTGGGACAAGTCATACAAGAACATGATAAGAAAATATGTAAAGATAAAAAAAGAAAGTCATATATACACAAGCAAAGATATGCCATTCGCTAAGTCAGCACTAAAACAAGTGTAACAAAATAAAACAAAAAGAAAAAGAATTTTCTGCTTGGGCAGCGCTTGTAAACAAAGTTATCAAAAATGTGTTCTAGGTTTTAGGATTTTCCAATCCTACAACCTCCTATTAGTTAAAATTGATTGATAGGAACACCAATACAAGTATATATTCGATCCTAAGTTACTAGGTAGAATAAGTTCATATTTGACTATTATTATACCAAAAATTAATAATCTCTTACGTTAAAAGCCCTAAATTGTTATGTCATGTATTGGCTCTTTGTTGTCTTTTAAGAACATTCATCAACTTAAACTCTGTCATCTTCAACTATTTTCCAACTTCAACTATTTATCAATATTAACTTTGTAACTTTGTCATCTTTATCTAGCGTATTCATTATCATTTTTGTTATTTTCATTGTCATTGTCATTACGATGTGTACCTATATCTTCATTATATTCTATGTTTTTGTCTTGTTGTCCTCATTTCACACACTTTTCTTGTTTTTAATTTTACTGTGCACCTTTATTTATGGTATCCATCTTCTATAAACTTATCTATCATCCCCTTACAAATATTCAATTTCACAATTCTATATAGACTACACAACATATACAAAATAAAAGAAGAATACATTGTATATATATAATTTACTAGACAGATATTTTTTAATTTTTTATTACTTAAAATATTTAAGTTACTCTTAAGTCTAATTATATGAATATATTTTATAAAAATATATCTTAGGTGATTTAGTGTGATCTTACTCCAATCCTATGTTCCAATCTTAGGAAGCCTCCATCTATAAATTGCAGCGTACAATATATTACAACAGAGGCACCCACACAAAATCAGGAACCAAGAGCTGATTCACACGTATAATTAATTCGATAGGTTGGTGACAAATGTTTAGTGACTTCGGTCTAGAACCCTAAAAGACCAACTTGCTTATACGTGGCTGTATATCAATCAAAAACTACAGAGACATATCAACATCTTAAATTTAGCATATTTTTCTTCTTTTTCACTGACACTTAAATTTAAGGTAAATGAGGTTAAAGTCAAAGAAAATGAGTATAAACCATTAATCCCTTCTGACATCTATCATTTTAAACACAAAACAAATTGGAATTTAAGTTTCGTCATTGTTCATGTCCTTGGCATCTTGGAATAGTTCATTTCAAGATGCTTCAAGAATTGGCGCAGTTTGCAATGATAAATGAAGCGGTCACTACGAGACCTAATAAATTTTTTGTTTGTCATATCCAACCCGGTTAAAATTGTGATCCATTAAACAGTCTGCCAAGCATGAGAGAAAGTTACGTTTGTGATTGGCTCAAAATGACCAGCTTGGCTTGAGTATGTTGAATGAAACAAATATATGCTAAAATCATAAAAGAGGAAATATATTGTCTTATATAAATCAGTACAAGGAGGGAATAGTAATAGGATAACCATGTGGGACTAATAATATACAACAAAAAAATTCATGTTGACTATTAAATTATCTAACAATCCCCCTCAAGGTAGAGTGCAATTATCCATCATGACCAATTTGCAGTAACGAAACTTCTAGCAAGAAGCTTAGTGAATATATCAATTTGATTATCAAAAGAGGTGAATATTTTCTTTGGCATTATTGCATCATGGACAAAACCACATCGCCAATATACTTTATTTTCCTAAAAGATAGGATTGATTGCTAGCAATTTAAATGGCAGCTTCATTGTCAAACTAGATGGTCATAGAATCCTCATAAGAAAAACTCAAATCACTGAGAAGGGTTTGAGGTCAAATCATTTTATATGCAGTATGAGTCATAACAATATACTCAACCTCACACTAGATCAAGCCACCATAATGTGTTTCTGGTTTTCCACGACACTAAATTTCCTCTCACATTGACGGAAAAATCCAAAAGTAGCTCGCTTATCATTTTAGTTGCATGCATAATTTGTATCAATGTACACTAAACTAGAAAATGTCCATGTCTCTGATAAAAAGACTCATTCTATGTAATCCTTTATCTAGTGAAGCATTCTTATGGCAGCTTCTCAAAGACTTCATTTGGGAGGCTACATTTATTGACTAGCAATCTCTAATGCATGTATGATGTCAAGCGTGACAACAATGAGATGATTAATCTGCAAAACACAAGCCAACTTCTTGGAGGTGAAGAACAAGCATAAGGTACCTTGGGAAATCAGTCTCCATCTTATCATCCATGACTTGTTTTAATTGAATATTCATCATAGCTTGCTTTGGACTCTTAGGCTTAGATATAACAAATAGGGATGAAGTAAAAGAACAAAAGGTACAAGCAACTAGTCACAAGAAACATGATAACAAATAAAAAAAATAGTGGAGGTTGAGCTTTGTGATCAGCAGTAGGTAATAAATTAAGATCAGGAGGAGAGGATGATGGCAACAGCATAAGGTAATGGTAGTAGAGGTTGAACTGGTGAATGCAATCATCCATCACACACCTGCAATAGTGGGCCAGCAAAGGAGATGAAGGTGCTAGTAATGACAGAAATAAACAAGATTGAATACGAGTAATGGATTTAAGGGACAAGGCAAGAGAAAAGGAAGGGGGACGAGTGGCATTGTTAGGGTTGACTAGTTTAGACTATAGTAAGAAACCATCTTAAAGAAAGTGACATCCATTTAATTAAAAACCAGTTTGTATGGCTCGGAATGAATGGTACCAACAGGTCCACCACTACATAGGCCATATGTATATTGGGTCAATGTGTACTGAGTTGTGCTGCCTCAAAGTAGTACCGACACAAACTGAATCAGTACTGACACATGATACTAGTCGATACAGAATTACATCTAGTTGATCGATTAAAAAAATTCCAAATATTTAGATTCCATTCTTGCCATTTGCGTTTTATTTTTTATTAAAGAGCTCTATACAGTTCAATTTTCACTCACAATGGTAAAATTTCTCTCCTCAAAAAATCGACACTATTAGTAATGCATTCTTTAATCTTTATAATAATATTTTTAAAGGTGGAGACGATTCGAGTTAAACAATATCTTACTAATAGTTACCCCACATATCACAAGAGATTCACATAACCATATATGACAATCTAGAGTAATTTCACAACAACAAACAACATGTTTCTAAGAAGCATAAAAACATTAATTTCACGCGCAACCAAGACTTCCACCTATAATCAGTATCATCAAGCTTGTGAAAATAAACTCACAAAGTACATCAAGATGGAGGTAGCTATTCAGATTTCCATGGCACTATACTTTTTCAGAGGGTCATTGGTCCACTCTAACGAGTGTTTACTAAACAAACTCAATTTAAAGCCAATAGTGGCAACATTGAGGCCGAATTGACATTAGCTATGTATCAAATAAGCCAAAGTGCAAGTATACGTGGAGGCATTAGATGACATGCAAACACAAGTGGATAGAACAATATTAGTAGCTTTTATGGGTTTGGTCGAAGAAGTAGTAGACGAAGCACCACATATTTTGATCCCAGGTTCTTTCCATCGTAAGCATGTGAGCAAACTATAATTGACAATACTTAAACAAAGATAAAAACGCTTGATATATGCTATTTCTAAATGATTTCACTTCAACCAATTTAGGGCAAAAATAGTTGCGTTGCATTTAAGATAAAAATTAGATGCAAGTAGTTAATTTAGTTAATTACTTAATTTTGTGACACTATTATCAAATTACGATATTCTTTTAATTTTCAACTGTGTGTCAGTTGCAATTTAGGGTAAAGCCCTCCAAATTTGCAAAAGATAGTAAGCTATCAGCATCCTCTCATAGTGTACATCAACAGGACACAAACGTAATTAGTCAGCATTTGTATTAATTCATACCAAAGTCAACTCTATTATATTGTCAACTTGAGAAGTTAGTATATATTCACTATTGAGTGACTTAGGCAAAAAATCTAAAAACTTGTAGCAAATCCTATTGATTATGCATTAGTTAAAGATGATACTAACCAAATGATAGATTGGTGGTTAGTTTATGAGGATAAAAATTAGGTAATGTAGAGGTAGGTTATCTACCTTGACTCTCTTAATACATTGCAAAACTAATTAAGAAGGAGACTTTGCTTTGACTATCAATCACTAACAATCTTCCTGGCCACAATGTTTTCGACCATTCATCTAAGAAACATGAAAAAAGGCATTAACACCAAAGAATATGCCTCCATTGTGATAGAACACAAGAAAGAGGAAAGCTCTAGCTAACCCCGTATCTACAATTAATGAAGAAGAAAAACAAGAGACAAAAGAAACCTCTCCTTAGGTACATGTCTACATAGCAACATATTAAGTGATTCAAGCAACGCATAAGGTAGTGCAAGACAAATGATGATGGTGCTATGATGAGATCAAGGTTTTAAAAACCGGTCTAGATCAATGCATACTAAACAGAACCAGATAAAACCAAGCTTTGAGCGCACCAGAAGCAGCAGAGGAGGAGGGCAAGGAAGCGCAACAGTGCATACCTTCTTCTTTCTTCTTCCATTCTGCTTCGCTATAAGTCCATGTATAGCAGAGGAAGAGTGAGTTGTCTCTTCCTTCTTCCTTCTTCCTCCTCTCCACTCCGCTACAAGTTTGTGTACTAGTCCTTGCTCAGGCTGGTACAAATCAGTTATACCTCCCGGTACGGACTAATTTTTCAATTCCTAAGTGAGATGAAAGTCGAACCAGTTTTCAATACATATATAATACATATTAAATACTACCCGGTACCAACCTATTCTGGGTACCAATCCAAGCTTGAACTGATACAAATCAGAAATACCAGTCGGATCAGGCTGATATTTCATACTATAAATGAGATATATGCACATAGGTCAACAATGAAGCCACACATACAAGTGTACGCAAGTTAAAGGCCATAAAGACCAACCAAGAAAACCTAAAGGAGATATGTCACACTAGTATCAAAGGAGAGGCAAGGGTTCCACTTTAACTAAAGCACTTGTCTTAACGGACTACAAAGAGATGAGATACCACCCAAGGTTTTAAAAACAAATTCGTATTGCCTAATCCAGCGGGTACATGCTAGTTTAAGATCAATCTGGTGCAACTCTAACACACTGTCGGTATGTCAATGGTATACCGACACCACTGCTAGCATAGTGTCACATTGTTAGTACGTTCGGTACATCTCGTTCAGAGATGAGACTAATAAACTAATACAAACTGGGATTCTAAACCTTAATCCCCCAAACATATCAAAGAAGGACCACCATAGACTTAATCTAGCCAAAAAGGATTCAATTTGGAAGTTTCTTATATGTGTCTACATTCTAATACTAGTGCTCATACAAGTGCTAGTTACCATGGTAGCTGTCATGCTCAATCCAATCAAGTCCGTCCACGTCAGCCAACATGTGTGGACCTGTGCGCCGCACCAATTCTGAAATCGAAATTCGATTTCTTTCGTCCACGCGTCGATTGCATTGACTCGAGTCAACGTCTCGAATCGAACACGAAGAGCGCTGTCGTCGTCTTCACGCCTTCGTCGAATGAACGCCGCCTGCGTTTCGTTCGTCGGCCACCAACGTCGGAGGAGGTGGATGGGAAAAGCGTGCGGTAGGCACGTCTAGGCCTTAGCCTTCGACCTTGCGGAAGCTTTCAACGCCGGAGATGGTGAAGGAGATGGGAACAGAGGAAGCCAGTGGAAACCCAAAGAAGTACACCGTCGGAGAGACAACCCGAGAGACGGGAATCTTAAGGGAAATTTCCGTTGATCAATTATCAACCTACCTAAACCCTTACAGAGCTCTCTAGGTCTCGCAGCCTCTCTTTGTCGCCCTCCCGGCGACGGCATCAGAGCCGTGGCTCTGGAATATGGGAGGGAGATAGTGGTTGCCGTCTGTCCGCCACTACCATTGCTCGGGGGAGGCAAAGGAAGCGCACCGCTTGGTTGTTCCGGTCCCGCCTCCCCCTCCTTCTGGACGGAACTGGGAATGCCGTTGTGGTCGCCGGAGCTTCGGCGGTCTTCGAACACAACGGAAGCCGCCTCTCGCTCTACTTTGCTCGCTGAACTGGAACCCCTTTATGCAGCCTCCTCCACACGCCTCCCTTCTTAAGGTGGAGGAGACGCTGATCTTGGGAAGGAGAGCATCCACCAGCCATCTTCCCAAATCGGGCTTCGCGCGAGTGTATCCGCCCGCCGTCGTCCGTACTGGCCACAGCTCGCGTGGATCTCATCGTCGATTCCGCCCCGAGCCACGCCGGTGTCGACGCCTGGAATGGAGACGCTGTCAGCATCGGAGATGGCACCGCGAAGAACGCCGTTGATCCTGCAGTAACCGTCGGTAGAGAAGTCGATGCCGCCTGCATTGCCTTCATCAGTGTTGAGGGAGAAGACGCTGGCACGTGCGTGAGTGCGACTTCTGGGCTTGGCTTCGGCGTTGATAGATTGGGCCGCCGCCCAAACCAATTCCGTCTGGGCCTGGTCCAACTAAGATCGGCATCACATTCTCCTTCGTCAAACCTGGACGTCGTTCCCCATGACATCAAACGCCCTCCTAGTGCCGGCATCAGAGCTCGCTGCTCTGGAAAGCTCGTCGGCGTCTAGCAGACGCCGGAACCCCTCGTCTCCCGCCTGGCGATGGCATCGGAGCCTGCTGCTCTGGAATAGGGGGGCCTCGCTACCGCCCCGTGGTGGTGCACCCGCTGGGGTACTCGCCTGCCCGAATCTATCCCAGATGAGTCCCTGTCGGAGCGCCGCCTACGCTCTATTGGTGCACCGCCTGTGCACCCGCTACCTTCTTAGGTAGTGTCACCATCTCCTCCACTTGGGTCAGTCCATCACCATCTTACCAGAATAAATCGGCTCTGATAGCACAGTCACGCCCAGTCCAATCAAGCCCGTCCGCGTTAGCCAACGTGCATGGAATTGTGTGTCACAACCAATTCTGAAATCAAAATTTAATTTCTTTCCTCCGCGCGTCGATTGCATTGACTCGGGTCAACGCCTCAAATCGAACGCGAAGAGCGGTGTCATCGAATGAACGCCGCCGGCGTTTCGTTCATCGGCCACCGACATCGGAGGAGGTGGACGGGAAAGGTGTGCGGCAAGCTCAGACACATCTGAGCCTTAGCCATCTTGTCACAGAAGCCATCACTACCGGAGATGGTGGAGAAGGAAACGTTGCCGGAAAACACAATGGAAGAGGAACTCGCTGGAGCTAGAGAAGACAACAGGATCTTAGGGAAACGTCGCTCAAGCTCGCCAGAGGAAGCCACGCTAGTGCCAAGGGGAGGCAGTGGAAGCACGCCGCACGTGTTCCAAACCCGCCTCCCCTCCTCTCTTCTCAATTGGAGCTCTTTCTCTCGGCATGAGATTGGGCTGTAGACATGCTGCTGCGACTATCAGGAAGCCGCCCTTGCTGCCCTCTCCCCGTCACTCGCTCGAGGTCTTAAGGGAGAAGGTTGAATCCGGGGAAGGAAAGCCAGCCGGCGTTCCTTCTTTGCCTCCTCCAATCGCGCTTGAGATCGAGTGGTGTCAATCACGCTTCGTACCCGATTTCCTTAGCTCGCCTTCCCAATCTGTTCGCCCATCATCCCAGCCGGAGATGTCGCCGGAAAAGGTGTTGAAGATGGTGTTGGGAAGGCGTCACTGATGTCGCCGATTAAGCCTGCGACGTCGGACTTTGCGCCCAATTTCATCAACGCTGACGAAATCCATGGGTCAACTCCTCGATGTTGACCCGACATCTGGGCTTCAGCCATGGGATCAGGCCGTGGCCCAACCCAATTTCGTCCAGCCCGGTCTACTTAGGATTGAGCATCACATTCTCCCTCGTTAAACTGGACATTGCCCTCCTGGCGCCGGCATCGGAGCCCGCTACTCCGTGAAGAGGTCTCGCAAATCAGAGCCCACTGCTCCGGGAAGAGGTCTCGCATACCTCTTGTCGTCGTCCGCTTGCGACGGCATCAGAGCCCACTGCTCCGGGAAGAAGTCTCGCAGACCTCTCGTCGTCGCCCAGAGGGTGATGGCATTAGAGCCTCCTACTCTGGAAAGGGGCCTCCGCATACACCTCGTCGACGTCGCGCCTGACGCTGGAACTCCTCGTCGCCCGCCTGGCAACAGTATCAGAGCCTGCTGCTCAGGGAAGAAGCCTCACAGACTTCTCATCGGCATCCCGAAGATGCCGGAATCCTCGTCACCCACCTGGCGACGACATCGGAGCATGCTGCTCCCGCAAGAGATCTCGCAGACCTCTAGCAGACACCGGAATCCTCATCACCTACCTGGTGACGGCATCGGAGACTGCTGCTCCGGGAAGAGATCTTGCAGACCTCTCATCGTTGCCCACCCAGTAACAGCATCAGAGTCCACTGCTCTTGAAGTGGGGGTGCCCGCCACCGCCCTATTGGTGCGCCACCTGTGCACCGCCATCTCCTTGCGTCACCATAATCGCCGGCAAAAACCTCGCTCTGATACCACTGCCATGCCCACTTATTTCTAGCCGTCCACGTCACCATTTCTACGTGGGACTGTGTGCCCAAATTCCAAATTAATTTTAGTCGCGGCCGAGTTTTGAAGCCGAATTCAAGCCCAATTTTGACCAAACATCTGACCCAGCTTCGTTTCGAACGCCCGAATCGCATTCGGACGCATTGCCTGCGTCGTTCGCTCGGCCGCCGTCGTCGGGGAGGTGGACAAACTGAGAAGCGTGCGGCAGGCTGGAACCTGCGTCCGGGTCTCAGCCATCTCGTCGCGGAAGCTGTCAATAAGGTTGTCAAAAATGCATTTCAGGTCTTAGGATCTTCCGATCCTACGACCCAAATTAGGCAAACCGTTCCAGAATGTAGGATCTGAAATATGGTAAAATCTTACGATCCCACGATCTGGGGCTTAGGATCGGGTAGATCTTACGATCCCATCGATCCTACTCGATCATAAGTTAATAGGTAAAATAAGTTCATATTATACTAAAAATCAATAATCTATTATGTTAAAAGCTTTTAATTGATGTAATATAATTTTTCGTCTTTAATTGTCATTATTTACTCTTTTTTTTACCAATATTCTTTAACTCAAGCTCGTTATCATCTACAACTATATTTGTCTACTTTAATTATTTATTAGAATAAACTTTATAATATTTGTTATTGTCATTATAATGTATATCTTTATCTTCATAATTTTTTATATTTTTATTTGTTGTCTTCATTTCACTACATGTCTTTGTTGTTTCTAGTTTTATTATATACATTTATTATATTCGTCTTCTATTAACTTATCTCCATCATCATCACCTCACAAATATTCAATTTCATTGTTTTATACTATACAATTAATACATCTGAATAATAGTATATATATATATATATATATATATAATTTATTACTTATTAAAATATTTTTTATACTCTTAAATCTAATTAAATAAATATATTTTAAGTGATTTGGTAGGATCTTACGATCTTACGATCTTACGATCCGATTCTACGTTCCGATCTTATAAAGCCTTTATCGTTCCTAGGTAGGATCTCGATCCTGATAACCTTGGCTGTCAAAGCCAGGGATGGTGAACGAAATGTTGCCGGAAAACATAATGGAAGAGGAACTCGCCGGAGCTGGAGAAGACAACCGGATCTTAGGGAAACGTCGCTCAAGCTCGCTAGAGGAAGCCACACTAGTGCCAAGGGGAGGCGGTAGAAGCACGCCGCACGTGTTCCAAACCTGCCTCCCCTCCTCTCTTCTCAGCTGGAACTCTTTCTCTCGGCAGGAGATTGGGCTGGAGACGTGCTGCTGTCGCTATCGGGAAGCCGCCCTCCCTCTCCCCATCATTCGCTCGAGGTCTTAAGGGAGAAGGTTGATTTCGGGGAAGGAAAGCCAGCCGGCGTTCCTTCTTCGCCTCCTCCAATCACGCCAAAGATCGAGTTGGCGTCAATCACGCTTTGTACTCAATTTCCTCTGCTCGCCTTCCCAACCTGTTCGCCCGTCGTCCCAGCCGGTGATGTCGCCGGGAAAGGTGCCAAAGATGGTGTTGAGAAGGCGTCGCTGATGTCGCCGATGAAGCCTATGACGTCTGCCTTTGCGCCCGATTTCGTCAATGCTGACGAAATCCATAGGTCAACTCCTCGATGTTGACCCGACATCTGGGCTTCGGCCATGGGATCCAACCGTAGCCCAACCCAATTTTGTCCAACCCAGTCCACTTAGGTTTGAGCATCACAGTAGCCATCCCATAGGAGGTACATATGAGTCTTCTGAACATATGAACCAAGGTTTAAAATACTAATCCATAATGGTAAGCCAATCTTTGACCTTACCAATATCACTGACCTTATTTGCACACAATTTGGTCGTTTCACCATAGTACATCTTGAACTGAGCTATTCTCTTCCATTAGGCGTTGTTCTCCTCAATTTTGATCTTTTAATCCCTCTAAACTTGCAAACATTTGGATTTAATCAATTTTGAGGTATTTAGGATTGAAAATAAATTAAAATTGGATATAAGGAATAGCAATTTTATAACTTTATATGAAATTATACATTTGAGATCTCTTTCTATATCAAGGACCTAATGGCCTTGCTTTTAAACCAACCTTATTCCTCTAATTTGATTCCATTAGACGAGGAAACCTAAAAACTACAATCAATGATTATTGTGACATTTGACTAAAATTGGAATAAAAGTACTTATACATTAAAATGTTGTATCATGCATTGCATTTTAAACCTTTAGACTTGATTTTGAACTAACCTCACCCCACTACTTCCATCCCCCATGTCCTTGGAACTTAAAAAATTTTAAAGTTAATCATTATCACAATATTTACATGAACTAAAATTTGAAAGTAAAAATACAAATGAAAATTAAATTTTGACATAATACCTTGCAGTTAGAGCTTCTTCACCAAGGTCACCTAATAGGAGCTCTTACCAAGATTTTAAAAACGAGTCCATACCACTTGATACAAATAGTACGTACTAGTTTGAGATATGCTTGGTACTACTAAACATAGTGTTGATACATCCAGTACCCAGTAGCACAATGTTGGTACATCCAGTACCATTATACTATAGTGTCAGTGTCTGATACGTCCAAGTCCAAGTCAGAACCAGTAACATATCTGAATCTAGATTCTAAACCTTGGCTCTTACTACAAGCAACTTATAACCTCTAAAGACATGTCACATTAGTATATTAAAGTAAGGTTGCAAATATTGGTCGGACCGATGTTCTGGTCCAAATTTGGACTAGTATGTATCAATATGTACCAAGTAGAACCGAACAAAGTGAAAGGAAGAGGTACCAGACGCTCGCCCTTACTGCTCCCACTGCTCCTGTGATGGGTTGCAGCTTCCTTCCACCTCTTCGTGGAAGCTTGCAGCAAGCTGGCTCCTCCACTTCTACAGCTTCATGGAAGCTCACAATGGGCTCGTAGGGACCCATACACACCTCAATTTTCATTACTTCGTCAAAGCATGCAGTAAGTCGTTGCCGCCGCCACCTCATTTGCTTCCACCACTTTATGGAAGCTCAAAGTACCGGTACACATCGCCTCTTCTTCTTCTTAAACCATGTGTTGAAGTCTACAGGCTCAATAAACTCGTGCCAATTACTATCTATTGTGAGATAGATACTATTGCAACTATGATAGGGACAAATATGGGAAGAGATATAGATATATAAGCTCCTACTAAGCTATATCTTTATAGCTTGACTAGGACATTGACAAGCCACTCTACTAGAGTGGATCTTATTTCCTCATAGTCCTCTAAGGTTTGTGTTTCTTGCTTAGCTAAAGTTAATCTCATGCCTCCTCTCTAATTTTGATATGACATCATCTCTAGATAAGCTCAAGTAGCTACTGTGATCTTCATCTTCTGTGTCATATGTTGTAGCTTGCTTCACCGGTCAATAATTATTGCATGGAAACATGTATCACTACAACCACTTGCACTGCCATCTCCTTTGGATCCTTAAATTATGATATTTCAGACATTATCTCTTGTAAGCCAACTAAAATTTCTATCAAGTATTCTAGCACATATTTAACATATTAAGGACCTCAATTGTACAAATTTTAATTTAAATACCTATGATAATTTTTGTGTATAGTTCAAGGATTAAGGTTTTGAGTACCGGTCTATCACAGTGTGCCAATCCACAATCCCTATATAGATACACAGTACTAACCTTGCACTGGACTACTGGTACAAGGTCGGTGCAGTATGTACTACTAGTAAGGGCAGTATGGTTCTCTATCAGGGATGACTCAAGATGTCTAACATATACCAAAGTCCAATCACTAAATAAAAAACAAGAATTCAAAAGCCATAAGTGAAATTGTACTTATGTAGCAAGTACCTCCATACAAAAAACCATTTTCTATATTATCATCATCGCTTGAGCCATCTTCCACCAAGAAATTCTCAACAGCATCTTCTTGTCGCAAGTAATGCCTATGCTCTTTAGTCATTTGCAAAAGACCAGGATGATTCCATATCTAAAAGACAAAAAAAAAACTCCTAATTCCAGGCTTATAAGACCTAACTGATGGTAAAGCTTGAGCAAATTTCAGACAAGACCTTAAGGAAAGTTATCTCAAAATACTACAAATTACCTGAGCTAATGTCTGATAACCAGCAAAGAAGCAACGTTGCTTGATTATTCTTTCAGAATTTCTCTCTCCCGTAAAGCCGTGGACATCTAAGAATTTTTTATATAGCTTTCTTTGCAAAGGAGAAAGTTTCACAGTAACAACAAAAACTGTTTTAGGAGGGAGATCCTTCTTCACAACATTCAGGTCCATTCGCTGGACAAATCCTTTCAGCTGTTCATACAAGATGTGTGATCTCTGATTCATAACTTTGACATCATTCATGGTAGAATTTGTGTGCTGACCATTTTCTATGGGATTCTGGAACCTGGACGAAGATGTAATTAGAATACAGTTCCTTCCATGGCAATGAATACCTTATAATAAACAGAAATAAGAAGCAGGAAAGAAGTTCACCGATTACGAAATTCATGACTGCTCCCAAGGTATCCTTCCCTCACAAAGTCAACCATCTATTTCATAAATAACATGTCGTTATGGTAACTTTTTACTTATCTTGCATAGGGAACGAAAAAGATGAGTTTCTTACACAATAGTATTCCATCAGATTGTTTTGCAAAGGAGATCCTGTTAAGGCAATTCTTCTTTGTGTCTTTACTTGTTTTAATGCTTGTGTTATATCAGCCCTTGTATTCTTGATCATATGGGCTTCATCACAGACTAGAATATCAGGCACATGCTGAAAAGAAATAAAAATGTACATAATTACAAGAAAGAAACTTGGATTAAGTGTAAGGAAATACAACTTTATAATAATTATGGAAACTGTAAATAACTCAAACACTATTTGATTTCTTCGCATGCCAACTGATATTTTTAACGAATGAAAAATGACTTTATTGAGTGGTGAACTTGATGCAAAAAGGGACTGCACTAGTGGAGCCACAAGCAATATAAAGTTCTTAACAACAATAACGTTCAGTGACTTAAGTATCTCAACTGCAAAGCCAACTATCTTCAATGATTACAAGTTAACATAATTTATCAACAAGTACAAACTATCTCAAGTTCTCAACAGCTTAGCCAACTAAACAAATTTGAGCCCGCTCTTAGCACCTTCAGAAAATTGTGCATTCCGCTGGGCTTAGCGTAACACTATAATAAATTACACAGTTTAAAGCTCATCTTTATCAAATGGCAATGCAATTAAAGCAAAAAACAGTAGTTGGGTACAAGGGTTTGAAATTTCAACAATTTCGGTTTGTGCCGGTCCAAGATAGGTCTGTTTTAAAACAGTATCAGCACAGTCAATTTCACTGTATCAATACGGACACTAATTCAAACCAATTTTTCAAATCCTAGTTGGGTACTTAACAAAGGTTTACTCGAGTACAAAGAGCAATCCTCAAGATTTGTATGCGGAGAACTTCAAGACTCCAACAAACAAAACATGGCTCTGCTACTGCAATGGATATTCTTAAAATGGTCTCAGGACCCAAAAGGTGTAATACAATATCCAATGCCAATTGGATATATCATCAAAACTAGAAGTGGCCAACGGGCCATGTTGGCCCGCGGCCCGCAAGGCCCGGCACGACGTAGGCCGGGCACGGCACGGCCTGTTGACCAAGTCAACAGGCCACGCGGGCAGCCCGTGGCCTGGCTCAGGTGGGGCTGGGCCGAGGGTTCACGGCCCGTGGGCCGGGCCGGGCACGGCCCACACGGTACGGACCCGTGCTCGGCATGGCCAGCGAGCCGGGCCAGGCACGGCACGGGTAATAAATATTTTTAAATTATTTTGGCGCCAAAATTTAAATTATTACCTATGTTATTTTACATTTATACCCCCCTAAAGTATCTAAAAAATTTAAATTTATAGGTATAATTGTCTTTTAACTATAAAATTATTATTCTATTCTCTTTTAATAATATAAAATGAAGGATAAATTTGTAAATTTACACTCATTTCATCTCTATAAATTCTAGATAATTCCTTACATTTTCACACACAAAATTTTAGTTTGAATTATTTTTTTATTACATTCCTCTTAATCACGTAAGTTTCAATTACTTTGTTAATTGTAGAGAAAAATGGTAGATAATAGAAGAGTGAAGATAATTATCATTCTGCCAAATTCTCAACATTCAATCTTTCTTACGTCTACCTCAAATTTCTTCAATGCTGATCAATGGAGAATCACTATTTTAAGTATTATCGCACGTGTTAGTCAAATCATACGAATTGATGTATTCTGGTCCGAAGAACACTTTATCCACTTATCTGATCATACAAGACAAGAATTTTTAGCTTCTCTCTCCCCTTCTAGGGTTGAGATTGAGATAGAGGTTGAGGACTTTGAAATAAATGATAGTAATAGTGAGGAAGTAGTGATAATATCAACGATGAGCAGGAGCAATATATCGAAACAAACCAAGCACAAGAGTCACTTGAGTTTTTTATTGTTGAAGAAGGAGGTAGAGCTGAAAACATGGAGTGCGCAATATGCATAGAGAAGATGGAGCACAGAGAGCAAGTATGCTTAACACAATGCTCGCACATCTTCCATAGTAGCTGCTTGCGTCGTTGGCTACGGGTCAATTGTTTATGCCCATTATGTCGGCAATTGATTTAAGCTTAAATGTATAATGTATGAATATGAAATTTAATCGAGTTGGTTTTAACTTTAGTCATGTGTTGTTAGTGTTGTTAGTAAATAAATTAATATTAATTTAATAAAATATATTAAAATTAAAATTATATATTTTTAAAATAAAATTAAATAATTAATTAAATAATAATATAATATTTTTTCAAAAATTTGTGCAAAAATATAATTATCAATTTCTCATTTTTTTTATTTTTTTATTTTATATAATTTAATTAATTAATATTTATTTATTTTTTAAATTTATTTTAATGAAGCGGGCCAAAGTCGGCCTGTGGGCCATCTTCGGGTCGGGCCAGGCACGGCCCGCGTGCCACATCTGGACCCGTTGGGCTGAATCTAGCCTGGCCCGCGTGCCGATGCCAGCCCGCGAGCCAAGTTCAGCACGCATGCCGGCCGAAGGACGGACCCGTGCTAAGCAAACGATGGATCCGTGCCTGGGCCGGCACGGCTAATCGTGCCACGGGCCGTGCCGGGCCCAGATTTTTCTCCCCCGGGCACGGCACGATTGGAAACGGGCCGTGCTAGGCACGGCCCGCCAAGAGTCAGGCCGAGGCAGGCCCTGGCCCGGACACGGCCAGGGCCCGGACACGGCCCATGGCCACCTCTAATCAAAACAATTTACTCACAAGCACAAGATTTTAGTAATGAAACAAAATCATTATATTGCTCAAGGTGCTAGTCACCATGGTTTTCATACTGGTTTCACTTTAGCACACTATCAGTATGGGCGGTTTTGCAAACCTGTCCAAAACTTAACCGGTATACTAGTTTTAGTGTGGTTTTTCAAACCATCACTTGCCTAGGTGCTCGCAGTCTCACACAAACAAAAAAAGGAGCTTAGCTTCAAAATATTCTTATATTAGGAACTAACAGATAACCACTCAAACAAGGACTCAACCATAACATTGCAAAATAAAATTAACTATCATGACTTCATTATAAATAAAAAATTAAATATATTAGTTCATATAAAATATAAATTCAAAAACAAAAGATCAAACATCCATTAAAAAAGAGCTCTTTTGTATTAATAATCAAGAAATTCATCTAGATCACTAAAATTGTGGGCTAACAAAATCTTACCTAATGGAGAGAGAGTTGGATAGGTGACCAAGCCCTGTATGTTTCATTATAAGACCAATAAATCAGAAAAAGAGAGATTGTTTATGAATTCTGGCCCATAAAAAGTGGAGTTTGTGCTTGTGGAAATTATCGAGTGATTGGAGGTGAAAAAGAAGACCCAAAATTTTGTGAACAATGTGGGTGGAATTCGTTGACCACTAAAATCGTATATTCAAGCTACTCATTTTCCCTCTTCCAACTCCATTATTATTGTTCTTTTATTTACACTAATTACCAACTGACAAGCATGATTAAGAATTATATGCTGTCGGTTCTAAAATTACAGACTTAACCTGTTAAACAATGTAAACAGTCATGCTACAGACTTGACTTTATCAAGTGCTTGAATCTACCAAATCAGATTTGTTACACATGGCATAAGGATGTTTAAATACTTACTTGCAAGGCATGAGAAATTTCACTAGCCGTATTCCTATCCTTGACATGTTTTCCAAGAGATAAATTCCGGAAAGCAGCATACCCAATAACAAGAACTCCACCCTTGATATTCCATTTTGAAAGCAACTCTGCTCTTCTTTCCCTAATACAGGGAACAATATTTCCACAGTAAACAACAAGGTCAAGAAATATATACAAGCTGTAACAATACATAGAATAACTTCCCAATTTAGACAAAACGAAGCGAACATATATGCATGAGCATGAGAAAATATATACCGGATTTTTGAAACAAAACATAATAATACGTTGGTCAAGCTCAAACACAGCCTTAATGGGTTAGTCACAAGCTTATACAAAAAAGGTGGATGGTTGAAATTGCACCAATTCTCATGAATATAAATCAAAGCCTTTTGAACTCAGTGGAATAAGAGGATCATTGCTAAACAGAGTGGCGGAAAAATGCTTCTTTTATAAAATATATTTATGATAAAGTTATTTTTGGAACCACAAATATTAATAAAAAGCCAAACCTTCCAGAAGAAGATGCGGAATCAAGTAGAGAAATGAACAATCTATATTAAGATTAGTCATTTAGCTAATTCAGGCTTTTAATTAATAGTAACAGAACACTGATGTCACTGTTCTGTCCTAAACAGTCTATATATGCGACAAATGGCAGCATCCAATGAAAATTTAGACGTGTGTCTTTGCAAGCCAAGTGGAATATAGATCCTGTCAGGCATGAAGATCGAGGAGAGGAGTTGCAACAAGCCTACATTTTTTGGTGTTGGATGACGTCAGTTTACACAACTATCTTAAGATGGAAGCTTTTCAAGCAGCGAGTCACATGTCAACAGACGTCACTCCTTTTCCAAATTCACGTTTTCATTCAGTTATTGTAAGTGAGAAATATTCAGCATCTTAAATGTTTACAATGAAGAGAAGGTTTGCAAATAGCCCAATATATTCTTCCCATGACATATACCATAAGGATTTATGATGGTGAGCATTTTATGAAATTGATACTTGCTGAACAAAACAAAGATTTTATTTCTTCTTTATTTTAACATCTACTATTATATCCCATAACATTACAGTGTTAGAAAACAGTTATGTTTACACGCTACTGTAAGATGCTCTTTCCTTTTCCCAATACTCTTTTTATCTTAGTTAGGCTCAAGTTAATGATAAATTAACAGAATTTTGTCTGTTCCATATTATCTTTTCACATTCTTCACTTTTTTCTTTTAGTTTCATGAAAGAGCTACTGCTCTTAAACATGGTTTGAAATTTCGATCCGAACCAACTGAAATTTACGATTTGTACCAATCCAACATCAGTTCGGTTTCATACATGTGGTTTGCAAACTAGTCCGAGACTTAATCGGTATACTAGTTCAGACCGGTTTTTCAAACCATGCTCTTAAATGCAACAATACAAAACTTTCAATGATTCTGTTTTTAATTATTGCTTTTTCGATTTTTTCAGCTAGGTTAAACAACCATTTATCCTAAATTCAATAAATTTATCATGAAAGTCCGGGAAAAGGTTAAAAGTAAGCACTATAAGACATAAGGAGCACTTTAAGCCCTAGAAAAAGCAGCTACGGGAAAATAGTTGCGGCAACTATGAGCAAAAACTATAATAAAAAAGCACTATTATTATATAAAATGCTCAATATAGCTGTGAGAAAGGTAGGATGAGAGTGTGAAAGACCATAAAGGATATAATTAATAGAAGCTATAATTATTATGTAGTAATTATAATCTCAATGTTACAACTAAGATATATTTATATAATAGTTAAATACTTAAATATAATAAGAAGAAGGAGGAGGAGGAGGAAGCGGACGCTCTCAGCATACCGACGCGAGCTTGGATTAGAATATCAATCCGGACCGGTACTTCAAACCGCCGGACCGGTACTTTAAACCATGGTCTTTACCACAACTAAGCCAATTCCTACTATCTCAATAGGTTTCTAGTTCATGGACCCATATATGTGTATGTATATTACCGACCATGGACCAGTGGTACAGTCCATAGTTGGACCAGTTTTGTAGACGTTGCATGTATGTACAGTGGACTGGTACCACATTTAAAACCATTGGTTAAAGCAATATGCTCGGCATACCGGCGCGAGCTTGCTCTACTCTAACATAGTATCAGAGTAAGTTTTCTAAACCCTAGCCGGCTCTCCACCCAACCCAACTCTTTCCACTTTACTACACCAAGCCTAGCCTACATTACCAATTCTACCGAATATGGGGAGGAAGTGGATACAGAGTAAATACCTAAGCATCGTATATTGCTATACATAATTATAGTTGAAAAAAATTCCATCATGTCGTTAGGAGATTCTGTACATATTTCAATTTTTTTAGATTCAACACATGCAGATAATAATGTAAATAAACTTGGTTAATCAAAGGTAGAGGATGGAATAAATTTAAAACCTTGGAACATCTTCTATCATGAATACACGAAGAGGCTTTAGTTCCACCGGTCGCCACTTTGCAAATTCATGTCTCCAATTATGAAGCACATTAACAGGTGTAACTACCAGTGCTGTTCTTAAACCTAAATCAACTTGTCTCATAGCAGTGTACAAGAATGCAATGACCTGAACAAAATAGAAGAGATGTCTCAAAATTTAACATGTAACACAACAAATGTTACGTCAGGATTCATAAACAAAATAGCTTTACAATGCTAGCAAACATGAATTATGTAATTCTAATACTGGTAAATTTTTAACTTAGGTGAGCAATTGCCCCAAATGCTTTAAGCAGTTAGACATACACACACATATACATAAAATTTTTTGTTGATTCACAATTTGTGTGCGTCCTGGCATTCAGCAGAAATTGATGTTAATACAAATGCATCTATAGAAGTCAATGGATGAATATGGGGTGCTCTAAGGAACTCACGAATTTAGCTAATATTCCAGAACAGGCCTTTGGTGATGTGTTTTAGCAACACTTTGTTACATGAGCAATGGGATAATTATCATTGTGTCATTAAACATAGGATGGTGTTTACTCTTCTATACAAATTTGGTTTGATTCTCAGGCTGCTATAGCAATTTCAAACATTGAGTTTGTTTCACCACAGATGATATGATTCGTCATTTATGAGAAGATTGATTTTTTTTTAGCATCAAGTTTTGATCAGAACTACTTTTTCAATAAGTGATTCTTTTGCTGCTAATTTTGATCAGATTGAATCCCTTTTCAGTCTTGATCGTCAGATAAGATAGATTTCTTGTTTAAATTTTGCTTTTGGCAAGTATTCTCACATTTATTTATGATACTTCACCTATTGGGTTATGTTATCTTTCTGGTGGTTGTAAGGTGGGAGAAAATATGTGCACGTAGGTAGCTGATTTTAATTATGAGATTTCTCTCCATGGTCGGACCAATCCGTAGATAGTGGACCATACCAACACATAGGTACTAATAGAACTAATCAATATCCATGCATATACCTACTTGGTGTATACTTAGTATCAAGCTTATAAAAAATGCAAGTTGACTTGTCCAAGTCAACGTTTCAAGTTGGCTAAAGCATAACCAGTCAACTCAATAATAAAAACATTTTTTAGTATTAACTTGATCAAACTCAGTCAACTCGGTGGAATCAGTTAGCCAAGTTAAGCTAACTCAGCACAGAAGAAAAACACTAAAAAGGTAAGTTTGCTCCACTTCATCTTCCTTAGCTGAAACAAAAGAGGAATGTTACTCCTCTTCATTGGTCGCAGCGTTTCGTCGCTGCTTTTCATGGTCGTTTAGTCGCTTTCATAGCCACCTTCATCACTACTCGAGAGCTCCTTAGTTGCTACTCAGGAAGGATGCTGGTCTTACTTGGAAAAGGTTGCAACTGATAAGCTTGGGAAGAGCCAACAGCTATTACTTGCTCGGGAAGGACACAGGTCGCTGCTTGGGAGCTTCGCCAAGAATGATAATTTTTCCCTAATCCACTCCCTACTATTCCGCTTCTTCTCCTAAGCCTGCTTTTTGTTCTTTAAACTTAGTGCACGGTCTTTTCTAGCGTAGGTTGTAATTTTGTACATTGTACATTGCAAAGTGTACAGCATAGATATTTTTATATATTTTAAAAATTAAAACTTTAATTTACATTATTTTTATTCATGGTAAAACCTAGAAAATGTTTGGTAGTAGCAACAATTTAAAAAGAAAGAACGTTGCTAGAAATACCAATTATTTTTTTTAATACATATGAGCCCATGGGAAATTATTGATGATATATGAGATATACAATTGTGTAGCCCTTTGTGTGCAGCTACCTACTACTTACATTCTCAATTTTATTATAGTTCAAACTTCAAACCAGATGATGGAGTAGAAAAAGAATTGAATAATTGCCTAGTAAAAATGGTCCTTGACGAAGGAAGGAAGATTGATTTGCAGCTTGAAGATTTCAGATAAAATAACTATTTGGTATTGAAGTGTCAATCTTAGCAAGAGAGACAAAACTTTTACTGATGAGATTATTATAGTGATGATTGTGTAGAGCTACAAGTTTGTAATTTGAATATTAAGTTTAACATGCAGCTCTTCTAGATGTGAGCGTAATTGGAGTATATTTAAAATGATTAATAAATCAATCTTCTCCATTGAGCAATATATTAATTTATTATTTTTTGTTTGAGAAAATTTACTTTATGATTAATCTAATATATTACTATGCATTTTGTAGATTCATACCAAAAAAAAATCGATTACATCAAAGTAAGATAAATGATCTGGTCTTTGTGATGTATAACTTTGAAATCAAAAAACCAAACTAAGAAAAGGACATTTAGAGAAGCTACTTTTGATGAGCTCTATTCTAATGAGTAACCAAAGATGGACGACCTAGTTCATCCAAAAATAACTAGCCTGATATTCTTAAAGATAATGAGTTGAGACTTAGAGATGAAGAGGTGCAATTTAGTAATCCAAACATAGAAGCAAATGTTATTATTTAAAAAAAAATGAGCAAGTCGACCACTTGAGTTGAATTTGGATGAAAGGCACGAGGATGAGATAGAGGAAGAGATTGATGTAGATTTTGATATTCAAGCTCACAAATTTTGTTTTAGTTTTTGTGTGATCAATGATGTTCAATTTTTATTTTGGATGTCATTTTGGATAACAATATGATTTTGGATGACAATGTTCCATTTTTAAAAACTCTTTAAATTTTCCTCTTTATTGTTTACTATTTTACTTTTAAAAACTTGTATATTTCTTTTATAATCACTTATTGGAGCTATTATTGTAGTTTATAATTGTTACATCATCACAATTTATACTCTAATAATTATAATCACTTATTGGAGCTATTATTGTAGTTTAGAATGGTTACATCATTACAATTTATACTCTAATAAATGCACATGATATTATAAAATATTAATTATTTTATTACAATCGTAGAATCTTGCGATTTGATCCCTCGAGCCTCTACTGTTCCAAGGTAAACTCGTGATCCTAATAACCTTGCTTAGTATGTATCACTCTAAAGCGGTACAAACCGAAAATACGGTTCGGTCTAGTATTTCATTCTTTGCCCCTATATATAGGCTCCTAGATATAGGGCTAGAACATACTAAGTATATCAATAAAGAAGGTCAAATCACGAAATAATTTGTACTAGGCTTACTACCTATTATAGACCATAATTAAAAACCTTGATTTAAGGAAGGTAACACAAATTGTAGAAGAAACCAAACATGCATCCAAAATTAAAATCTAACAAGGTCCTTTATCCAAAAAAATAAAGGATTTTGCTAAAGCTTGAACAGAAATATAAATAATACCTGAAAAGTTTTTCCAAGGCCCATTGTGTGAGCTAAAATACAGCCAAGTCCTCTATCCCCAGATTTGACCTTTTTGAGAGACTGTATGATATTTTCCCACATGAACCGTATCCCAGCAATCTACATCAACATATTCCATGAGTATAGATAAACAAAAATGCATATGTTACAAACTTAGCATAGCCTTGTTACAAAGAATAATAGAAAACAAAGAACCTAGACCTCCTCATACAACATCGATGATTACAGGATAATAATGCCAACTTTTAAGCTGAAACTGATGCTGTGTTTATTTGGAGGGGGAAAAAAGAAATATGGGGAGAAAGGAAGAAAGCAGAGAAAAGAAATAAAAAATCTCATGTGTGCACATGATTAATGGCAAGAGGAGAACGGGCAGCATCGGCGCCAGAGGGAAGCACTGCTGGCGGTGCAAGAAGAGAAGCAAGTGGGCAGCGAAGCAAGAGCGCGAGCTCGACGAGACAACAGGAGGCAGAAGGTCAACGCGAGATCGGCTTGAGGTGGGAGGTCGACGCAAGCTTGGCGGGGTGGCCTTGGCGAAATTGAGCTCGGCAAGGAAGGCAGGAGCCAAGCTCGTCTGGTGTCAAGGGAGCATGAACAAGAGGAGGAGGGCGTCAAGGGAGCGTTGGCAGAAGGGGGGAGCCGAGGTCGGCAGAGGTGGTGGGAGGTGGACTACACAGGGAGGCGAGCTTGATGGATCGCCGACAAGAGCAGGGCGTCGGAGGAAGGTTGGCTGGCTAGAAAGGGGGGGGGGGAGTCGGTGTGAGCGGGCAGATTTTTGTTCCTTCGAGCTTCCCTATCGGGCGAAACATTTTGGGAGAAAAAATTTTTTATTCTCCCTCCAAAGAAACACAGCATGAAAGTCAAAATCATTCTTAGGGATAGCTATCCGTGAATGATTCGTGTTCGATGGGATCAGTGCTAAACTTGGACTAACATGTAATGGTTGGACCAGCAGTTGGATTCCCAAAACAGAAAAAACATAAGAAATTTAAGACAGAGAATACATACATTACATAAGAAAAACATAAAAATGTAAAGCATAATATACTAACAAGAATCATAAGAGACAATAAACACAGAATAATGAAAAAAAATAATCTTATACATATCAAAAGACTTCCAAATCTGGGAAGTGACCATAGTTATCTTCCAAACTCCATTCTCCATAATATTTTTCTTTCATTGCTAACTCAATCTGCCCTGAACTGACAAAAAAATATTTGGAAAGCAGAGAAACCAAGGTAGATTTTTGTTACTTACAATGGGAAACTAATGTAAAAGAAGAGTTCCATCATGGAGAGAGTATACTAGCTAGTTTTTCTTTCTTTTTTCTCTTCTCTTGAACCCATATACTGATCTTTCTTTTCTCAAGATAAGTACACTGCAAAACAGTACCTCTACAAAAGCAGACTGTGCCCTAACAATGGCCCTAGTAAAATATATTTACAAAATTGAGGAAATCAGTTCTTGACCACCTAGTGCAATGGGCAATCTTCTTTCTTTGACTAATTCCCTTTTCTTCATTTTTCAAGTCTCCATCCAGTGCTCTGGCTAAGATCTGGCAACTAAACCATAAAAACAAAAGGATACGGATGGCAGCATGTGAATCTTTGGCATATCCATTGAGGAAGTCATACTAGAGGGAATTGCGAGATGGAAAGAGTTGCTTCTCCATTGTAGTTGAATCAGCACGATCTTTTTTTCTTTTCCTCCACCTCCCAACCCCATTACTATTTCTTCCCTTGTCATTCATGGGACGCACCGGTATCTCCAAGAGAGCAGGCATTGCCTTGAGCCCTTGACAAGAGCCATTTATACAATATGACAATATACCAGAAGACATCAACTTCATTTTAACCCAATATTGTACTAAATAATTATATTTCACTGATTCCATTACGGAAGGAGCACCGTTCACTGGGCCATGATATTACTGTCATTCATTGCAAATCTTGATTTCGCATTGAGAAGCAAAAATTGGTATCAGCCCATTGTTCAACAAGGATCTTAACTTAGATCCTTTATTTAATCAGTTTGTGCCCCTAGTAGCACTGCATAATACCACTCACCGCCAACGTTTTAAATACCGGTCCAACATGGTATTTTCTTCTTAGTCTTCTTCTTCTTTGCTGCTCCTGCACGTCAGCTCGGTTCTCTCCGATTTCATCCCATATAGACTACTATCGTACCCGGTATAATGTCTCGAGTTGGTATTTTAAACCTTGATAGATATTACACATATCAATACAAACAGATTTTTAAATCTATGCTCACTACTCAGAACTATATATGAGTATGACGCAATACCGTAGAGGAATTTGGTGAGGGTTATTAGCAAAACACTTGCAAGACTCACTCTAACTTTACAAAATAAACAAAACTTAGAAAATCCAAGAAAGTAATTTTAATATCCAATGCCAATTTATATAATCTATAAGAGTATAAACACGTTATCCTTGATATCAGTGCTGAAACGCAGTGTATCCAACAGTAAAGAAACACAATAGTGTATCGATAATACACAGTTGTAATCTCAACATTTTTAACTATGGCAAGAAATAGCCCTGTTTAGTGTCCCTAACATATCAAATTTTGCTCATAGAAATGAAAGTTACTATTTTTGAGACAAATCACAAAGATAATTTTGGGATTTTATCTCATAAGATTAGTGAATACCAATCAAAGGGGTTCGGGAAAATATTTTCATCAAAATTGAAATGTAGCCGAACAACAAGCACTGATAATATAAAAAGGACCTGGTGGGACTTCAACTTTGCAGAGATGCTCTGTGGGATTCTCACAGGTTCCTCGTCCATCTCCCTTGCAACATTGACTATATACCCTTCAATTGCATCACCCACTGAGGTTTCTGTTGAACTTTCATTATTCCTAACGGAATTATGTAATTTACCAACAGACTGTGCCTGCATTGATTTCAGATGATCCTGCCTAGCCTGCATAAAGCAAATAAAATTGAAGAGATTTATCAACTAAGACTGAGGTTTTGAAGACCGGTCTTTCTCGGTTTGCACCAGTCCAACCAGGGAACGAATGCAGCATAACCAAGCAAGAGCAGCGGAAGAGGAAGAAGGAGAAGGAGAGGAAGAAGAAGAAGGAGGAGCAGGAGAGGGAGGAGGAGCAGGAGCAACGGTGCAAGCGACGGATGCTAACACAAGGCAGGTACCCCTCTTCTTCTTTATCTTCGTCGTCTTCTTCCGCTGCTCTGCCCGGTTCCAACCCGAATTATACTAGTCCAAACCGGCTTTTCAAACTTTGACTAAGACTTATTTCACAAAAATTTTGTTCATATAATCAAAGACCTTTTCCAAAGCAATTTTCCTCTTTGTTTCTTCTCCAAGTTCTGCATCATCCATAATTCTTCGAATCCTCTTCTTTGGTCTTCTCTTGTGACTGAAAGAATAAACATAAATACAGTACGAGCTCAACTTATAACAAGTGAAAAAGGTAAATTGCAGGGGTTAAAGTAAAAACAAGGTAATGAACGTGATTGAACATATTAATTTGACTAGAACACAATCAAGAGCTTTCTATTGAGGTTAGGTCATAACTAGGTGAAATTCACTTAGCTAGTTGGCATAAGTCTACACATCAATGTTTATATATTGTGAATAAATCACGCAAAAACTAATAACAAATCCCACAGGTACACTCACAAAGGAGAATATGACTATGTTATATTTTCATTTTAGATACCGACAGAAATTTAATACTTGACTTTTCATAACCATTATGTAAGATTGCTAATTTACCCAAGTTTGATGCCCTTGTCGCTATTGGAATGCTGCGAGTCACTTTCTGAGCCAGAAATCAAGAATTCATTAAGAACATCTTCACACTCTGAGACAAACTGCTTCAGCAAAACTGGTAAACAACAACAGCACTCCCAACCATTTGCTCTAACTTCCGATAAACATGTTGCACCAAAATTCCTCCCTATACACATAGCGCAGAACAATATCCTGCATGATTTACACTTTATGAGTTCATCAGACTTACCACACCATGTGCAGTAGATTTCTAAGTCAAGATTTGGACCCTGCAAACAAAAGCATCAATTAACGATTTATAAAGCAACAGAGATATTTAAAATAGAAAAAACAAAAAAGTCGGTTCTACTTCCATATAAAAGCGAAATAATAAGGTCTTTATCATGCAGATAAATATCGATGATACAGTGAACTTTCTATTATAGATACTTAACCCCGCAAGTGTGTGTGCCTATTGCCTGCCAACAAATAAAGCAATGTTTTATCTGTCTGTAAATTCTTCATCCCTCAAATTGCTCTTGAAATATTAGAAAATGTTCATATAAGCTTTATTGAGGATTATTGAATTGAATCATCTGAAAATAACTATACATGAGGGCCTAATAATGTTTCAAGTGCTGTAAAATTCTTTCGTAGCAAGGACACTGAATATAATCATGAAAGATTATAAATAACTCAATCAAGATTCAGGAGTCCATGACAGTACCTTCATTTTCACTTTCTCTTCCACAAGTGCAAAACAATGTGCACAAATAATAACTTTAAGAATTGGATGCCTTTGCACTGCAGTAGTTTTCAGTACTTCGAAACAAGCAGTGCAGCGGAACTTCTCAGGAATGGTCAAGCCATAAGTTGGCATTGGTGAAGAAAGGATATCAACATCTATAACATCAATAACTTCTCTAACTTGATCTAGGGAACTTTTATCCTTGATTAAATCATGTGATGCAGACTTATCATCAACCACGTGCACGTCATCATCACTCTCTATGATAACTGTCTGGGATCTTTTACTATCAAGTCGAACATCCTTGTATTCATGTGACCTCTTGACTGCGGCATTTTGAATTGGATTTTCATTTGTAGACTCTTTAGAAATTTGAGGCTTTAAACCTTGAGCACTAGCTATGGTATCATGATCATAACTGGATTTTGGCCGTGATTCACCTTTTTGTATAAAGTCCAATTTCTCATTCTCAATGAGTTCCTGAAGAATTTATCATTTGATTCAAATCATGCATGATGTAAAACAGCTGTGTTTCAAATGAAATGACAAAGCTCATACGAAAACAAATTTGGCATGAATCGTATAACATCAATTATGTGTATCGACCAACTTACGCATGATTGAGGAAAAGGTTCATGCAAAGGGTTACAAGTTACAACCTGACACTTCTTTTTTCTGTTTCTCCTCTGTTTCAAACGATGTTGTAGTTTATTTGTAATCCTCACATCATCCTCTTCTCTCACCTGCAAACATTGTGGTTTGTAGTCTTAGAGAACTGACAAAAGAAACAGAGCACAAAGCAATATCAAAATGCTCATACTGCTAGTTCCTAGTAAAATAACGTGCATTTATGGAATATTGGA
The DNA here is from genome assembly GCA_027563935.2 of Costus lasius. Lineage (NCBI taxonomy): Eukaryota > Viridiplantae > Streptophyta > Magnoliopsida > Zingiberales > Costaceae > Costus > Costus lasius. Next base: position 21,562,055 of record CM050446.2, on the reverse strand, counting down.
TAATTTTACAAAGAGAATATCCATGTTTTCACCGATGGCATTGCCAGATAATTTGTAATCGGAAGAATAGCAGAAATGAAGCCTTCTTATAATGGTTTGTGCTGAAACTATCCAATGAGCACGGTAGTTATGTTTCAGTGTAAAGTGAAAACAAATAACTCACCAACGGAAATCAAAATGGAATTTAAGCATGACAAAGAGTCAAGGATAAAAAGGTTCCTTCTCTGTGATAAAGGCGATTATGGTCTGAACCATAGCAAATTGGTGATAGCCTCTTCGCTTGAAAGGATGGTATATATTTCACTCTCCCAGGATGCAGTAATGGTGGAAGCCTTGTGCAACTAATGCATCTTTTTTTATTATTGATGCAAATAGAAGTGTAATATTGCGCCTTCAAATTGCTTCTTCTGCTCAAGAAACAGAGAAGGATTCCCTTGCAGCTCAATTGTCACTCTACCATTCCCACTTGGAACCTCTTTGGTTAATCCTATGTATAAACAGCCTGACGCCTAGACAACCTAGATCTGTTCTAATGAGTTTGCAATGTAAAAAATGCCAATCGAGTGCTTCCAATTATCAGAAAAACTAGAAATAGAACCATAAACATGACAATTTCCTGATTTTTCAACTCACCCAATACTTCTTAAATCAAGGTATAACAACACTACTTTGAGCACCATGGTCCATGATATCTAGGTGGACCAGTAGCATACCTTATTTCTATGTACATTCCTTATCTTAAGGGTTTCATTTGCAGTCTTGGTCCCTTCAAAACCAAATGATCATGGATATGATTGTAGTCATCTATGCTTTGAAAAAAAGGTACATAATATGCAAAATCAACCACATGACCAGCTGACACAAATTTAAGGATTAAAGAACTAATATATTACAACAAATGATTTTGTTTATGCCACCAATGGATTTTGAAATAGGATAAACAATTTTGTTTGTAATTATGTTAATGGCATAACAACTTATGAGTTTCAAATTGGTGGCAGGACTAATTTTAGCTATATCTTGTACATAAGCTTTCAAATTACTTTGAAAATTAAGTCAATTAAAATATTTTTTTCAAGTGTAAGTCAACGTGATAACCTACGAAGTTGCATCTTGCAACAATTATCATTGCCTCAGCGAAACAGAAATTTACAGCAATGGATTCTGCCACCAACTTAACTTGAACTCAGGAGGGATAGATGTAATTTGGGCTATCGTTGACCATTTCAACAAATCAGCACATTTCTTTATCATCTAGATGAACTTATAAAATAGAGGTTTTTCCAAGACTATATTGTCAAGGAAGTTTAATCAAAGATTTGAATACTAGTCTGTCCGTACTAATAATAAGCATTGTTCTAAAAGTTATACTGTGCTATAGTGATTAACACTATGCTACAGTGATTAACACTGTGCTACACTGATTTCGTCTCGTTACAAACTAGATATTTGGGTCCGGTTCGGACTGAAATTTCAAACACTGATAATAAGTACCAAATCAGCTTTAGGGGTTTAAGACTTAACACATGCACTACTTTATGAAATTTATAATAATATTCAGGATCAAGAATTGCAATGATGGTCCATACTAGGTAGTACTAGTCTAAGCTTAGACGGGTACACAAAACTGGTATAAACCAGCAATATCAAGCAAAGCAAAACAAAGGCGGAGAAAGGCGCCATAAACCGCCTCTCTCGCAACCCTTTCCCCTTCACCCTATCGATTTAATAGGCGGAGATAGAGGCAAATGCCTTAACCCTTCTCTCTCTTGACCCTTCTACCTTCCTCAAGGACAAGGCAGAGACAAGGTGGAGGTAGAGGAGAGACAAGGTAGATAGAGCGGCCGCCTTCCTCATTCTACAAACACCCTCACTCCCCTCTTCTTCTTGTTCTTGGCATGCCTACAGATGACTGACAAGCTAAGCCCAGGCAGCAGCTTGCCTCATCTTCTCTGCACCCACGTCAATATCGTGTCAATATGATTCAGCACCGATCACTACATACCAATCCGAACTTGAAACCATACACCAATATAGACTAGTTTTGTAAACCTTCTTCAGGATAAAAGTTTACATATGTCACACAAATTAGAAAAGTACATTGTAGCATAAGATTATTCACTTCAATTCAATTTATTATGGTAGACCTAATTACTGAATTATGTCACATAACAAAGTTTATCTTTCTACTTAGTATGGCTCAAAGGAAAGTTGAAAGGAACCTAAGCATAGCTGGATAAATTTCATGTCTTTAATCTCATGTTTTGTACTCTTGATTGCAGTTATTTTGCCAACATGAAGTTGTTTTGTGTTTTTTATTCATAAAATAAAATAGATTGATAGGTAAGACTCTTATAATAGTAATGATCAATGTTCAATTGCAAGGATAGGATGATAACAATGATAGGCTAGAACAGCAAAATCATACTCCAACCTACCCAAACATAGCGGAAATGTCAATCTACACAATTGCAACATCCACAAGCATCTCAATAACCACTTAACCAAAAGCAACCAAGATAGAGGCAGCTAATGCAAGGAACATGACAAAAGAACCAACAATGAAGAAAGATCCGTTGAGGATTATAAAAGGAGAAAGCTCCAATAGACTCTTTATCTAATTGTCATGGAAGAACCAAGACTCAGGTGAGACCTGCTCGCTTCTAATACATGTCTATGGTATAAGACATAATTCATGCGATATAGACAATAGTTTAAATATGGAGGGTCAAAGATGAAGATAGTGGTGATAGGTGTTTTATTTGACATAACAAGGAACCTTGGAATTTTAAGTTAAATTTTCATGCGCAACATTGGATGAAGATCATGAAAATGTTCACAAAATAAAAAACAATATATTTGAAAACTATGAGGTGATAAGATACCCTATCATTAGAGTTTAAGAATAAATCATCATAGTTGTGACCAAACAACAAAAGATACAACACACGCTACTAATCCCATAAGAGATTGTTGGAAGAAAAAGAGAGGAAAAATATAGATGAGTATCATAATAATATTATATTGAGAATAGATTTCATCAAATTACAACCTCTATATATATACAGGTGTTAAATACAAAATTAGTAATTATTATCTATAGCTATATCTAATCAGACTTATTTCTAATATTATTATCTCTAACACGTTCCTTTAATCTAGAGCATATATAATAATTATGATAATTATGTATCAAGCTTCGCGAGCAAAAGTAGAAGGTAATGTTTAGGTGTCATAATCAAAAGTGGAAGGCAGGTGTTGCAAGCAAAAGTGCAAGGCGGCATCATGCATCACAAGCAAACATAGAATGTAGCATTTGCTGTTGCGAGCAAAAGCAGAATGCAATGTTAGGCATCTCATGCTGAAGGAGAATGTTGGAGTATATAGACCAATTTTGTGATTTTATCTTATATTCACACATTATATATTATGGCAGTGTCATTATCATGTTTTTGTTACATTTGCATTTATATGTAAGATTGCATGATAGAGATTGGCTTTAACCATTGTCGGATCATGTCCCTAGTCAAGTATCTTAGTAGGTAAAGGACAACTCTAGTGCATAGGAGATTGGTACACATAGGAGATTGGTACGTGGCCTAGTTGGGTGCGTGGCACCAACACAGACTCATAGGTACATCAATAATGAATGTACTAGGCCGACTACCATGAGAATTGACTTGAGTGTTCCAAGTTAAATTCACAATTTATAAGAGGTGCACTAGTCCTTTAGCTTGAGGTCCTCAACACTTTTATATAATAAGCAATATACTTTGATATAGCCTAACACTACTCGTAACTGGGTGGCCATAACGGCTATCATTAGGCATGTTATGAGCCATATGAAAAGTACAAATAGTAGGTTTTGCCCCACAGGAAACATGATATCAATGGGCTAGTGAAGTATACGGTCATACCCAAGTGTTTACTTGTGCTAATAGTGTTATCAAATAGCGGCTATTGTGCCGCCATAGCGCTATTCGATAGCGGATTCCACACAATCCACGATGAGATGGTGGTGGCGTTGCGGAAAACGCTATTTCCGCCATCGCGGACGCATAAGGAAAAGCGGATGGTGGTGGCAAAGCGGAAATGGCAAAAGGCGGAAGCCGAGTGAAGGCTTGGCGTCAGCAGGTCTTGGCGTCGGCTATCGGTGTCGGTGTCAGCAGAGGCGGAAGGCATCAGCGTCAAAAGAGGCGGAAGGCATCAGCGTCAGTAGTGGAGGAAGGCGTCGGCAGAGGCGTCGACGTCGGCGTTAGCAGAGGCGTCGACGTCGGCGTTAGCAGAGGCGGAAGCTGTTGGCAGAGGCGGAAGGCGTTGCAGACTCGGCAAAAGGCGTCGGCGTCGGCGTCGGCATCGGCAACAACAGAAGCGGAAGGCGGAAGGTGCGGAAGGAGTCACAAACAGCGGAAGACAGTCGCGCTTCGCTTGTACGCTTCGCTCCTCCGATTTCTTCAATTTCGCCAGTCGCCGACAGCTTTCAACCTCGACAGACGCAACATCAACCTTTTTTTTTCAATTTCTTTCAAATTCATTGTGCTGCGCCAGCCTTCGACTTCGCCAATGCCATATTGCTTTAGCTTTCGACTTTGACACGTGACAAATTCATTGTCCTCTAGTAAGGTAATAATTTTATCTTCTTAATTTCACTTCCTTGAATACTATGGAAATTTTCATATTCCATATTCTCCAAGCATACTCTAATTTTTCTTTTAAATAATTTTTTTCTTAGTATACTATAGTAAAAAGAGTAATGTTGCAACTTGCACAGCTTATTTTAATTGTTACATAGCTTATTTTAATTGTTATAGAATATATTTTAATTTTTATGCAGCGTCTTTTATATGTATATATTATATATTTCGACTGCTATATGATTTCCGCTATTTGTCCACGACGCGATCCACTACATTGCATAGCGGATTTTTGGCTTTTTGCTATTTTCCGCAATCCGCTATTGATAACCCTGTGTGCTAATCATATCACCTGATTGGGTTAAAGAAAATGTGGCATACTTATCCAATCTGGGAATCATTACGCAGAGGGATTATATTGCGCATATGTGTTGCCTGATATTATGGGATGTCATTGATGACACATTTCCTATAACTTAGGTAGAAGCGATATATTAATAAATACCCTCCACTACTTGTGATAACGTATCCAGTAATCATTGGAACCTATGCGATTGCATACCTAGATAGTTGAGGTCTCAAATTCCAGCCTAAGATCAAATTATCTATTAATTTGAGTTCATTTAGGAGTTGGATGAAGCCAGAACAGTGCAGAATTGAAATTAATTGAATCAAAGGTTTGATCCACTATATTTTTAGGGCTAAGCACCTAATATAAATAATCTAGATCACTTAAATGGGCTTCAAGCCCATTAGGACAAGTAGGGATGAAGCAAGAGGCACCTATCTAGGCACATGGGTAGTTCACCAAGCAAAGGTGCCAACGCTAGAAGGCTTTACTCAGTATAGAATGGGCCAACCCTGGCATTAATTCACCATACCAGGTGGTGCCCGAAGGCACCTAAACCAAATATAGCCTAGTTTATTATTTATTATAAATAAATGGCCCGAGTTTTGACTCTAAAAAATGCAATCTTGTGCACCCTAGCCGCCCACCCTTTAAGCCAAAATCTTGTTAATGTGTTTAAGAGTTCAAGAAGAATCACGGACCTATAATGGAGCTCACGGCTGCAATGATCTCTAGCCACGGAGTGTGACATCACGGCTGTGACAACGTCCTAGGAGAAGGGAGGTAATACTCAGGGAAGATATATTGCACTGACTGTGACTCTCATCATGCCCGTGACTACTTTATCAACCCGCCCGTGACTACTTTATCAACCCATTCGAAATCAATTATGGCTAGGTCATGAGACCTGTAAAGCGATTTTCACTCCAAATTTGATTTAGTCTTATTGATTTTTCACGAAAGGAAACCCGGAATCTATATAAGAGTCCTAAACATAATAAGCGGATAGTGGAGACTTTTAGAAGGTTTTGAGAGGTAGATTTGTGGAAAAAGTAGACAACAACAGCAACTTGGGCAATTCTAATTGCAGCATGACCAATTCTAATGGCAGCATGGGCAATGCTTGAAGGTCTTAGGAGTGATGATTCTTCATTGAAGATCTTGGGAGTGATGATTCTTCATCGTTTTCACAGGGAAGTCATCTGTTCCTTCTTACATGCCTCTTGTGTTGATTTCTCGCTATGAACACTTTTTGAGAGATTTCTAGTTGTAAACGATGAATTATGTAGCATGAATGCATTTTCAGGATGGGCTGAATTTTATAACTTAGCACTTTAATTTCTTTCCACTATTTGTTTTCAATTATGGTAAATTTGATTATAATTGTGTTTAAATTTATTTGTAATGTTCAGGCCAAGTATGTACGTATTTTATACGCTACGATATAAGGTGAAAGGTGAATCGCGACATCGTATAATTAAACTTGTGGGCTGGATCACAAAAGTAGTTGTAAACCACACAAGGGATTACATAATTTATCAAGTCTAGTTTATGCTGATAAACCATCAAAATAGGAGATCAATTCAAATAGACAAATGATTACATGCCCCTATATATTAGGATAAATTCTCTTTTAGCTCAGTTCAATTTTGTAGAAGAAGGAATTAATTTGTAACGTCATAAGAAACCAACATGAAGAAATTCGAGGTCCTAAATTTTCATCATACTACTTTTCTCCTTGATTCTAGTTATCATTGCTTAAAACTTTGTTTAGCCAAGTTTTTAGTTAATTTTCACTTAATCATTTAATTCAATTTGTAGATATAGTGACTTCATTATTAATTAATAATTGATGACTTGGTCACTATAAAAATAATATTTTTACTACTTTAATAAGTCATACACTTGTGGCCACTATTATATTTTTGGCATTGTTGATAAGTACCTTGTTCACTAATATTGGCGGTCATGAGATTGCTAGATTAGGAGAAATTTTACAACAATTTTCTTTATTTTTACCTGCAATTCACTATAGTGAATTTTAGTTTTCTAGATTTCTCAAATTTGTTCAAACTCACTTGGTTTATGGGCAAGAACTTACAAACTGAACAACTCACGCCCTAAGATTCGTATATCAAAAGAACCTTTCACTTTTGCAGAAAACAAAAAAGAGAGTGAAAATTGAAGATTAGTCAAACTATACAAAGATGGATGCTAACCAATCTCTCGAAGACATCACAACTATTACAGTCGAGCATTGCTCCCCCAGCGATAGAAGCCAATAACTTTAGAATAAAACTGCCTTCACTTCAATGGTTCTGTTACTTCATTAGGACCAATTTTGGGGATCTCCATATGCTCCTTCCTATCATTTTGGGATATTGTGATCCTTTGAAAATGAATAATGTTTTTAATGGTGCTATACTAAGATTTTTTTTTTCTCAGGAACAGGGATGTGTGTGCCACCGCTCACTACAGACAGGCTCCAAAACTACACGGACTTGTTGTGTATTCTATAACCTAGCATTTTGATTTCTTTTTACTATTTGATTTCAAATTATGGTTAATTTGATTATAGTTGTGCTTAAATTTATGTATGATATGCTGGTCAAGTATCTTCATATTTTAGACATTGCGAGATAGAATTGAAAGATAAATCACGAATTCGGAAATACTATACTTGAACTTTTAAGTTAGAACATGAATGTAATTCTAAACCATATTACATAATTTATCACAAAACATAATAGGGTCCATTTTGTGTTGATAAGCAATGAAAATAGAAGATCAATTCAAATAGGCAATATATTAGGATAAATTTTCTGTAACTCAAATGAATTTCGTAATAGAAGAATTAATTTGTAACATCATAAGAAGCCAATGTGATGAAACCTGAAGTCTGAATTTTCATCGTACAACTTTTTTCCTTGATCCTAATTATCGCTCCTTAAAACTTCTTTTAATCTAGTTTTTTTGTTAATTTCCACCTAACCATTCCATTCAATCTGTCTAGCTTATGATTTCGTGATTAGTTGGGAATGATATTTTTACTACTTCAATAAGTTCATGCACTCAGCAGCGGTTATCAACACTCATTTTGAATTTAATAGGGGATCTTCAAGAAATTTACTAGATAAGTTCTTACTAGCATAGCAAGACATCAAAATCCAATATTAGCCTACTTCCATTCAAAGTTCATATGAAAGCACCACATAACTAAATTATTCTTTTTAGGCTCTCAAGTATGGGATTGAACCAAACAATTCAGGACAATTCAAAAATCAAGCCTGAGAAGTGCTTCTAGTCTCCTACTTTGTAGATTTAGTAGAGAATCTCTATTGACAAAATAAGATCAATTCAATTAAAGTTCATGCAAGTCCCCTTTCATTCAAATTTTATCTGTGAACCCCTCAAATTTAAATAATTTTAATAACCACACATATCATATTGAACCAAATAGGTGGAGCCAGATCAAAATCAAGCCAGCAACAACCATGTTTGGTCTAGCTGTACTGAATGATGGTTCAATCAATACCTCAATACATATTGATTTGAAGCATGATTAATAAATCAGCTCATACTAGTACTTTTAACCTAGATGGAATGAGTCATGGAACCCATTATGTATATCATTATGTATTAAAGATTACTTTCCCCAACCCCTAGCAATTATTTGGTAGACTTTATCCTCTAAAAGTTTCCCACATTTTGAGATAGCACAAATCAAATGGATGTTGATGACCAATGCAATATGATAGAAAAGAATTTTATATAAAAGTATCTTCATGAAAGAAAATTTCATATATGTAGGCGAGGTGTATCATTGATGCCAATTAGAAAAGCAAGTACACTAGAATGACAAGCAAAAAGAACTATTATCTCTTTGCAAAATTCTTCAAGGACATTTCAAACAAAATTTAAAGCAAATATACATCAACAATTTGTTTGTTCAACTCAAACAACAAGAGGGTATGACTATATCAAAGTAAAATCCTAAAGCAAACATACTAGTCAAGTTTTAACTATACTATGCTTGACGCTTAGAATGCTCCCACACAGGCTTAGAATGTTCCCACACAAATTTCTCATTAGGCTAAGGGGTGCCATTAAAAATTGCCTAGTGCATCCAAAGATTGTTATAGTTTTTAGGTAGCAAATAGCAAATGAAGCAAGATTCATTAAGGCAAGTGTTGTCGATATGATTGCTCCTTGGTCCTAATCATAATCTAGGAAACCGATTTGTACTTAGCAATAAAACTCATTTATATCAATCTAACCATATACCAGTCTATGGTTGGTAACGTATATAAAGTTAGAATTAATTGATACCGTCCCACCATATTTTAGTGTATTGGTCAAAAAATAAACTAATACACCATACAAATCAGTATTTAAAACTATGGTCCCAATAAAGACTTTATGCACCTCAACAATAACCTCCAATGAAGATATACCTAGTATACCTAACAAGATTTGGAAAACTGGCTCGAATCAGTGAACTGGTCTAGTCTCGGCTAGTATGCTACCGTGAAACCAATGCTATGCTACAATAAAATCAATTGTACCAACACAATGCTATAGTAAAACAGAACTCATCTCGGATTCATACAAAATTTTGACTTATTAGGACCAAAATTTCAAACCTTAATGCATAACTTTAAGTATCTTTTTGAGTGGTAAGTTTCTTTCAAGTAATTAGAAGTTTAGAACTAAGGTTTTAAAAACTAGTCTGTATTGAATGGTATGGCTTGTTTATATAAAAGCTATATTTTTGAATGATAAGCTTTTTCTACTATGTTTTAAAAACTGGTATGTGGTACGGCCAATTTGCATACATATGTCTATATTTAAATCCATGATTTGAACATTCTTATAATGTTTTTGTTGAAATTGAATATAGTGATCTGAGATTTCTCATATGAACAGCTGGTTCAGAAATGTTTTACATGAGATTACCATCAATTTATGTTAGTTTTACTTCTCATGAGTTTCATGTATGGGTGCCTTACTAGTATTTTGTGTATATTAACTGCACTTATACCTTCGCCTTTATTATGACTTCTTTTATTATTTTACTTAGATTTCCATTGTATACTGTTGGAAATGGACGGCAGCATAGTCTGATTGGCACCCAGAACTCTGAGGCTATCGAGGCAAAACAATTCTACAAGATGAGAAGTCAACGTTGAGAATTGAAAGCATAACTCCAACAGGACTTCGCCTACGACTATCCGCCCATCTGACTCAAACCCAGACAGTGCATGTTGGAATATAGTATGTAACAGAAAAGGGAACTGAAACAAACAAACATTAAAGTATTAAACACAACAAACAGAATGCATAAGATCAGCATTTCATAGATTGGTGAATTGATGATAGATTGAGAGGTCACTTTCCTATCTCGTATATTGCCAAAGTTACACATCAAATTCGACAGTGATATTTGATCCTAAACAGTTTCACTCAAAACAAAACACGATTTGAAAACACTTTCCTATTAAGATTCTTTACCTATCTCAATTAAAAAATGTTGATCACGTATGGCAACATAAACATGTATATTTAAAATCAAATAAAAATATCAAACCTTCCTATAGTTTCTCTTTTGTTCCTCAGACAATCCGATCTCTCTTTCATTTTGGATTGCCTCGTCATAGTAAGGATTTCCTTCAATATCACCAATCTCCTCTACCTATAAAGATTAGAACAGAAAGAATTAGCTGACATATTAGATTTCAGAAATGGAAACAGGTTCAGTTTAACCCCCAAAAGATGGTTCTTTGAAGAAATAATTTCAGAAGGCTGAGAATAACTAAAGTACGCCAGATATAATTTCTCATACTAATCGAAGAACATGAAACTGTTTATCTAGAAGGGATGGGTGATCCCTAGGAAGAGGGAAAAAGAACAGAGAAAGCAAGCAACATTGAACATTGGTACTCCGCTTTAAATCAAAGAGAATTTCAAACAAGAACGTTACACCCAAAATAACATGCAAAACATACGACAGTTTCTTATATAGAAGAAACAATAAAGAACGGAAAACAGAAGAAATATAACAAAATTTAAAGCCAACATTAACAGTACAGCGCTTGATAACACAAACGAAATATATATACAGAAGTAGCTTAAAGCTATTTTTAACCCGTAAATACATTTAATATTAAATATCTCTCCAGTACTTGTTAGCGCACATCCACTCGTCAAATAACAGAAAGCAGGATGGTGTCTAAACCAAGAAAAAACAAACGCAGAAAGACGCCTCTGCTCCTGAAAACGCAAAATACCCGTCTGCAATCTAGAAGAACATTAAAAAAGAAGAAATAGAATAGAAGATAAGAATCCAATATCAACAGAATAAGACGTATTATAACATTAATAAAGTATCTGCCATATTTAGCAAGGAAGCAAAATAGTTAATATCGTGGTTAATTATTTAGCACGTACTAAACCTGGAAGGATAACTACTTAATTGAGTATTATTTGTGTCTCTTTTTGTCAAACCGTTGAGTGAATGTATTAGAGGAAAATAGTTGTTTTGCCAAACACTCGTATTTATCATCGGAGAAGAAGCAACCTTTCTTGTAAGTGCAAGGTATAAAAGATATTCACTTCAATGCAGGATTTAAAAACCATTCAATTGGTATCGAACATGTACCATTGGACCAGCATATGGAGCAAGGTCATACTGACTCCAAATTTTTTCTAATGTCAGTACCAGTTGGAACCGACTGATATTGGTATGTTTCGTTGGTATCACTGTACCGACCTGTTCCAAAGGTACTGGTCAGTTCCAATGGTAAAATTAATATAAACAAAATAAAGCCAAATGGCTATAAAGACTTATAGCCATTTGCAGAGGGAGCCGACTAATGTATGGTCTATATAAGCCCTCATTTCCTCACATTTCATTCACAATTCACTTGTCTCTCTAAAATTCTCTCAACCTCTCAAAAGTTTCTTAAACATTCCAAACTCTTTTTTTACCTCTTAATTAATCTTATTAGCATTACATGCACCTAAAAGACAGAATATGAAACGATCCGATCCGATCGTCCCTCAAGCCGTCACCGGCGAGATATCGTGCAAGCACGCCATAAACAAGAAGATAACTAAAAACACTCTCCCTCAAACTAAACCCTACACCCTTATTTATATTCTCCTCTTCACACCCCTTCAACTATAGATAAGATCTCCCCCGGGCCTGGGCTAAGGCCCAAACTTTATTCTACTCTTACTATAGAGCCCGGTCCGTAATAGTAGTACTATAGAGCCCGGTCCGTAACAGTAGTCTCCCCCTTCAAAAAGTCTTGTCCTCAAGACTTGTGACCCTATGTCTGTCCTCCGCCATCAAAAGTGTATCCCTCCATCGCTAGTCCCTCCTTGGCAATGTCCTCATCCTCGCCCTCTACTAAGATCATGAGTCTCAAGCCTTCGTCCGCACAACGATGCGTCGGATGGTATGGCTGATCGCATCTAAAACATAATCCTTTTTCTTGTTTGGACTTAAAATCTTGGTAAGAGAGGTATCGTCCTCCTAGGTTCTTATTAGTTGTCTGGCTCCTCTCTTACGTCCGTTGAGGTGTATTCTCGCTAATTGGAAGTTGAGATTGGTTGTCCGCAGCTACACTGGCCTTGGATGACATAGTGTTCTCTGGCTTGTCTTCTATATTAGTTTTAGCTCCTTCAAAACGAAAAGATGTGGTGTTCAAGTCATACGAAAATCCAGCACGTCCTCCTCCCCCATAGTTCTTGCTCGGTTGCGACGTAAGGCTCTTGTCGCCTAACACCTCTTCGAAATTCTGTGCCAAGAAGATAGCCCTCCTTACAGTGGTAGGAGTGAATGTCCGTATCCAACATCGTATGTCCTCTCGCAAGCCACTAAGGAAATACCCCAAGTATTGATGGGCTGGAAGTCTGGGTAGCCGTGCCACCAACCCTTCGAAGTGTTCGACGTATTCCCTAACTGTCTTGTTGCTCTGCTCCAAGGAGGCTAACAACTCGAAAGGGTTTGCTGCATCACACTCACTGAACCGCGCCACCATCTCATCCTTTAGCATCTCCCAAGAAATTTTGGCCTCCAATCATCTCAGCCAGCTGAACCAGTGAACAGCGGTGCCTTCCATGCTAACAAAAGCCAACGGAACCCGGTGATTTTCTAGCGTGCCCTGAATATGAAAGTATTTCTCTGCTCTTATGATCCATCCCAAGGGATCGGATCCATCAAAGACGGGCAGCTCCACGCGTCGGCACCATGCGCACTGTCCTCCCTCACCAATCCCCCCCATCCTCCTTGCGGCTCAAAATCTGCCTCAATCCCTTGTCTTCCATCCTCTGGGTAAGGCTCGCGCCTGCCTAGTCGCCAGCCGCTCGCCGTCGGGGTCCGTTAGGGTTCGCCGCTGCCCGTTTGTATCCAGCCGCCGCCCGAACTCCAGGATGCGGAGACCAGGCTGCTTCCGCTAGCGGACGGGCATCTTCATCGCGCCAGTCGCCCAACCCCTCTGCCGCTTCCGCCTATCGCGCGCCATATTCCGGACGTCGCGAGCTGGGCGACGTTGCCGCGGCGTCATCATGCGCCTTCCCTTTCAACTTCTTTGTCATCAGATGTTTCAACTCCAACAAATCCTCCTTCATCGACGTCCTCTCCTCTTCGTCCATCCTGGCGGCTTCTGCCGAGTGTCGACGTTCCTCGAGCACTGCCTCCGCCACGCGCCGGCGTTCCTCACTTGCGAGCAGGTCTTGCAACGTCTTCTCAATAGATTCGAATCGAGCATCGGAGCGTGTCGTCACCATGATGCGCCGCACAGCCTCAGATGCGTCTCCGCCTCCCTTCCGAGCTCATGCGCCTCCGCAACTAATGGCGTCCAGCCGCGCCTCCGAAAACAGCAGCACACAGCCTTCGTGAAGACTCCTGTCATGGAAGCTGCGTCTCCGCCACTTTCCCGTGCTCTGGCGCTTGCATGGCTAGCGACATCTAGTGGAAGATAGCTGCTCTCGCTCCGCTCACCTTCGCTCCAGTGGGTCGCAGGGTTCCAGTCGCCAGTCGTCTACTCCAGTCGCCCGATGCCTTCCACCGCTTCCAGATCCACTAAGTCACTCGAGGATCGACCGCCAATGTGTGCTCCTACCGAAGAAGCTTATAGGTTTTCTCCCTCTTCCGCGGCAGCAGACTGCTGCAAGCCCGATAACACCGCTGACAACGGCGACGCCCAGAGCTGGCGCCGCACGTAAGCTTCTGATCGGGCATTGCTTCCGCTCTTGGGAGAAGACCTCATGCGGCCGTCGCACGCTACCTCCAATCGATCGCGCGACCACACTCTGCCGACCTCCTTGGTTCCACGTCGCCTACTTCCGCCTCTATTGAGGAAGACTCTGCTGACAACGACATGCGCCTCTTTCGATGGATTGACGATCGAATGCCTCTCCCTCTTCCGTTCGTCGCTTGGATCAAAGAGGGATTGCGCTCGTCGAACGTCGCTTGGTTTCAACGTTTCCCGCTACCGCTGCCTCTCTTCCGACGAGATCCTGCAGTGAACTTGCGCCCGACGAACAATCAACGTGAAGCTGACTCCCGTCGTCGCCCCAGTGGGATCCGGCAGGTCGGACCACTGATACGATCCGAGAAATCGGATCGTCCCTCAAACTAAACAAGAAGATAACTAAAAACACTCTCCCTCAAACTAAACCCTAGACCCTTATTTATATTCCCCTCTTCACACCCTTTCCTTCACACCCCTTCGACTATAGATAAGATCTCCCCCTTGGCCTGGGCTAAGGCCCAAATTTTATTCTACTCCTACTATAGAGCCCGGTTCGTAACAGAAGTACTATAGAGCCCGGTCCATAACAGAATATTGATCACGATGTCATGCATGGAAAATCGTTGTGATTGGCAATGTATTTATTGCAATAACATTTTCAAAGGTTGAGGTGCCACTAAAGTTAAGCAACATCTAGTCGCTGTCATAAGAGTTCAAAATGGTCAAAGGTGTCTAAAAAGATCTACAACGTAATCCATGAAAATCTAGGATCAGGAGCAAGAAGAGTTCAACCGACGTGTAGTGGACCCTGCATCCAATGATCTATATTAGGGTTACAGTTGTGGAGATAAAGTCAAATATTGAAGGCTATTGTTCTAACTTTGAGGGCACAGCCTTCAAGGAGAACATCCAATCATCTTTTATGAGATTCCCAGAATGCCCTTAGTTTGAAGTCTCTAGTGGAAGAGGCAGCAATAAAGAAAGTGCAAATCCAGTAAGATCTACATTAATTGCGCATCAGATGAGCCAAAGCACAAGTAGGCACTATAAGCCATACCATAGGAGTGGATGAACCGGCATAAGCAGCTTCTTGGATTGGGTCAACAAACTAGCAGACCCAATGTTGCTAATATTAACCCAAGGGCATCCTCGTCTAGGCAAACTTGAATAAATACTGCTTGCATGAAGATGAAGAAGCTTAACATCGGTTGATCAATTTTAAAACAGGTTCACTTCAACTAGATTCCTCCTCATGCCACAACATGTGTTAACGTGTTATGGTGTCTAAGATCCAATAAACAGGCCTAGGAATTCAGCTGCCTACATCATATAAGATTGTTGGGTTGTATCTTACTAAAGAAATAGAAGAATGTCGCAATTAAATCAGAAACATGAAGGGCCATTGAGAGAACTTTAGTCACACTTGGTCAGAGCCCACTAGAATGAGTTCAATAAATTATCTTATATATTAGAATAAAAAAATAATATTCCACAAGTCTATAGATGCATCAGCCCAATTCACAATGCAATCTACATAGTCAGCTTTTGAAAACCTTCATCGAAGAGATTAGAGCAAAGTATATTGTCTAACTTGTGGTCGGCAATGAAGCAATTTTACTCTTTATGCCACATATTGCATCGACCTGAAGGATATTAGTGAGATAGATAAGGTGAAAATGCATTGAAGTCTACACAAACAATTTATATTTAACCACCATTGGATCCATGCTAAGATGCAATTGTTTGAAAAGGGTAAGATATTGCTACGTAAGCCTACAAGGTTTATTACACATTTTATTGCATTAGAATATTTGCTTGCTAAGAAGGCTGACTTAAAGACAATGTTCAAAGGTGAAGATTGTTGTTGACTCCCCTTATTCATCTTCATAAGAGGACTGGGAAGCAAAGAAGCTCATATGAACAGGCTTCCGAGACAACATCGATGATATATGCATAGCAGTTCAGCCTTTATATGTGGTCCTAGAAAGTTGAAGTGGTTAAGAAGCCAATTATAAGAAAAATTTATCACACAATCTAACAATGTCAAAGCCACGTTAATGGTTCAATAGGTAATAATAGGGTTGCCCCCTACTTTGACATTATTCACTTCTATGGGAGAACAAAATGGGCCAAGAAATTCATCAAGCAAGTTAGTTACGCTTCAGAATAAAAAAACTCATGGTAAGATAATCGAATCATAAACACCCCTAAAGTATCTTTCCATGAAATAGTTGAGAACTATATAATTCTACTTGTTTTAATTCACAATTCATGAAACATTAATGTGCGTACTTTTTAGTGTCCAAAAATTGGACGAGGCATGTAGACACTTTGTATATGCAAGTGGCACTCAATGAGGATGTACTTGTAAAGTTGACAAATGTTCACATTTTCTTGCGATATTCTGATTGTAAATTTTCCTATGTTCTTGTTGTAGCTATGTAAATCAATAATCATTTCCTTTGGTGTTATGTTGAATACACGCAAAGGGTTGACAGATTGCCAAGCAATTCTGTCTCATGGAGTGAAATTTTAGCATTATGGGCAGCAATTCGAAACAATAAATCAATCGTGGACTGGACAGGTATGAACTAGTACATCGTCCATGCCGAAGTAGTACATCGTCCATGCCTACGCATGCACAATACGTTTCATTGAACTTTGTCTAGTCTCATTTTGTTTGTCTCAATATAAAATTTTATGATAAAATTTAATGTTTTGATCCATTTCAACTTACAATACAATAAATTTAAACAATCATAATGTACTTGAAAAATAATGTGAAATCAAGTAAATATGAGTAATATGATAATTTTATATGTTTTGATAAGAATCATGAGATTATGTGATATCTTACCTTAGCATGAATAACCTAATCATCTTACATTTGAATTGGCCCTACCCCTTCAATTTCATCCTAGAAGGGCCTAATCGCCTTGCTTGCACCACAACTCATTTACTACACAGGCTAAAGTAGACCTTATTGCACAACCATTACCATTGCTACTCCCCCTTCTAGCCTTAAATTGAGGTTATTATGCAAACCATACAAAAGCTAATTAAACGTCCTCCTTGAAGGTACATTGATCTCTTAAGCTCAAATAGCAGCCTCCATTTCAAAATCTTCTAATTCAGATGGCATGGTATGGTCCCACTACACACTGATCAAAATCCTCACACTCCTCGATGACACATTACTTCTCTATATGAAAGAATTCAAGATTCTCATTGATTGCTTCGAAATATGCAAAGTCACCTTCCAGCATTTGGAGACATTAGGATGTCCGCCAACAAGATGTTGCTTAACTCGAGTTAAACCTCCACATTTGAAGACGTTGCAATGAAATCATTGCCAATGGTGGCAATTTTTTAACACTGTCATATATGATGCTAGGCGAGATCAATATACAATTAAGTGAGACTCGTGAGAAAAAGAGAGTTTATACATTTTAAGAGAGTACAAGGGAGTGTAAAAGAAATTTAAAAGATTCAAACCAACTGATACAAACCGGTTTTCAAAACCTTGGCACTACCTGATGCTGATTTTTAATTCCTTACCGACAGGTTGACCTTGCATTGACCATTTTTGTATACCCTAAATGTTGAACTCTTTCAGGAGCCCCCCCCCCCCCCCCCCCCAACACACACAGAAAGGCATAAACTGGGAGAGAAAAGATTCTTGTATATTATACTTCAAATAAAATTTATTAAGGAACCAAAACAAGATAAATCAAACGTAGAATATAATAGTTATATACAAAATAGTTAATTTTTGTGTAATTATTTGACTGTATTACAAACATTTCCTTGTTCCTGATTAGAAGAATTCTAAAACCACTTGGATACTTTTTCCAAACCACATGAAATATTCAGAAGAAAAATATCTATTTCATACAGGGAGATGATGAATTGATGACAAGTACCCAGAAAAGATGCATACAACAATCAAAATGCTTGAACATTCTTGGTCCTAAGCGTAAATGCAATGCACAGAATTCATACCTCATTGACTCCAGGCAAACTAAGGCCCAAATTTGCAGCTTGTTGGGGAGTACTAGCCAAGTAAACAGCTGCCCAGTTATTGCTACCGAAGGAGTTACGGTCTGAGCGCCGACCAGAATGAATAATCTCATCAAATGTATTCCAATCCCTTTCAGAATTTTGTTCTAATTTGTCACCATCATCCACAGAAAGATGTCTAGATAAGTAACCACTAGAGCCAATCTCAAGCACACGACCATGTTTCCTAGGAGTATGATAGTAAAAGTTCAGACAAAACGAAACAACAAAAACAATTGGAAAACAAATCTTACCCCCTAACAGGCCGACAGGCTTGCAAGTGTTGTTCAGCATCTCTAACAGATTGATTCAGTTCACTAGTTGTCTGAGAACCGACCCAGTGAACCCTTTTCTTCCAAGCTTCAGTTTGACAGCCATCAAGACCTTGACTTTCCATCAATTTACAAAGACTAGGAAGATCAATTCCTGCTCCATCAAGTTGTTCCTGTCAAAAGAGTATGTTATAGAATAATGCCAAATAAATTATGTCACTTGATGGTCACCGAATCAAAACGTCAACAACTAAATTTTCAAGAACCAACAAAAACCTTGAATTCTGGGCGCAATCTGTATATCCAATCTGGATCACGTCTGATCATAACAACTTGCATAATTGCATAAAAGGAAAAAATGAGGAACAGAACCATACACGATCTGATTGGTTACTCTGTTGTCACTCAAAATTCGCAGTTCCATCATATCAGAAGAAAGTTAAGTATTGTTTAACCAACAAGGCTCCTCATGAAGGGCATTCAACGTGGGGAATGGGACTCAATGCAGGTAGAGGCAATTATTGCTGCCACTACAATTATAAAGAGTTCCACATGTTCAGTGCCAAAACCACCAATACTTCCAAACGAATGATGGAGATTTAGGCTCTTCTCCAATTATTTGAGAGAGCAATTCTAACAAAAACAACACAAAATTGATTCCCATACATGTATGTACATGGTTTCAAGTTTCAAACAAGGTTTTAAGTTTCGTTCCAAGGGTTTGGTCAGTATGAGAGGTATACAGACACAGGACCTCTCCTCTTCTCCTTCCCTTCTCCTCCTGTCCTCTTCTCCTATCTGCCTCCCGTGAACGCTCGGTTGCAACTCCTACTTCCGCCGCCACTGCCTACCGATACCCCCCCCCCCCCCCCCTTTCCCCTTCTTTCTACTCCTCCCGTCAACAAAATTATTTTTTTATATTTTTTGAAACATTTTACAAAAACATGTGGGATCAAATTAAAGCAGTGGGATCAGTTAAAAGCCATGCCCAAGAGGTAGTGTACTAGACTACTAGTCCAGTCTAAGCCTCATACACTTGTAGCTAAAACCTAGCCCTAGGCAGTCCTCAGTGATGAATAATTCAGGAAAGTATAGAAAGCGAAAAAAGAAAATCATAATAAAAAGAAGAGGAGAGAACAATGTCTCAGAGAAGGCTTCCCTGGTCCCCATCCATTTGGATAACTGAATGTTTCAATGTATAATTGACAAAGTCCAGATAGTTATATCCTACTCCGACTAGTGATGCATGTGGAGTAACTTCTAGCCTTTTAAGTATCACATTGGAAACTTTCAAAGAAAAAGGACGAAACTGTTTAAATAAAATCGAAAGCAATTTGAAATAGGAACTGCTGAAGAACATCGACCAAAAAGATTGTTTCAAATGATCAAAATGGAACATATCCTCCAACACATTCTCAAATGGAACACTAAGAATTTTTAGGGCACAACGGATCACTTGATCCATTATGCAGCACAAAGAGATATATTACAATGATCAAATATCGTACATCTCGTCCAACATATTTCTCAAATTGATAAATTAGAACTAAAGTTGGATAATCAAAATTAGGAACGATAAAAATTCAGGACAGCAAGTGAAAAAAAAGAATCACGATACTAGGGAAGGAGAAGGAAGACAAGATGCGAAGGCTTCTCCTTGAGCCCTTACTAGCAATATAAGGCCCCGTTTGGCTGAGCAATACTGGCAGCAACAGCATGGGTCTGCACCACAACGGCATATTTTTTGGTGTTTCACCAGCAAATACTTTTTGTGCAAAAGTAGCGCCAAGCTACGACGCAAGCACTATTCGCTCATGTGTAAAGTCGTGAATCTCCTGTCGCCCAACAATAGCTCCAAATAGCTCTAGTTTGCTGCAAGCTCCCCTCTCGCCATCCCCCATCAGGCAAGCTCCCCCGACATGAGGTCAGTGCAAGCCGAGCTCAACCAAAGCCGTCGGGAACCATTCTAGATTGAGCAAGTTCTAGTTGTGTCAATATTGCTACAGTACACAAGCACACAACTGCATGGCAGTTTACCAACTAGACAGTTGCTAGTCACCTCACGCCTACAACTACACAACTTGGCCAAAGTAGCTTAAGTCGCTTGCACCCAAGGTTTGAAATCTTGGTCTATGTACAATCCTAATTCAGATTACCACCCATGCCAACACAATGGTCCTAGTTCCGGAGGCACCAATGCTACAAGTACTAATACCGATACCAATGTACAGATCATAGTTTGGACTAGTAGCCTATACCAACACCAGATGGTACTAGTACCGAACATACCAATACTACCGATATCATCTTAGACCAATGATCGGTTTTAAAATCCTTGCTTGCCCTAGCTTTTTAACCAACATAATGTCAAGTTGGAAAGAAAAACATACGAGACTTCGTAAACTAAAATCAGATGCAGACAAAAACAAAAAAAAAATGGACAAGCCACAAGTAAAAGAGAGGAAAGGGCATGATATTGGGGCACCATGCTTTATTTCATCCACCAAATGCAACCAGATGAATAAAAATGGAACACAAGTTATAATGATCAGCATAGATATCCATATTAAGCAAAACAATGTAATTAGTATTCTTAGACACACTAGTAAAGCCAACTTTAAAATGCACCAGATCCAAAAAAAATCTTAGGTTGCACCAAACAACAGCGTGGAAATTTTAACTTCTTGAAAGACAAGCTCATCAATAGTTCTGCAAGAAGAAATTTCTATCAAATAAATATTCAACTACAAGTATGCAAAGAGTTGATAGGTCCATTTAGGCGTAATTGCTAAATTATTTGCAAAAACATACCAACAGTATAATACTTTGAGTCTCCAAATCATCAAGAGCCTCCTGCCACTCTTCCACAAATAGTTTCATTTCATTAGATACAGCCAACTCTAACTGTAAACACCAAAATCCAGAACACAAGGTCAGCATGTCTTAGAATATACAAATGAACTTTGTCAAAAGTTCCAAACAAGTGCAAAGCAGAATATTACCGCATCCCCAACAAGATTTTCAGCTAGCTCAGCTCTTACTTCAAGTTCAACTTGAGCAAGTGACTCTTGTTCAAGTGATTCTTGTGCCTCCGCGGCCTGAGGCAAGAAACAAGACCTTGTACGGGACCAGACAAGGAGAAAAAAGAACAGTCAAGAGAAGAGGCAAAAGAACAATACCTTACTCTCAACAGCAAGAAACTCAGCAACAAGTTCATCAACTTCTGCTTCAGTTAAAGGCACCTAATAAATATTTTCATCACCCAATTACTTGCATAAAAGACTTAAAATGGAACGGAAAATAAAAAATAATAATAGGTATAATAAGAAAATAAAGCGCAATGACTAGTCCGCGCACAACTCTATCAAAAAATTATGTACTGACCAATGGTTATTTTATCCACTTCACTAAACATGTTGTCAACACTAGTCCATAACTTCACATTATTTAAACATAAAAATTAAACATGTTGTCAACTTGTTAAAAAGTATGGAATGCAATCACAAAGTTGAATAAAACATCCAATAATAGCTCAGCTAACCATCATATAGCCAATAGAATAAAAAATTTGACTTCTCTAAGAATGTACACGGGAGGTCCAACTTGGACGCACCATGACCTACAACTTTGTATAAATTGCGCAATTGGCAAAATTTTCTTCAACATTATGCTAATACAAAAACTTTGCCGTAGACAATGCAACTAAATAAATATCATATCAATGTAATTTCTGAAGCAGACCGTATGCTAATTCAGTCTAACAAGAAATTTCTCTAACATCAAATTGATAGATAAGATATTCATACCATTCCATTTCCTTAAAAAAGGGAAGGTGAGATTTCCTAGAGGAGATAATGGGGAAAAGAAAGAAAACATTTTTTTGTTTAAAGGGAAAGCAGAAGTAGGACAAGAAAAAAGAAGTAAACCCGAAAAGAAAATTTCTATAGAGGAATACTTAAACTTAACAACTTGAGTTACAAAATACAAGTGATCAAGATAGTGCTCATGCAACTGATACAGGACCGATCTGGTCAATGTAGGATTCGTATAGACCATGACCAATGACCAATCATTTCCTTATCCCAACCCAACTAGGAAAAGGAAGGTATCAAGTTGCTGTCCGACCAATTCCATCCAAGCCTCCAACAGTATCCATATTTTTTATAATTTCAAAATTTACAGAAAACCTTTTAAGTGTTTAGTGTTTCCCACATGGTATAATAATAGGAACCTAGTAACCTTTGAGTAGACAACACCCAACATGAAAAGCCAGACTAGGAATATGAGTCATATTTGTTGCATGTAAAAACCTTCTTAACTTGTTGATAAGTTAATAAATATGCTTTCGCAAGCTAGTACTTGATCTTGGATTGCTAACACATTAGGCCTCCATGTTAGACCGCTCATGTAGCAAAGGCATCCAGTAATAAACTCACAATTGACATTAAAATACGTGATAGTTGATACCATGTAGACTAATGGGAGGATCAAATCAAGAATTCATACTCAATCATGAATCGTTCCATAGGGGCGTACTTTTGTTAAGATTAACCCAACTTGTGCATGCACGGTGTTGCTAGCCTAACAGTACAAGGAAAGAATTGATCTATAATCTAATGGTCTTAATTTCTTGCCCTTGGGTTATCATGTAGCATACCACTCCAATCCATTTAGAGAGCAGTCGACCTCTCCATAGAGTACCCATAACATTGGAGTTACAAGTAATAAGTTCAACTGAACTATATAACAAATGCCCTGCAAAATAAGGCTCGGTGGAATGCATGTTACACTTTACAAAAATATACAAAAATAATGAAAAAGAAGCCCCATAGGCAAAACAAAAAAGCAAGGAACCTTCCATTTTAAACTTAACAAGTAACAAAACCTAACTTAACGGAGCATTCTCACTCTTTAGGTAATATTCTAAAGAATAAAGTATATATGGTATCTTTCAAGATAAAATATGGGCACAATAAGATGATTTTACACAACAATCGATTGTGCATTCCAATTTCTCCTACTTTGACCAATGAATCCAGCTATTGGATTTGTCAGGGAATACACCATCTTTTAAAAATTAAACAAAATGTATACACGCAAACATTATGGATGTTTATATGAGTTCCACCGTCAACCACTCAGTCCCTAACATTCTCTTCACACAAGTTGTCGATGTGTTCAATGATGCCCACTCTCTCCATGTTCAAGTTAGATTCAAGACTTCAACTAAGAAACATATTGTAAACCCCACTGCACTAGTAGAACTGAAAAGTCCCTTTCCCGTAGCCTATTCATCATCTAGTTCGATCACATAGTTCAGTCTTACTAGCTTAGAAAAAGAATTGTAGGTAGCTTGTAACTCCACAGAAGAGGTGATAGGAAATTGTCATCTTGAGTTGCATCATTAAAACTTGATTCAAACAGTGACATCACTTCATATCACTAGCGAAAAAACTTGAGAAATTTATTAGCTAATGCAGATGGTTTATATGATTAATGATCCCCAACTAGGAAGAGCTCTCTTTATTATACATAATAGCTTTGCACAATGTTTTCACATCGACCCTATGAGTGACCTAATGGAGCTTCACAAATAACATGTCCCTTTGTGATATAAAAAAATCTGAGGAAAATCTTACAATGTTTCGTTGATGCATTTGCAATCAAAGCCAGCTTGGAGCCAAACTCTAGGCGACATTGTTGACATTAATAGTTTGAGTAAGTGAGAATGTCAGGTGTCAAGAGATCAAGGAATCGAAAACCGTTTCGTACCGGTACGGAACCGGTCCAGCAAGCAAGCAGTTCCGGCACAAGCGTCAAAGCACGACTCCAGGC
This sequence comes from Costus lasius, assembly GCA_027563935.2. Taxonomy (NCBI): domain Eukaryota; kingdom Viridiplantae; phylum Streptophyta; class Magnoliopsida; order Zingiberales; family Costaceae; genus Costus; species Costus lasius. Next base: position 21,537,646 of record CM050446.2, on the reverse strand, counting down.
GGAACAGCGGAGGGAGGCAGCGGCAGCGGCAGAGGGAAGCTAAGCTTCTGGCCTGCTGTTAGCCTCCCTCCGCCACTGCCGCCCACTGCCTCCCTGCTACTGCTGCTAGGTGCGAGTTTTCAAAACCTTGCAAGAGATGCAGTTTGTATTTCATATAACCAACCCATAAATATGTACGTATTGTATACAAGTGTCCTCTTTGTTATTATTTTACGAACAAACTGTGTTACAGGCTAGCTTAAGTATCAAATGGAAGGAGTAAAGTAAACATACTCAAACCTTATGAAGCCTTTAGCTCACAAAGAACTTTTACCTCTTGGCATAGTACCTAAGTGGTGAAGGTACGGGAGCAAAGCATTCTACCATGGAAACCTTGGGGTCCATTGAACATAATTATGTAAACATCATTGTATATGATTTTTCTATGTTCTTCATTAAGCTTCACGGTATGAGTATTTATCTGCCTTGCCCAAGCATATTACTTGTATAGCCCAAATTCAATTCAAAGTGTTGTGTGTGGGGAGATTGGTTATCATCCACAGTGGGCGATAAACTCTAACTATTCAACTTAACAAAAAGTTAGTCATGATAGTAATGTCAAATGTAGAGAGGTGCATGTGTATTTTACGTAATTGACACCTATCCATGTGTACATAATGTACATAGGAGCCCTCTTTTGTTTCTTAATTTAAGGACAAATTGTGCCATGAACTAGCTTAAGGTGTCAAATTCCTTGCGAGCAAGGGAAGTAATGACATGTCAAGTTAAATATGTACAAAGCAAACCTACTCAACTCTTGGAAAGCCTTTAGCTCATACGGAACCATTTTAACTTATAGTAACCAAGTGGTGAAAGTAATTGTTTGAGGCTTTCTACCTCAAGGACCTTAATGCGAGTCCATCCATCAATTTGTATAGGGTCATTGTATAGTCATTTCTTTACAATCATCACTGAGCTTTGTAGTACAAGGTGTTTGCTATGTTATGTCGCTCAAGCATGGTTGGTTATCATTTATAGTAAGAGCAAAGAGATAAACCATGCGAATAAGTCATGGCAAACGTTTCAAGTTGCCAACATGATGTCATACATAATTAATTTATAAATACCTAGCCATAAGGTGTTACAAGAACATCTTCTTCCCCACTTAGTTATCACTCAGTACTCATTTATACTACCTCCTTTTTCCAATCACTGTCTCGCTATCTAGTCCTAACTTCAGTTTAGGAGGGAAGATGCCTATGTAAAATCCATGGCTTTTCACTTTCTCCAACTACATTGTTCCATAAGGCCTACGGAATTTTCAATTTGATTTTATTTTTATCCAAATCGATTTGATCCAATTCGGTTTCAAAAATTAAAAAATGGTTCAAATTGTCCATTCAACGCTAAAATTTTAGTTTGAACCAAATAAACTAAAATTTTAATAATCATTTATCAATTTCATACAAATACTTATATTATAGTATTATTCTACTTAAAAATAATAAAGAATAATGTAACATTATAAAAAATAATTCAATCTGACTATAACCCAACCTAAAATTTTCAGTTCAATTTTTGTAAATATCAGTTGGATTCGCTTGGGAAAAAGTTTATAAATAACGGTTTGAGTTGGGTTCTTCGGGTTGTGAACTATATGGACAGCCCTAGTTCACCTTCCCTTCAAGTGATCTCAACTTACTATAGTACCAACTATCACAGTTTTAGTTTTTTCATAGAATACCACATAATATATTGCTTCGCTCCTTTCAGAACCTGTGACCTTTCGCATATACTCACAACATTAGTGCTCCAAGCAATATACTCAAACTATATAAAATTTTGAGCAAACACCCACAAGAGAAGATTTAATGAAGATCAAGTTAAACTATAAGAATGTACAAAATAATGGATAAGAAGACCTTTAATGTTAAAATTAGAAAAGTCTGGATACCCAATTTACTATAATGCTCTTACCCCTTGAGTACTTCCGATGAGTACAAATGCTTATAACATCTTCAAAGTAAAAAACAATAGAGGTTCAATTGGATGATTTTACACTATTTTCGTTCCTTTCACCTATTCCAACGATAGAATTACAACATTGAACTAGTCCAGCTAATACACTATCCTTACAAAGAAACAATAGGAAAATATATATACACACATGTTAAAGACATATGCATGAATTAGATTGTCAACTGTTTCGCTCCTATAATTAAGGTTCCTAGACGAAAGTGGATCAAGAATGTCAATAAGAGACAGTAGACTAATCAAAGAAATCAACTCTTACTATACATCGTTAAGATTCATTTGTGACCAATTATCCTAAAAGATTAATATGTTAGAGAAGAAACCAATTTATACATTTATAAAGCCATAAGTTAGGTAAATATTTAACAAAAATCAATATGTAAATTTGTAGTAATAGAATCTAATATGAATTTAGGAATTAACAATAAGCGTACTCACCTCAGATTTTGGTTCGTCATCATTGTCTGATGCCGATGTTTGCATACTATCTGAACCATCAAGAAGCATTTCAGAAGAATCACTTCCTGTGTCCTCATCACAGTTATCCCTTCCCACCTTCAGATCTGCCCTTGATTCACCAAGCTCCTTTGCTTCAATGTCATTCTCGTCTTTGTTATGGTTAATGGCATGAAAAACTCCCTTTGTAGTCTCCTCTTTCACACGCAGGTGTCCATTTTCTTCTTCTAATACTACCACCTCAACTTTACACTGTTCTTTTTCTTCATTCGTATGGCAATCCATCTTTACATTATCTTTTCCTTTTCTCCGCCTATGACTTCAAACCATCTTCCAGTAAGTTCAAGTTTATTTGCAATTAAATATCACAATTCTATATTACAAAAAAGAAAGCAAATCTATATCCACTGAAAAAAGCCTCATGCAAGTCGGGTATATGTAGCATGTCATCGCAAAAGAACTTTGCCGTTCATAAGTAGAACTTCAAACATCTAACAACTGTGGCTCAACAATCAATAAAAGACTAACTCAAGTAGTTAATGGCTTAGGTAACAAAAAGAAAACCCCAACAAGACAACCAGCTCATGGCATAATTTACAGCTGTTAAAAATATTGCGACTAGAAATCTAGAGGAAGCAGAACAACAGCTTTCAAACTAACAACTGGTCGGACTGTGTAGATCTAAGTTAAATGCTCAAGTGGGGGAGATAATAATCTAGGAAGTATTGCCATTTGACAATAATAATGGAAATTGAAGTTTCAACGAGAACAAATGTATAACACTGAAATGATAATTTTGACGGCTTTCATCACAAAGCAGGCGCTCTCCTAAAAGTATGAATCTCCAAATCAAGGAGCAATCATTCAGCTGCAAGAAGAAGACTGAATGTAGGCAGCAGAAACGAAATTCGAGAAGGGTAAAAAGGAGACAGTATCCATAAGTTAGTGGGAGAGATTTATGCCCTCGAATAATCTCACTAATTTGAAACTTTTTGCATGACATTATCAACTAGTTGCAACCTCCTTTTATCGGGTAGAATACTGGCATAATCAAAGAAACTTTTGATGATATCTAATAATTTGCATGGCGATCAAATCTTATGGAGATAATCAGTATAAAAAACAATCAAATAATAATATTATATAATCAGTAACAGCCATATAAATGATGCCAAGAATAACAATCAAGCCTACCAGCAAGTTAAGAATTAATAAATTCAGAAGACTCACAAAACACCTATCATGTGGAAAGTTCCAATTATACTGATCAAATATCAAGGTCACGTCACATCTATGCTGGAGAAAAATAAAATTACAATAAGCATTTCAGTTTGAGTCAAAACACTAACATCAAATAGGCTACTGTAACTTATTTTGTTCTTCTCCGTTGCTTTAACTAGGAATAAGGGTAGGAACCACTATTTTCTCCATCTCTTTTCTCTTTCTCCACCTCGGCTATTGTACCACTAATGTAACTTATTTTATTTTTCTCCACCATTGCTTAATTTAGTATATAAGGGCAGGAAACTCTAATCTTCTCCCTCTCCTCTCTTTCTCGACCGTGACTACAACATCACAGGTACTATTCATTCCTATCACGGGTAATGTCCATCGCAGCCACCTTCTACTACAACCAACATTTGATGTCATCCTCAATGCCCACCATTGTCTACCAGTGCTCACGACATGATGTCGACTTCTACTACTTGCAACATCTAATGACACCTTCTATTTCTACTTGCGACACCTGACACCAGCTAGTCAAATTATACCAAGTCATGACACCCCCAAACTCTAAACTCTCTTTTAAAATATGTTATCGTTCTTTTTGCATATTTTATTCTTGAAGTTAAAACCAAAATTTTAACCCCTAGTAGAGCACTGTTTGGGGTTTTATGCAACGACACCTTGTATCAGATGTAATTTCTCATAGGCTAAGTGTCGAGCCTTTATTTCAAGATGGATTCTAACTTTGAAGAAGCTAACCCCACTATTACAATGTATGGAACACTAAATAGTAATTGTGGTGGACATGATCGTAGTTCTGGATCTAGTAGAGAACAACCATGGTTTTCTAGCATATACTCACAATTATGTCACATCTAATAGATGTTAAGGTGTCCTCATGCAAAACTGTGATTGATACCCCTTCTACCACTCAAGGGCAGTAAATGAGTATGAAAAACATTTTAGTTCTCTATTCTCATCCACCATTATAGATTTATCTAAGACCACTTCTACTTATTATCTTGAAATTCTTGTATGCTTGATTATGGTGCTCTCTCTACATAAACAGGTTTTCTAGCATGTACTCACGGTGACAATCGTACTTATGATAGATGTTTACAAAAATTTGGGTGTCCTCATATGAAAGCCGCGATTAATACCCTACCTCTGCAGGGTGCAATTACTATTTCAGTAGAGGAGTATGAAAAATATTTGAAGTTCTCAATTCTCACCCTCACCGTCCACTATAACCTCTTTCACCTATTCTGAAAATTCTTGGATACTTAATTTTGGTACATGTTCACACATAACAGGTAACAAACTCATGTTTTTAACATTATCATCACCCTCCAGTGCCAATAGCTAATAGCTCTCTTATATCTATTTTAGGCATTGGTTTTATCTCTTTTACCTCCACTATCACTCTTCATTAAGTCCATTATATCCTATAGTTTCGTATTAATCTATTATAAATATGTGTGTACAAAAGCATTAGTTTCCTTTACCTCCTCTCATTGTCTTTTTCAGAATCCAAAAATGAAGGCAACAATAAGTTGAGGCATAGGCGTAGACGCACCCACATTCTTGATACATCACATTTATCACCACATGAAGCTCATACATTAGCCAGTCCTAATTTGTATCAGGGCATTATCAGCTTGGCCAACCGTCACCTGTTAGTATTCAACATTTTATGTCCTAGTCATTGACTTTTGTTTATAGTTTTAATTGTGATGCATGCAGCTTGGTAAACATTATCATACATCTTCTCAATTGAGTCAAAATAATAAAGGTGTACGTTCTTCACAGTTAGTATAATATGACATTTGGGGTCCGAACCCTATTTTTGATAAAGATGGTCCACCTTTATTGATGACCACTGAAATATATTGGTGTTTTTGGTTAAAAACTTGATCTTAAGTATTCTTTATATTCAAAATTTTGTATGCTAAACTAAAAAATTAGTTTAATACTTGGGAAGTCTTGCTTACTAACTTTCAAAATTCCAATAGTATCATTCACCATCCTACTTACCCATGGGATGGCTGTAAGAAAACATAAGCATATTTTCGATATAGCTCATATTCTTATGTTTTATATACATGTTTCTTGTTCTTTTTGAACTAATGTTGCTCTTACTACTACCTTTTTGATAAATCGCATATCTAGTTTATATAGTCAATCTCATTATCCATACTTTTTTATCTCAAGTTTTATTTTGATTAACACCACAAATATTTGGATGTGTTATATTCATGTTTATGGTCTTGGTCAGATAAGTTGAGTCCTCGTTGCACTGTGTTCCTTGGATACTCGTAAACCCAAAAAGAAAATTGATGTTTGACTGAGTCCAAAAACGTCACTATCATGAGTCAAGTTCCATATTTTCATAAATACGCATATAACTCAATTCAACAAAGTTCCCCTTCTCCTCTACCTGCTCTAGTGCCTTAAAAGCCCACCTACCATATTATATACTCCTTCATAGTTTGCACCTCCATTGTAAGTATATACTCAACGTTCACACGTGCCACCATCAATCAAAGCGCCATTGTTTAATATTTTCCACCTATCTCAAATTGCATCAAACATAATGCAATCATATATCTTATTTCTAATTTTATTTAATATCATCATATATCACCTGAGCATTATAAATTTCTTACTACACTTTCCTCTTTTAATATTCTCCAAAATCATATTGAGACTATACAACTACTAGAATGAAAAGTAACAAATGGATGAAGAGATTAATACACTTCAATCAAGACAAAATTGGACAATAGTCTCCCGTCCACTAGGATAACTTGTTTCTTGATATTGGATATACACTATAAAACGCAATTCTGATGGTACAATACAAAGCCTGCTTAGTTGCAAAAGGGTTCACTAAGGTCTATGGAGTTTATTTCCTTTACACCTTCTCACCTATCACTTTTGATTAAACTCAGCCATGCTATATTCTCTATTACAACAAATTTTCAGTGGTAGTTACATCAAATCAAATGGATGTAAATAATGCATTTCTCTATAGTTATTTATCTAAGTTAATTTTTACAATCAACCTCCAGGTCACATTGCAGGGGAAATTAGTATATAAACTCAATAAATCAATTAATGGACTTACACAGAGACCCATACGTGATTTCATAAATTCACTGTAATGATATCATTAAACAGAGCAATGCAAATTCCTCAATCTTCACAAGTCACATAAAAGTGGGGTTGTAATTCTAGTTATATACGTGGATAATCTACGATTCAGCATTGAAATTGTATATAAAAACGATAATATTTCACTATCTCAACGAAAATATGTTTTAAATTTGTTAAAAGAAACTAAGATGAAAGAATGTAAACCTGTTGATACACTAGTTCTAAATTAGAAGCATGGCATCAACGTGGAGTCTCCTAATGTAGATGCTATAAGGTATAGATGTTTCATAGGAAAGTCAGGTATACTCAGCCAATTTATGCACACAAAAAAAACCCCCAATAATGACATTGGATGCACCCATGAAAGTACTATAATACATCAAAGGAGATCCAAAGAAAGGTCATGTATACAAAAATTATAGACATATTAAAATTAAAGCCTATACAAATGCTAACAATGCAAGCAATATTGATGATATCAAATCTACATCTAGTTTTTGTATATATAGGAGGAAATTTAGTAACTTGGAGAGTAAGAAACAAATCGTTGTAGCCCAGTCCAATTGTGAAACTGAATATAAAACAATAGCACAACTTGTGAAATGATGTGGCTATTATAAGAGTTAGGTCTCCCATGCTCAATTCCCATGAACATGTGCTATAACAATCAATATGCTATGTTCATTGCATGTAATCTAGTATTACATAAAAAAATAAAACATTTTGAAGTGGACAATCACTTTATCAAGGAAGCAAGCTCATCTGAGACATGGTTTCCATTCTCGGTCCGGCAGCCGGTCAGACCGGTACATACCGCTGGTACCGTAGCGGTACCGGATGAAAACCAGTGAAAACCGATGGTGCCCTAGCGGTGGTAGAAGGCGGCAGAAGGCGGCCGGAACGAAGCTTCTGCCACCATCAAAAGCTTCAAACGAAGCTTTTGCCGCCGGCGGAAGCTTCGAACCGAAGCTTTTGCCGGCGGCGGAAGCTTCGAACCGAAGCTTCCGCGCCGCCTTCACAGTCGTCCATTGTCGCCTCCGCTGTCGCCTCGCCGCTTGCAACTACTGCCCGCCTGCTCCAAAGATTTCCGGTGCCGGTCCCTCCCCGGACCGATACAAACCGGCCGATACCGGCACCACCGAAACCTAAATCCATGATCTGAGATCAGGTCGCTGACATGTATGGGTCTCTACTCCAACACGATCTCTGCTCGGACCAGTTTTTTAAATCTTACATACATCCAAAGTTTGAAGTATTGGTCCGGCTGGTTGTACTGGTCGATGGTCAGACCAGTACGGTACTATACCGATGGCACCGACATGGTACTATATTTCAATACCAAAAGTTTTTATATATATTATATATATACTTATATAGTTGGTACCAATCATGTACCAGAACCAATGTTATCAATAGCGGATCGCGGAAAATAGCGGATTGCGTTGCGGGCAAATAGCAGAAGTCACATGGCGTTTAAAATATATATTATATACATAAAAAATTAAGCATAATGTTTGAAATATATGTTATATACCTAATAAATTAAGCTACATAAAAATAAAATAAATTATATAAAGAAAGATCCCTTAGCACTAACTTAACCCAAGTCAAAATTTTAATTTCTAAAACTTAAAAACATTATAATGTGATCCTATCCGCTATAGCGGTGCTATAGCATTTCATAGCGGATTGCTCAAAAACTGCTATAGAAAAACGCTATAGCGCCGCTATTGCGGCTATTTAACAACACTGACCAGAACCGATCCATGGTCGGACCGATACGACCCTGCATACATCTACTATGTAATTTTTCAATGAGAGAAGGAAAAGGAGGGAAAGAATATAACATTTAATTCATCTATTCTCTAGTATGGCAAAGACTCGTACACAAAATGGTGATTTGATGTCAAATAATCCACCTACACATATAAGAGAAGAAGAAGATCATGTTCATGACCACTCCATACTATGCAACATTGCCTTAAGCACACAGCATACATCCATTATGCAAGTTTTTCAATGAGAGAAGGATAAGGAGGGAAAGAATAGGACACCTAATTCATCCATTCTCTAGTATGACAAAAAACTGATTGACAAAATGGTGGTTTGATGTTCAAGAATCCAATTGAAGAGAAAACAAGAGAGACACCAAGTTCATCTCAAATTATTTACTAACTCATAGATAATATAAATAGATGCACAAGGAGGCTGCTTGTGGAGGAAACGGCAAATGCGATTGCGAGTAACTTCTCCTCCTCTTCGTCTACGAGTGCGAACAACAAGAGGGGGCAGCTCGCAAAGGAAGCGGCGGACACAAGCAACTTCTCCTCCTCTTCACCGGTGAGCATGAGCAATAGGAGAAGACAACTTGCCCTAGAAGCGGGGACGACTTCTTCTGTTCTCTTCTGCTACACTCAGTTTCATTCAACACATATCCATCCAGACTGATATTTCAAACCCTAATCAACACAAGTGTGCAAACATGAAAATGAGAAATATATTAGCTCACCTTGCAATTTACATCCATAGCCCATGAGGCTGCTTCCATACTCTCCTATCATAACAACCTAACCACAAAATTGGAAGAAATTGAAGAGGAAAAAAGCCCCTACCAAAGACATATAAAAGAAAAAGGGTTGAATAACTCCTTAACTCCTTAGATGTGATTGATAAGGAGGAAGCTCAAGGGAAGACATTATGAAATATAGGACCTCAGTGTCACGAGTTATCAGGTATGATGTAACTTATGTAGTCGGCCACGACAATGGTGTGTACATGTAATGCAAAAAAAATAAATAAATAAAAATAAAAAATAAAAAATTTATTCCTTCTCATATGCTATTTCCACTATTTTCGCTACAAGCACTTATGCTATTCAAATTCAATGTGTTATGCATTAGGAACGTTCGATTGTCACACCTTAAATAGAGCAAAGCAGTAAACCACATAGATTCACCTAAGCAAAAAGATTTGATCATGATGGGCACAAGACCCTCTAGCCACTCTCACATGAAAAAAGCTCATCATCCATTATGATATGTTCATTGGTGTCATCTATGCATTATCATCTTTAGAGAATAGGAAAAGACAAGTCCCCATGTTTGCATTCAAATTATCATGAGAGTAGAAAAGAATGAGGCATTTGTAACGTGGCAAAGGACCTTCTTGATTAAAAGAAAGCAAAAAATAAGTGTTCTATAGTTCATTGTTAAAAACAAATAGTAGCCACACTACTTTATTGATTTTTGTTTGATATAATCTCAGTGTTGTTAAATAGCTGCAGTAGCGGCGCGATAGGGTTTTTCTATAACAGTTTTTGAACAATCCGCTATGAAACGTTATAGCACCGCTATAGTGGATAGAACTATATTATTATGTTTTTAAATTCGAGAAATTAAAATTTTGATTTGAATTGAGTTAGTACTATGTTATCTTTCTTTATATAATTTATTTTATTTTTATGCAGTTTAATTTATTAGGTGTATAACATATATTTTAAATGTTATACTTAAATTTTTATGTATATAATATATATTTCAAACGCTATGTGACTTCCGTTATTTGCCCGCAATGCAATCCGCTATATCATATTGCGGATTTTTAGTTTTCCGCTATTTTCCACTATTTTCCGCGATCCGCTATTAATAAATAATCTCTTTGAAGACATTGTTATATTTTTCATACACAATGAATCCTTTAAATTTATTGCGGTAAGCTCTTATCTCGGGATCATATGATTTTACACAAATAATTATAGCTCTTATGAACGCAATGCATAGGTTTTAGTACGGGTCTGCCCTTAAATTAGGTGCCTATTTATAGTACTTTTTTGTTAGCGCATAGTAATTAACTACAAAAGTTCACAAAGAAATATAACTTAGAGACTAGTGTACATAAGGAATACCAATGAAATAATTTGTTCTCTCAACTCTCAAGTGTGCAAAGCAAATGTAGTTAAAAATCAAACATACTTAGTTGATCGATTTCATGTGTTTTAAGAAAAAATAGCATATCATTTTTTCCTATTTAGGAGTTTGTTTGCAAAGAAAATTGGTGATATTCTGTAAAAGAAAGCATCTTTCTGGATAATCTTATTGGGATATAAGGATCCGTTGTTTAATATGGAAGCTTAGTTCCTTTATAACATTGACCGTCAGATGAACACTCAACTTGAATACTATGGTGGTCATACAGCACAAATATTTTACAATTTGAGTTTTGTGAGCTAAAATGCAAGAAGTGGAAATGGCAAGAAAGATGTTCCAATTTCTAAAAAAATAATAAACATGCCCAGGTAACAGTGATGATAATGATAGTTGATAAAAGTAATCACCATGTTCTCGAGGAGCACTGGCAATGCTACTTAATATGAAATCAGACATAGGGAAGAACGAGATTGGAGTAAAATTTATGCTAGAAAATGAGCGGATGCAATGACAAAACAAAAAAGAGGTAATGGGAAGACAAAGACAAGCGTGAAATGTGATGAACAGGCCTAAACTAAACTACAGAAAAAAAATTATTACATGCAGGGTAAGGAAAGGAACGTATTTATGTAGCATGCAGTAGGGCTCGCCTTAAAACCTCCTAGCATCAGTGATCAGATTGTACGGGAAAGGTCAAATCAACGCTTAGAACCATTGGCTTGCAACTGTTCTAGGATGAGTGGAACTATGGGAAGCAAATGGGTTCCTAATTTCAACAAACTTCTGTGTCACAACTCTTGCTGCCCACACACTCGCTACATCAAACTCTCCTCGAAAGAAGAACAGCGAATCCAAATTAGATGATGAACAACCGAGCGAGAGAAAGAGAGAAAGTGATCAAGGCAAACCTTCGAGGACGAACGACTATGCGGCCGGACGGAGTTGATCGCCGGTCAATTGCCGGTCCTTGCCAAATCGCGGGGGGGCACGGCCGACGGGCGAACAGAAACGCGACGAACCCGATGGTTTCGAGTGGGCTAGGGTTTGTTTCACAATCAACACCTTTTACTGTTTTGTCTTTTTTTCTTTTCTCTCACGTGCACTTGTCCGGACTAAACTTGGGTAGAGCAAATGTTAAAGTTAAATTAGGTCAAAATAGGTCAACTCATTTGCATCTCCAAGTTGATTTTGATTAAGTTAAATTATATCGTAAATAGGTTGGGTTGTTTAACTTAATTATTTTATATAGTTACCAGATTATATTGCCTTAATATGAGTTAAAAAATGCCCTTCGTACCAATTTAAAATTTTTAAGTCAGGTACTATAATCTGCGTTTCACCAATCTTAAAATCACACAATGAAGATATGAATCTTGAAATTTTTATACGTATAATTGTTAACAAACCTTTCGTCTATAATAATTATCATGAATAATTTTTAATTTAGGATCTGTCAATAATAAATTAAAGTTTATCAATGATAATTAGAGTCTTAATTTATCTATCAATGATAAATTAAGATATATCTACGATAATTATCATTGACATATATTAATTTGTGATAAACCATCGACCTTAATTATCATTGATTGAAGGTCTATCAACAATTCAACATATATGAAAATATCAAGATTCATGCCTCCATCATATGGCTTTAGGATTCGTGAAACATAGAATAGGAGTACTTTTTCTAAGTGGGGTCCTCTAAGAAAATGACACGTGTCTTTTATAATTTTATATTTTCTTTTCTCTTTTTCAACCATCGAGCCTCATCTCCCTTCTCTTCTCTTTGCAATAACCGAGATCACATTTTCTTTCTCTCTTAGCCGCTGAACTAAGACCATGCATCCTCCTCTCTCCTCTCCTCTCCTCCTTTCCCTTACCCTCTTAGTCACTTGCTCCTCTTCTCACCTCTCCTCCGTTCTCTTCTCTTTCTCAGGTGTCTTTTCTGTTCTCTCGGCGGCGAGGGAGGAATAGAGAAGAAAAGAAAGAAAGAACATGTAGTCTTTGCTCTAATTGCCAGCAAGCAGAGCCGGCGAGCGCAGACAGCAAGCGAGGCTATGAGCAAAGACGTCGACGTCGGCAGCAATGTAGGGGAGCAGCGGGGAGAGAGACCTTAGCAGGAGAGTAAGGGAATGACGGGAGAGAGAAAGCTTCAGTGAGGAGGTTAACGCCGACAACAATGTAGGGGAGCAACAAAGAGAGAGACCTCAAAGGAAAGCGAACGGCGAAGAGCAAATGGGAAGTTTTTTCCTTCTATGGGGTAGATAGTACTTCAGCAAGACGGAAGCAACAGGTGAGATAGGAAAAATAGGGCTCTTAGGTTTTGATGCATTCTTTAAGATTCGTGTGTAAAATCTTAACGGGGACCCGCTTACTTGAGTTCAACGAGGTACCCGCTTAAAAAAATTTTCCGTAGAATAGGGTACCTAGTCTAGAATTTTTTTTCCAATTATGAGTGGTCACTTGCTAACCTATATGTGCCTAGGGATGACCACTAGGTAGCAATTTAGTAGGTACCTGCGCTATCCAAACCTATTAAAGGTAATCGGGTACTTGTTATTTGGGTTCGGATAGGGTATGGGTAATGCATATGCTACCCAAATCGAGTTCGAGTAGCATAGGGTGGATACCCACTATCCGAACTCGGATATATTTATTTATTTATTTATATACTAAAAATGATATTTTTTAAATATATTAGTCGGGTTGCGGGTACCCATTTTACCCTACACGAAATTTAATAATTATTAGGGTTTTTATAGGGTCGGGTATCCAAATTTCATCGGGTAACCATATATAAAGGTTGAAATTTTATATGGTAGATATTTAAGTCAGGTATTTATATGTTTTGGGTATTAAATGGGTAGTTAATTTTTTAATAGGGTATTGTACGGGTAGGGGTTCAAAAAAATAAATGGGCAGTTATTCAGATATAGATAGTAGAAGAATTATTCGGGTTAGGATACAGATAATATAAAAAATGCGGGTATCCTACTAGCTGTCATCCCCACATGTGCCCTAAGACTTACTAGCCATTATGGATGGCTACTCATTCAACAACCAACAATCCGGATTAGCCAATTAGGATTAGGCTAGTAAATGATACCCTAATCCTAACTATTTTTTTTTTACTGAATTCCTCTTGCTTTATTGTTCACAACTTCATGCAATACTCACTCGTTGCTAGTGCCCTAACGCCCTTGTTGTTAGCTAGCTAACTCTCTTGCTCTACATTATTTGCTAAAACATCCTAACCCTATTAAGTTTCCTCTCTTTGCCTAATCAACCAGGCAGTTGAATAGCCTAAACCTCCTCCATTCTTCGCCAATCAACCAAACTGAAAGCCCTAACCCTCTCACTATCAAACACCTTTGAGGGTAGTATATTACTTTGTATCTTCTTCAATTTGAAAGAGATAAAAGAAAATATTATAATGCTTATACATTCAATTACAATGAAAGAAAATGTCATTTGTAAGATTCACACATGGATCTCATTAAGGGCCTATTTGGCCCCGCCTCATAGCTGCTTCAAAGCAGCTTTGGTTCTAAAAGCTAAATAAATTTCGTTTGGTAACGTTAAGCTGCAGCTGAAAAAGCAAGAAAAAGTTAAAAGCTGCAAAAGCAGCAAAAGGAAGCTTTTTCAGTTTCCACTTTTCCAGCTTCGCAGCTTCATCCGTGAATCCAGCTGGTAGCTTTTCCAGCTTCGTATTTTCTTCCCGAAGAGTTTCTTCCCTTGGTGGCGGAAGTAGTTTAGACGACAACTTCTTATCTTCTCTGTGGAAGCTTTCGGGAAGGGAAGATCTTCGGTTCTTTCTTGTTCAATCAGTTGAGAGGTTTGGTTTTTGGTTCTTTATGTGATTCTTCGGATTATATTGTTGTTTATTTTATTCGATTTCTATGTTCTTTTTGTCTGTGTTCTCTTCTTGCGGGCGAGAAGAAGCTAGGGAAAGTGATCGTTCCAGACAAGTGGAAAGAGGGAGCCAGCAACACCACTGAGAGCGGCGGATGGAAGATCAATGAGAACAAGCTCCTCTCCAAGAAGAACAGGTTCATCTCTCCTGGATCTTTCTTTCCTCTCCATTAGGTTACATTATTGTGTAAAAGGCTCCTGTTTTTAGTTTCGATAAATCATATCTGCGCTTCTGGGATGTGTGTTTTTGTTTCTATTATAAAAAAAATGCTTCCATGTTGTTTTGCGTTAAGAATTCCATGTTTATTCTTTGATACTTGGGTTTCACATGGTAGCACTAGAACACCTTTGTTTTTTCACAACTTCATCTAGCTTCATGATATTGATTTTAGGTTTCTCGCAATTCTCGATTTTAGTAGTAACTCACTCTAACTTAAAATAATTCTAACATTTCATTGTAGTTTTCATAGAAGAAATAGTGTTTGCAAAGTTAGTGGAATATTGTAGTTTTCATAGAAAAAATGGTGTTTGTTTGCAAAGTTAGTGGAATATTGTAGTTTTCATAGAGGAAATGGTGTTTGTTTGCATGTGAAAAGGCAACACACTAGTAGTTAACTATTGTTTGTCTATCTATATGCAATCTGTGCTAGTCTTCATATGATGGTAAAAGTATTGTTTGTCCATGATGGGGGAGAAGAATCATGTAAGTAGCTAACTTGCATCTTTCCATGCACACAAATCTACATTTATATGCATCAGTGGTAAAAAGTGATGCTTATTCATAAGAGAGGCACATAAATAGCTTAATGTCATTTGTTCATGCATGCACGACATTGTGTTAATCTGCATATAATATAAGAGTACTACTTGCTCAAGCAAAAACGTATAAATTGGAAAAGGACACCAAAGATTCTATAAGAGAAAACTAGAGAAGTTGGATGGAGAAATAGAAGTCTTGAGGTTAAGTTAAAGAGGAGATCTTGAGGTTAGTCTGCATATAACATAAGAGTACTGCTTGCTCAAGCAAAAATGTATAAATTAGGAAAAGTACACCAAAGATTATATAAGAGAAAACCAGAGAAGTTGGATGGAGAAATAGAAGTCTTTAGCTTAAGTTAAAGAGGAAGCCTTGATGTTATCCTTTTTCTCAGTGTTGTATACTCTTCCATGTGTCGTTGAAGCCTAATAAGCCAATTCAAAGTTTGTGAAATCACATATAGACTTTGATTGTTATTAGTATCTTGATTGTAGTTATGTTGACTGTACTAATGTTACTATCTTAACTATTAAAGGTCAAACACTTGGAATTGATAGGTAACTTGCAACATGGAGGGAAAAACTAAAGTAGAATGGGATAAGAAGAACACTTATATTTTTTGTGACATATGTATTGAGACAATTCATAATGGGATGCATCCTAGTACT
The DNA here is from genome assembly GCA_027563935.2 of Costus lasius. Lineage (NCBI taxonomy): Eukaryota > Viridiplantae > Streptophyta > Magnoliopsida > Zingiberales > Costaceae > Costus > Costus lasius. The sequence continues at coordinate 21,521,528 of CM050446.2, read as the reverse complement.
CACTTTAATGCTCGAGGGTGGAAGTTTTTGGTCTCAGAGTTTTGAAGTAAAACAAATTTAAATTATGAGAAAATCCAATTAAAAAATAAGTGGGATCAATTGAAAAATACATGGAAAAAATGGAGGCAATTAATTAGAAAAGAGACCGATCTAGGATGGAATCCATATAAGGGAACAATTGATGCAGACAAAGAATGGTGGGTGCAAAAAATCCAGGTAGTATTTTTTGTTCTTTTTATTCTATATGTATTTATTCATTTTTATTCTTTTAAATAGACATGAACGAAAATGTATAAATATGTTTAGAATGTCAGCTAGTGACTTTTTAAGGATATGTGGTGAAATGCAAAACAAATATGGACTAGAATTATCACGTAGAATGTCCGTAGTTGAGAAAGTAGCATTGTTCGTTTATATAGTTGCATTGGATGCATCATTTAGGAATGCAAGTGAATGTTTTCAACATTCACTTGAAACTATTAGCAGATGCTTTGCTGAAGTCTTATAAAAAATGAAAGAAGAATTTGCCGTAGATATGATAAAACCTGTTGATCCTGAATTTAAAGATATTCCTCTGAAGATCTTAACCGACAATCGATATATGTCTTACTTTAAGGTAAATTTTGATTCAAATTCTCTATAAAAAGCATTGTATTCATCTATTGTTGTTATGTACATTTGTTGATTACTATTGTTTGATAAACTTATTTATATTTTATTAGGATTGCATTGGAGCATTAGATGGCACACATGTGCATGCATGTGTATCACCTAAAGACCAAATAAAGTTTATTGGGAGGAAAGGAGTGACAACCCAAAATATATTGTTGGTTTGTAGTTTTGACATGAAATTCACCTTTGCACTTGCTGGATGGGAAGGCACTGCACATGGTTCACGTATATTGAATTATGTCATCACACATCCAAATATGAATTTTCCGAAACCACCACCTGGTAATTGTATTTGTCTCTTACATATTTTGAATTTAATATAATTCTTTTGGTCATAAATATGTGATTAACATATTAGTTGCAATACATTCTTATAGACAAATATTATTTAGTTGATGTTGGTTATGCTCAAATGAAAGGATATCTCACACCATATAAGGGAGGAGCATGATATCATCTTCCTGATTTTCAGCATGGTGGACCACTATTGACACAGATTTATATAAAGTTTTACATGCCAATTTACTTGTGAAATCATTCCCATTTCACGACTTTACACCTCATAACTGCCTTTATTTGGATACATCTATGGAATCTACACATGTTTCGGTATTTTCACATTTTCAGGTCAATTCGACCACAAAGGGGGTAAATTCTGACACTTTTGTGGCAGAGGGGCTTATCCCAACTCAAGATGTTCCTAACCAAAAACTTTCGGATTCATTGGAGTCTTTGTTGGAAATCACGACTGGGTCTCAACCAGAATCATGCCCGTGATCGTCGTTAGGTTTGAAGCTGGCATCGATAAATCACGATCGGGCCACGACCAAATTCTCGCCGGAGATCGCGGACCCGCCCGTTACGAAATCACCGTTTTCATCCGTATTTCTTTGATCTAACCTAAGGGGAGGCTGAAGGGCACTAAGGACCTTTCTCCCCCGTTGACAAAAGGGGCGTGGAGCAGCTTTACAGAGCAAATTTCCTCCACGAAATGATGATTTCGTGGAGACGGTGGGCTGAAGCTTTTGCAGGGCATGGGAGCAAGCAGCAGAGTCTTCTTTCGGCTGAGTAGAGACAGCGGCTGTAACCCTTTTTGCAGGGTATGGGAAGGAGAAAAAGATGCAGAGAAGAGAGGAATAAAAAGAGGGGAAAGGCATCGTTCAAGAGAGAGGGAGGGGGGCGGAAGAGAGATCGCTTGGCAGAGGTGAAGTTGCGCTTACGAGAGGAGAAAGAAGCGGCGCACCTATACCCCTTTGAATACCTTCTGTTGCGTAAGCCTCTTAGTCACGTACCTGTAATACCTAGCATTCATCTTTGAGTTGTTGCATCTATTGTAAGATCTTAATAGAATATTGCATGATCCATTTTCCCTTTGCAACTCTTGCGCAAAACTTGTTATCACGCATGATGTTTATAGCTGAACACATTGTCTATGTTGTTAGGATGAACATGTTTGGCTAAACACTAAATCAGGATGTGGGGTAGCCCTTAGCGATTTATTAGTTGTGATAGTTAAGTTTATTAGCCAAAGTCCTTGCTTGGCCTTGTGTGTGTGCATTGCTTGCGTTACTCGGAAGGATATTGTTGACACATATTTATATAGAGTTTTACATGTCAATTTACTTATAGAATCATGCCTATTTCACGACTTTAGGCCTTACAATTGCCTTTATTTGGATACACCTATGGAATCTACACTTGTTTCGGTATTTTCACGATTTCAGGTCAAATTGACCACATAGAGGGTAGATTCTAACACTTTGGTAGCAGAAGAGCTCATCCTAACTCAAGATGATCCTAACCAGAAGTTTTCAGATTCATTGAAGCCTTTGTTGGAAATCACGACCGGGTCACGACCAAATTCACGCCTGAGATCGCGGACCCGCATGTTACGAAATCACTGTTTTCTTCCATATTTCTTTGATCTAACCTAAGGGGAGGCTGAAGGGCTCTAAGGACTATTCTTCTCCGTTGACAAAGAGGACATAGAGCAGCTTTTAGGGGGAGTTTTTGCCACAAAGTCATCATTCCACAAGGGATGGGTGGCTGAAGCTTTGCAGGATATGGAGGCTGGCAGCGAAGACTTCTTTCGCTGGAAAACTACAGCAGCTGGGGGCAACTTTTGCAGGGTGTGGGGAAGGGACAACAGCCCACTAACTTGAGGAGATAAAAGAAAGGAGAAGAAGAGAAGAGAAGGAGGTTCGCACGGGAGAAAAGAAAGAGGAAGGACGCTTGCTGCAGGAGGAGTAGAGGATGCGCACCAGAACTCATTGAAGATCTTATTGTGTTATCACCTCAAAATCGAGTTTGTAAGGAAGATTTACAAGTATCATTTACTTCTTGCATTTATTGTATGAACTTGCATAGCAACGTATGATCCTATCTTTGTGTTGTATTTCCTGCACGATTCTGTGTATGCACATGTTGTTTAGGATTATTGTCTATGTTGCTAGCGTGAACATGGTAGGCTAGACACTAAATCAGGATGTGGGGTAGCCCTTGACGATTTACAAGTTGTGATAGTTAATTTTACTTGCCAAAGTCCTTGCTTGACCCTTTGAGTGTGCAATGCCTGCGTTATCCGGAAAGGTAAGCTTGAGCCTTGAGTCGCGAGGGTGAGGTTCATTAATTGAATCTAGAGGAGAAAACTTGCCCGTTGGACTGTACTCACTTAGGGAAATCCCAATGTGAGGTTTGTAAATCAGATCCCGGGGAGAAAAACTTGCTCGCAGATTCGTACTCGCTCGCGTGACTGTAGGGAGCTTAGGTGCGCCGGAGAGATTCTAGTCCGACCGCGCGTTCGACCCATTAGATTGAGGGTTTATCCTTATCGTTGGCACGCCATGCCTACACTACCTGAAAGGGGGGAGTGTTTGAGCTTTTAATCACCTCAAGTACAGTTCAGCATCTGTATGAGGGTAAAACCTCGCTTGCGGGTCTGTACGTATTTGAGAGGGTTATAAGAAGCTTAGACGCTGCGGAAGGACTCAAGTCCGATTGCGCGTTAGAACCCTACGGTTTGGACCGGTAATCTAGTTCGTGGAAGCGGACGAGATTCTCGGAGGGGAGCTACCTACGTTGCAAGGAAGCTGAACCCCCTTGAACTTGACAAGACTTAGGTAATAGAATTGGCTATTCGATTGTAAGGAGTCAATGTGGTGAACCCATATCCTGATATATCTCCTCGTTATAATCCTCTCGTGTGATTTCCTCTATTTACATTCCTGCACTTTTAATTATTTCGTTGTCTTAAACTTCACCAATTTTGACATCGTCTAGCTAGCCATTTCGAGATCTGTCGGTATTTGTCCATTAGTCCCTGTGGGATCGATATTTTATTACTTCGATAGACCCGTGCACTTGCGGAAACGCCTACTATATCTGTGGGGGCTATCAGATATGCTCGCACCTCTAATCTCTCGGATGAGGTTAGTTAATCAGCTTTTCTAGGAGTTTACTCGCTTGCTTAACTGTACTTACCCGTAGGATTAAAGGAAAGCATCATCTGGACAGGTAAGCTTGAGCCTTAAGTCGCAAAGGTGATTCGTTAATCGGATCTAGAGGAGAAAACTTGCCTGCGGGTCTGTACTCACTAAGGAAAACACCAAGGTGAGGTTTGTAAATCAGATCTTAGGGAGAAAAACTCACTCGCAGATCTGTACTTGCTCGTGAGATTTTAAGGAGTTTCAGACACTACGGAGAGCCTCTTGTCCGACCGCGCGTCAGACCCACTTGGTTGAGAGTTTATCCATTTCGTTGGTGTGCTATACCTACACTTTCCGAAAGGGAGTGTTTGAGCCTTTAATCACTTTAAGTGAGGTTTGTTAATCAGCATCTCTAGGAGTTTTTACTCGCTTGTGGATCTGTGCTTACTTAAGGGGATTATAAGGAGCTTAGACACGTCGGAGAGACTCTAGTCTGACCGCGTATCAGAACCCTACGAATTGGATCGACAATCTAGTCTGTGGGAGCGGATGAGATTCTCGGAGGGGAGCTACCTACGTGACAAGGAAGTTGTGCCCCCCTTGAACTAGACAAGAAATTGGCAATAGAGTTTAACTATTCAACTGTAAGGAGTCAAAGTGATAAACCCATATCCTGATACATCTCCTCATTAGAATCCTCTCGTGTGATTTCCTATGTTTACATTCCTGCACTTTTAATTATTTCGTTATCTTAAACTTCACCAATTTTGACATCATCTAGCTAGCCATTTTGAGATCTGTCGGTATTTGCCCATTAGTCCCTGTGGGATCGATATTTTATTACTTCGATAGACCCGTGCACTTGCGGGGCCGGGAAACGCCTACTATATCTGTGGGCACTATCAAGTTTTTGGCGCCGTTGCCGGGGACTAATTTTGGCAATATTGACTAGATTAAGAAATTATTAGACTAGACATTTTTAGTTTGTTAATATACCTTCTTTTACGTCATTTTACACCTTTCTTGATTTAACAGAACATCTATTTGTCAGAATTTTAGTTTATGCATATAACTCCGCGACCGGAACCTACAATACCATTTGATTCAAAAATTGAAAGAATGCTCCAGCGTCGTAGAAATCTTTAGAAATATCAACCAAAGAAGAATTCGCAAACATCAATCATGGACGGTAACAAATCACTTCGTGACTTCGCTGCACCGAATGTTCAAGGACTGCATTCTAGTATTGCACGTCCACCAATAAAAGCGAATAATTTTGAGATAAAACCGTCACTTCTGTCAATGTTACAGCAAAACCAATTCGGTGGATCATCGACCGAAGATCCGAACATGCATTTATCTGTTTTTCTTGAATACTGTGACACTCTTAAAATGAATGGTGTAACCACTGATGCTCTGCGGCTACGACTTTTTCCTTTTTCACTTAGAGACAGGGCACGAGCTTGGTTACATTCATTACCATCTGGATCCATTACCACATGGGAACAACTCTCACATGCTTTCCTTGTAAAATACTTTCCTCCGAGCAAAATAGCGCAACTGAGAAACCAAATTACCAATTTTTCTCAAAGAGAAGGCGAATCATTATATGAGGCCTGGGACCGCTTCAAGGAATTGCAGCGGATGTGTCCTCACCACGTCCTCGAGAAATGGGTACTAGTACATACGTTTTATAATGGCTTGTTTTTTAACACTTGTCTTACCGTTGATGCAGCCGCTAGAGGAGCTCTCATGAACAAAGCTGTCGATGAAGCCTACAATTTGATTGAAGAAATGACACTTAATCACTACCAGTGGTCGGGCGAAAGAGGTACTTCATCTCGACAAGCCGGTAAATACGAACTTGACGCTCTTAGTTCTCTTGCTGCAAAAGTAGATTCACTGTCTCATAAACTTGATTATATGAACATGCGTCATAATGTTTCTAATTCTGCTATGTGTGAAATTTGTGGAGTGGAAGGTCATTTTTCTGACACCTGTCAGTTAGGAAATATGGTATCACCCTTATTCTAACACCCCACCTGCTTTGGTAAATGCTGTAGGAAACTTTAACTCGAGGGTCCAAAACAACCCTTATTCTAACACCTACAAACCCTGGTTGGAAAAGTCATCCCAATTTTTCCTATAGAAACAACAATGCAGCTCAACCATCAAACTTTAGGCAGCCCCCTGGATTTCATTCGTCCAATACCGGGTATCAGCCTAAACAATTTGACCATCCACCAAAACCAAGCACCAACATAATACGACAGGAACAAACTTTCGAATTGCGCTTTGACAGCTTCGTGTCAACGCAAACAAAAGCAATGGACTGCGTGTTAGAGGCAATCAAAAACTTAACCACAAACCAGAAGATAATGGAAAACCAAATAGCCCAATAGGCTAGTACATCTACTAGATCGCTGGGCAGATTACCTGGACAGCCTGAGACAAATCCCAAAGAACATTGCAATGTCATTACCAGACGTAGTGGCAAGCAACTTGAAGAACCAAAAATGCCCAAGGATGACCACTGTGAGAATGAGACCAGAACCCCGGAATCTAAAGAACCGAATGAACCTGTTGAGAGTGAACCACAAACGAAAGAGACAGAACCTGTTTATGTGCCTCCACCACCTTACAAACCGCCAATTCCATTTCCCTAGAGGTTGGAAAAAGCAAAACTCGATCATCAATTCCATAAATTTTTAGAAATTTTGAAGAAACTGTATATTAACATACCATTTACCGATGCTTTGTCACAAATGTCATTATATGCTAAGTTTTTGAAGGAAATCTTGTTAAATAAAAGAAAAATGGAAGAACACGGCAAAGTGGCGTTAACTGAGGAATGCAGTGCAATCATCCAAAATAAGTTACCGCCAAAGTTGAAAGATCCAGGCAGCTTTACCATTCAATGCCTGATTGGAGACACATCTTTTGACCGCGCTGATGCATTGCATTTTGGTAGTGTTTTTCCGTTGTATTTCATGTCAAATCTAGGCTTATTTTAACACTTTTATACTCATTATAGCCTTATTTCCTTCATATCTTCAGAATCTTCACTTTTTGGTACTTTTATGTAATTTCAGGTAAAAACACCCTTTTTTCGACATATTTTGAAGATTCTGATGCCATGGGACGATTTCTCGTGTGAAGACGAAGTCACACGTCAAATTTGGGCTTAAATAGAGTTAGCCTCAAAAATACGGCCAGGTGGTTCACCAGATTCTTCGCCAGGCTGCAGGAAACTCACAGAGAGAATCACGGCCAGGTGAACCCCATGGGGTTCACCATCCCGGTCGTCAGCCAGCAGAGGTCCAGAAAGCATCACGGCCAGGTGAACCCCACCGGGTTCACCGGTTTTCACTTTGGTCGAGATCTGTCCAGGGAGAAGCATGGGCGGGTGAACCCCACCGGGTTCACCGCGCTTCTATTCGTCCGAACTCACAGAGGGAATCACGGGCAGGTGAACCCGGTGGGGTTCACCCGTGATTCCAACCCAGGCGCGAACGAGACCAAGTTCCACTCGGTTTTTCCATGATTTCTCACTCGTTTAGAGTCCAAATTTAGCAAGTGAGGTGTCTATGGAAAGCTCTTTCAGAGGCGAACAGATGGAATATAAAGCCCCAATTTTCATGCCCTAACTATTAAGCATTCATGCAAAGAAGTGGCGCGGGTGGAAGAACACGGCGACAGAGGCGACTTTTGGAGATTTTCGGAGATTGAGACACACGATCATTACGATTTCTTCAGGATTCCTTTGGTTCATCGTCTCCTTCCCCTTAGCTTCATTTTCTTATACTTTTCATTTCATTAAAAGAGAGATTTTGAGCGTTTCAATGACGATTGTAGCGTAAACCCTATTTCGGGGCTTGGTGGAAACCCTTTGATGATTTTCATTGCAAACTTTGTATCTATTTATGTTATTTTGTATGAATTGTGAGCATATTTTACTTTGACGTATTTATTTCATGGTTTTACCATGGCCGAGTAATATCGCGTGTTAGCTGTTATCGAGAGAAGGATCGTAAGGGTCGAACCTCTGAGTAAAACTTGCGAGACCTCGACACGAGAGTGTTTGGTCTTCGCTCGAGGATTTCATAGTCTGCCATAGAACTCATTGGGTTCGTCTTAGACGATCCACCGCGAGAGTAGGAGATCGGTCTAAAACGAACACCGAGGTGTATCACTCGAGAGAGGGCACCTTGTACCCTAGGGTTAGACTCCTTGTGCAAAATCAATAAACCAAATAACTAATATCTTTCTTGTGCAATTAAGATTATCATCGTGGTGGAAGCCGTAGCCCTGAATTCTCTCTTATATCTTTTCTCTACCGAAGTAGTTACACTTGTTTGTTTTCGATTTCCGTCTTCAAAAACCCACGTTTCGATTCGCCAAGCTATTAGGACTCGGACTTTCTAGTACTCAACCTTGTTTCCTGTGGGATTCGACATCTTTTATATTACTTCGACATACCCGTGCACTTGCGGAGCGTGTCAAGTTTTTTGTGCCGTTGCCGGGGAGCAACGGTTGATATTAGTGTACTTCCGAGAATTGGTAGACTAGGCATTAGATTAGATGTTTCTTACTACACTGCTATTTTCTTTTTTTTTATTTACTTGCTGTCTTAGAACTTTATACTTTTGACTGACCATTTTATGCGAAGAAGGTCTAGGGCAGGTACATTATTTGACATTGATCCAGAGATCGAGCGCACCTTCTGGACAAGAAGGAAGCAAAATCAAATTCTGAAGAAAGAAATCATGAACCATCCAGGAGAAGACAATCAGATGAAACACATTCAACTTGAAGTGAACAATGACCGAGTACAACAACCAATGGGCAACAACTATAACAACAACAAAACATTGAAGGATTATTCCGCTCCCTACGCACATGGTTTTCAATCTGGAATTGCTAGGCCTGCTGTTGAGGCCAATAACTTCGAAATAAAACCTGCTCTTCTTTCTATGGTGCAACAAAACCAATTTGGTGGTTCTCCTCTTGAGGACCCCAACATGCACCTCTCTATTTTTCTTGAATATTGTGACATGTTGAAAATTAATAGAGTGTCTGCTGATGCTATCAAGTTGCGACTATTCCCCTTCTCTCTGAGGGATAGGGCGAGAGCTTGGAGAGACTGCAGAATAATATCTACAGCAAGCTCCTGGTTGATGGTATGCCCCAGTTTCTCCAGAGCCTCTTTGTGCCCAATCATCTTGAGCACGTGAGCTCCCACTGGGCTCCCCTCAGCCAGTTTGCTCTGAAAGAAGAGCTTCGTCAGATTATAGCGTTCTGTCCTCGCCTGTGCAGCATACAGCATCTTGAGGTTCGCTATAATCTCTATAGCCGACATATCCTCATGCTGACGCTGCAGCGGTGGCGTCATAGACGCTAGCATCAGGCAAGCGACATCAATGCTATCATTGACGTGCTTTTCATAGGCATCCCGAACCGCCCTTGCGGCGTTCGGAGCGGGCTGCGGCGGTATCGCCGTCTCGAGGACATACAATTTCCTCTCTGCCTTAAGAACGATCTTAAGGTGTCCGAACCAGTCAGAGAAGTTCGGCCCAGCAAACTTCTCCCTTTCCAGTAGGGATCGCACATTGAAGCTCATGGTGTTCGTTGCTGCAGGAATCTACAACAATGCAAGAACAGCAAGGTCAGTATCAATGTTCAGAATCAATCCAGGACTTAAGAAAGATTCTTTTCTCACTATTTTATCTGACTGAAAAATCCAGTAAAACAGTCCGAAAGAGTAAAACTCTTTTAGTGAGATGGGATCCAGATTTCATACTTGGTCTCCGCGTCCCGCTCAGGCGAGATAAGATACACAGAGAGGACAAGCACTAATTTCTGGTAGGCAGTCCCTGCCAATCGCCAGCCCGTGCGATTCTCCTTCATCTGGGCAATCCAGCAGACTGTGCCAACTGAGTTGGTACAACACAGTCTCTGATCCGACAGATGGCTGCCTCCATGTGCTACCATATGCGCCACATATGTAGCCTACATGGTCAAGCTGACCCGACCTACTCCCTGGACCACCACGTGCTATGCTGAGCAACGAGAAGGGATAAATCCCTACTCTGTAACACGCAGGTGTAATCCCGCACCGTCTGAAGATAGATGGACGTGCCCACTGAGTGGGTACAACACGGCTCCAACGATAGTCAGAACGGTGAGGTTTCGCGTCAGAAGGCTTACGAGCTTGATATATTAGCGTTGGATTTTAACGGTCTTTTTATCTTCTTGACTATCATGCAAGTCCTATGGTGATAGCAGAAGATAAACACATGCATTTCTAATTATAAAAGCAATAAATAGAAAGCATGTTGATCTTATGTGGTAAATGCCCATGAACCCCCAACAAAACCAATTTTACTTAAGTCTTCACTTGAGCTCCTTTTGCATCTCATCTGGTCCAACCCAGGGCTCTAGCTCCTAGAGCACCTCAGGTGCGCCACCAGCTGAATGCCCCTTGGGATGTGTGCCTTTGTGCTCCTGTCTAATCAAATACAATTTGATCTATCTAGACAAGATTGACTCGCAGGTCAATTACATATTATAAATTAAGTACAATGTGATTCGCAGATCACAAATTAATGTACAATTTTAAATCCAGGCACGCAGGCCCCAGCACAGCACACAATAGGGCAACCCACATAAGATTAAATAAACAAGCATAGGCATCAATCAACATGTGATCCATTCATGAAATTAAAATTTTTGAAAAACCCCATGGCATTAATTTTAATTTCCTTATGAGCCCTATAACCTTACAACGGTCCATTGATGGGGATCCACTCATCAAGTCTAGTTAGATCCTTGCCCTTGCATGCACCAAGTCCTAACTGACTCGCGTTGACCTGATGGTCAACCATGCATGCGCCAAGGGCTGAACCACCAACATGAGTTCTGGCAAGCGGGTGTGACCCCGGGCCTAACTCATGTGTGTTCACTGGTTGTCTCAACCAGACCTCGCTACACGCCTGTGATGCAATCGACCTATAGCCACCTCGTGCTTGCGCACAGGTGCCATCTGGTCGATCCATCTAGGCTGTCAGATGGTCTGATCAGACTAGTTTGATCTAACATAGAGGATGCTTTCAACCCCATCAACCCGTCTAAGGGTTTACAATAGGTGCAACTTAGATCTAATTCATGGGCGCGCAAGATGTTTTGTTTTGTCAAAAACAACATGTAAGAAGCGCCAATCAAACATGCGCCAACAACAACACTTGTAGAGTCCCCTTCAAGGGGGAGCGCAACTTTGACAACAACAAACAACAAGCACCTATACATGCGGCTTAGAACAACAAACATCATGCATGAAGTTTTCGCATCATAAATTTTTCATGAGCTTGCGCATGTAACCAACCATAGATCTAAGCATAAATGTAAACATGGATCACATCAGCAAACATAATAGCATGCATAGAGCCGGCTCTGATACCAATTGTTGGAACCCCTTTCGAGAGGGGGGGGGGGGGCAAAAACCCTAATCATGGCGCAAATGAAATATATGCAAGCGGAAGCAAGGGTTTCAAGATCTTTTGCATGCCATATGTTCAACTATCATAGATTGATAAGAACAAGGGGAGATTCATACCAACGCCATAGGCTTGGAATTCGGCTTGGAAGAAGAGAACAAGTTAGGTCTCCTCCACAAGTCCACACACAAGATGAAGATGCTCACTTCCTTGACGTCCCTTGTGCTAGCAAGGCACCCAAGCTATCTTGTCGAATGGAAAGGGGGTGATTAGATGAATCCCTATGGCCGAGAGCTCCTCTTCCTTGTCTTCCTCTTTCGTCAACCACCCAACGAAAAGGATCAAGGCGTTGTCGTCAAGAGACCAACGCTCAAGCGTTTTGGCGTTTAAGCAAAACCGGCTATGATGACTTTCCATAAATGGAAGACAATCAAGCCATGCGCTCAAGACAAACCAAAAACGCCTATTGGCATTGAACCAAGCGTTCACATTTGTGAACCGGTTCAAGCCAAATCGTCCAATCGAATTTGGTTCATCAAACCAAACCGAAATAGCTCAAGCCACTTGGTCTAGACCAAATTGAACCCTAAGGCTCACGATCTAACCACTCATCTCCTGATGCCCCTGATCTCCCCGATCTAGCATCATTTCTCTCGATCGAAGCTTACCGATCTCAAGCCCTAATCAATCAAACATGATCAGACCAGATCTCACTTACAATCAGAGATTAAATCCCCTTTAATCTGAACTCAAAGAATCCAGTCCATACGATCTGACTCAAGTAAGCCATATCATCAAATTGTGCGACCCTGAGGGTTTCCTTTAAATGTCGGTAACGATAACTTACGTTATCACGACCAGTGAGGGGTATCTAGCAACACATCACTGTCTCCCGATATAAAGGAACGAGTCTTCCAAGACTTCTCCCAAACCATAGCACAAGTGTGAATCAAACTCACGAGGCATACATGTGTCCTTTGCCACTGGATGTTCTTATTGGACAAGCGTGCCAAGCCTGTAATTCCAATATGATGAGCATGATTAGATCAGATGCACATAGTCATCTGGGTATGGCCATACACTATCTCAATCATCTCATAAGGGGGCCCTTTAGAACACCACACTCCTTAAACAAGGAGACGACAATCCTATGTCTATCACTAGTGTCCTAACCTGACTCATGATCATTATCCAAGATAGTCTATGATCATTATCTTTCAAATGATATTGAACTACCTCAAAATAATGACAGTCATCATTTAGAAACACAAGTGATCTCAAGTCAGAGGACATGTGCCACTTGTTGCAATCAAGGAATATTCACATTGTGACAAGCAATTGAATATCCTAGTAGGGTCTGTCCAGTACATCCAATGTACCCATGAGTCTACATCTTATTCCATGCTCGAAGCATCCTATAAGATCAGCACACATATTAGTCTCAATCATATCAAGGCTGTCTCAGGTTCACCAAGATATCTCGACTAAGGACATATAGCATGTCAGCCTAGCTGAACAGCTTTGAGACATTATTCAGAAGTACACTTATTACAGCAGACAAGGTAACAACCTGAATAATAACCATGCCTTTTATAAACATAAGAGTTTATTACATGATACTTTTACAATCTCAAGGCCTCAAACATTAGCCTTAAGGGCATACCCCAACAACAACCACAACAGTCAAGACCCAACAATGATTCAAATCTGAGCAAGCAACTTGAAGGACTTGTAGACATGATGAAGATGATGATGACGAGGATGGATTCCCTAGAAACACATAATAAAATGCTAGAAAGTCAGCTAGCCCAGCAAGCTAGTTCATCATCGAGAGTACCAGGGAAGCTACCATCCCAGCCAGAAGTAAACCCGAGGGAGCAGTGCAATGCAATCTCCACTCTAAGCGGCAAGCAATTGGAAGACCCGAAGATGCCGACAGATGACAGGATAGAAGAGACAATACTAGAACCTGTGGAATCGCATACTGATGTGACACCGGCGGCACCTGAGCCAGTTGAGGAGGAGCGGTCCTATGTGGGACCGCCAGCATATAAGCCACCGATTCCTTTTCCACAGAGGCTTGTCAAGGCTAAAGTGGACAAGCAGTTTGGTAAGTTTTTAGAGGTTTTAAAGAAACTTTATATTAACATCCCTTTCGTTGATGCTCTTTTGCAGATGCCGACTTATGCGAAATTCCTGAAAGATATCTTATCAAACAAGAGGAAGCTAGAAGATAAGGGACCGTTGCACTTACTGAGGAGTGCAGCGCCATCATCCAGAACAAGCTCCCTCAGAAGCTAAAGGACCCAGGCAGTTTTTCCATACCCTGTCAGATTGGGGAGATGTCTTTTCAGAGAGCTTTATACGATCTAGGAGCAACCGTTAGCCTCATGCCACTATCACTATGTAAAAGGCTAGGCTTATATGAATTCTTGGGGGAAAACTCCATATACCCTGTGATTGTCAGTGCGGCATTGGACATGGAGCAAACCAAGTTGTTGCTCAATGAACTTCGCCTCCATAGGAAGGTAATGGGTTACTCATTAGATGACATAAAGGGGATTAACCCTTATGTTTGCATGCACAGGATCCTATTGGAAGACAACTGCAAACCTTCCGTGGAGTTCCAGTGCTGACTAAACCCGCATCTAAAGGATGTAGTGAAAAAAGAAGTGCTCAAGCTATTGGACGCCGGAGTTATTTATCCAATCTCAGACAGCTCTTGGGTGAGTCCCGAACACGTTGTACCCAAGAAGGGCGGCGTCACAGTGATAAAGACAGAGGCAAACGAGCTGATACCTACACGCACGGTCACGGGACATAGAATGTGCATAGATTACAGGAAGTTGAATTCGGCCACGCGAAAGGATCATTTCCTTCTTCCATTTATAGATTAGATGTTAGACAGATTGGCGCATAATTCTTATTTTTTCTTTTTGGATGGCTTTTCAGGTTTCTTCCAGATCCCCATCCACCCGGATGACCAGGAGAAAATAACTTTTACATGTCCCTACGACACATATGCGTATCGAAGAATGCCCTTTGGCCTCTGCAACGCCCCCGCGACCTTTCAGCGAGCAATGATGGCCATATTTTCTGATTTTAACGAAGAATTCATGGATATATTTATGGACGATTTTTCTATATATGGTTCTTCATTCCATCATTGCTTGTCTCATTTATCTAAGGTTTTGTAGAGGTGCGATGAGGTGAACCTACTCTTGAACAGGGAAAAGTGCCACTTCATGGTCAAGGAAGGCATTGTCCTTGGGCACCTAGTATCTGAACGAGGGATAGAGGTGGACAGAGCAAAGATTGAAGTCATTGAACATCTCAAGCCGCCTACATCAATGAAGGGGATCAGGAGCATTCTTGGACACGTCGGCTTCTACATAAGATTTATTAAAGATTTTTCTAAGATAGCTCGCCCCTTAACTAATCTGCTTGCTAAAGATGCTATGTTTTGCTTTGACAGCGACTGCAAGGAAGCCTTCTCGAAACTCAAGGATGCATTAATCTCTGCTCCAATAATTCAACTCCCAGATTGGTCACTACCTTTTGAGTTGATGTGTGATGCTAGCGACCAAGCTGTTGGGGCGGTCTTAGGAATGAGAAAGGATAAGAAGCTTCATGCCATCTATTATGCCAGTTGCACACTTGACGACGCTCAGATAAATTATGCAACTACGGAGAAGGAGCTGCTAGCGATTGTCTTTGCTTTCGATAAGTTTCGCTCTTACCTTGTTAATTCAAAAGTAATCGTGTTTACTGATCATGCAGCCATTAAATAGTTGATCAACAAGAAGGACGCAAAGCCAAGGCTAATTCGATGGATCCTCCTCTTGCAAGAATTCGATATAGAGATCAGAGACAAGAAGGGGAGTGAAAATCTGGTGGCTGATCATCTTTCTAGACTTGACCGCAGCGCAGACAAAGAAATTGATGCAGAATTAGAGATTGACGATATATTCCCTGAAGAGCACCTTTATGCCTTATTAGATCAACAAGTCCCCTGGTATGTAGATTTTGTTAATTACATTGTGTCTAATATTCTTCCTACAGACCTCACTTTTCAGAGGAAGAAACGGTTTCTACATGATGTAAAGTTTTATTATTGAGACGAGTCATATCTATACCGGAGGTGTGCGGACGGATTGTACAGACGATGTGTGTCCGAAGAGGAGATACAAGATGTGTTGACCCATTGCCAAGCTTCATCTTATGGAGGGCACACGGGGGCTTCTAATACAGCTTTTAAAGTTTTACAGTCTGGTTTATATTGGCCCTTCGTATTCTATGATGCTAACCGTTTTGTTTCCACTTGTGACAGTTGTCAACGGACTGGAAACTTCTCAAAAAGGGACGAGTTGCCACTCAATAATATCATGGAAATAGAAATTTTTGATGTATGGGGAATAGACTTCATGGGCCCCTTCCCATCTTCATGTGGAAAACGGTACATCTTGGTCGCCGTTGACTATGTGTCGAAGTGGGTTGAGGCATCCGCCGAAGCTACAAACGATTCCAGGGTCGTTATGAGGTTTATGAAGCAAACTATTTTCCCCCGATTTGGAGTGCCACGCTTTTTGATCAGCGATGGCGGCTCCCACTTTATCGAGCAAAGGTTCAGAGCATTATTGAAAAAGTATGGTGTACGACACAAAATTGCTACGCCCTACCATCCTCAAACTAGTGGTCAGGTAAAGGTCTCTAATAGAGAAATCAAACAAATTTTGGAGAAAACTGTATCACGATCACGGAAGGATTGGGCGATAAAATTACCCGATGCTTTATGGGTGTATAGAACGGCATTTAAGATGCCCCTTGGTATTTCTCCTTTCCAACTTATTTATGGAAAATCATATCACTTACCTGTTGAACTTGAGCATAGGGCGTATTGGGCTGTCAAACAAATCAACTTTGATTTCAAGAACGCCAGTAAAAGGAGAAAGCTTCAACTTGATGAATTGGAAGAATTGCGCCTTTTTGCTTATGAGAATGCCAAGAGTTATAAAGCATGCACCAAATTTTGGCACGACAAGTGCATAACAAAGAAAGAATTTCTTGAGGGAGACAAAGTACTTCTGTTTAATTCAGACTTCGATTGTTTCTAGGAAAGCTTCGAATGAGGTGGTCCGGTCCTTTCACAGTTCAGAAAGTTTAACCTTATGGCGCTATCACAATTTGGACAGAGCGAACTGGGAGTTTCACAGTAAACGAGCACCGCCTCAAGCATTACTTTGAAGATGAGCGGGTTGAGAAAGAGGAAGTTTTAGCTCTCTCAGACCCCCCGGATTTGAAACTTTGAAAACTCTTATGGTCGAGCTATCGACCCTAAACTAGCGCTCTTGGGAGGCAACCCAAGTTTTGCTTGATTTTCTATTTTTTATGCATAGTTTCTCATTGATGATAGTTAATATTTTAGACTGTTGTTTTGCTTTTAATTTTATTTT
The DNA here is from genome assembly GCA_027563935.2 of Costus lasius. NCBI lineage: Eukaryota > Viridiplantae > Streptophyta > Magnoliopsida > Zingiberales > Costaceae > Costus > Costus lasius. The sequence continues at coordinate 21,504,485 of CM050446.2, read as the reverse complement.
AGGTTTTTTAGAGGGAATTGCTACTAATTTGATGTCTCTGTATGATGTAGAATGAAGATGTAGCGCTTGGGAATTTTTCCAAATTTTTCCAGGATTTTTCTGACTGAACAGTGCAAATCACGGCCAGGTGAACCCCATGGGGTTCACCCGTGAAGTGCACTGTACAAAGGCGCCCAGACTTTGTGACCAGTGAGTTTCACGGCTTGGTGAACCCCACGGGGTTCACCAGAATTTCTACACGCGCAGAGACACACCAGTGAGCTTCACAGGCAGGTGAACCCCACGGGGTTCACCATCTTTCAGAACGCCAGAAATCTCCTAGTAAGCTTCACGGGTCGGTGAACCCCAGCGGGTTCACCCGTGCTTCTGTTGCATCCACCCGAACTCAGTAAACTTCACGGGCTGGTGAACCCAGGCGGGTTCACCAGAATTTCGAGTCGTGCTCAGCTGAGTTAGGGCATCGCACGCGCAAGGTTTCCGCCGCCCTCCAATCTCGGTGAAATCCCGTCGATTGAGCCTCTCTCCGATCTGCGCAAAACCCAAAGAAGATCCTCAGGGCTTTGATCCGGACTTCCCTTTTCTGGTATCTTCTCTAAGCAAGTCGCGATCTCAGTTTTTACGCATCCGCTGTTCTTCAAGTTTTTCAGCCAATCGCCGCCGCCTTTCCGATTTCGACGCTGCCGACCTGATCACGCCTCTTTCTCTACTTCCTAGCACTTGAAGAAGATCTCTAAGGGTTTGATCCAGTTTTTCCCTTTTTCTGACGGATCTTTGCTTCGAGCGATTAAGGATTTTGGTTTCCGCCGATCCGCCACCTGCTCATGTTTCCTCACGCCACCGGCCAGATCTTCTTCCCAACTGATCTTGATCTATTTCTGCACCATGCCTCCACGAACAAAAGTAATGGCTGCGAAGAGGACTTCACGCCCTCAACAGGCGCTGTCCGATTTGTCCGGCACCGACGATGAGGAGTATGAACCTACGCCTACACCTCCATCTCGCCGACCATCTTCGACGGCGACTCCAGGCTTTTCTTCCTCTCGCCATGGGCGCACTCCCTCCAGCCGATCACAGCCATATGCCTCTCCCCCGAACGAGTTCGGGATCGTCTTCCGCGACGCCGACCAGGAGCAACGCTACCAGATATTGCGTCAGCGTCGAGTCCTAAACACGAGATACCTTGATAGTGAAAGAACCCTTTCTTGAGGGGGGCGAAACCCTAATATGCGCATCTATAACAAGATTTGGCATAGCGGAAGCTAGGGTTTCTAGAATCGCATGTATGATATATGATCAACTTCTATAACTTGTATGGATCAAAACGAAAACATACCATAGCCATTGCAAGGATGGCGACTTGGAAGCAAAGATGCAAGTGCTTCTTCTCCAAAGGCACCGCACACAAGATGAGAGATAGCTCCTTCTTGTTTCTCCTTGTGCTAGCAAGGATCTCCAAGTAATCCTTTTGTGTGAAAGAAAAGAGATGAATTTTCCTTGGCAACCGAATTTTCTTCCTTGGCGTGAAGACCACCCAAGACGAGAGCAAGCGAGGATGCAAGTCGGCGTGAGCAAGAGAGGATGCACCTTACGTTCGAAAACGTTGAGGAGATCAACAAGGAAAACGGCTTTCTAAAAATAGAAAGCACTAAGTCCTCCTTCAATGCCCACGTTACCATGCCCCATCGAACTTCTCTCAAAATGAACCATACGTTCACATAAGTGAACCGGTTCATTTTAATTTGGTTTAATTGCATTTGGTTCAAAGACCAAATCAAACCAAGCCCAAACCAAGACATGGTCTAGATCACCTATGAACCAGATGGCTCAAGATCTAACCATTCATCTCTTGATGCTCTTGATCTCACCGATCTAGCATCAGAACTCTCGATCGAAGTTTACCGATCTAAAGCCCTAATCAATCAAACATGATCAGACCAGATCTCACTTACAATCAGAGTTTAAATTCCTTTAAACTGAACCAAAACAATTCAGTCCACACGATCTGACATAAGTAAGTCATATCATCAAATTGTGCGACCCTAAGGGTTTCCTTTAAATGTCGGTAACGATAACTTTCGTTATCACGATCAGCGAGGGGTATCTAGCAACACATCACTATCTCCCGATATAAAGGAAAGAGTCTTCCAAGACTACACCCAAACCACAGCACAAGTGTGAATCCACTTCACTAGGCATACATGTTTCCTTTGCCACTGGATGTTCTTATTGGACAAGCGTGTCAAGCCTGTAGCTCCAATATGATGAGCATGATTAGATCAGATGAACATAGTCATCTGGGTATGGCCATACACTTTCTCAATCATCTCATCCAGGGGGCCCCTTTAGAACATCATACTCCAAACAAGGAGACGGCAATCCTATGTCTATCACTAATGCCCTAACATGATTCATGTTCATTATCCAAGATAGTCTATAACAATTATGTTTCAAATGATATTGAACTACCTCAAAACAATGCCAATCATCATTTAGAAACACAAGTGATCTCAAGTCAGAGGAAATATGCCGCTTGTTTGCATACAAGGATTATTCACATTGTGACAAGCAATTGAACATCCTATGTAGGGTCTGTCCAGTACATCCAATGTACCCATGAGTCTACTTCTTATTCCATGCTCGGAGCATCCTATAAGATTAGAACACATATTAGTCTCAATCATATCAAGGCTGTCTCATGTTCACCAAGATATCTCGACTAAGGACTATACTGCATGTCAGCCTAGCTGAACATCATTGAGACATTATTCAGAAGTATACACATTGCAGCAGATAATGTAACAACCTGAATAACAACCATTGCCTTTATAAACATTGAGTTTATACATGATACTGATACAATCCCAAGGCCTATACTGATACAATCCCAAGGCCTCAAACATTAGCCTTAAGGGCATACTCCAACAGATAGGGGGACATTGCAGATGCTAGGGATGTTGGACGATGTTGACATGATGTATTCTGTAGTAGGTTTGGAGCAGTTCCAGTGATTATTTTCTCCTACGTATGTTGGCGTGACATTGGAATTTTTGAGCTATTTAGAAGTGAAAGCTGACCCTATTCTTGAAGACGATTTAGGGAGTTTGACATTTCGACTGGGTAATATCGAGCACACTCTTACTCTCTCGCAGTTTCGTAGCATATATGGTTTTCCGGAGCCTTGTGTTCACAGGGTCCCCACTGAGTTTAGTGAGCAGGGCTTTTGGGGGGCGATTACCAACGAGCAAATCTATTCCGCTCGTGTGGCCCGTGCATCCAGCCTATGCAACCCTGTGATAAAATATGTCCACCGCATGTTGGCCCACACCTTATTTGGCCGCGGTGTGAGTGATGGTATGGTGCGGCAGACCGAGCTATTCTATCTGTGGTGTATGCTTCACAGTTTTCGAGTGGACTCTGGGTTTTATTTGGCAAAGCAGTTTAGCCGCGTCGCCCACTCTCTAAAAGGGGCGATAGTGATTGGCGGCTTGATCACACCTCTGGCAGTTTCCCTCGGCATTATCCCATACGGCACACTGGAAGCTATTTGCAGCAACAGGCTCGACCTCGAGTCATGTGTTGCTATGAAGCTCATTGTTCATAGGGGAGATTCATACTGCATGACGTTTAAAGGAAGCCAGTTTTGCCTACCATTACTGAACCCAGAGCGCACGACAGTCAGAGTTTGAGGAAACTGGCGCATCCAGCCAGTTGAGGACACACAGCCAGATCCAGTCGACACCGCACCACCAGCTCCAGGTGCCTTCTCTTTTGGTGGCACCTCCTCTCACGATTCTATGATATCTGTGTTGCAGGAAATTAGCGAGGAGCAGCTACATTAAAGGGAGGTGATCGATCACATGGACACCACTATCTCTCACATGCAGCAGGACTACGCCGCTTGATGGGAATCAAATGAAGCTGGTATGCAACGCCAGCACAAAATGCTGAGCTCCATTTGGGGAAAGCTATCCGCCATAGATGAGCGCCTCACCTTTGCATCTGAAGAGCACAGGGCTCAGATGGACATCTCCTCCGACAGCATTTTTCCTTCAGATGAGGAGGTTGAGCCGGATTATAGTGCACGTGGGAAGAAGAAGAGCTCGAGCTCGAGAGCTTCTGGCTCTCGCTCGCGCAAAAAGAAGTAGCTGCCCGCGGATATCTATTTCAGCACCCACTTCTCTCACATCATGGTATTGCATAGAGGATTATGCAAACTTTTAGAGTGGGTGAGCTTTCTTTACTCCGGTCTCTGCTTTTCCTTTCTTTATGTGGCTGTGATTTGTTGTGATGTTGGGAATTGATACTTTTCATTTTGAGATGGCTGGATATTATGTGTCATTGTATCTTATATGCCATTATATTCGTGGGCCTGGTCCACATCCTCAGGCCCCACTCTATGACAGTTATGTATGACACTTTGCACTTTACTTTCATGCTCATATCAGTAGTTTGCTATGATGATTGTGATTACATACTGTGAAAATCTTGAATGATGTTATGATGCCTATTATTCATGAATTCATGTGTCTATCATGAGACTTGTCCTATGAAAGCTATTTCAAAATTTTGAGTTGAGTGCATGATTGGTTAGGAATAATCAAAGAATTAAGTCTGGAGTAATACCTCCTTGTTACAGATATTTTTTGAACATGTTCATTTATTCTATGATTTTGAAATTTTGTGATTTGGATTGCTTTTAAGTTGTTCATTAGTGGGTCAAACATTTCTATGATTGTTTAATCAACTCAAGCTTGCAACTTACATGAGAATCGTATTGAGATACATATTCACTTTGTTATTCTTTGAATTCCTTTCTGTTATTGGGGAGACACTACATATGTTCAAAAAGGATGTGTTATCAACTGCTGTTTAAAAAAAAAATCACCCTTTAGATTCCTCAACTTGGCACTGCGCAAAATTGGCAGTGGTACCGAAGGATATGAGTTGAAATCTAAGGGATGTGAAGTTGAAATTAATAAAGAGACTCCTCCACTTGGCATTGCGAAAAATTGGCAATGATACCTAAGGTTATGAGTTGAAGTCTATTACAATTATCAGTGTATCATACCCTGATGGAACAATTGAGTTAACCCCAACGATTTGAATAGGGAAGATTGGAATTGCATGAGTGTTATGTGTAGGCTTGATTGAATCATATGTTTGTTGCTTACTAAGTTGACTAACATCTAGAAATTGTGAGATTAAACTGCTGAACACTTGAAACAACCATTTACTTGATTTCTCCTGATTTGGTTTTGGATTGTTATTAAATATTTCTCTAACTTGGATGTATACCTCAACCCAAAATATTGTTCTTATTCCCATCTTGTACTTCATCTTATTCTATTTGCTTGAGGACAAGCAAAAATTTAAGTCTAGAGTATTTTGATGCATTGCATTTTGGTAGTGTTTTTCCGTTGTATTTCATGTCAAATCTAGGCTTATTTTAACACTTTTATACTCGTTATAGCCTTATTTCCTTCATATCTTCGGAATCTTCACTTTTTGGTACTTTTATGCAATTTCAGGTAAAAACACCCTTTTTTCAACATATTTTTAAGATTCTGATGCCATGAGATGATTTCTCGTGTGAGGACGAAGTCACACATCAAATTTGGGCTTAAACAGAGTTAGCCTAAAAAATACGGCTAGGTGAACCCCATGGGGTTCACCAGATTCTTCGCCAGGCTGCAGGAAACTCACAGAGAGAATCACGGCCGGCTGAACCCCATGGGGTTCACCATCCCGGTCGTCAGCCAGCAGAGGTCCAGAAAGCATCACGGCTAGGTGAACCCCACCGGGTTCACCGGTTTTCACTTTGGTCGAGATCTGTTCAGAGAGAAGCACGGGCGGGTGAACCCCACCGGGTTCACCGCGCTTCTATTCATCTGAACTCACAGAGGGAATCACGGGCAGGTGAACCCGGCGGGGTTCACCCATGATTCAAACCCAAGCGCGAACAAGACCGAGTTCTACTCGGTTTTTCCATGATTTCTCACTCGTTTGGAGTCCAAATTTAGCAAGTGAGGTGTCTATGGAATGCTCTTTCAGAGGCGAAGCAATGGAATATAAAAGCCCCAATTTTAATGCCCTAACTATCGAGCATTCATGCAAAGAAGCGGCGCGGGTGGAAGAACACGGCGACAGAGGTGACTTTTGGAGATTTTCGGAGATTGAGATACACGATAATCACGATTTCTTCAGGATTTCTTCGGTTCATCGTCTCCTTCCCCTTAGCTTCGTTTTCTTATACTTTTCATTTCATTAAAAGAGAGATTTTGAGCATTTCAATGACGATTGTAGTGTAAACCCTATTTCGGGGCTTGGTGGAAACCCTTTGATGATTTTAATTGCAAACTTTGTACCTATTTATGTTATTTGGTATGAATTGTGAGCATATTTTACTTTGACATATTTACTTCGTGGTTTTACTTTGGCCGAGTAATATCGCATGTTAGCCGTTACGATTCATATCGAGAGAAGGATCGTAAGGGTCGAACCTCTGAGTAAAACTTGCGAGACCTCAACACGAGAGTGTTTGGTCTTCACTCGAGGATTTCATAGTCTGCCATAGAACTCATTGGGTTCATCTTATAACGATCCACTGCGAGAGTAGGAGGTCGGTCTAAAACGAACACCGGGGTGTATCACTCGAGAGAGGGCACCTTGTACCCTAGGGTTAGACTCCTTGTGCAAAACCAATAAACCAAATAACTAATATCTTTCTTGTGCGATTAAGATTATCATCGTGGTGGAAGCCGTAGCCCTGAATTCTCTCTTATATCTTTTCTCTACCAAAGTAGTTACACTTGTTTGTTTTCGATTTCCGTCTTCAAAAACCCATGTTTCGATTCGCCTAGCTATTAGGACTCGGACTTTCTAGTACTCAACCTTGTTCCCTGTGGGATTCGACATCTTTTATATTACTTCGACATATCCTTGCACTTGCGGAGCGTGTCACGCGCTTAGTGTGATCTTGGTGCCAGTGTAAGTCTGATGCCACTCTCTCTTTGCAAGAAACTGGACATCGGAGACTTGAAGCTGACAAACATCTCTTTGCAAATGGCCGATCATTCCGTACAACATCCGGTAGGAATTCTGGAAGACGTGCCAATAAAGGTCGGTAAATTTTTCATTCCAGCTAATTTCGTTATGCTTGAAATGGAGGAAGACTCCAAACTTCCGATAATATTGGGCAGACCATTTTTGGCCACTGCTGATGCTATAATCGACGTTAAAAATGGGAAGTTGACACTGCGTGTAGGTGAGGATACAGTTGAATTTGATATCGCAAATAGCCTGAAAAAGACTATTCTTGCAGATTCCTGCTATAGCATCGGAGTCATCGACGACGAGCTTAATTCGACCTACATCCCTCGGACAAACGTCGACCCTCTTGAAGTTTGCCTACTGGGTGACTATGACGAAGAGCAGGAGGAAGAAGTCTGTGCTTATGCCGATATTCTTGACTCAAGCACCGCGGTTGAGCCAGATGTCGAAAAACTTGAGGAATCAGTGACACGTCCCGCAAGTGCACGGTTATGTCAAAGTAATATAAAAGATATTGAATCCCACAGGGAACAAGGTTGAATACTAGAAAATCCGAGTCCTAATAGCTAGGCGAATCGAAATTGGGTTTTGAAAACAGAAATCGAAAACAAGCAATTGCAACTATGTCGGTAGAGGGTAAATATGAGAGAGATATCAGGGCTATGGTTTCCACTGCAATGATAATCTTAATTGCACAAGAAAGATATTAATTATTTTGTTTATTGGTTTGGCACAAGGAGTCTTGCCCTAGGGTACAAGGTGCCCTCTCTCGAGTGTACACCCCGGTGTTCGTCTTAGACCGACCTCCTACTCTCGCGGTGGATCATTCTAAGACGAACCCAATGAGTTCTATGGCAGACTGTGAAATCCTCGAGTGAAGACCAAGCACTCTCATGTCGAGGTCTCGCAAGTTTTACTAAGAGATTCCACCCTTACCATCCTTCTCTCGAGATGAATCGTAATGGCTAACACGTGAAAATACTTGGCCAAGGTAAAATCACGAAATAAATATGTCAAAGTAAAATATGCTCACAATTCATTCCAAATAACGAAAATATATACAAAGTTTGCGATCAAAATCATCAAAGGGCTTCAACCAAGCCCCGAAATAGGGTTTACGCTACAATCATCATTGTTATGATGAAAAGAAAAGTATAATAAAATGAATCTAAGAGGAAGGAGACGATGAACCGAAGGAATCCTGAAGAAATCGTGATGATCTTGTGTCACAATCTCCGAAAATCTCTAAAAATCGCCTCGTCGCCGTGTTCTTCCGCCCCAGGCCGCTTCCTTGCATGATTCCTTGATAATTAGGGCAATAAAATTAGGGCTTTTATATCCCCTGCGTTTTCCTCTAAAAGAGCTTTCCATAGACACCTCACTTGCCAAATTTGGACTCCGAATGAGTGAGAAATCGCTGAAAAACCGAGTCAAGGTCGGACTCGCGCGTGCCCTGGGTTAGAATCACGGGTGAACCCTGCGGGGTTCACCTGCCCGTGATTCATTCTGTAAATTTCGGCTGAAAGAAGTGCGGTGAACCCCGCCGGGTTCACCTAGACATGCTTTTCTTTGTGTAGATCTCGACCTTCAGGAAAACCGGTGAACCCGGTGGGGGTTACCCTGCTGTGATTCTCTCTGTGAGTTCTGCTGGCTGGCGACTGGGATGATGAACCCCATGGGGTTCACCTGGCCGTGATTCTCTGGCAAACTCCGAATGAGCTCAAATTTGATGGGCGGCTTCAGTTTCACACAAGAAATCGTCCCATGGCCTCAGAATCTTCAAAATACGTCGAAAAAAGGGTATTTTTTTCCTGAAATTCCATAAAAGTGCCAAAAAGTGAAGATTCCGAATATATGAAGGAAATAAAGCTATAATGAGTATAAAAGTGTTAAAATAAGCCTTGATTTGACATGAAATATAACGAAAAAAATACTACCAAAATGCGATGCATCAATCAGCTACACCGAAATCTGAGGTCTATAAACAACTTAACTTAGAGCTCAAATCCTTACCGAGCAACCTCAGGTATGAATTTTTGGGTGAGAATTCTACTTATCCTGTCATCATAGAAAACCATCTTGATTCAGAGCAAACGAGTCTTCTCCTAGATAAGCTTCGATAATATAAGAAGGTAATTGGCTATACTCTGGATGATATAAAAGGTATTAACCCTTCTTTATGCATGCACAGGATACACCTCGAAGAGGATCGCAAACCATCTATCGAATACCAGAGACGTTTGAACCCGAATTTGAAAGAGGTGGTTAAGAAAGAAAATTTGAAGCTATTAGATGCTGGGGTCATCTACCCCATTTCGGATAGCCAATGGGTTAGTCCGGTACATGTGGAACCGAAGAAAGGAGGAGTAATGGTGGTAAAGAACGAAGCGAACGAATTAATATCGCAAAGAACTGTTACCGGGTGGCGCATGTGTATCGACTATCGGAAATTGAACAAGGCCACTTGCAAGGACCATTTTCCTATTCCCTTTATTGATCAAATGCTTGAAAGATTAGCCACTAACTCTTTTTTTTGTTTCTTGGATGGATACTCAGCATTTTTCCAAATACCGATACATCCAAACGACCAAGAGAAAACCACGTTCACATGCCCCTTCGGTACTTTCGCTTATCGTCGTATGTCGTTTGGCTTATGTAATACACCAGCTACATTCCAGCAATGCATGATGGCTATCTTCTCCGATTTCATTGAAAACATCATGGGCGAGTTTTCGGTATATGGGTCCAGTTTTGACTCTTGTCTATCTAATTTGACCCGTGTTTTGCAGCGTTGTGAAGAGACGAGCCTGGTGTTAAATTGGGAGAGATGTCACTTTATGGTAAAGGAATGGATCGTTTTTGGTCATTTGATATCAGAACGCGGTATCGAAGTCGATAAAGCAAAAATCAGTGTGATAGAGAAAATGCCACCTCCAAACTCCGTCGGAGGAATAAGAAGCTTCTTAGGCCATGCAGGAAAATACTCTATATAAAGTAAAGTGAAGATTCTGTGCAAAGTAAGATAAAAACACTAAAAGTAGCACACAATCATGCAGATAAGCCCAAAATATGATCTAAAACATAGGCAAAAACACTATATAAATGTAATGCATCAAAATACCATAGACTTAGAATTTTGTTTGTCCTCAAGCAATACCTTGATAGGTATAAAGAATGTAAAGATAAGGAACACTCATTTGATTTTGCCCATAATAATATCCTTAGTCCACAAATCAAGTAATCAATCTTTCAGGACTCAAGTCACTCAAGAAAAATCACAATAGAGATAAATTCCCAAGGGGTTACAATCCAAGAAAGATAAAATTTATAATTCATGTCATAATATTCATTCTTCACACACTAAATATCAGATACTTTCAATTTAATAAATCCATCTTACTCAATAGATATAAATTTATTTCAAGAATCTCGGTGATGTTAAAGATAAGAGACTTTTAATGCAATTTGGTCTTTAAACGGTTATGTGCCCTTTCCTGTTAGCATCATAACATTGTTTAAAGTATACTACAGAGTAGTATAGCATAACTCATAGTCTCAATCATGAAAGTCAGCGGAGTTGTCCACTTGACCTACAGCTTTCTCTTTTTCTCCGTTTTTATTCTCAATCATGGAGAAAGTCGGTCAGTGACATGGTATTTAAATCGTTGTTGATATTTCTGCAAGAGGGATAAATATCTGTTTTTTAAAAATTCTCCCTCTGTTATTTGATCGCAACAGACTTAAAGTATACCAAACGATGGTATAATATAACTCATGACTTAAAATTTCTCAACTAGAGGAGTTGGAGCAAATCTCAATTTAAAGATATATCACCAATTTTCTATTCATAAAAATTTCTATCATGCAAGAATAGATAAATTAAAGTTTAAGTACAAAAACAATATGCATGTGTCACATGAACATATAACAATTCACAAATGTATTTTATCAATACCAGAATTGAATTTACTCAACAATTTAAGTCTATATAAAATTTCAAAAATTCTCTAAGTCATCAAATCAATCACTCGAAATGTTTCCTAAGTTCAAAATCAAGGATAAAATAAACTTGATTATCCTTAACAATCATAAACATTCAGAATATATATCTATAGAGCTTGAAATACAATCAAATACATGAAGACACCCTAGACTTAAGTTGTTGCATCTACGTATGCATTAAAATCAATGAATGACAGATTTCAGAAAATTTTTTGCAAGAGTTCCCATTGTATTCATTGGCGAGACCCTGTACAGTAATATCAAAAATTGGAAACATGACTCAAAAAAATTCAGAAAAATCACCAATTCAAAGGTATTCAATTTATACATGGTAATCAACTCTCAAATATCAAATACCGTCTAGTTTCATCAATCAAAATACAGTTTACCGTTCTCAGTTACTATTTTAATTCAAATATTATCAAAGTAGCTTTCACGTGCTTAAACTTATCAACCAGACATCCAAAATCATCACAGGACATACCAGACGTATAGTAAGCATCAGATACATATGAAACTATCACAACCAAGTTATGTTCAGCATCCTAAAATGTAATACCATCTAATATATACAATGCCAAGTCTAATAACAAGTATCCAAATGAATGCCACTAAATCCTGATACAACGCACACACACAAAGAAATCATAAAATCAGCTGTGTGTGGTCGCACCTGCATCAATCTACTAAATCCTGTGTATAAATAAGATAATTGTGAGATCGCATGCATAAAATCGAATCATATTTGCAAAAGGCGTATAAATGAAATGCTATACTCACAAAACCAAATCAATCGATCTCGATGCGCTCGGAGTCCTCCTCGTCTCGGGTATGTCTAGTCGATGATGATGGAAGACGACGCCGTAATAACTCCTTTATCGCGCGTAAGGAGTCGAGTGCCCTCGACTGTCCCTGCTCAAGTTGCGATATGTCGTCTCGCATCCTCCTCTGCTCGGCTCGCATCTACTCCAATGAAGGATCTGATCGTGCGAAAGTGGATGGTCGGGCAGATGTAGATGGCCGATCATCGGCTGATGGCGCGACTGGAGGAGTACGCTCTGTAGCTCTCGGCGGTGATGGAGGTGAAGCTGCCTCTCCAGGACCTCCCCCACGTGTGGGATCCACGATCCAGTTCTGCTGAACACGAACCATAGTACGGTTCATGTTCGACAGCCTCATGGTAATATCTGAGCCTCTGAACATAAGATGGTACAAGCTACCAAGCCTCGTAATCATCCTAATAGCTACGCACGCGTCCATATCGAGTCTAGGATTACCTATCACCTCGTTCAATCCCGAAGGATCGATACCGAGGGCAAGGGCAATCGTTGTAACCATACCACCCATCACAAGGATACCTCTCCGAGCTCTAGCAGCCTTCTGCAACTGCTTCATCATGTGAAATGCAGTGCTGACAAGGAATCCTCTAAGCATGGCCCATAAATAAAACAACTCTGATGATCTGACCATCCCGTCGCTCTCTGCTCTCCCAAAAATCGTGTGCGCGAGTGCTCGATGTATATATCTGAAGACAGGGCTAGATAGATGTGTAGCTCTGGCGGTCCTGGGGTCAAATCTCCCCTCGTTTGAATGTACTTTGATAGAACTATTACTCTTTATATAGGCATGGTCGTTTTTATGCAGACTTCTCTACCTGCGTTGATGTATTGAGTTGCATAAATAATGTCCCAGGAGTTTGGATTGGATCCATTCTCATAAGCTATCCCCAAACAAGGTACCTTAGCAGATATGGGACAGCTTCGGTACATGTGAGACTGGTGTATAGGCTGGTTAGGTGCGGGGCACAGTAACGCAGACATACAGGTGCATTGGTTGCACTGGAGTGATCCACCGTGAGGATTGACTTGTCTAGTCAACAAGTCAATCTCACATGCAAGAGGTTTGCATTGATCCTTAGACTTGAGGTATTCATGTCTAGACTTGATGAAGGGTATGCTTTAATACAGTCTTACGTCTCTCCGTAATTGGGAGACCAAAACGACTGTCATTGGGCATGTCATAAGTCACGTAGAGACATGGATGACCAATAGTAGGATTTGCCCCTTCCTTCCGAGGAAGCATGATATCCACCTTGGGGCGCCCCACCTTATTGGTGCATGACAGGAAAGTGTGGCCACACTTGTTGAGTCATGACCAATGCATTGGATAATAAACTTGAGACTAATCCAATGGCAGGATATCAGCTTAGGCAAAGGGATCTGTAATGCAATGGGAATCCTCGTTGCTTGTTAGGAGTTGTTGCCATAATGACTTAAGTCCTATGACATGGGTAGTAGTGATGTGTTGCTAGATACCCCTCACTGCTTATGATGTTTACATCATTGCCATCGTCATATGGATCCTACGGGGTCACACGCAATAGACTCTTGACGTTGCTTTAATCAGAAGCCTTAGGATCAAGTTATTGGATAACTTGGATCAATTTGGAAGATTTCATCAGCGCCAATGGGCCTGATGAGTTGGAAGAAAGTTATTGGAGCCAAACTTCATTTTTGGCAGGTTGACCCGAACTTGACCTAGATTGGTCACATTTGGATTAGGGTTGCATTGGATTGGATCCAATGGCTTAATCAACCCATGCCATGAAGTTTGGGCTAGCTCATTATCCAATGAGGCCCAATAATTAGTTGTCATGAAGAGGAATTAGCTTAAAAGGGTATAATGGGGAGAAATCTCACCCCATTGGCGCCTAGGGGCATAATGGGGTGAGGGAGGCACCTTTGCTTCATTATGGAAGTAAAGGGCGCCTAGCCCTTCTTCCTTGGATGGAATACTTGCCTCTAAGGTGAGTCTTGGGGCTGATATGGCTTGAGAACTTTTATGGGAAGTTCCTAGGCGCATATGGACATAGGGAAGAGGTATATGGTAATGTCTTGGAGACTTACCTTACCTCAAACCCTAGTTTCTCCCAAAACCCTTACCCTAGCCGAAACTCCTCATGCATGTTGCGCCTAGCCACTTAGCCTTTGATGGTAAGAATGCATTTGAGGCATGTCTTGGGCTGATATAGTGTTTAGACTTTTATGGATAGTTTGAATGAGGTTTATGGTAAAGTCTTGGAGACTTTCCTTACTTCAAGACACCTCATCCTAGCCATACACTTGGCATGATCCTAGCCCTTGCTCAAACCGCCTCTAGTCCTATTTATAGGACCCATTGTCGCCCTCTCTTTATGATGAACGCTTGGAGTCGTGAACACAAGTAGAGGGGCGAAAGCAAGGGCAAAGGGTGACAACATCAAAGTGGCGCAACCCTTCTTCCAACAAGTGACCGCAAGTCTTCTCCTTCCTCTCCTCTTGGCGTGACTTGGAGAAGGACTTGGTGGCGCAATTTCCCCCTAATCTTCCTCAAGGCCGAAACTCATCTTCTCCCTCTTCTCTTGGAGTGAAGAGGATAAGGAGTTGGCGGCATCTTCCTTGCACTTGGCGCATGAACCTTGGAGGTGGCGCAACAGGAGTGAAGGAACCCTAAGGCTTGATTCTCTTCCCGAGGCTAGCACCGAGCATGGAAGGGAGCAACGATCAAGGAGTCGACGCGTGGATACTTGTAGAGGGCGAACACTTGGGCGCCTTCAATATGGCTTCGACATCTAAACAAGCAAAAGAGGTACATCTCTAACACATCCTTGTGTCTTCTCTCTCGCATGGATCCTTGGGAAAGGAATGTGTTTCGGGTGTAATGCTTCTTCCGCTGCGTCCTGGGACTGCAAAATTTTAAATTACTCCCGGCATTCCCCAATAGTGGTATCAGAGCAACTTGCGAGAAACACAAGGTGTACGTTTGCTTGTGTGAAAAATTTTTGAAAATTTTTCTTCTATCCATGCGCGTTTCACGTAGAAAGCGTTTTCATCCAATCTTCTCTTCTCAACTCTATGGCCGAAACTTGGATTGTGTTTATGCTTGATTTAAGACCAAAGGCGCATGTAAGTTTTGTCAAGTAGGACCGGCATTGTGTCTTCGGACTGGCCGGGTCTCTTGATCTGACAAAACTGCCAGCCGATAGGGTCTATGAAATCATCATGGAACTTGATCTAAATTTTGGCATGGAATTGGTTAAGAGAGTGCCTTGGATGATATTGGCGCATAAGGTGCTGAAATTTGATTTTTCCGGATTTTCAAATTTCACATGCGCCCCACTTGATTGGGTTGATATGGTCATAGCGAGTGCCCTCCTGTTTTGTGATGTGGAAGCATGTTTCCACCTGTGATGAATACTTGTAAAATCTTTCTACCACCTGCGTGTGGTTCTCCCCCTTCTTGATGTAAAATTTTCATCTTTCCTTAGAATAGATGTAGAATTGTTTACATGAGATAGGTTAAAGTTCATCAAAAACAACAAGGAGCCTTCTTCAATTGGAGTCAGAAGTGGCGCCAGCTTTGGAAGCGTGGTGATGGACTTGCGATTGAAGGAAGGACACATGCTTTTGGCTTCTGGCATGGGCTGATTTGCTTCAGGGATTCGCAACCCTTGGATGCACATAACATGTCACATGGCTCGTGACAAGTTATGTGTATGAAATGGGCTATGACCATATCGACCAAAAATAGCATGCATGTGATGGTTTATTATTTTGTCCATAGCATGCCTGTGATGTTTTTCCTTTGCTGCCATAACCATAGGAAAACTGCATGCTAGAAAAGAATAAAAACATGCAAAAACTCTCAATACAATATCAAGTCGATAGCCTTCTAACGCGTAGCCCTCATCAAACTATCGATCGGTGGTGTTGTGAACTGTTTCCCACCCTCGTGGGACACACCCACTTATCTTTAGAAGGTGTGCGGTAACAATGATTTCCCCAGTCCAGTTTTAACCTGGGCGTGCCTTCGCAAGGAAATTTGTTGGCCCTGGGCATAACGGTTAGGACCAGACTTGACTGGTTTTTCATATGTCATTAACATGATGAATTACTAGAGGCAGCTGTTGAGAGGATAGGGTTCTGTGTTGTATCTAGCCCTCGCTGGACACAGGGCGCCTAGTCTGTCTTAACTAAGAGGAATTGTGCATGGCACAATTGGCTGGCATGCCTACCTAAGGAAGCATGAGACTCTCTGTGCATCTCAACTCACCCTCGTGAGTCGCGGAGACCTTATGTGAAATTAGGATCCTACTCACTTATTTCCATGTTGAGTTAGAAAGTTCTCAACTTGTATTGGAAATAGTGGGAGCATAGCATTTAATTTAAAGTCCTTACTAAATGCTTTATCATTGTACTTATTTTACTTATTTGCTTATTGTAGAAGGCATCTCCTGATCTAAGATTGAAACTTTATAAACATAAACTGGATGGGACAAATTGGACAAAATGGTTCAAGACTTTGTCCAAGATACTGGAACAAGAACATAAGGTGCATCTTCTTGAAAGACCTCCATCCCAGCCCAGTGTGTATTTCACTAATGACTGGGAGTGGAATGTCTATCTTGAACATTGTGAAGATAACGAACAGTACACTGCTCTTGTCTTAGAGTGCATGACCCCGGAGGTCAAGGTTGAATGTGATGAGATGGGGATCTATGATCTAATCATACATCTCAAAGGTCTCTTCACACCATGCTCTATAGACAATGATCAGGAGAGTTCTGTTGGATCTTCAGAATGTGTGCCTGAATCTGAGAAAGACCATGGTTCTGTATCTTCGAAGCTAATACTTCGGAAGACTGGGAATGCATGGGTATTTCGAAGAGGATTGATGGCCAAGAAGAGCATGACAAAGAAGAAGGGATGTAATCCATCCGCTTCAGGTATTGTGTTACCGAGGTCTTTTGTCTACTTCTTATTCATGGGTACTGGGTACCGTATGTGAGGCTCACATATGTTTTACATGTGCAGGAGCTCAAAAGAAGTAGGACGAAGAGGCTTGATGGGATCGACTCTCGGGTCAGGGACGGAGCATTGGATGCTGCTGTTGATATCATCTCACTGCCTTGAAGACTTTATATAGAACTTTGCTATTATTGTATCAGCTTATGTATTAGAACATCATTCCTTTTGGAAAGGACTTCAGTTTGAAATAATAAATAATATTTTTCTTTAATCTGAGATGTTCTATTGAAGTGATACAATTGACAATAGTTTGTGGTTCTATATGTGACACAAGATCAGATCTAATGATTCAATAAACTTCCTCTTATAGCATTGTCTCTTGAACCATAGAACAATGGTCACATCCGAAAGTCCATGGACTATTGGGATCATTGTCCTTTCAGGATTATGATACATGTGAGCCTAGTTCAAAGGAACAATATGACAGATGCTGCTTTCACCAAAAGGGTGGAAAGGAGTAGTGACTTGTTGGATCTATTACACAGCGATGTAAGTGGACCCATGCAAGCAAGCACTAAGAGGAGTTATATACTTCATTGAGTGTGGGTATGCCTTACGCAACCCAAGAACTTTGGAAAATTCCAAGAAGTTCACAAATGAAGTATTGAGTCAAATTGAAGGATCTATTAAAGCACCTTGATTGGATCAAGATGATTAGTGGAGAATTTGATGACCTTCCTAAGAAGTGTGGAGTGATCTCACAGCTTTCTTAGTACACCACTGTGTGGTAAATTTCAAAGAAAGAAAAGGAACACATTGGATGTGGTTCCAACTTTGAATAAGTCATGTAAATATACTACTATGTTGCCATGCAAACAGATGTACTGCTACTCCATAAGAAAATGTCTAAGTTAGCTTTTGAGTTGAGAACTGCAAATATCCCATTTCTTCAATGGAATTGGGAATGTAATGTGTAGTGATTCAAAAGTATGTGTGGTGCACTATAGAGTGCTAATTCTATCCCATGGAGAACAAAACATTTGTTGCTCAAAATGCTGTCTCTCTTGAGAAAGTATTTCTTTTGAAAGAAGCTAGTGGGAGTAGATTTGATTTGGACAAGGTCCAGAATCAACCACAATATAATTAGACACACATGGAGAGCAAAATCTCACATACAGGTTGAAAGTCAACCTGAGGTTCAAGTAACACAGGAATAACATAAGTCTGGATCGATTCGATATGCTGGGCATGACGAATTTTTCATCAACCATGAACCTAAGACTTATGAGGAAATGGAAGCGGTCGGTGGACTAGATTCCAAGAAATAGCTAAGGGCCGTGAAAACCATAATGGACTCCATGTCTGCTAATCAAGTCTGGGACTTGGATAAGCTGCCAAAAGGGGTAAATCCCACAGGCTATAATAAATCTTCTAGGAAGATAGACATGGAAGATAACATTATTACCTTAAAAGACAAGCTAGTGAACAATAATTTCAGGCAAATCCACTGGGTGGATAATAATGAAATTTTCACTAATAGCTGAGCTTTAAGTCCATTAGGGATCTGCTTGTTGTAATTGCATGATCAATTATGGCATCTTGTTATGATAACTGCTTTTCTTGCAAGGACATCTGAAAAGATATCTATAAGGAAATAGCCAGAAGTGTTTCATATCAAGGCCATATAGATATGCATGATGTTATACAAGCATGGTTGAAAAGCCTGTGTTTACAAGAAGATCAGTGGGAGCACCTTAATTGTATTTCTTAACTAGATGATTGATGATATTCTCCTCACATGGAATGACATCTCAGCTCTTCACATGGTGAAGAAAAGGTTTGATATGTGTTTCGAGGAGAATGATCTAGGTAATGACGCCTGCATCCTAGGCATGAGGATCTATAAATAGAGATCCAAGAAAGTCATTGCCCTTTAGTCAATCTATATTCATCCAAGAGTTTCTGGAGAGGTTTATATTGGATGATTCCAAATATTGATACCTTCCAGGAAGATATGGTCTGAGTTTCTCAAAGATGTTGTGTCCTATGGCACAGCTGGAGAGTATTAACATGGGTCCAAAGTCCTGATACATTGTATGTAGGATGGATCATGTTTTGAAGACCATTTCTGGCAAATGCTTGGAGCATAGCCAGCAAGTTTCAATCATATCTTAGTATTTGACACTAGATAGCTGTGAAAGCAATCCTTATACATATACTTGGGAAGTATAAAGGATTGGAGTCTAGTCTATGATAGACAGGAAAGAATTTTGTGTACTGGGGTACACTGACACTTCGTTCCAGTCTAGTGACTATTGATCACAGCCAGGATTTGCGCTTTGCCTTGTTATGGTGATTGTATGCTGAAAGAGCATTATGCAAACCAAAGTGGCAAAAATTCTACAAATAAGGCTGAGTACATTGCAGCTCCTTGTGGCAGCCAAGGAGGCAGCTTCATTCATTTGAACTTGATCTAGTTCATAGTGCTTGATGGTCCAGTATAGTTCTTACTGGGACCATAACATAGCAGAATGAACTTAATGCTCAAGTATGTACTGCAGCATATCATCTGATCTTAGAGATCATGGATAAGGATGATGATCAAATTTGTTAAAATAAACACAGATAGCAATCTGGAAAAACCCACTGATCCAACCTCTGGCGCAGCGGAAGCTAAATGAGTCATACTAGAGACATTGGAACTGACTAAACATCAGTTGTCCTTGGTCTTAGTGCAAGTGGGAGATTGTTGGTGTATATGCCCTAAAGACCAATGTATGGACATGGTCAGGCATTGTTTGAATGTACTTTGATAGAACTATTACTCTTTATATAGGCATGGTCGTTTTTATGCAGACTTCTCTACCTGCGTTGATGTATTGAGTTGCATAAATAATGTCCCAGGAGTTTGGATTGGATCCATTCTCATAAGCTATCCCCAAACAAGGTACCTTAGCAGATATGGGACAGCTTCGGTACATGTGAGACTGGTGTATAGGCTGGTTAGGTGCGGGGCACAGTAACGCAGACATACAGGTGCATTGGTTGCACTGGAGTGATCCACCGTGAGGATTGACTTGTCTAGTCAACAAGTCAATCTCACATGCAAGAGGTTTGCATTGATCCTTAGACTTGAGGTATTCATGTCTAGACTTGATGAAGGGTATGCTTTAATACAGTCTTACGTCTCTCCGTAATTGGGAGACCAAAACGACTGTCATTGGGCATGTCATAAGTCACGTAGAGACATGGATGACCAATAGTAGGATTTGCCCCTTCCTTCCGAGGAAGCATGATATCCACCTTGGGGCGCCCCACCTTATTGGTGCATGACAGGAAAGTGTGGCCACACTTGTTGAGTCATGACCAATGCATTGGATAATAAACTTGAGACTAATCCAATGGCAGGATATCAGCTTAGGCAAAGGGATCTGTAATGCAATGGGAATCCTCGTTGCTTGTTAGGAGTTGTTGCCATAATGACTTAAGTCCTATGACATGGGTAGTAGTGATGTGTTGCTAGATACCCCTCACTGCTTATGATGTTTACATCATTGCCATCGTCATATGGATCCTACGGGGTCACACGCAATAGACTCTTGACGTTGCTTTAATCAGAAGCCTTAGGATCAAGTTATTGGATAACTTGGATCAATTTGGAAGATTTCATCAGCGCCAATGGGCCTGATGAGTTGGAAGAAAGTTATTGGAGCCAAACTTCATTTTTGGCAGGTTGACCCGAACTTGACCTAGATTGGTCACATTTGGATTAGGGTTGCATTGGATTGGATCCAATGGCTTAATCAACCCATGCCATGAAGTTTGGGCTAGCTCATTATCCAATGAGGCCCAATAATTAGTTGTCATGAAGAGGAATTAGCTTAAAAGGGTATAATGGGGAGAAATCTCACCCCATTGGCGCCTAGGGGCATAATGGGGTGAGGGAGGTGCCTTTGCTTCATTATGGAAGTAAAGGGCGCCTAGCCCTTCTTCCTTGGATGGAATACTTGCCTCTAAGGTGAGTCTTGGGGCTGATATGGCTTGAGAACTTTTATGGGAAGTTCCTAGGCGCATATGGACATAGGGAAGAGGTATATGGTAATGTCTTGGAGACTTACCTTACCTCAAACCCTAGTTTCTCCCAAAACCCTTACCCTAGCCGAAACTCCTCATGCATGTTGCGCCTAGCCACTTAGCCTTTGATGGTAAGAATGCATTTGAGGCATGTCTTGGGCTGATATAGTGTTTAGACTTTTATGGATAGTTTGAATGAGGTTTATGGTAAAGTCTTGGAGACTTTCCTTACTTCAAGACACCTCATCCTAGCCATACACTTGGCATGATCCTAGCCCTTGCTCAAACCGCCTCTAGTCCTATTTATAGGACCCATTGTCGCCCTCTCTTTATGATGAACGCTTGGAGTCGTGAACACAAGTAGAGGGGCGAAAGCAAGGGCAAAGGGTGACAACATCAAAGTGGCACAACCCTTCTTCCAACAAGTGACCGCAAGTCTTCTCCTTCCTCTCCTCTTGGCGTGACTTGGAGAAGGACTTGGTGGCGCAATTTCCCCCTAATCTTCCTCAAGGCCGAAACTCATCTTCTCCCTCTTCTCTTGGAGTGAAGAGGATAAGGAGTTGGCGGCATCTTCCTTGCACTTGGCGCATGAACCTTGGAGGTGGCGCAACAGGAGTGAAGGAACCCTAAGGCTTGATTCTCTTCCCGAGGCTAGCACCGAGCATGGAAGGGAGCAACGATCAAGGAGTCGACGCATGGATACTTGTAGAGGGCGAACACTTGGGCGCCTTCAACATGGCTTCGACATCTAAACAAGCAAAAGAGGTACATCTCTAACACATCCTTGTGTCTTCTCTCTCGCATGGATCCTTGGGAAAGAAATGTGTTTCGGGTGTAATGCTTCTTCCGCTGCGTCCTGGGACTGCAAAATTTTAAATTACACCCGGCATTCCCCAACATTAGGCTCCGAATCTGGATAGATGATGCGCTCGAATCTCTCCGGGCAAACTCCTGGAATCATCCTGTAGACAAAACGTGGTTCTGGTCCAGGATATCTACTCTTCATCACTGCCCCGTAGGGCCTAGACCTCACAGATCTCCTCGATGCCATGTCAACAATCCAAACAACACAAAATATGCAAATCTAACTCGAAAATTGTGAAACTACAATAACTAGAAAATCGCCCGCGAAAGGTCAGAGGAAAAATCAATCCAAAATATCCGATCCAAAGTCTTCAAACTGATGCTAGATGAATGCAGAACTAATACTGAGATTGAAAATCAGGTTTTGGAAAAGATTGCTCACAAACTCGTGCAGAAATCGGCCTCGAATCGGTCGAAAAACGGGCTCTGGCGGGATGATGGATGAACGTCAGTTCTTCACGAAATCCGTCCCATCTCCGGTGAGCGACCATCGGAAATTACTCGCTAGAAGGAGAGAAGGGTAGGTGGAAAGATTTCGTCGCCGCTCGTGAAAGGAATCGTCAAAAATCGGTAGATTACGAGCGTAAACATAAACCCTAAGCCGCCCGTGAGGTTTAAACCGCGTGAACTTACGGTCTGTAATGCCGTCATGGCTTCGCCCGTAAATACGTTTTGGTGTAAAGTGTCCCGTAAAGCCCGGCTATGATCACAATCACGGCTCCGCGATAATTACGGCCTCTACCGTGAATGTCGCGTTTTGACTTGGCTTTTTGCCGAAAATTTTTCCAAAAATTCTGAGAAAATTCCTGCACATTAAGCAACGAACTTATGGCATTTTTCATGTATACATGTTCATCACATCATGCTGATAACGTTAACTAAAAATTCAAAATCAATAAACTACTCAAGGGAAATTCAAAACTCAAAAGAAGATTGCAAAAAAGTAGTTAAATTCAGAGCCTCTGGGTTGCCTCCCAGATAGCGCTTGTATATGGTCCTAAGCTAGACCAAGGTAATGTTCATGACCCTTCTGGTGGGTACGAGGCACAGTGAATAATCGGCAATGGTTGCTCATGCTGCCTCTCCAATTCATTATGCAGATCTAACCCTAATACTCTAGGTAGTGTCCATATCTCATCCTTTTCTATATCGTCTCTCTTATGTCTTTCCCAACTTTCGAAGAGCCATCCATCAACTTCAAAATCGCTTCTTCCATCAGAATTGTCTTTCTTTACTTTTGAAATTGGATCGGAACCTACAAAGTTAATCTTTTTAGTTTCTGATGAGAAATCAAAAATCAACTTGCTAGCATCCAAATTCAAAGTAAGTTTTTCATTCAACATGTCAATTACAGCTCCTGTACTTGACAAGAAAGGTCTTCCCAATATGACAGGAAACTTAACATTTTCTTTCATACTAACGACCATAAAATCAGTAACAATAGAAAATTTATCAATTTGAACGGTTACATTTTCTAATATACCAATGGGTTGTTGATCAAAATCGTTAGCAAATTGAACGTATGTGTCAGTGGGTTTAAGTCTTCCACTATTTATTTCCTCAACCAAATATGATGGTAACAAGCTAATACTAGCTCCTATGTCACACAATGCATTTTCGATAGAAAGTTTACCAATCTTGCATGGAATTGAAATATCTCCAGGATCTCATACCTTAGTTATTTCAATGTTCTGGCTTACCTGGTCCTTCTTCACCTCAGTCTTACCAATCTCGTGTTTCTTTTGTTCTATTCTAAACAATCTATGGGGAAAAGGGATCGGAGGGACATATGCAGGTGGGCCCACATATTTCTCCTCTTTCCTCATCTCCCTACAGTACTCTGCTTCTGAAACAATACTTACAGACTGGTCGATAGACTCCTCAATAGGTTCTTCAGGTATCTTGTTATATTCGGCTTCCATTACTATAACTACGTTGATGTGCTCCCTGGGATTCATTTCAGGTTGTCTCAGTAATTTCCCCATAGGTCTGCTAGCTGTACTGGCCTTCTGTGCGATCTGGTTTTCCAACATCTTGTTATGAGTAGTCAAAGCTTGCACGCAAGATGTCAGCTGCTTGAGTTGATCAGCAAGGTTGTCAGTTCTCTTCTGTTGGTTCATGACGACTTCCAGCATGGAATCATAATTCAATTTAGAGGGCTGCCCGTATTGCCTTTGTTGGAAACCCGGGCTGCTCGAGTGTACGCCAGAAATGGTGGGGGCTGCATAATTTTCAAGGAGCGAGTGGCTTCCATCATTTGACTGTCAGAAAAGTTGCATTCAAGCTTAAGCTTTTACAAATTTCTTCCGACTTGACGGAAAGTGCGCTCGATCTCAAGGTCTTCAGGTACAAGTTTTCCTGTTCTAACAGTGTTCCTGGGCATAAACAAGTACCTAGACAGAAAAGATTAGTAGCATCGCACCAATAAAAAGAAAAACTACAGCTAAAAATAAAAAACAAGTAAACAAAACCAAAGGCAAATAAAATCTAACTAAACCTAGTCTATCAATCTTCTGATCGTGTTAATATTGGCTACCTAGTCCCCTGCAACGGCGCCAAAAACTTGATAGGGCCTGGACGGCTGCTACCGCAAGTGCACGGTCTATCGCGTAATAAAAAGATCGAATCCACAGGGACTAGGGTCAAGTACTAACTGATCGGTTAATCAATAGCTAGGTGATCGAAAGGGTGTAGAAGTGTCACTAATCCTAAAGCAAGTAATTAAACTAATGCGGACTAAAAGTAAACAATGCAGGAACCAAGCAAACGGGGTTTTAAGATTATGAGAGTAGATCAGGGTTTTAGGTTTCACCACACCGAAGAACGCATGAAGATTAAAGCTTGAAGTTTTAAGTAAAGTTTCACCTAAGTTCTCAAGGAAATCCTTCCTAGGGTACAGACGCGCTCCCTCTCAGGACACGGTCCGGTATCCGTCTTAACCCAAGTCTCCTACTCTCGTGGCTTACTAGGGTTAAGGCGGATCCAATGGGATCTGTGAAAGATTAGGGTTCCTCGAGTGATTTCGAGTGCTCTCGCAACACGAAGTCACCAGTCCAGTCTAGGGGTTCCGATAGTCAAGGTTCACCTCTCAGTCCTTCCCTCGACATCTAAAACATGCATACATATGGCCAGTATGTAAACAAGAATTAAAGCATCCTAAACATGAATAAGAACTAAGATAAATAGAAGAAAATATAGATCAAGTCATATTATCAAGCATTCTTACAGTGGGCTACACCCAAACCCCGAAAATAAGATTACGCTATGGTATACATCGTTAAGTACATAGAATCTCTCATGAAAATCGAATCAAACCTAGGGGAATGGTAAATCTTTGATGGGAGACGGGTCAGCATGATCCTCCACGTCGGAACGAAGAGAGAAACCCGCCGGAACAGTGTCGCCGATCGGAAAATCGCCCAAAACCCTAAGTTGTTGCCATTTCGCTTCGTTCTTCCTCGTTGCCTACCTAAATCCAATGAGTTCGGTCCCTAATCGTTCGTGGCTAAGTTGGAAAGGTGCTCCCCAAATTTTGTCCAATTCCGAGCCCATAATAGAACGATATCGCCGAAATACCGGACACCTGTCGAGTAGTCCGCGCGATGCACGGCCGTGTATCGGTGCACGGTCATGCCCGTGCACGGTTCTGTCGCAGGGTCACTTATGGATCACGGCCGTGCATGGGTGCACACCTATGGCCGTGTATGCCTCGGTGAAACCTAGAGTAGCAAGATCATGCACGGCCGTGCATGGGTACACACCCATGACCGTGCATCCTGTAGAAAGCTCTGATTGGGCTGAAATTTGGCAGGTAGCTTCGTCTCATCATGGGAAATCGTCTCATACCTTCAGATTCTCCAAATTCCACTGATTTTGGGGTCAAATACCTGCATTTCATTAAAATAGAGGAAAAGTGAAGGTTCTGAAGAATATGAAGCATTTGAGTAAATATATGAGACGAAACATGCATTATGCTCTAAAATAAGAATGAAATTGGGTCACGAAATATCATATTTTTACATGTCATCAAAATACATCGGACTTAAAGTTTTGTTTGTCCTCAAGCAATTGAATTGTCTAGAACACAGTGATGACATGGAATAGGAAATCTCAAAGTAGCTCAACTAGGTCTAATAAGGTTAATGGTTAAACACAACAACTCTTCAGGTTATAATGCAATATGGAAAACAAATTAAACCAATTGTCATGAATACAATCTATTAAAGCATGTCATGTTATATTACCAAAAACCTCTATACTGCATCTCACACACACATGATATAATTGATCAAGTCTCTAAAAAGACATATAATTGTGCATTAAGTCATGGGAAAATAGCGTCAGTACCACATAGTCCCTATGTGAAAAACGACAGTGCCAAGTGCCAGGCTTTGCTTCGGTACCACTTCGATACCACTGTCATTATTGAAAATCATGGGGTTAGTGCCAAGTATGATGAACTTAGGTACCACTATCCCTTTTGCTGGTAAGATGCTAAGAATAGTGCCAAGTGGAAATACAAGGTGCAATGTATAAGAGCACTTCGGTACCACTATTTTTATTTCTAATCCCCATGACAAAGTGCACAAGTGAAGTAGAGTGAAGAAACAAGAATCAAGCAATCATGACACAAGAGATGCATTCCAAGGCAAAGGTAAAGCAACAAGCATTCTCTTCAAGATTCTATCAATAATCAATTGGGTTAATTACATCAATCAACTACAGGAAACCCAAGAATCATATGTGCAAATCATAACCATTATAGACCATAGGTAAATTAAAGTCAAGATTCCCATCCCAAGCAATCAAGTAGGCATAGAACAATGCAATACTAAAGGACAAAGCAAATATCATGAATGAAAGGAGAGGGGTTGGGTATGACACTAAAAGATGATGATAACATTAACTAATTAAGCATGCAAGAAAGAGAAATAACAAACTGGCTAATGAAAACTAACAAACTACTCAAAGAAAACTACTAGAACTCAGAAAGCTGACCAAGTAATGGGTGAAACCAAAGAAGATCATCCCCGGCGCCGACGTAGTCTCGCCTGAAGCTCATGCACATACTGTAAAATAGAGGATTGTACTCGCCCTTGGCGCTCTACTTCTGCCTCAAGTTGTTGTATCTGGTAATTTGCCGTTAGAGACAGACAGATGAGTCTCTTCCTGTGCGTCCTGGATAAAGCAGACATAGGCCTCAATGCGGTCGAGCCGGGTAGAAGGGCGCTGCTAAGCAGGTTGTGGTGGTTCAGTTGCAAGAGGCACATCCACATCTTCAACTGTTTCTATTCTCCAATTCCGCCACTCATGAATTGTCGTGCGTGCAGGGTTTGGCAGCGGCAACTTCACATCGCTCCCGGGGAAGATCAAGCTGTAAAGTGCACCTTCCTTCACTATCATCCGCATCGAAACACAGGAATCGAGAACAAGTCGGCAGTTGCTCCGGGCTTGCTCCATTTGGTAGGGATGAATTCCTACTGCGCGAGCGATAGGGGTGAGAAGTCCCCCGAGAGCTATTGCACCTTTCGGTGCCCTTGATACTTCTGGAGTTGTCGGGCAAAGTGAAAAGCAGTGTTGAGGCGGACCCCATGCAGCATAGCCCAAAGAAACTGAAGCTCAGATGCTCTGACTAAGCCATCAGACTCTCCTCGTCCAAAGATGGTATGTGCCATGACACGATGCACATACTTCAAAACAGGGTTCCTGAGGCAGGTGACTCTAGCTGTCCTGGTGTCAAAGGGTCTCAGGTCGGTCAGTTTAGCCCAAAAATTGCTATCATTGAATGCGGTAGGTGTGAGCCTTGTCCCGTCTGTAGGAAAACCATATATAAAGTTCAGCCCTGTCAGTGTCAGCACATACTCAGCGTTGTTGAGTCTGAAGGATAGACTACCGTCGTCATCGTCAGTGTGGATGCTAGCATGGAACTCCATAGAAGACAGGAACTCCAATACAATGGGGGTGTAGGTGGGGTAGCAGATGGTGAAGAATTGTTCGCATCCTATGCGTTGAAACAACCATTGTACATCTTCATAGAAGCCAAGAGTGTTGAGAGTTCCATGATCGAGGAATCTGGTGGTGATCACTGGGCGGTGTGTGAGGGCAGTATGCTTGGCAAGCTGCTCTGGATCACGGCAGATGATCCCGTATGGTGTAGGCGGCAAGGCGGTGGCAGATGAGGCTCGCTGGCGGCGTGAGAAGAGGAGGCGTGATGCTTGGACGTGACTTGCTTGCGTCGAGACATCCCGAAAGTGTAGGAGAGTGACAGGAGGGTAGCTAGTGCCGAGTAGGAAGCTTTGGAGGCGTCGGCGACGATCAAAGACGGTCGGCGGCGGCGGAATCGCGGGCGGTGACCGAAACTAGGGCAGCGTCGAACGGTGTCGTGAGGCACGGATCGACGCCGAAAATATGGGGGAAACAGTCGCCGGAGGTCGGAGAAGACGATGGAAGGTCGCCGGCGGTCAATCGGGGCACCGGAGGCGGTGGATCGGGAAGGTGGCCGCGGTGCTAGGGTTTTGTGCACGGGTGTGCACGAAGCTGTGTATGGGGCGCTCTTTTATGCAAATTCGTGCACGGCCGTGTATGAGTTCATGGCTTGGCCCGTGTAGCGCTCGGTCAGATCGATCCAACGAAGATTACTTATGATGCACGGCCGTGCATCGGTGCACGGGCATGCCCGTGCATCGGTGCACGGGCATGCCCGTGCACGTCTCGGGTGAGTGCAGGTGCGGAAGCTCGTTACACGTCACATCCGTGCGCGTCATCACGCCTCTGCCCGTGCACGTCTCTGTTTGCGCGCGGATGGAATAATCGAGCCGTGCACGGCCGTGCATGGCTCGGTGGTACCTGAAAATTCCAGAAAAATTCCTATCAGTGTGGTACAGCTTATAGAGCATGAATATGAAAGAAAAATTGAAAAATAACAATGTCTAAATGGCGAAAATAAATAAGAAAGTAAAAGAGTGCAAAAGTGGTTGGGTTGCCTCCCAACAAGCGCTTCTTTAGGGTCACTAGCTTGACCATAATGGTGCTCATGGTGGGTCTGGAGGTGGAGGATCAGAGATATGTAATGAGACCCCTTTGTCAATGATATCTTGTGCGAAATACCGTTTCAAACGCTGTCCATTCACTTTGAAGGTTCCTGATCGTTGCCTCCATATTTCAACAGCTCCATGTGGTAAAATTCTCTTCACAATGAATGGCCCAGACCATCTCGTCCTTAACTTTCCTGGAAAGAGTTTCAACCATGAGTTAAACAGAAGGACATAGTCTCCCACTTGGAAGTTCTTTACGACAATGTGCTTATCAAGCCATCGCTTCGTCCGCTCTTTGTAAATCTTTGCGTTGTGGTAGGCAGACAGACGGATTTCATCGAGTTCATTTAGTTGGAGTTTCTGTTTGTCGCCAGCACTTTGGAGGTCATAATTTAGCTTTCGGACCGCCCAATAAGCTATGTGCTCAACTTCAACTGGGAGATGGTAGGACTTGCCGTATACTAGCTGATAGGGGGACATTCTTAGCGGGGTTTTGAATGCTGTTCTATAAGCCCATAGTGCGTCATCTAGTTTTAATGACCAATTAGTTCTTGAAAAGTTGACCGTCTTCTGCAAGATATTCTTTATTTCCCTGTTTGATACTTCCACCTGGCCACTGGTCTGTGGATGGTAAGGGGCTGCGACCTTGTGGGTTACCCCGTATTTCCTTAATAGCGAGGCTAACTTGTGATTCAGAAAGTGGGAACCACCATCGCTTATCAGGACTCGCGGTACACCGAATCTGGGGAAGATGGTACGCTTAAGCATACGGGTGACTGCCTTTGCATCTGAAGTGTGTTCGGCTGAGGCTTCCACCCATTTGGAGGCATAGTCGACGACCACTAGTATGAAGCGATGACTACAGGACGATGGGAATGGTCCCATAAAGTCCATTCCCCAGACGTCGAAGATTTCCAGTTCCAAAATGTTGGTTAATGGTAACTCATCTCTTTTGGAAATGTTGCCTGATCGTTGACACTTATCGCAATGAGTAATGAATCGCCAGGCATCCCGAAAAATAGTAGGCCAGTAAAGTCTGGATTGCCGTACTTTGAAGGCTGTCTTCGAAGCACTTGCGTGGCCTCCATAAGGAGATGAGTGGCAGTGAAATAGTACATCTTGGATCTCTGTCTCAGGTATGCACCGCCGAAAGAGGCCGTCGGCGCACCTTCGGAATAGGAGAGGATCGTCCCAATAATAGTGTTTCACGTCGTGTAGAAATATCTTCTTTTGCTGCCACGAAAGATTAAAGTGAATGACATCAGACACTAAATAATTTACATAGTCAGCATACCACGGAGCTTCAATTTTGGTTAGAGCTAAGAGGTGTTCATCAGGGAAATGTTCATTAATGTCTTGACAATTTTCCTCTTCTCATTTTTCGTGTGGTAATCTGGACAAATGATCAGCTACCAGGTTTTCTGACCCTTTCTTGTCCCGGATCTCTAGATCGAACTCCTGTAGCAAGAGGATCCAGCGAATTAGCCGTGGTTTTGCATCTTTCTTGGTTAGAAGGTACCTGATGGCTGCATGATCAGTATACACGATTACTTTTGAATCAATAACATAGGATCTAAACTTGTCAAAAGCAAAAATAATAGCAAGGAGCTCCTTTTCTGTGGTAGCGTAGTTGATCTGAGCTTCATTCAGTGTCCTACTCGCATAATAGATGGCATGCAACTTGTTATCTTCTCGCTGTCCTAGTACTGCTCCAACTGCATAATCGATAGCGTCGCACATGAGCTCGAACGGGAGTGTCCAGTTGGGTGGCTGCATGACGGGGGCTGAGATCAAGGCTGTCTTCAGTTTTTCAAAAGATGTTATGCAATCCTGGTCAAAAGAAAAAGGAACATCTTTAGCGAGCAAGTAAGTCAATGGTCTGACAATCTTTGAAAAATCTCTAATAAAACGCCGATAAAAACCGGCATGCCCAAGAAAACTTCGAACTCCCTTTTCAGATGAGGGCGGTGGCATCTTTTTGATGGCATCCACTTTGGATCTATCAACTTCAATCTCACGTTCTGAGATCAGATGTCCAAGCACTATCCCTTCTCGCACCATGAAATGACATTTCTCCCAGTTCAAGACAAGGTTAACTTCTTTACACCTGTTCAGCACTTTAGATAGGTTAGCCAAGCAAATATCAAAGGAAGTACCGTAAACTGAGAAGTCATCCATGAAGACATCCATTATGTTTTCTATGAAATCAGAGAATATTGAAACCATGCATCTTTGGAAAGTGGCGGGGGCGTTGCATAGCCCAAAAGGCATCCGGCGGTAAGCAAATGTCCCATAGGGGCAAGTGAAAGTGGTATTCTCCTGGTCGTCTGGATGGATTGGGATCTGGAAAAATCCGGAGAAGCCATCTAGGAAACAGAAATGAGAGTTCTTTGCTAGCCGCTCCAGCATCTAGTCAATAAAAGGAAGGGGGTAGTGGTCTTTGCGTGTCGCTTTGTTCAGCTTCCTGTAGTCGATGCACATGCGC
Organism: Costus lasius; assembly: GCA_027563935.2. Lineage (NCBI taxonomy): Eukaryota > Viridiplantae > Streptophyta > Magnoliopsida > Zingiberales > Costaceae > Costus > Costus lasius. The sequence continues at coordinate 21,473,190 of CM050446.2, read as the reverse complement.
CAACCAGTCACAGTACGGGTAGGGATAAGCTCGTTGCTCTCGTTTTTAATCACCGTGACTCCACCCTTCTTAGGCACGACATGCACCGGACTTACCCATTCACTGTCTGATATTGGGTATATAACCCCCGCATCGAGTAACTTTAATATCTCCTTCTTGACCACTTCCTTCATGTTTGGGTTTAACCGGCGTTGGAATTCCACCGAAGCTTTATTGTTGCTCTCCAAGAAAATTCTGTGCATGCAGAATGACGGATTAATTCCTTTAATGTCTTCTAATGAATAACCAATTACCTGTTTGTGGAGGCGCAATTCTTTCAGTAGCTTCGCAGTTTCTTCTACACTAAGGTCAGCACTAATGATGACAGGACAGGTAGAGTTAGCATCAAGGAATTCATACTTAAGACTATCGGGAAGGGGTTTAAACTCTAATTCCTTTTTTGCAGAAGGGCCAGACTGAACCTCTCCAAGGCTTTCGAACGGCGCTCTTCTAAATCCCTCAGCGTGCGCAACTCCTAAGCCTTATGCATGATCCTGATGCTCATCAGCACTATCCTCATGTTCGTCACTCAGCAAACAGACTTCCCAAGTGTCCTCAGCGGCTGTTGGGGTAGGCTCAATGAGGTCCTCCTTAGTATCAATTTCGTAGCAAGACCCTGCAAGAGATGGTTTCTTTAGAGCTGAAGATAAATCAAACTCTATCTTCTCCTCACCAACATTCAGTGCCAATTTCCCATTTTTCACATTAATAATAGTGCCGGCGGTTGCTAGAAAAGGGCGCCCCAGAATGATGGGTAGTCGAACGTCTTCTTCCATTTCTAACACCACAAAATCCGCGGGAATAAAGATATCTCACACTTTGATCGGCACATCTTCAATGATTCCAACCGGACGGCGTATTGATCGATCAGCTAGTTGAAGGGATATAGAGGTGGGCTTCATCTCATCCATACCTAACTTCCTGCAGACAGACAAGGGAATTAAACTCACGCTAGCTCCTAAATCGCATAGGGCTCTATCAAAAGGCATATTCCCAATTTGACAGGGAATAGAAACACTCCCTGGGTCTTTCAGTTTGGGCGGAAGCTTGTTCTGGAGGACGACACTGCATTCTTCAGTCAGGGCAACTGTCCCTAGTTCATCAATTTTTCTTTTCTTGGAAAGGATCTCCTTTAAAAACTTGGTGTATGCTGGCATTTTAGAAAGAGCGTCAGTGAAAGGAATATTGATATAGAGTTTTTTTAATACCTCTAAAAATTTTCCAAACTGCCGATCCAATTTAGCTTTAACTAGTCGCTGAGGAAATGGGATAGGCGGTTTGTATGGTGGAGGCGGAACATAAGTATGCTCCTTTTGCGCATTAAAATTTTGCTCCTCTGACTCTGGGTTGGCTGCGGAATCCTCATCCAGTTGAACTTTCTCAGATGGACTTTGCCTTGCTCTTTCCTTAGGTTCAGGCATCTTTGTATCTTCTAGCTGGATCCTGCTCCTCGTCGTTATTGCACTGCAATGCTCGTTATGATTCATCTTTTCCTGCATTAGACTGGCTCATTGGTCAAGCTGCAAGATCTGATTCTCCATCATCTTCTGCTGAGTCGATACATAGTCCACTTTCATGTTCAGTTGACGAATATGCTCACTCATAGAATCATTGTGTTTCATTTGACTTGCCATAAAATCTTCCAACATGGATTCCAATCTGGACTTCTGTGGAGGATCTTGTTGCCATTGATCACCAGATGGATATTGCATACGAGGAGGAGGCCTGAAATTAGAAGAGAAGTTCTGATTAGAAAAGTTAACAGGAGGATTTTTCCCTTGATTTAACCTGTAGGAGGAATTCGGGTGATTTCTCCATCTCGGATTGTATGTGCTTGAGTAGGGGTCGTTCTGGTTCCTGAAATTCCCAATGGCATTGACTTGTTCAGTGGGGGCACTCAAGATGTGGCAGTTATCAGCAGTATGCCCTATCACACCACAAACATCACAAGTCAAAGAATTAGAAGCAGATACATTAATAGAATCAATTTTAGAAGAAAGTGAATCTACTTTTTCCATTAGAGAATCAATTGAGTTAGCATCAAACTTCCTTGAATTTCAGGTATGCTGGCTCCTCTCTCCTGACCACTGATAATGGTTGAGAGCCATGTCCTCTATTAGTTGCATCGCATAATCATAGTTCTTGTTCATTAATGCCCCACCAGCAGCAGCATCTACAGAAAGTCTGGTCTGGTATAGCAATCCACTGTAGAAGGTGTGAATGATAACCCATTTCTGTAGACCATGGTGCGGGCACATCCTCAATAATTCTTTGAAACGGTCCCATGCTTCATACAGGGACTCTCCTTCTCGTTGGGCAAAATTGGTGATTTGATTCCTGAGCTGGGCGGTCTTACTCGGTGGGAAGTACTTTGACAGAAAGGCTTGTGATAGCTGTTCCCACGTTGTGATTGATGCCTGCGGTAAAGACTACAACCACGCCCTAGCTCGATCCCTGAGAGAAAAAGGGAAGAGTCTCAGTTTAATAGCATCAGGATGAGCACCGTTAATCTTTAAAGTATCACAGCATTCTAGAAAAATAGATAAATGGAGATTTGGATCTTCAGTGGCTGCTCCACTGAATTGGTTCTGTTGCACCATCTGTACAAGTGATGGCTTGATCTCGAAGTTGTTAGCTTCGATAGCAGGCCGCGATATGCTCGAGTGTACGCCAGAAATGGTGGGGGCTGCATAATTTTTCAAATTTCTTCTGACTTGACGGAAAGTGCGCTCGATCTCCGGGTCTTCAGGTACAAGTTTTCCTGTTCTAGCAGTGTTCCTGGGCATAAACAAGTACCTAGACAGAAAAGATTAGTAGCACCGCACCAATAAAAAGAAAAACCACAGCTAAAAATAAAAAACAAATAAACAAAACAAAAGGCAAATAAAATCTAACTAAACCTAGTCTATCATTCTTCTGATCGTGTTAATATTGGTTACCTAGTCCCCGGCAACGGCGCCAAAAACTTGATAGGGCCTGGATGGCTACTATCGCAAGTGCACGGTCTATTGCGTAATAAAAAGATCGAACCCACAGGGACTAGGGTCAAGTACTAACTGATCGGTTAATCAATAGCTAGGTGATCGAAAGGGTATAGAAGTGTCACTAATCCTAAAGCAAGTAATTAAACTATTGCGGACTAAAAGTAAACAATGCAGGAAACAAGCAAACAGGGTTTTAAGATTATGAGAGAAGATCGGGGTTTTAGGTTTCACCACACCGAAGAACGCATGAAGATTAAAGCTTGAAGTTTTAAGTAAAGTTTCACCTAAGTTCTCAAGGAAATCCTTCCTAGGGTACAGACGCGCTCCCTCTCAGGACACGGTCCGGTATCCGTCTTAACCCAAGTCTCCTACTCTCGTGGCTTACTAGGGTTAAGGCGGATCCAATGGGATCTGTGAAAGATTAGGGTTCCTCGAGTGATTTCGAGTGCTCTCGCAACACGAAGTCACCAGTCCAGTCTAGGGGTTCCGATAGTCAAGGTTCACCTCTCAGTCCTTCCCTCGACATCTAAAGCATGCATACATATGGCCAGTATATAAACAAGAATTAAAATATCCTAAACATGAATAAGAACTAAGATAAATAGAGGAAAATATAGATCAAGTCATATTATCAAGCATTCTTACAGTGGACTACGCCCAAACCCCGAAAATATGATTACGCTATGGTATACATCGTTAAGTACATAGAATCTCTCATGAAAATCGAATCAAACCCAGGGGAATGGTAAATCTTTGATGGGAGACGGGTCAGCATGATCCTCCACGTCGGAATGAAGAGAGAAACCCGCCGGAACAGTGTAGCCGATCGGAAAATCGCCCAAAACCCTAAGTTATCGCCATTTCGCTTCGTTCTCCCTCGTTGCCTACTTAAATCTGATGATTTCGGTCCCTAATAATTCGTGGCTAAGTTGGGAAGGTTCTCCCCAAATTTCGTCCAATTCCGAGCCCAGAATAGAAAGATATCGCCGAAATACCGGACGTCTGTCGAGCAGTCCGCGCGATGCATGGCCGTGTATCGGTGCACGGTCACGCCCATGCACGGTTCTATCGCGGGGTCACTTATGGATCACGGCCGTGCATGGGTGCACACCTATGGCCGTGTACGCCTCGGTGAAACCTCGAGTAGCAGGATCATGCACAGCCGTGCATGGGTACACACCGATGAACGTGCATCCTGTAGAAATCTCTGATTGGGTTGAAATTTAGCAGGTAGCTTCGTCTCATCATGGGAAATCATCCCATACCTTCAGATTCTCCAAATTCCACTGATTTTGGGGTCAAATACCTACTTTTCATTAAAACAGAGGAAAAGTGAAGGTTCTGAAGAATATGAAGCATTTGAGTAAATATATGAGACGAAACATGCATTATGCTCTAAAATAAGAATGAAATTGGGTCACGAAATATCATATTTTTACATGTCATCAATTGGTCGCTACCCTTCGAAATTATGTGCGACGCTAGTGACTATGCGGTAGGAGCTGTATTGGGTAGCGAAAAAACAACCGAACTCATGCCATTTATTACGCCAGCCGAACATTGCATGGAGCACAAAGCAACTATGCCACAACAGAAAAAGAACTCCTAGCTATAGTTTTCGCTTTTGATAAATTTCGATCGTATCTGGTTAAATCGCGTGTTATTGTTTATACAGATCATGCGGCAATCCGATATCTCATGACAAAGAAAGACGCTAAACCACGGCTAATCAGGTGGATACTATTATTACAAGAATTTGACGTTGAGATCAAAGATAAAAAGGGAACCGATAATTTGGTAGCAGACCATCTCTCTCGTCTGACATCCACCCCCGAGGACAGTTTGGAAGAAGAAATTGACGATGCACTCCCGGACGAAAAATTACTAGTGGTCACCACTGTGAAAGCACCATGGTATGCCGATCTGGTAAATTACTTGGCAGCTGGTGTTATGCCTCTGAAACTCACATACCAACAGCGAAGGAAGTTTATGGCTATGGCGAAACACTACTATTGGGACGAACCACTCTTGTTTAAACGTTGTGCTGATTGTATCATTCGAAGATGCTTACCAGAAGAAGAGATTCCAGATGTCCTTTTCCAATGTCATTCTTCTTCTTATAGAGGGCACTTCAGTGGCAAGAAAATAGCACATAAGATTCTCCAATGTGGTTTCTTTTGGCCAACTTTATTCAAAGACGCAAGGGACTATGCACAGTCTTGCGATCGTTGCCAACGGATGGGTGGAATATCACGAAGAAATGAGATGCCTCTAAATACCATCCTGGAGATCGAGATCTTCGACGTATGGGGAATCGACTTTATGGGTCCATTCCCACCTTCTTGTGGTAACAAATTAATTTTAGTTGGAGTCGATTACGTTTCCAAATGGGTAGAAGCCTTAGCTGCACCAACAAATGACTCCAAGGTGGTCACTAGATTTTTCAAGAAGTTAATACTCCCACGATTTGGAACGTCTCGCGTGGTAATTAGCAATGGTGGATCTCATTTTATTAAGCGAGGATTTGAATCACTTCTCAAAAGATATGGGGTATTACACAAAGTTACTACTGCCTACCATCCCCAAACTAGCAGCCAAGTGGAGATATCAAATCGAGAGATAAAACACATACTTGAGAAAACGGTATCGCGCACTCGCACCGATTGGTCACTTAAACTTGACTATGCATTATGGGCTTACCGTACAGCATTCAAGACTCCAATTGGTATGTCCCCATTTCAATTAGTATATGGTAAATCATGCCATTTACTAGTTGAAATCGAACACAAAGCTTATTGGGCGATACGGCGACTGAATTTTGATGGGAACCAAGCTGGCAAGACCAGAAAGCTTCAACTGAATGAGCTTGATGAATTTAGACAGGAAGCCTATGAGAACATCGTGATTTAGAAAGAACATACCAAAAGATGGCACGATCGAAGGATTATGAGGAGAGAATTTCGCGAAGGTGAGTTGGTACTATTGTTTAACTCCCGGATCAAGCTTTTTCCTGGTAAACTTCGGACCAAATGGACGGGACCATATATAGTACAAAAAGTTTACCCTCATGGTGCTGTAGACATTTACCGAGAGTCAACTGGTACATTCAAAGTTAACGGACAGAGACTCAAGCGCTACATCTCCCATGAACCGGTACCGGAGGACACTGCATTGTTCCTCACGAACGCTCCTTCGCCAGAATGACACAAATCGTGGTCAAGCTGACGGACCATTAAATCAGCGCTTCTTGGGAGGCAACCCAAGCATCTTACTTTAGTTAAATTCATTTTCAGCATTTTACTTTTTCGTCTTCATATTTTTGTTAAAGCTTCAGTTAGTTTGCATATTCTTAGGAACTCTTTTGATAATTAGTGTTAAAACCTTAGTGATCGCATGCTAGAACACACCAATCCAGCCTTAGAATGTTTTAAACCTTCTCTACTATGAGTTTGAATTTCATCTCTTTGTTATAGTCATTTTGTTCCAACACATAGTTTTGATATTTAACAATGATGATACTCTTGCAGGAAACGCGCGTGAACTACGACGTTGATGACAACCAATTCTGAATGCCAATGCTATCAACAATTTAACAAGTTTGATCTGACTTGTTGGAAAACCAAATGCATTGCATCTTCACCAATTGATTTCTAATGATCTTTGAGCTTCAGAGCATATTGTACATCCATGAATCGATCTTGTTTATCTTCAGCATTGCCAATTGATTCTACTGAAAGTTGAAAACAACATTTGGGCCTAGTTGCGCCATTTCTCTACTTGCATTAGTTGTTATGTTCCTGCCTATTTTTCTATGAACACTGATGCCTTCACTTGGTTAAAAATGACACAGGGATATCGCAAACTGATGCAGTAAGGAGAGGAGCTTTCTGCCAATTTTTCCAAAACCTCGGGTGGGTCCCGACAGAAATCTCGATCATGATTCTCACTCAGCTCAAACAGCAGAAAATTCGCCGAGAGCATTACGGCAAGAAAGACACTAAAGCCACGGCCGTAATCAGTAACAAAGAATTTCACGAGAAAATCCTGACTGGGGAACGCTGAAAGTCGTGACTAAGATTTTTCGAAGAGACAAAATGAGACTTATCTGCCGAACGTTACACGGTAGACCCGTAACTATAGGCACGGCCGTGGAAATTTTCGCGTAATCTTACAGAGACATTCACGGGTGGGTCATGACAAAAATCACAGGCAGGATTTCTAGAGCACAGAATTCGCACAAAATTTACGAGAGTTTCACGGCTGCCCCGTGATCGAAAACACCACCATGAAGATTTGCATTAGAGAACTGCAGAAGGAAATCACGACCGGATCCTAATGAAAATCCTGGGCGTGATCACTAAATCTCAGCAGCTTAACGGATCTGCCAGACCAACCCGACCCGTTAAGCAATCCATTTAACTCTTGCCCCAAATTCTGCTGCTAGGGTTCCAATTTTTTTTCCGTTCCATATCTTGTGCGACCCCACCGTGAGACCCACCAGTCGCCGCCGCCCCACTTCACCGCCGACCACCAACTCTCCGGCGACACTTCCAGCGACACCAGGAACTTCCGGCGAGCTCTCATTCCAAGTTGCCAATCCTTATTCCGCCGCAAGCTCCTCTTCAATCAGCTGTGGATACTTCCGCATCCTCTGTTCGCTGCTCAAGCTACCATGCCGCCAAGGAGGAAGAACATTGGCAAAAGTCCAGCCGGAGCAACGAGTCCTCGACCCGCAGCACCGCCACAGCAAGCCGCCCCGTCGGAAATCCAAATGCGTGATAACCATCAAGCGGTGAGGTATCAAGTTCTATCTAACCGAAGAATTATCAATACTCGTTACATTGATCCGCCGACATTTGCTGCTCTCGGCATCTTCAATGATTTGCTTTGGGTTTTCCGTCAATTTGGGTGGGGACGATTTCTGCAGTATGCTCATCCCACGTACATCCCTTTCACACTTGAATTTCTGAGCTCGGTTGAACTAAAAGTCTCTGCTCTAGACACGGATCCTGGACTGCTATCTTTCAGATTGGCGAACACAGAGTATCGCCTTACCATTGCTGATCTTAATGACATTTTTGGCTTCCCGGCGTATGCTTCCAGGGTTGGACCACCGAACTTCAATGAAGACATTTTCTGGAGGTGCATCTCCTCCATGTCCACTTACTCGCCCTGGAATGCCAGAGCATCCATGCTCTCCAATCCCTACATCCGCTATGCACACAGGTTACTCGCACATTCGATCTTCGCAAGGGAAGGAGATGGGATCGTCCGCCAGCCAGAATTATTATGTTTATGGGGGCTCCTGCACCACTTTCAAATCAATGCTGGATACCATCTCGCCAGGCAATTTATGCGTGTGGCTCATGCGCAGAAAAGAGTTATCTGCATCGGGGGCATGATTACCATGATAGCACTCTCTTTGGGCCATAACCCATACGGCTAACCTGAGGTAGTAGGGAGCCAGCGTTTAGACCTGGAGAATCTCCTTTCGATGAAGATGATTGTGAGGAGAGGAGATATCTACCACCAAACCTTTGCAGATACCGCTACCACCATAGCTTTACCAAACACAGCTCACACAGACATCAGGGACAGTGCCAACTGGCGCTTATATCTGGAGCCGACTGCACCTGAGGATCAGACGGCACCACTGGATGTTGACCCCAGCTTTTCCATCGGCGGGCAACCTCGGACCGTCGCGCGCCCTTCTACGGACGATATGCTCCATCTTCTTCGGCAGGACCAGATTCAACAAGGGAAACAGCTGGCAAACCTGATGGATACGGTAAAATGCATCGAGATCTTTCTTCACAGAAACATGGCACCACCACCACCGCGGGACGAAGACGAGGACGCCGACGATACCATCCATGTTTCTGATTCCTCTGAGCCAGCTGACGACGACGACGATGACGACCCGGCTGAGTGCAGTGAGTAGGGCTGCACTCTAGTAAGTCTTCCCTCACCCCTTTTTGTTATGTACCTATGCTATATGCATCTGAGATGATGCATCTTTTGCTTTGGGTGAGGGTACTTACACATTTTGATAGGGCGTCATGACTTTTAATCTTTCATGATGAATGTTGTATTGGTGACTTAACTTTACACTATTTGCATGCGATGATGAACTGATAGTATTTATTGTGATGTTATTAATGTACTACTGTAGCACATCTGCCAAGCTTTAACTCTCTTTACTATCGATACGCTCTATTTTCATGATATTTTTATTGTAAGTTACTTTGATAATGTTTCAGCTTGGTACAAATATTCTCATGACTCTACCTCTTTGACATGTTGTACCTCTCTCACATGCCTTCATTATGACTTTGTAGATAAGGACCAAAACTTCATTAACAATTTATTGTCTAGACATGCAAAAGTCCTAAGTCGTAGGTCCTAGACGAGATTTCTTATTTTCATTGACTGATATTTTCCTCATTCAAAGATTGATCCTTGTTCATTGACCTCATTTATGATTGAGCTAGACCCCCACACCACATTTAGATCACATTCATGATTGAGCAACTAGCCACTCGATCCCTTATACATTGGAAACTTAAGGATTGAACTTTGACGAGCTTCGAATCTAGGAAGCATCTATATGTCAACATGAGCACTATTTATTTGGAAGATTATAGACCAAACCAATTGACACACACACCTACCACCCTTGGTGACTCTTGGTATTAGTTTTGGTTCGAACTCCTCTGACTTGGCACCGTGTAAGAAATATGATTGAAAGGAAAAGAGGAAAAAGAGCAGTGGTACCGAAGTTACAACTTGGCATTGTCCGACAAAAAGAAAAAGAAGGAAAGAAGGCAATGGTACCGAAGTTCTGACTTGGCACTGCCACTGAAAGAAGAGAAAATGATTGAAAAGAAAAGGGCAGTGGTACCGAAGCTATAGCTTGGCACTACGGAAAAGAAGAAAAAATGCGGTGGTACCGAAGTCATGAGTGAGGCCTTTACTACCACTTTAGAGTTTACCCTTTTGGTGCTTTGAGTGTATTGGTGTCTCATGTGGTAAGGAACTATTTTCTATCCAATATTATCGTGCAATTGTTATATATAGATTTAACCCGGATACTCTGCTTTTCATCTTGATATCTTTAAAGTCTACAGTGGTTTGTGCATCCTGTGACTAGTTGTAATCATTTCGCATTTATAGGCCATTGGGGAATATAAAGTTAATTGAACAACCCTCTTGGAACTTCATTTCTTTCTTTTTGCTTGAGGACAAGCAAAGATTTAGGTCGTAGGTATTCTATTGACACAGATTTATATAGAGTTTTACATGCCAATTTACTTGTGAAATCATTCCCATTTCACGACTTTACACCTCATAACTGCCTTTATTTGGATACATCTATGGAATCTACACCTGTTTTAGTATTTTCACGTTTTTAGGTCAATTCGACCACAAAGGGAGTAGATTCTGACACTTTTGTGGCAGAGGGGCTTATCCCAACTCAAGATGTTCCTAACCATAAACTTTCGAATTCATTGGAGTCTTTATTGGAAATCACGACCGGGTCCCAACCAGAATCATGCCCGTGATCGTCGTTAGGCTTGAAGCTGGCACCAATAAATCACGACCGGGTCATGACCAAATTCTCGCCGGAGATCGCTGACCCGCCCGTTACGAAATCACCATTTCCTTCCGTATTTCTTTGATCTAACCTAAGGGGAGGCTGAAGGGCACTAAGGACCTTTCTCCCCCGTTGACAAAGGGGGCGTGGAGCAGCTTTACGGAGAAAATTTTCTCCACGAAATGATGATTCGTGGAGACGGCGGGCTGAAGCTTTTGCAGGGCATGGGAGTAAGCAGCAGAGTCTTCTTTCGGATGAGCAGAGACAGCGGCTGCAGCCCTTTTTGCAGGGTATGGGAAGGAGAAAAAGATGCAGAGAAGAAAGGAATAAAAAGAGGGGAAAGGCATCGTTCAAGAGAGGGGGAGGGGGCGGAAAGGAGATCGCTTGGCAGAGGAGAAGTTGCGCTTGCGAGAGGAGAAAGAAGCGGCGCACCTGTACCCCTTTGAATACCTTCTGTTGCGTAAGCCTCTTAGACACGTACCTGTAATACCTAGCGTTCATATTTGAGTTGCTGCATCTATTGTAATATCTTAATAGAATATTGCATGATCCATTTTCCCTTTGCAACTCTTGCGCAAAACTTGTTATCACACATGATGTTTATGGTTGAACACATTGTCTATGTTGTTAGCGTGAACATGTTTGGCTAAACACTAAATCAGGATGTGGGGTAGCCCTTGACGATTTATTAGTTGTGATAGTAAAGTTTATTAGCCAAAGTCCTTGCTTGGCCTTGTGTGTGCATTGCCTGCGTTACTCGGAAGGATATGCTTGCACCTCTAATCCCTCGGATGAGGTTAGTTAATCAGCTTTTCTAGGAGTTTACTCGCTTGCATAGCTGTACTTACCCGTAGGATTAAAGGAAAGCATCATCCGGAAAGGTAAGCTTGAGCCTTAAGTCGCAAAGGTGAGGTTCGTTAATCGGATCTAGAGGAGAAAACTTGCCTGCGGGTTTGCACTCACTTAGGAAAACACCAAGGTGAGGTTTGTAAATCAGATCTTAGGGAGAAAAACTCGCTCGCGAGATTTTAAGGAGTTTCAGACGCTGCGGAGAGCCTCTTGTCTGACCACGCGTCAGACCCACTTGGTTGAGAGTTTATCCATTTCGTTGGTGTGCTATGCCTACACTTTATGAAATGGAGTGTTTGAGCCTTTAATCACTTTAAGTGAGGTTTGTTAATCAGCATCTCTAGGAGTTTTTACTCGCTTGTAGATTTGTGCTTACTTAAGGGGATTATAAGGAGCTTAGACGCGTCGGAGAGACTCTAGTTCGACCGCACGTCAGAACCCTACGAATTGGACCGACAATCTAGTCTGTGGGAGCGGACGAGATTCTCGGAGAGGAGCTACCTACGTGACAAGGAAGCTGTGCCCCCCTTGAACTAGACAAGACATTGGCAATAGAGTTTAACTATTCAACTGTAAGGAGTCAAAGTGGTGAACCCATATCCTGATACATCTCCTCATTAGAATCCCCTCGTGTGATTTCCTCTGTTTACATTCTTGCACTTTTAATTATTTCGTTATTTTAAACTTCACCAATTTCGATATCGTCTAGCTAGTCATTTCGAGATCTGTCGGTATTTGCCCATTAGCCCATGTGGGATCGATATTTTATTACTTCGATAGACCCGTGCACTTGCGGGAAACACCTACTATATCTATGGGCGTTATCAACCACTGGTAGGGATGCAAGAACACTTTAATCGAGCTCATTCATCGCTTCGAGGTTGTATTGAGCGTAGTATTGATATTTGGAAAGTAAGGTTTAAAATCTTGTGGAACATGCCATCATTCTCATTTGAAAAGCAGAGGGACATTGTTATTGCGACTATTGCTTTGCATAATTTTTTGAGAAAATTTGAGACCGATCCTGCATTTGCCTTGTTACAAGACAATCATAATTATTTTCCTGCAGATGTTTTAATAATAGAGCAAACTATCAGGTAGATGAGGGGCCATCTAGAAGTGGTTCAAGGGAGATGAATAATTTACGAAATGAAACAGCTCATGCTTTGATGGAAAGGAGGAATGAATGATGCGTGTAATAGCAAAAGAGATGAGGGGTCAAAAAGACATTATTCTTTTTTTTGTTTGTGGATGTATTCCAGTACCCCTTTATATTTAAAACTTTAATATAATTATAGAATTCTCTTTATGCAATTATTAGAAATATTATTTATTTATAATATTATTCTAAAATGAGTTTATTAAAATTTTAAATTATATATATATACTAACTATTTGGTCATTTTGATATTTGACAGCAACAACAGTAAAAAGTTTACCAAATAGCTTTAAATTATGACAGTAAAAAACAATAGTTAAAAAGTTATTTATCAAACAGTTTATACAATAGCACGGCACAGCAAAGTTCAGTGCAGTATAGTTCAACACAACTATGAAAGTTATTTCAGCGGGGCCAAACAGGCCCTAAATCATATTAAATATCGATTCTTCTTGATGTAGCAAATAATTAAATTATAATAGATTAATGATTCCTCATTGTTTGTGAGAAAAAATATTTTACATGAAGTAGTTTAAAATAATTATTAATTTTTAAAATATTTTCTACTTCATAATTTTAAATTTAGTTTTATTTTTTCATTGGGTAGAGATGAATAATGGCTAGATTAATGTAGACGAGATAAAAAGGATCTTAAGGAAACTAATAAGTCGGAGACTATAATTTTTAAAAAAGATTAAAAAAATGCTAATGTCAATGGAAATCACAAGATAAAATCTACCTATTTAGCAATATTATAAACCCGTAGAAAAAAATAATGGATGGTAGATTATGTTATAAGTGCAAAAAATATGATTCTTTATTCTTATATGATAGTAAATATGGGATTGGGAATATAAAGAAAAGTATTGAAAGTTGTGTAAGAAAAAAATACAAGATAAATTGGTCAAATAATTTTTAGTCATGATTTGACTATGAGAAAAACAACATTTGATCTTATGCTCTTCCATGGGCTAGTACTTAGTGCAATTATTAAACATAATATACCTTTATCATTTGTAAAATTTTATGGGATTGGAGAATTATTTTTATACTTACATGAGAATTGCACTATTATTACGTGAAACACTATCGAAGGGGATTTATTTAAGATGTACAAGAGAGAGAAAAAAAACCTAAATTGAGATACTTATTTAAGGAAGTATATGATAGGATTTGTTTAACATTTGATTTTTGGACATCTATGGCTACTGATGGCATCTCACTTGCTTCATATTATATTGACAGAAAAATGAGTTTTGAACAAGTGATTACTTGGCTTTTCATACATGTCACCACCACATAGTAGTATAGTTTTATCTTAAAAAATAAACTCTTCATTGGTTGGGTGGAAACTATCTCTTTAAATAATGCTTTGACAAATGATACCTTTCCAGGTTGCTCAAAGAAAATAGTAGCTTTTAAGAACTTTTTTAAGTAATGATGCATATTTTCATATCATATGTTGTACTCATATACTTAATTTAATTGTCCAAAATGGTCTAAAAAGGTTAACATTACAATTGGAAAAGTTTGTGAAATTGGGGAATGGATATAAAAAAGGTAAGACAAGACGTACCTACTATATAAAATTCAATATAATTTTAAAACTTTTCTAAGTTAACTTAATCGGTTAATGCACCTAATATTAATGTCATTGTGAATTAATATAAGATTATTATAAGTCATCACGCATTATCACGCGACCACTTCGGCCATTTTAAAATTAATTTCAGTCATTGGGATGCGCCATAAAAAATTGTCGACCCCTCAAATAGAAGATATCCCTAATAAATTTTCTAGGCTATAAAAGGGTTTAACTTGCATGAGATTGGATTTCACGAAAGAACAAGGTTCAATGTGTCTCTAACTTTAATTTTTCTAATCTTCTCATCTAGTATATTTGCCTTTTATTTTGTGATATTGATTCAAATATCTAAAAATTATATCAAATTAAATTTCCCACAATAAACTTATATAAAAATTTTATTTCAAACTTAAATATAAATTTTCATGAAGTTTTTTAAAACAACAATCTTAGAAGGAAATTAATCTCTAATTAAACATTTCTTTCCTATTAATTATAATTATTGTTTCATATAAATTAAACTGTAGTTTCTATTTAATAAATGAAATAAAAATAGCTGTCACAACAAGAGGGGACATTGAAACAAAAATATGTCAACATGGCAAATAATAATAATAATAATAAGCCAATGCAAGCAAAGAGAACAAAAAAAAAACAAAAGCATGGCTTTCAAAAACATAACAATAGACACCACAAAAGACCTTATGTGTGGTAAGTAAAATACAGTAAATCACAATTATGTACAGCGTTGAGCAAAAGATACTAGGTACTAAACTACCATACTGAATTTTTGATATTTGGTATTTTGGTACCGATACTTAGATACCAAATTTTGATATGGGATTACAGTACCAAGATGGTAGTTTAGTATTTTCTTGAATTCTCAAATACTATTTTTTTTAATTTATATCTTTATAATTAAGTTAGATGATCAGAGCTATGTTGAAAAGTTCTAAAGCAACTAGCCAACTACTCAATCTGATTTATGAATGTTTGATCTTGTGCACCCGTGGTGCACTACTCCCTTGGTCATCGTTTGTTTATGTTAACTAAGCTTAAGTTCTAAATGTCTAATTATTCTAAAATTCTAATCCTCTCCACTTTCTACTCTCCGCCCCTGGCGTTGCACCCTATTGTCGAGCCATGACTCACAAGCCCTAGGTTTTTGAGTTTAACTTATAGAAATTTGGTATTAGCACCGATAAAAATTTTGAGATTTCAATACTGATACCAAAAAATAGTGATTTAGGAGTTTGATACTGATATTAATACTGATACTAATACTGAAATTTTGAATGCACATCCCTGACTACCTACTGCTATAGGAGTTGTGGCTAAAAATTACTATTATGTTGGGAGTTACTGTAATGAAAAGCAATTATTGTTAATAATAATAATAATTGTACCGTTTAATAAAAAAAGTTGATGTGAATTGCTGCTACAGTACATTATATTTATTGTTTTATAAAAATGAATTTAATTCTATTATTTTTATTATTGTTTAAAAAAAATCAAGAGTAAATAAATATATTGTTTATAAAATATATTTAATAGATTATTGTCACTGTTTTTAGAAAAGCTTTTTTATAAATAAAAAATATTTTTTGTTTTATTAAAAATAATAATAAATATAAATCTCTGTTTATAATAATTATTATTTCTCTTAATAAATAGATTTATATGTCAATTGTGAAAAAATTATTATTATTTATGCTTTAAATTAAATTTTATTTAGTTATAATTTAAAATATATAAATGCTTTTGGTTAAAAAAATACGTCTATTTATTTACAAAATATGTTTTTAATATAAATCAATAAAAGAAAAATCAATTTTATATTTCTAGTAAAAAAAATACTAATTAGACTGATTGGTTTTAAATTCGTGACCTTATTAAGGACCTGTTTAGCTCCGCTTTAAAGTAATTTTAAATACCTTTTTGTACCAAAAATTGTTAAAATAATAATAAAAAGATGTATTAGAAGAAAACAACTAAAACTTAGAAACTGTGGAAACTAGAAAAATGAAGCTTTTCTAAAAAAAAGTTAGCTTTGACTCTCAATGCCACTCAATTCACCAAAGAAATAAAAGAAATAAAAATAAATAATTATTAATTCTCAATATATTAAATAAATAAACAATTAATTGTATTTACAATTTATATATAATATATATATATATATATGTATGTTTAAAATTTTAATAATTATAGCAACAACAACAACTGTTATTGTTTTACCAAACAGCTTATAAATTTTCACATAAACTAGCCCTAAAAGTATAATATTTTCTTATAAATACATTGACTAACATTTAAAAAGTGTTATTTGGTGCATGTTCAAGATAGAATGACTTGGTCACCTAGCATGATCTCATTTCATTTGGAATGTCCTATAAGAAATACGATTAAGGCTACAATATTGTTGGGGCTTGATGTAGATAGAAAGGTCCTTGAAATCAATAGCTTAAAGATGTCAAAATGTTTGCAATATATCTGCAATCTAAGTTTATCATCCAAGGTTTCAAAACCCATTCCGACTGCTCATTCCGGTGGCCGACCGGACTGATACGTACCGTCAGTATCGTACTAGTATCGGATGAATACCAGACGATGCAGGCGGAGCCTGGCGGAGGAAGCGGCGAGCTTGGCGGTGGAAGCGGCAAGTTTGGTGGACGAAGCAGGCGGCGGAAGCTTCGATCGCTGCCGCCGGACCTCCCTCCGCCACAGTCGCTGCCGTCCGCCGCCGTTCCGCCCGGAGCCATGCTCCAAGGCTTGTTCCGGAACCGCCTTATCGCCGGACCGGTACCATACCGGACAAACAGTTTTACAAACGCTATTAATATCATCTAGGTTTTGCAATATTGCATACAAATCAATGCTCTTGGCATTGGCTTATATTAGAAGTCTTTTAGGTCTAATCCTTACCATCACTCTGTCTCTTCTTATAAGTTAATCAACTATATTTTATACATGTCATTAGCATGTTTTCGTGTCTTTTTTCCTTCTTTATTGTGAATTAAACACTTGGGCTAGCAAGTCACTAATTAAACAGAGACAGCTAATTGGCAGGTAGCTCAGCAGGTGCTCATCGGCAGCTCAGCTTCTCACCTAACTCTCTTTTAAGTTTGAACTTTGCGTCTCCTCCGTAGAGCGAGTGCTTGGTCTTAGGCCCATGCATCACTATTTTGAATTTGAAGTGATGGCTAGTGTTGCTTGCTCTATACATCATTCTAATCTCAGTAGTAATCTTTGCTTTAAAATATATAATTTTAGAGATTTGGATAAGTCAAATATGACTATGTCTAAAATTTCTAAGCAAACACCTTGTTTAAGATTGGTTGTTGTTTTACTGGCTATACACATCAATTTTAGCTACTATAGTTGATAAATATAGGAATAACTTCATAACTCAGACTTCGTATACACACATTTAAGACACTAAGAAACCCTAGTAGAAAGCAAGTGTCTCTTGTACGATATACTCTCAACTCAAGTCCCCCAAAGAGCTTCTAACAACAAAGAAAACGTCAAGATTACTAGTCTTTATATCAAACAGCTTTGAAATTTTATTGCACAAACTAAACTAAAAGAAAAAAAAGCTTGAACATCCTTTTCTCCAAGTGAAGGTATCCCTGAATATATGTTTAGGGTTATTGAAATGTGATATCACGCATATATATATATATATATATATATATAGTACATCGTGATTTAGTTTTATTATTATTTTAGAGTAGAATGCATAGTTTTGTCTTATTTATTTGCTTAAATACTTTATATTCTTCAGAATCTTCACTTTTCCTTGGTTTTATTGAAATGTAAGGACTTTCGTCTAAAATTGGTGAAATTTAGAAGATTTAAAGATATGGAACGACTTTTTATGATGAGACGAAACTGCATACCAAATTTTTACTAGTCTTTATATGAAACATTTTTGAAATTTTATTGCACAAACTAAACTAAAAGAAAAAAAAAAGTTTGAACATCCTTTTCTCCAAGCAAAGGTATCCCTGAATATATGTTTAGGGTTATTGAAAGGTCATGAAGATAAGATAATACTAGGATTGTAGTAGGTACTTTACAAATATTGGGAACAACCTAGGGAGAATGAAGCCATGTCCATGTAACATACCTTGTGAGGAGAGGATGAAGGGAAAACATGAAAGTTTCATCTTTAGGTAGTCAACATAAATTGCAATTACACGGTAACCTAGAAGGACCATAGAAAAGATAGAGGGAGAACAAACCAAAGCATGAAAGAAGAGATGGCATAAACTAAATGAATGCCCTTAAGGACACATTCAATTGTAGTAGTAAAGATGACAAAAATTTCTATACTCAAACCAACCTAACCTGAGTTTGATGGAATCAAGTTTAGAGTTGGGTTTGGAGAAGACCCAACTCTTATTGGGTGGGGGTTAGGTGGAGCATGGGGATTCCGAAACTTGCCCTTAACTCAAATGACGTAGAAAAATTAGGGAAAGTATCCTTGCTTTCTTCTTAATTCATCCTATATAATTATTTTATTTTAATTAAATATTTGTATAATTTCTTTAATTTAAAATTAGGGCAAGTATCTTTGTGGGTACTTGATTCCCCTTTAGAGTTGAGTTTAATGTAAAGATTTTAAAACCCACTAGGTTCGGGGGTGGGGAGGTAGGAGTTAGGGCGAGTTTTGCTAAACCCACCTCAACCAAAGTAAGTGTAAGGTTGTCCATCTACATAGAATAGGCCATGTTGATTTTATAAGGTGATCCAAAAATGACAAAGTTGATCAACGCCAAGAGACAATAGGATTAAAAATAAATTAATTATATTTACAAGTAAAAAATTACTAAATCATCAAACAAAAGATAAAAGCATATAAGAGATGGAACAGGGTCCGTTTTGCTGGGCTTTCCACCTTGCTTAGCTGCCAAGTGAAGTTATTTGTGTTGTAGCTTTTTGGTACTATTTCCCCTGCTTCTGTTGCACCGACCATCTGAGGTGGTGAAAAATGGATCTGGCAGAAAGCAGCAAAACACCGGCTTAATCTTGTAGGAAATCAAATGGATAGCGTGTAAGATATATTGTACCTATGTATGTCTTACTCCTTCAGAATTTAGGTTTGTTCTCTTATTCCAATTGGGGCAAGAATGTAGGTCATCTTCCCAATAAATTGCTCTTTTATCATTAACATCAAAATCTATTCATACACTTACTTGGAGACAGTGGTTGCGTTTGGCCCACTTCTATTTTGCTGATTGAGGAAGTGCCACTTAAAAAGATGCTAGCTGAAGAAGTTTAGAGGGTGTTTGGATGCACAACTTTTAGTTAGGTTATTCTATTTGTACTATGTTATGCTTCGAAACAGAAATATTCTTAAAAACATAGTAATAAACATGTAACTCACATAAACAAATATTATAATAAAAACTCATATAAATAAATATTATAATAAAAACTATATATAAAAGGGCAATTCATGCCACTACTATTATATACTTAAAAAGTATTAAAATTATATATTTGATGCCATCAAACTTAGAGTAATTTGATTACGCTGCATATCTATTGGAGTGGAATTTACTTCTACTTTTGTAGATTCCTAATTTTCTTCATGATTATCTTCTGGTGTGAAATCAATATTAGCATCAATTTCTTCAAAAATTTGATCAGATCTTATTGTTTGTCTAATATAATTATGTAGTGTCATTGATGTAACTACAATCTTCACCTCTGTATCATATGGAAATAATGACATATCACATAATATATTCCACCTTTTCTTCCATACTCCAAACTTCATTCAATGCAACATAAATCATAATATATTTGTTGGGGAATAAATAGACCTGACAATTTGGGTTAGCAAGTGATAAATAGGTCATGTCAGCTATGACGCATGACCCGATAAAGCCAACCTGAACACAATTCTTTAATTAATTGGGTCAAAATATCTAGCCTAAACACGACCAGAATATAATCGAGTTAACCCGACATGACTCAAATAACCCATTTATTAAATGGGTCATACCTTAACCTGGATACCGACATGACCTGAATAACCTATTTAGTAATTAAGTCATTTATTAACCCGATCTGCTTGATCTGACACGACCCATTGAATTAGTTGAGTCAAAATGTCTAACCCAAACATGACTCGAATATAATTAGGTTAACCTGATACGACTCGAATAACCCATTTATTTAATGGGTCATACATTGACCTGAATACTGATATGACCTGAATAACCTATTTACTAATTGAGTCATTTATTAACCTGATCTGTTTGACCTAACATGACCCAATTATAAATTTATCATTCATATTTTATACATAAATAAAAAATTTGATAAAAATTTTATTAAAATTTAATATAAATTTGCGCTTATGGGCTTATGGTGTGAGCTGAAATCTGGGTTAAAAGAGAGTTAAAAGAGATTTGGCCTTGTGGGCTAGTACTCAGAGTTGGACGGGCCTATATTTAAAATTTTTATATATAAATATATAATGTAATCGGGTTAAATAGGTCAACCCATTTACAACCCAACACTACCCAATTATTTTCGGGTCATAAATGGGTAGGGTTAACCTATTTATAACCTGAACATGATTATGACTAACCTGAATCTGCCTAACTTCGTGTTGAGTTAGATTGGGTTAGATTTTGCCAAGTCTAAAAATAAATATTATACTGTATAGTAGAAAAACAAAATTTTATTTCCCACTAAGATCCATCCGAAAGTAAAAATCAATTAGTAGTTTAAAGAAATCTCGATAATGAGAGCATGTGGCACACAAAGGATGAATGTAGCGCAAGAGAAGAAAGAGGAGGCGGCTTTTTTTTTTTTAATTCATTAGAATGTCGTTACCATCTAAGCATGGAATGCCCATTTTAAAAAGATGTGCTTTGGGTAAGGTTTCTTGAGAAAAGTCATATCTACCTAAGTGTTATGCCCGTGGACTGGCGTGGGCCTGGGCGGTGGCCCAAGGTCGAGCGGAGGAGGTAGCCTGGGTCTGGAGCGGATCCAGGTGACGAGAGTGCTGGCGGATCCGACGGAGGACCCAAATCCGACCTGCCTTCCGTTGAAGCACGCGGAGGTGTGAACGAAGTCGTGCACGCGATGACAATTGATGCGACGCGACGGGAGCAAGCGGGTGGAGCCGTTGAGCTGCTACGACGTGGTCGATGTCCCATTGGTGGCAGACTCCCGTTGAAGAGTGACGGGCGGGAGCTGCACAAAAGGACGGAGAGGTGCCGCGAGCTCCCTCTCCTTGGCGGGATGGGGGCGTCTTCCCCACGAGAACGGGGGACGCGAGCCTGTCATCTCTACGAGACGGAGACGGCGGTGGTGGAAGACGACGGAGGCGAGAGCGCCTCGTCCTCCTCCTCCTTGAGCAGCAGGCGATGGCAGCAGCGAAGGCCGCTTTCCTCCACGAGCGGCGGACAGAGGTTCACCGCCTCCTCCTTCCCTCAGGCGGTGATTTCGACAAGAACTCCGGCGACACGAGATCGAACGAAGAGGAGAGGAGTTGAGCGTGTAGAGAGAGGTTTTATGTAAACGGTAGTTTTGGAGGAATAAGATCGGTGAAAATTTCCCCTCTCTAGCGTCTGTTTCATGTGTTTTTAGCTTGCGGATTCCGGCCATCTTCTCCACCTTTGGCCAGTGACCTTCCGGCGTCCAGAGAGGCGCATATGAAGTAGGCTGAGGGCGAAGGGTGCGAGTGGCCCTTCTCTTGCTGCATGCCCGTTCCCTTCCGACAACATTGTGTGTTTGACACACGTGAGAGGATTTGTTCGAACGCGTGTGGCATTCGAAACGAGGCGTGTGGTCAAAGTCAATGCTGCAGAGAAATTTCAATGTCAACGGACGGGAATTACTGACGTGGCGCACAATTGGCTAATTAAGCGTGATTAGCTTAATTGAGGCCTGACACTAAGGACACTACTGCCAAAGCTTTGCACGTGAGGCTTGCCAAGTGTGAAGTGCGAAGTATGGTGGCTGCGATTATTATAATATTAAGTAATATATATAATACTGTATATGTATATTTAATTTATAAAAATAACTATAAATTATTATTAATTTAAAAATAATAATAATTACATATATTAACATATATTGGTATATATTTAATTAATATATATGTTAATTTATAAAACAATAATTTTATAAAATATAAATTAATTATTAAAAAAATATAAAACTTAAAATTTGTATATTAGATTAATAGTATTTAACTTTATATTTTCAAAAAAATATGTTAATAAATTTTTATATTATACTAATATATAATTTTTATAGTTTTAAAAATTAAAATTTTTATAATTTAATTATAATTTTTAAAATTCAAAAGAACACTACTGGCAATAGTATACTAGTTACAGTACAGTAGCTCTACTAAAAACTCTTAGAAAATAGAAACATCAAATGCTACAATCATGACACAGCTATGATAACACAATTGTAACACAAAGCGTCTATCTCTTGCATATTTGTATGGTTTGAAACCTAGACCTATTGTTAATTATATCAAGATGATGTTATTTGACATGGCATAATTAACATTCCAATTCAATCTATTTTTATGACCCATTAAGTCATTGTATTATTAGTAGTTATATTATAATTTTATTGTAATGTTATAAATAGTGAGTGATGTATATTAAAACATTATTACCATCTATGTCACAAGAATGTTGAGATTTAATAAAACCTTCATATATGATAATGTCTATACGTAGTTTAATCATTTTGTACTTAGTATATAGATTGAACACAAATTATGAAACATGTTTTATAATTTAGTCGTTATACTTGTTGATTCCCAACTAAGCTAATATAACAAACATAATTGATATTTCTTATTGATTCATTTAAATATAATTATGCATTTTTATCTCACTTGATCACGGGGCCAAATATATCGATAGGTAATATAGTTCTATTATATATGAGAGATAAATTATCTCTTGATTACTTACATCCTAGCTATAATTTATGATGTACATGATTATGTATATGCTCTAGTTACATGTGACGTTTGAGTGAATCAAATTATATAATTAGTAACTTTCGAGAGCAGAGAGTGCAATTGATCACCTGGAGCAAGTTTAAAACTTGCAATTGTTCTTTATGAGAGGATCCAAAATTAGGGGATGATGACTATTAGGTTTGATGTAGCTCATCGCATATGATATGATTTTGAAAGAGGAGAATATTGAAGTGGAGATGAAATATAATTTTGTGAATATAGAGGGTCATACTCATCTGCCTGGATTAGACTTAAAAAAGACTTGGTGGTATGCCAAACCTAATATGGATGAGATTGGGTTGAAACTTTTTCTAAATATAAAATATAAAATGAAGATAAAATAGTATAAGAAAAATAAGAAAATGATAAAATGATAAACTTTTTCTCACGTTTAAATGTATAAGAAAAATAATAGAGTTATTGGCTCTGTTTGAGACTGCTAGTGCCTTTTGCTTTTGTTAGTGAAGAAGATAAGAGTATGTTTGGTATAGCTGGAGCTTTTAGCTTCTGTTAGTTAAGAAAGTGCTGATTGAAAAATAGCTGGCTGAAAAAGTTGAATGGTGTGTTAAATTAGTGCAGAAGTTGATAGCTAAACAGACCACCTTCTTAAAAATAGCTTTTGTAGCCAGCAAAAGTAGCCTAAAAGCTGTGCCAAACGTAGCGTTTGGGGCTGCTGGTTGGCAATTTTTGAGACGATTTTGAGTAGAAAATATTGCTAGTGTTTGAGAACTCTGCCTTTTGGTTTGAACCTACTCCTTACCCTACCCTAGTGAGCTCCCTTCTCACCCCAATTAGCTCCCCCCTTCTCCTCCAATGAGCCCCCTTTGTCCTCTCGCCCCGCAAGCTCTCCTCCCCCTCCCTCTCTTGCAAGCTCCCGCCTTCCCCTTCCCCCTCTATGAGCTCCCCTCGCCCTCTCTCCTAGTAAGTTCCTTTCCTCCCCTGTGAGCTCTTTGCCTCCCCCACCTTTGGGGATTTCTCTAAACTCTTACTTTTTCGGTGATCTTTCAGACCCCATCCACCCCGTCAATGAGCTCCTCTTTTCTGTGGTGATAAAGTTTTCTTCGTAGAGGTTTGGCTAATATTGGTTTGATTCGTAAAAATAAAAAAGCATCCGTAGTTTACCAAACACCTTAATATTTTTTCAACAAAATGAAACTACTTGTTTAGATAAATTGCAATGCAATTTAGGTGATGTGTGGTGTTGTCAAGTAGAAATTTGTGTATTATATTTAAAATTTATAGATCCATAATAGAAATGAATGTTTTAATATTAAACTATATTTAAAATTAAAATTTATCTAATACAATCACAAATATTATAAATATATATAATGTAATATTTTATAAGCATATTGTATATTGAATTAGTATATATATACATATATATTTTAAGTCCTTGGATTCTACACGACCAAATTGCGAATTAGCCATTTAGATCAAAGCATGAGTTTTCTAGTTTCATCAGCCTAAGGTCCTGTGTCTTTTCATAGATATCCACATTAACGTTATAACTCAACGCTTGTCTTCCACATTTTTCCTGCGGCTTATAGTTTTTATCAAAGCTAACGCACCGTAAGTGATTGGAAAATTTCCTAGGCCACGTACCTTAGCTAGAAAATTTAAGAAGAATTTAAAAATACCGTGGATAAACATATTTTTTTTTATTATAAATAAGTTATATCTATGTAATTTACACATTCTAAATGATCCAATGATATGAATATTATTGTGGATAAACTTATTCACAATGAGGAATAAACATTTTTATTATCGTGGATAAACATGCTATAGACTATAGTCATGAATATCTTATCCATGACTTGTTATCATAGATAAACATGCTACCGTTGTAGATAACTTATCCACAATAACAAAAATACTTATTTCTCATTGTAGATAAATCTATCCACGATAATATTGGTATCGTTGGGTAATTTAGAGTGTGTAGATTACATGAGTATAGTTTATATATGATAAAAAAAATGCATTTGTTCATAATATTTTTGAACATTTCTTTAAGTTTTTTGGGCAGGGTACTCTGCCTGGAAATTTTTTCCCAAAGTGATACCAAAGGTAGTTTTCATATAGGATGGCAAGAAAAAAAAAATCTATACCCAACTTTACTTGAATTTGATGAAAAAAAAAATTAATTTAACCAAATTTCAGTGAGGGAAAACTCCATCACATGCGTTGGTGTTGAGGTCGGGTATAAAAATTTTGTAGCTCATTTTGGGATCCAGATTAGGCTGTGTTTAATAAGGAAGAAAGAAGAAAGAAAAGTAAAAAGTGAAAGGGAAGACTACTTTACATCGTTTAATAGGATGGATGGAAAGTAGCGATGATGCTTGCGAATGCTGCTGCTCGCGAAGGCGACACCCGTTGCTTGACGTTAGCAAACGCTATTGCTCACGACGATGAAGATCAATGCTCGATGCTCAACACTAGCAAACACTGATGCTCACGACAGCAATGCTCAACGCTCGATGCTAGCGAACGCTATTGCTCATGACTGTAACGGTTGACGTGGATGGCGACGACTCGATGCAGAAGCTTGACGTAGACTCTTGAGGTGAAGACGGACGGCGTTGGCTTGACACAGACACTTGACAGGAATGTTTGAGGTGAAGGCGGATGCGAACGACGACGAGAGCTCAACGGCTCGGTGGCAAGGGGTAGGGAGTTCTGTCGCGGGCTCGATAGGAGAGAGGTGGGGGAGAGTGGCACGTGCAAATCACGTGCGTTCCCTCTCCATTCCCTCCTTTCTATTCCGGCTTACTCTGCATCTGCCAAATATAGCCTAAGTTTACTCGTGGGTACTCGATTTAACGGGGAGTTGTCCACTGTAAACCCCTACTTTCCACTCATAGTTTGAAGCCTAAGGCTATGTTTAATGGGGTAGACGGATAGTAGGGGGGAACGAGGAGGAGAGAAGGGAAATGATGAGGGAAGGGAGAGGGGACGTATGTGACTTGTGCGTGCCACTCTCCCCTACCACTTTCTCGTCAAGCCCATGTCGGAACTCCTCGCCATGCCGTCGCCGTCCTCGTCGACCATCACCGTCACCTTCCTCAGCGAGCTTTGCGGACGTGAACAATGAGCGTCATTGTCCGTGAGCATCGCCTCCCTCGTCGAGCGTCACCATCGCCTTCCTCAGCGAGCTTTGCGAACATGAGCAAGGAACGTTGTGGATGCGCAACATGAACACGAGCAGTGAGCGTCACCT
Organism: Costus lasius; assembly: GCA_027563935.2. Lineage (NCBI taxonomy): Eukaryota > Viridiplantae > Streptophyta > Magnoliopsida > Zingiberales > Costaceae > Costus > Costus lasius. The sequence continues at coordinate 21,446,738 of CM050446.2, read as the reverse complement.
TCCTCGTCGAGCATCACTATCATCGTCCGCGAGTATCGCCTTCCTCGTCAAGCGTCATCATCGCCTTCCTCAGCGAGCTTTGCGGAGGCGAGTAGTGAACGTCGCAGACACTCGACGCAAATGCGAGCAACGAGCGTCGCCATCACCAGACATGAGCGCCCGTCAGCAGCGGGCTTTGCATCAGCAGTGAGCGTCCGTCTGCTTTTCGCCTAATTTGGACGGGTCGCATTCGGACGAAAAAAAAAAGTACTGTATCAGCTTTCCTACTTTACATCCCTCTTATTAAACTAAGGAAAATAGTTTTTCCTTCCACTTTCCATTCCTTCCTTTCTCCTTTTTTTTTCCCTATTAAACACACGTAAAACATCGTCGCACGCATCTTAACGTCAACGTGTTCTCCGATTGCAGCGCCTCCCCCGCCTTCTCCTTAACGAAACCGCCAGCGAGGCAAGCTGCGCCATGCTGACACGTTTCCTGCGGGCCCCGAATCTTGTCAGCGAATCAATCAATTACTTAAGACAACGAAAAAGAAAAAGCGAGTGCGAGAAGCGGAGGGCACGTCGCACCGCCACGGCGTGATCCACCCCCCAGCGTGTTCGGTTAGCAAGTGTGGTCCCGCGCCCTTCTTCCCATAATAGGATGACAACTCACTAGTTAAAGTCATGCGGTACAGGAGTTACCGAACTTTCCACTATAATAAATTTTAAAAATGGCTTCTTTTCTATAATTTTGCAATTCATTCAGTCGAGTCCGCTAAATTTAAAATATTTCACTCTCGTCTTCCCCGAACTTTTTCATCAACACCTTAAAAACGAAAATTAAAAAATTTCTCCCTAACAGCTACGTAGAAAACCGAGGCAAAATGAAATTTCTTAAAATTTGATAGCTCATGTAGAAATAAATTTTAGAGAGGTGAAATAAAAAAAAGGCCAAAAAGTAACCCGAGGCCCGAACCACCATTGGTGGTCCAGTCCGCATCAAACTAAACGGGTGGATGCGGGCGGCGGAGCCTACGATCCCCAGCTTACATGTCGCCTCCATCTCCTCCCGCCCTTCTCCATCTTGTTCATGCTTCCCACTTCCTTCGCCCCCTCGCTTTGACCCGTTCGTCCCCTCTTTCCCCTCGAGCCAGTCCAATCTAACACCACCGCAAACCCTAACAACCTTTTCAACGAACCAGAACAAGAACTGGAAACTCAAATTGGATTGATTGATGGATGAGAAGAAGGACAAGGAGGAGGAGGACGCGGACGCGGCATCGGCGACGGCAGCTCGGCGAAAGACCATCTCCTATAGCCAGCCCCTCGGCCGCGATGCTGCCGTCGTAAACAGTGCCGCCGGCCGCGGCGTCTTCCTCCGCAAGAACAGCCTCGACGCCGCTACATCCGGGTCCGATGGTCGCCATCACCACCACAAACAGCCAACCTTATTCCTTGACGCCGACGCTCGCGCCTATTCCTTCTCTGCCGTTGACGATTCCCTCTTCTCCGTTTCCCACTACTTCCCGCCCGCCGTTTCCTCCGCCCACATCGGCAGCCCTTGTGCGCTCGATGGTTGCCTGGGAGGCTTCCCCCTCTCAGGCAGCGAAGAGGCGCTTACCCTCGAGCACGCCATGTCGGAGTATGGCGGCGCCCCCAGTACGGTCCCCGAGTTCATGGGCAGCGGCGGCGGCTCAGGCATCTTCCGGCTGCCCGTTCGCGCTGCGATGCACCCCGGACGCCCGCCACCCCTTGAGCTGCGCCCCCATCCTCTGCGTGAGACTCAGGTTGGCTCCTTCCTTCGCACCATCGTATGCAACTCTTCGCAGCTCTGGGCTGGCCTGGAATCCGGGCTTCGAGTGTGGAACCTCAACGAAGTCTTCGAGGGGTGGAGTGCTGGCGTGGCGTCGAATAAGAAGAGCGACGAGGAGACTGCTCCCTTCAGAGAGTCGTGCCGAACGTCGCCGACGCTGTGCCTGGCTGTCGATTCTGCCAACAGGATGATTTGGAGCGGACACAAGGATGGGAAGATTCGATCTTGGAAAATGGACCAGCCATCTGCAATAATCTCCGCTACAGGCGACGGCGGCTGTCCTCCATTTAGGGAAGGCCTTTCATGGCAGGCGCATCAAAAGTCTCCTGTATTATCCATCGTTATCACTTCTTACGGTAATCAACGTACATCGCTGTTTCAACGATCAGTGTGATCTGTTATATAAAAAAAATATATAGAGCTGATTTTAAATCTTCCAGTTCACAAGATTTCTCTGCATTATAAGTTAATAACATATTTACGCACTATTACATGCTTGATACACTGCTTTTAGACTATTTTTTTCTTAAATCAGCTGGAATTCAAGAAAAATGTAACTTTTACCAAATTAGATTTAATATCGTAACCAACACAACCTTTTGAGCCTGGTAAGCTATTGAAAAGGATGATAAATCGATGCATTATGCAGTTATTTAATAGCCTACGGCAATGATTCTGTACAGACCTTAGTATGACAATTATGAGAATTTGCTTTTGTATTGTATACCTAAAGCGTTGAGCGATGAACTGGATGCAATCCACTGTTCTTGTGTGATTTCTCTTGGCATTGGCGAGTGCACAATGCATCATGATGTATCTTTCGGGGACACATCATGATGCTATGGTGAACGATGTTATTGCATTGGCACGACAAAAACAAGGTTTGAGGTCGACTCCAAGTCTAGGCCACCTGTTGGGGCTAAAGCTCTTGAAATAGCATGAAGGACTAAGATGCCCGTGTCTAGGCCATCCCAAGGCTCTTGCAGCCAAAACAGATTGAGGCTGACACTGGGTCCATTACACCTTGAGGCTCCTAAGGCTAGAGCACCTGAGATAGACCAGGACATTCAAAGTTTAGGATGTCCTGAGACTGACCTATCCTAGGCATATCTCTACTCTTGAACCACAGTGGCCAAGAAGAGTTGAGATAAACTAACATGTTGCGCCATACTGCCCACTACATGATTATGCCGCTTATTCCTCATAAATAATTGTAATCTAAATCTATCACTTGGCCTAAGGGCAAAGCTTGTATTTCTCATCAAAGCTCAAACATGGTGGCATGTCAGATCGCTTATGTGACGCTTTTAGGTAAGCTCAAATATGGTGGCATGTTAGACATGTGGGTTAGTCAATGTATGTAGAGCCCCTAACCCCAACATGCCACATGAGTTGTACCTTTTCTTCCATGATATTATATTAGTTTTCCAACCACCATTTGATGATTCCCAACTTGATTTACTTTTGCATCAATAGAGGACACACCTAGGAAATCCCTCATGCCTTCCTCTTATTGTAAGTGGCATAGAGCATTTGGTGAGTGTGTTGCTTTGCCTAGGTATGAATATCTTCATTAGATTAGTACGAGTGAAACCTCATACAATTGCCATGTGGGCTTCGTTCTCATTAGCTAATTTGTGATCCTAATGTTATGAGGGTTTATTATTGTTAGCCGAGGCCTGTTATATTAGATTTGCCCAAGTTCATTTGCGAGAACTCATATTGCCTCTTGCTCCACTAGGCATCTCACTAGAACTAATCTCACTTAAACTAATAACCCCTGCAGTAACACTAACACATGTGCTCTCCACTAGGTAGATGCCCACCGGAGATAAATCCTAGTCAATTTAGTGCCCTTGGATAAGTAGTTCCCAACCTGTGGGGGTTTGGGTCGTGACATGCTCAGGTTGGAACATTATACAAATCTCTTTTTGTTTAAGCATCCTTACTGAGTCAATCCCAAGCAAGTTCAAAGTTTCAAGCTTAGAGCTATATGACGGTACCTTGCACCTTGAGGATCATTCTCTTACCATCTAGATGTAAATAAAGCTAGTTATGGTGTCCTATGTCATTTTATTTTAGACCTTTTCCTTCTATTGTCAAGTTGCACCAAGCATTGGTTCCATTGACTCTTGGAGGTCTTATTAAATCCTTGAGTAGTTAGCCGTTGTCTTCTTGGCCTAGTTTGTTATAAGTTGTGGCTCCAATGGTAATATAACAAGCTTAAAATGAGTTGCATGCATGCTATGTCTTGCGTTTCACTCTTGAAGGCTAGTAGACGGAGAGAGCCTACGAAGCTACCCTTATCCATGCATTAATTCATGGGCTTCAGCTAGAGAGGCCATCTTGGTCTCTAGATAACCTCAATCTCCTAGTGAAAATTACTTGAAGAGGCTTTGGGCCCCCCTATCTACAAAGAGAGGATAGCCCTAGCATTAAGTTCAAGAACCCAAGTTCGGATATTTCTTTCTTGACACTAATCTCATCAAGTGGAAAGCCTTGGAACAAGTGATGCAAAATTTCCTTTATAAATATTAGTGGCCTAAGGTGATGAAAAGCCTGCTCTTGGCATGAAGCCTCCTTGGCTTACCTTTTCTCTCTTATGCACTCATAAGTGGAGCTTCCTATCACTAAATCCTTATGTGACCTATTCATACTCATAAATCTTGAGTTTCATCTCAAGGCTGAGCACTTCTCTTTCTTATTTGCCCTTTTATAGAGTTTGTTTTCATTAAGCTCTCATATAGCCTGCCCATACTTACCAAACTTCTAAACTTTGCCTTAGGATTTAACACTTATATCTCATATTCCCTTAGGTAGACATGCCCTAATTAAGCCCTAGCATGACATGTCCATACTTAAGTGCTGAACCTTGCCTTATCTCGAGGCTGAGCACTTCTTTCGGTTATTTTCTGCTTGGTAGATCTTATTTGTACTAAGTTTTAGTGTTGCTCATCTATATTTGTAGGTCCTCAAACCTTGCCTTTGGGCCTGGTATTCCATCTCAATTATATTCATAAGTCTTCAAGTCTTGCCTTAGGATTGAGGAGAGCATAAATACTTTGATAATAATTGCACAATCATTTTTTAAATTACATAACTAGCATTTAGCACCAAGAGCAACATTTTCTCTCCTTGGTGGCCAAGTGATTTGGCTAAAGATACACACAACAAAATTAAACTCAATGCCTAGGCCACCTTGAGGTTCTTAAGGTTGAAGCTCCAAAAAAAAACCCAAGGTTGATCATGAGATTAGGATTTCCCTAGGCTCTTAAGGTGAAAGCTCTTAAGATAGACCAAGATGCCACAAGTTTAGGATGTCTTGGGATCAAGGATTTAATGCATTTTAATGGTGTATGTAATACCTTTTAATGTTGTATTGTTGGTATTGTGTGTTTGGTATGAACCAATACCAACTGATACACACTGATCCGATAGTGGGTTGTTATATTGATACGTATTTAAAATTGTGCTTGAGATTTGGAAATCATAAGATGCCCTAAGGCAAGCCCAACTCACCTTGAAGTCTCAACCGAGTAGCTAAACAAGATTGGGAGCAGCTTAGGGCCACTTTGCCCATGTGTGAGAGTGTTTATGGTTCAATTGACCATCACTTTTTAGTTTGATCAATAATTTTCATATAGTCACCTACATAACTTGCATGCATAATAAGAACATGTTATAAATTTATAATATTCATCAATTAACTTAAATCCAATCCATCCGTGTTTGCAAGCTTGCCATTGAATCTGATAGGTAAGTTTGATAACGTGGTGGGTCAGCAATAGGGTTTGCCACCCTGAAATCCAAACCTACCTCCTTGCCCTAAAACTCGACCTCAAACTTGTCGGGATACTCAACCCCACTCCTACCCTTTTTAATTAAAACTAAATAATAAAATAATAAAAAATTATATATCTAAAATAAAATAATTATATAAGATGGAAATAAGAAGAAAGTAAGGATTGTTGTTGGCTCATAATAAGTAAATACTAAAATACATGTATCTGAATGCGTTTCAAAATCCCTATCCCTAACCCCACCCAACATGAGTTAGGTTTTCCTCAAACCTGACTTGGAACCTGGTTAAATTGGGTTTTCTGTCAAAGTCTAGTATGTGTATTTTTGCCATCCCTACTAATAGGCACAGGTCACAGTTGGGCTTTTACGTTTTGATAGGCAGCCCATTTTAGTATTTACTGATTGTTCATCAATTATCACATGTATCAAACTAGTTTAATCAATTAACTATTGGAATATCCTACCTTTGAACTAGTCTTGAACCATACATGGAGCAAAACATGAAAAACCACCCATTTGAAGAATTTTTCAGTTTGGTTTCCTATATTACAGTTTGGTTCGATTGTTTAACCACCAATTCAATGGTTTCTTTTTTAGCATCTCTACCCATGTGAAGATAGGATTGCACTGCTTATTTCCATGATAACCATTTTATAATTTGGTCAACACAATTGAAGCGGCATGTTAGACTGCTTATGTGACATTGATGGGTAAGGTTTTAAATTCCCCTCACATAGGTTAGCCAAGCTATGTAGAACCCACCTACACACATGCCAACAAAGTTCTCTTTTTCTTTTTTGATATTGTATCAGTTTTCTTACCATTATCTTGAAATTATAACCTGACTTGAGTGTTAGAAGAAGGATACGTGACACCACTCCTTTGCGAGCTTAGATCCAAAGAACCCACCATGTTAGCTCTGACCAAAGGTATAGACGACTATAAATTTGATCTGCATCAATATCCATTTTTTTTTCAAAAATTTACACGCTAAGCTAATTTAAATTGAATGCATACTCATGTTGGAACTGCAAAAAAATTCTCTATTACTTAAAAGGTGATTGTTACATTTTGCTACCAATTCTCAATGAAAAGTGGTTCTTGATTAAAAGACTAAATGGTTTTTATACTTCCTTAAATAGAGTTTAATTTTCTAAGACAATAATTGGATATTTCAAATGCGTGGTGCCACTACTTGCTGAACCTAACCTTCACTTTTGAGCTGGAGTAGTATTATATACAAAAAAGATATAGCATCTAAGCTTGAAAAATATGCGTCTAATTTTTACATGCATTTGAAAAGCAATCTTCATTCAACTGGATTGTGCCTATTAATGTTATCTTCCAATTATGGAAATGCTATTTTGTTGCAGATTGTAGACCATAATTGGTTTTTTACTTTTTTTATTTGTAAGTAGCAGAACATGTTAAGCATTGTCGTGTCATGATCTCAATGTTGAAGTTCTGCATTTTTCTACAAGTTCTACTTTCCATAACCATCAAGAACATGTTTTATTTTAAATCAATGAGTCAAAGATCAATAAAATGTTTCTACTCGATCTTCCATTTACATCTGCCTCTTATGTGTATTCACTGGAATGTGAAAATAATTTGTCTATTCTCTATTGCTTGCCTACCTCGTAGAATAATTCTTGTCACGTTGACATGTTTTGTGCTTTAACTGTCAACTCCAGGTGAAATGTGGTCAGGTTCTGAAGGTGGAGTGATAAAGACTTGGCCTTGGGATGCCCTCGAGAAAGCCCTTTCTTTCAATATGGAAGAAAGACATATTGCTGCATTAGTAGTTGAGAGGTCATATATTGACCTAAGGAGTCTAGTCACTGTGAATGGTATGTGCAGCTTGCCTGCTGCAGATGTAAAATACATGGCATCTGATAATTGCATGTCCAAAGTGTGGACTGGTACTAGCCTTTCGTTTGCGTTATGGTATGTACATAACTACATATGTGATATATCTAGTGTTAATTGTTTACATACTTTAGTTGCTGCTGAAAAAAGATTTTCCAGCTTAGCAATATTAATTGCAATAACTTATTTGTTATTTTGCAGGGATTCTCGCACGAGGGATCTTCTTAAAGTGTTTGGTATTGATGGCCAGGTTGAGACTCGCACTGATCTCCCATCTGCTCACGATCCCTATCTGGAGGATGATGTGAAGATGAAGTTCGTTTCTTCATCAAAGAAAGAAAAGTTGCTAGGCTCAGTTAGTTTTTTACAACGTTCTCGTAATGCTCTTATGGGAGCAGCTGATGCTGTCCGCAGAGTTGCTGCAAAGGGCACATTTGGAGAAGATAATAGAACAGAAGCATTAACTATATCGATGGATGGTAACATTTGGTCTGCATGCACAAATGGGTCATTAATTCATTGGGATGGAAATGGTAATCGATTGCAGGAAGTTCAATATCATTCTTCTTCTGTTCAGTGTATTTGCACATATGGGCCACGGCTGTGGGTAGGCTATGTCAGTGGCACTGTTCAGGTCATAGATCTTGATGGGAATATGCTTGGAGAATGGATTGCGCATAGTAATCCAGTTATAAAGATGGCTATTGGAGGTTCATATATGTTCACGCTGGCACATCATGGTGGCATACGTGGGTGGAATATAAGATCTCCGGGGCCTCTTGATGATTTGTTGCGAGCAGAGTTAATCAATAAGGAGCTATCATATACAAAATTTGAAAAACTTAAAATCTTGGCTGGAACTTGGAATGTGGGACAAGAAAGAGCGTCTCCTGATTCACTAATATCTTGGTTGGGTAGTGTAGCATCAGAAGTTGGATTAGTTGTTGTTGGGTTGCAAGAGGTGGAAATGGGAGCTGGATTCCTGGCGATGGCTGCTGCTAAAGAAACCGTAAGATACCTATGCAGTAACTGTAACATCTTAAGCATTGATTTAAAGTATGGAAGCTTTAGTTCATACTCATGCGTATAACTTTGTTCCGCCTGTTTTAGTTTGTTACTACTTCCGTTGAATTCTGATGATTGCCATCTTAAAAAGGAAAAGAATAGTAAGATGTAATTTGTTACTCCAATGGAAATGGCCTAAAAGTAGGAGCTTGATTTATACATAGTGCCCTCTGGTTGAATTTTATTTTAAATGAAAGGCAACTAATGTTCCTAAGCATACTTAAGAAGAGTAGGGATGTAGATAACTCTTAGAAGTTGGTAAACAATTCTGCAATTTCTAAAGTATGATGCATCCTTGCAGAGAGATGACGAGGCCCAACTAGCTGAACCAGAAACAACGGTCTCCTTCAAGCCCATATAAGGTTGTTGATGTGAACATGGGTTTAAGAGAAAGTTTGAGCACTGACCATGGTTTAGGGTTTAGACCAATACATATTGATGTATTGATTGAGTATACTGGGAATACCTACATGGTACACTATGTCTCACTTGGTATTCATTGGACCTTGAAATACAATGGATTTGTGTACAAATTGTGATTTGGATTAGTACTTAATAGGCTTATTGCTCCAAAGAGGCTAGTACTTTAAACCATGTGAGTAACTAATGCCACAGTTGGAAGCCGTCCTACGCTCTAAGGTGAATAAGAGAACGGTAAGACATGTATGCGATAAATATATATGGACTAAACATGCCTACATAAAGTTCTTATTATGCTTTTTATTTAGTTATGCCGTGGAATTAGCATTGGTCCTTTACTTTGCACCAATTCAAAAAGGCCTCTTCCAGGGCTATGATATGATTGAGATACTTTTGTGGAAGAAATAGAATAAATATTTTGTCTTAGGAGTTCGGAAAACTAGTGGTTAGTCCTATGAAGACAAACTCTTTGAGGGCATACATTTGATATTTAACAATAGCATGTAAAGTTTTACACATGTTTGGAGATTGTCTTTGGAGTGAAATATAAAAGGAAGTTGATTGCTTGATCCATCTATTAAACATGAACTAACATTTCCCTTATGATTTGATGGTCAAATGGAAAGTTCTACACTAAATGAATAGTCATTGATCTTCCCTTAAATTCAATGTTTAATCAATATGAAGGATGCACATTGATGTTGACTCTTTGACACTGATGACTTGTGTCTTCCTAAGGTTGGTTTGTTGCCCATTAAAGTATAGTTTTGAGTTGGGTTCAGAATTTAGTTTGTTGATATGTAATGTTATTGAAGGGTGTTGAGAACCTTTTTTTTGCCTTGCTCTAGTGCAAGAGGTATGGAAGATACAACTTTGGTGTATGACTTAAAAATTGGCCCGTACTATTGTACGAGCAATATGTACTAGCCTATGATTATACTCGTATTAGTATCTGTAGTATCGGATGATATCTAGTGTTATTGAAGGGGTGGAAAGAGCTTTTTTTTTGCTTGCTCTAGTGCAAGAGGTATAGAAGATACAACTTTGGTATTGCCTGGTACAGGTCATATGTACCAGTCCAAGATTGTATTTGTATCAGGATGTGTAGTATTGGTACGTCAAATATGACCAGTATGTATCTGTCCGAGATAGAATCAGTACACCAGTACCAACTAAGGCTTTAAACCTTGGTAGTAATTATCTTGCTAGCCATGCAGGCAAGTGCGATGGAGTATTGCTAAAAGCATCATGGCTGCCATGCCCTAAAACTTAGATACTATTTCATGAAAACTTTTCACTCTTAATAGATTATGCAAATGAGAGCTATGGAAGCATTGAACACTTATTCTTGTCTTCTTGTCTTGTTCCTAGATTGTTGAGTTATGAAAGTCTACAGTATTCCATGCTAATTTGTGTTGTGTTGGTGGGTGGTCTAATATTGCCCTATGGAATACTTCTAATCTTGTTAAAAATGATACTATCATTAATTCATTATGGAAAGAAGTTGAGCGATGCAATGATTTGCACATATAAGTGAAAAGATAATGACAAGCTCGTGCTAAAACAACACTCACAAGTCACAACTGATCTTTAGTGATATTTGGTAATTGGTAATTTTGGATATCTATAGGAAAGTTAAAACACTTAACAAATTCTTCTAGGAAACCTGAGGCTCAAAATGTTTTTTTAGCCGATAAAATGATATCTTACAGTACTGTTAGAATGTTGTAATAGTGTTATATAATATTGATGTTAGTGTACCCCATGTAGACGATATTCATATGATTCAAGCGAGTACATGAAGCTTTGAGATATGTACCTTATGATATTTCTTTTTCTTATTCACTTAATATCTTATACGCTTGCATTGGTAAAAAAAATTTCACCCAATGCAGTCTTATTCCAACTTCCTTGAATCCTTTGGCAGCAAAGTTGGGGCATCTACTGGTTTGCTATCCCTGTGGGGACAACATAAGTACTAAAACATGAAATAAGATCATATTGAGACAAGCTAATTGTTGTTTTAGTTAGTGTCAAGTGGAAGTTCAGGCATGTATACATCTCAAGCATCCCAGACCAAGAGAGATTTAAAACTTCTTTTATTTAACTTGATCAATTGATTAGGTACTTGCGATATATTTTTCATTGTTCAATCATTTGAGAACATGAAAAATCATATTCATAGCCTTTCTTCTGTTCAAGAGCCTATGGTGTTTCTATTGATCATGAATTGGGTCTCAATCACTAGCTTCACTAACTCATCAGAAACTTGGTGGTTTCACTCCATTACAATATCTAAGGGCATGCTTCCTCTTCCTCCCCTTCTTTATTGCCTCCTGCCTCCTATGCCTCTTGAACCCACCATAGCTCGCCCAGTGCGTCCTACTTCCTTGCCCCTTGGACCCACAAAATTCCCTCCTCTATTCGACCCATAAGCGCAATCCATCCCACACTCCCCTTCACCCAATCCTCCCCTACACAACATTACTCTCCCATGTTGTTTAGCTTTAGTGGCCCTTACATGTAGCATTCCACCTTCTCTTGACATCTCAAAGTGACGGTTGTGGTCTTCTCCATCAATCCATTTAACCAGGAACTATCTATAGTAGGGAATAATAAGGGTTGAGGGTGTGTAACTTCGATAGGTATGGAAATTTAGATCCTTCAGAATTTTCCCTCTTGCCGTAGAAGTACCCCCTCTTCTCTGTAGTCCTCCCCTGAAGGGTGGGTGGTGGCTCTGAATCTCCCTCTAAAATAGTGACTACTCTTGAGACAATTCTGGTAGTTGTTAATGTGACTGCCCTTATATCAATTCAACAGGGGCTTGAGGTGTTTTGAGTCAAAGCTGAAATTGAGACGCCTCATGGAGCCACTAGAGTTGGTGACTTTCCATCTCTTCCTTTTGGCTTGTGAGGTCCCCTTAGCATTCACCTCAAGCCTTAGCATTCCCTCTGTCCCTGTTGCAAATTAGGAATGCTCTTTGTGGTCCACATTATTTGAGCATGTAAGATTTGCGCTATGAAGGAGTTTGAGAAGGAAAGAGGCACACATTATTCCTTTTTGAGTGTTTGGAGTTAGATTTTGCTAGTTGATGCACATCAGGGTATGTGTGATTGTTTTGTGCTCTTAAGAAGTTATGACTCGCATATTCTTCTTCTAATATAATACTCCACTTGCATTTTGTTAAAAAAAGGGTTCATCTAGAGTCCTTGTGGCGCCACTCAAGTTGCGAACTTCCCACCTCTTCCTTTTGTTTGTGGGGTCCCCTTAGCACTGAACTCAAGCCTTAGCATTCCCCATGTTCCTGTTGCAGTTTATCCCTATGCCTTATTCGAGCAGGTATTTGGTGTAAGATTTGCACTATAAAGGAGTTTCAGGCGAGAGTTACACATTTTCCTTTTTGAGCGTTTGAAGTTAGATATTGCTAGTTGATGCCATAGTATGGTATGTGCCATTGTTTTGGGCTTTAAAGAAGTTACAACTTGTATATTTTATATATTCTGCTTTTAATACAATACTTACATTTTGCAAAAAAAAAAATGGTTCACCTAGACTTAATGCAAAATCTTAGCACTTGTTTCGATTTAGTTGTGCATTTGCCTTGATTTTCGTTTTGCCCTTATAATTTAGAGGATTCCAAGTTGGCCTTGCAATTGGGGTCAATCTACAAGCAAGTGGGTAACTGAAATTCAAAGTTTTGGAGTCAATTTGAACAAAATGCAAACTACAACTACAGTCAAATTTAAACAAACTGCAAAATGCAAAACTAATTTGAAATTTGGATTTCTTAAACCTAGTGGTTGGATTGAAATTACCTTATTTGATTATTCCTAATTTGGTATAGGTCCTATATATAAGTATATATTTATATACTATAGGTAAATATTCATTCAAGTGGTACCATATTTCGGTACATAGTGAATTTGTACCAGTTTGAGCATATATCAATATCAGTATAGAAGATAGATATTTTGACCTTATGCATACCCATTTAGCTAGATTGATGATGCTCTTGTTCATATACCAGCATAAGGTTGAATTGATATGTAGTAAGTTTATTGTTTGATGCGGACCAATGTTTAAATATTGATTGGATTAGATGAATAGCTAAATCTGGAAAGATAGAATAACATAATAGTACTTCCAATGCTTGTCCGTGGAACCTCAAACACAGTGCAGTGTGTGAGCAATTAAGATTTAAGATTGAGGCCTCTGACAAAAAGCCTAATGTCGAATGTTATCGTAGCTCCCTTGGTCCTTGGTCCCTGGTCCCAGTGTGTGCGAGTTTGGAACTTGTATTCCCCCAACATACCCTTGGTCCTAGGTCCGCTACTGTTTTGTAGTAAAAGGGATTTCTACAATGGAAGAAGGTATTAAGTGAGGTCAGTGCGCTGCTATTATCATCGAATAAAGGCTTGGAAGGCAAGATACTTTGTGCAAAGTTGGTTCTTTTAGTAATAACTTAATTCCTCTAAGCGTTACTCTGGTGTCGATTGAGGACCTTCATGGTGAGAAAGCTGACATAACAGGGTGATCCAGTCCCATGTCTGGAGTTCCTGAGTACAGAACACCCTAGGCCCTAGCATAGTAGATTGGTTGGTGAATGGATGTTGAGCCATCTAGGGAAGTCTGCAAAGTTAAAGTGAACCATGAGATATTGAATTTTGTATTAAAGTTGTAGTCTCTATGATTAGAGATGACTAAAAGTCATGAACCCACATCTTCAGCAGCTACTAGAAATCAAACCGTTTACTTACCCTATATGAACCTTACCTACACTTGGAATTTATGTACGAAGTATCAATACTTGATCAAATTCACCACCTCCCCCCTACACACACACCAACAGAAAAAAGGTAAAAAACACGTAACAGGTACTCAAACTAGCAAACACCTATATAAATAAAACTATTTAGATACCTACATATTTGATTGCTATCCGAACTCAATCTGACTTGTACTTTTACAATTTAAACCTGTTCAAGGGGTACTTAAACAAGTCAGATTACACTAGTACCCAATTAAAACGCGACATGCTATGATCCAATATGTTCTAAGTGGTTCTCTTTTGTAAGTGTGAAAGAAGCAATGCAGTTAAACTATCATGTTGTTGATCTCATCTTTTGGAAATACTGTTCTCACGAATAAGAAGAGCAGCCATATGTTGTGCTTCGATTTATGTTACCATTAATTTTATTCTAATTCCAGTTTTTCTCAAGCTAATTTTAACTGCATTACTCTATATATTTCAATGGATTTTGATAGCATTGTTTTAGAAGTGTTATAATAAGTTTGACTACTAAAAATGTGGCTGTTGCTCAAGGTTCCTACTGATGCGGTCACGTGCCTAAAAGTTTGACTCCTCCTTCAATTGATTAAAGTTTGGTTGGCTTTAACTTTAAAGTACTAGTCCAAGCTAGTGTGTTGATCATGATTGAGACTGTTACATATTGATGTCCTGACTAGTATATACCAGACGTAATACTTTGTATTATACTATAACATATTATTTATTATATTGGTAACTCAGGGTGATTATTTATTGAAACAAGTTTGTACCGGCCTTATGGCCTAGTATGAAAAGGTATTTTTAACAACAATATGTATATAACATTTAGAAAACCTTCTGAAATTCTCCATGTACTTTAGCTGGTAACTCTTAATTTGCTTGCTATGTCAATTTTCATATGAATATGTTCTTCTTTTAGTTACTTACTGAAAACTATCTTGAGTGATAGTTAATTACATTCATCAACTTTTGATCATCTAGAAGTACTTATTTTATGCTAGGTATAAGAAAATATCATTTGTGATGTTTTGTGCATTTGCAATAGCTGATATTTATTTTGTGAAAACGGTCAGATATTTGCTTCTTTCTACTTCATTTTCTGTATTAATGGTCATAGGTAGGACTTGAGGGGAGTGCTAATGGTCAATGGTGGTTGGATAATATAGGCAAGATATTAGATGAAGGAACGTCTTTTGAGCGTGTTGGTACGAGGCAGCTGGCAGGGTTACTGATTGCTGCATGGTAAGTATGCCTTTTTTGCCATCATGATGTAGGGAATCCTATATTTTAAATGGTTCATTTCTATTTTATTCTTTTAAATAAACTAATGAGACCAAATTTTCTAGTGTTTTGTCCTTTCTAATCCTTCACATAATTTTGTCCATTAATTTTAGGGCTAGGAAGAACCTTAGGCCACATATTGGTGATGTTGATGCTGCAGCAGTACCGTGTGGGTTTGGACGTACAATAGGCAACAAGGTACTTAGGTTTGCTTTCAGTTAACGTTTAGTTATTTTTTTTTAGTTTTATTAAATTTTTGGAACCATATAAAAAGATTATTGTGTAATATAATTTATGTTTTCTTAATGAGCACAAGCATACTTTAGCAAAAAGGTTGTGAGGATACGAAGAAAACACTGTACCTCTTTTTTTCTTAATAAAAAGTAAGATTTTGAATGACAGATCATATTACTAAATGGGCCTAGGATTGGATTGATACATACCTATATATCAAGTACCACTGATATTGACACATAGTATGGTTGGAGCAACTTGGTTCTATCTTAGACCAAGTAATTTTGATTATTTGATCCTGTGTATTGGGAACATGCAAACAAATGAATATGATTAGTTTTGAAGTGTTTAGGGTTGAAATTAAACTAAAATTTGATTTATATGTAATAAATATCATAAGTTTAGAATAGTAGATGAATATCTTAACTTGTGATATCTAACCCTAACAAGAAGAACCTATTCGCCTTTGCTTTCGATGTCCTGAAAATTTGAACACTGAAATTTATCATTGTTGAGACATTTAAAGAGTATTTTGGAGTGGAAAGACACAGATCAGGCTTGATTTTTAACTAGCCTAGGCCTCTTCAATTCTATCCCACATGTTAGTGAAACTTGTAAAAAAAAGTTAATCATTTTTTAATATCATAGATATATGAATTGAATTATGATATAATACCTTACTAGTATGAGCTTCTACTATATTCCTAATGGATAACAACTTTCTGAAGACATCATTAGCATACGACTTAGGTCTATCATATAGTTTTGTAGTGCTCATATTTGGAAGTATTCCCAAAATATGGTATTAATATGTTGAAGCCCACTTAGTAAACTCCTTCTATCTCACTAGAGATAGATATTATGGCAACTGGCACTAGCACTGGCACTGGACTAGATACGAATATATATAAGAAAATTTTGAAACTTATCCTTCATAGTTATGCTAGGACCATGATGATTCACTGTAATATTGATAGTAGGTTAGATCTCATCTCTCCTCTAGTCATGGGTTATTTGCTTTATTGGAGCTGAATTGACGGAGCCCATGAAGGCCTTGGGGCCCAAAGTGACGCACCCATGGACTTTGGGGCCCAAGGAGACACACCAGCGAACTCTCGAGGGCCCAAGGAAGACATCGAAAAATTTTTGGCCCACAAGGGGGTCGTTCCAATTTTCACACCCATGGGTGTGAAAAGCTTTACGACCGTAAATGGATGCACAGGCCAGGGTGTGTACCGATACACGCCCATGAAAGCCTTGGCAGAAAATCGGTCGGTGCACGCGAAAGACTTCACGGCCGTGCATGGACGCACAGCTGTGCCCGTGAACACCTCGGCCTACATCCCAGATCCAGACATGGCCACCTTCACGGCCATATATGCGCCCGTGAAAGTCTCAGCCAAAGACGAAGACCCAGACGCGAAAGACTTCACGGCCATGCCCGTGAAGACCTTGGCACTGGATTTTGACCCAAGCGTAGACTCATTCACGGCCGTGCATGGATGCACGATCATGCCTGGGAACAGTCTAGAGATGCCAAAAAGCTTTGTTTTTCGCACCGTTCGACGCTCGCAATGTTCCTCACACCATCCTGACCGTTATGTGGGGATTCTCAGTCCATCAACCACCTCCACGGAGCCGATCTATCCGATGGACCTCACGACAAGGCTAACCGAAGGACCGATGCTGGATCACTATCACAACCGGGTTCTCAGCACCGCCCATGACTTGGCCACAACCACACAAAACTAACCCACCATCAGCCGGTTCTGCTGCTTCGTCGCAGCATGTTCGGAGATGGTGTAGCACGCCACGACGGCTCAACCAATGGCTCAAGGGAATCCAGCGCATGCACCACCACCTACTCTACCTTTTTGCTTTTACTTTAGTTGGTAGCTGCTGTCCTTTGGTAGTTAGGATTTGATTCTAGCACTTTTTGACTTGCTTTTAGGTTGTTATAAGGGAGTTTGGTGTGAGCTCCCTCTCTTGTTCTATAAAAGAGGGTGGAGACTAGCTTGTTCTTCAGCTGACCATTTTTGTTTCTTTGAGTAGCCTCCAAGTGAGTGGGAGTCTACGAAGTTGTGGTAGCTCCGAGTAAGGATTGAGTGCATTGTAAAAGCGGCCGGGCCGCCTGAGTTGCCTTGTACTCCGAAGATCCTACTCAGCTTGTTTCTAGCTTTCAATCAAAGATTGTGGGTTATATACTATCTCTCCTTTCCATTGTTCGTGCTTACATTTGGGTGTAGCTTGCTTGTGGATGTGTCTAGGGTTATCGGCTGCAGCTAGACTCGTCGCCACACTGTGTTTGCTTGTACCGCGCATTGCTTAAGATTGGCTTGCTTGAGAGGTGAGTAGTTTATTTGAGTAAGCCGTGGTTTCTCGGTGCTTCCGGTATTGCTCACAAAGTATTCTACTCGGTATCCCTTTGTGTTTCCATCAACGATTTCCCTCCGTACGCGTTTCACGTCTCTCGCCTAATGCCCCTCCCACGTTTTCCGCATCATAAGTTTCCGCCCCCTTAGAGTACAGAATATATGGACGACCCCTCCTACTTCCGCTCCATCAATTTTTGGTATTAGAGGTCGATTGTGACTAACCCTTGTCTAGTCACGCCGGTCTTCTTGCATTGCATATCATTCGGCTTTGTTGAGTTTTGTTTTCAGCATTTGCATCATCATGACTACTAGAGCAGGAACCCCTTATCAACCCACGGTGCCCATTCCGACGGAAGAAGGAACAACGACCCAAGTTGAGTTTAGGGATGAGTTGTCTATGCAGATGACCGCTTTGGAGTCGTTGGTTCAGCAATTACTTATTGAGATTCAACATGATCCAGCCCAGCGAGTGGCGACTCGCCATGAGCAACTTGAGATGAAGCCTTTGTCTCGTATAGCCCAACCCTCATCGGGCCATGGGCTGGACTGTAACCTTGACTAAGAGCTCATAGAGCGACATGAGTTTGAGGCCCCTTTTGACCATGGTTTCCATTCTCGGTCTGGCGGCTCAGTCCGGTGGCTGGCCGGACCAGTACATACCGCTAGTACTGTACCGGTATCGGATGAAAACCGGCGGTAGAAGGCGGCGAAAGCTCCGCCGGCGGCAAAAGCTTCGGCGGAAGCTTCCGCCGCCTTCACAGACGTCTGTTGTCACCTTCACTGTCGCCTCGCCGCCTACCGCCCGCCTGCTCCGAAGATTTCCGGTGCCGGTCCCTCGCCGGACCGGTACAAACCGGCCGGTACCGGACCGAAACCTAAATTCATGCTTTTGACTCATTTGCGGATGAGTCCGAGTGGGCCATGGCTAGACCCTAACCTCGGTTTAGGGACACTAGAGACCAAGAGGGGGATGACGTTCGGCGCCTTGTCCGCATGTCCCCCAAACATTTTGAGGGTAGTCTAGACCCCCTTGAATGAGCTGCTGATATGGATCGGTATTTCGAGTGGGTTCGCATGGATGAGTGAACCCAAGTTGTGTTTGCACACATGATGCTGCGGGGCACAGCCCGCTTGCATTGGGAGAATGTTGAGTGTCAAAATCGAGTTTCCCACATTTCCCCTATCCTTAGGTGGGATGAGATGAAGGCACACATGAAGGAGAAGTATGTGCCTCCATCCTATAAGCAGAGTCTCTTAGACCAGTACTGTGCGCTAACCCAAGGGTCCGGAACCGTAGATGAATTCATGACTCGGTTTGATCACCTGCACCATTGTTGTGCCATTATCGAGGACCCAGCCTTGACCCTTGCGCGTTTTAAGAATGGCCTCTGTTCTGACATCTGGAGGGCCTTGAGTGCTTACCCAGTTGAGAGTCTTGACTCTACATTTCAGCGAGCCCGCGACCTAGAGGCTGACCTTTAAGCTCAGTCACGTCGACTAGAGTGCAAGATAGTGATCGACGGAGGCAGCAGCCTCAATGTTGTGTCTAGGTCGGCCATCACTAGGTTTGGTCTCCCCATGGAACCGCACCCCAAGCCATACTACATTGCTTGGGTTGATGCCTCAAACCTCCCGGTTACCCATCGCTGCCATGTTCCGATTGGGTTCGGCGAGTATCGAGAGAAGGTGTGGTGCGATGCCATGTCCATGGACATCGCCCATGTGTAGCTTGGACACCCGTGGTTGTATGACCACGATGTTGTCTGCTATAGCCGGTCCAACGCTTACATTTTCGAGCACAATAGCTGAAAAATCTGTCTCAACCCCACTCCCCCAAAGGAACTTCGGGCCTCCACGTCTAAGGGGATTGTTGCTCCGACACCGCCAGCCAAGTAACCTTGGTATGCACCTCCACGTTGGTGCAAGAGGTGCGTGACTCTAAGGTTGTATACGCACTTATGGTACGTGAGGTGTCCGATGTCACCTCTTTACCCCAGCAGGTCTCGGCCCTCCTTGAGGAGTTCAAGGATATTTTCCTTACTGACTTGCCCATAGGTTTGCCCCCCGATCGCGAGATCCAGCATGTGATCTACTTTGTCCCGGGATCGAGCATCCCAAATCTGCCCCATCACTTTCTGAACCCAATGGAGCATGTTGAGCTCCAGCGCCAAGTGGACGACCTGCTGTCCAAAGGGTTCGTTCGAGAGAGTTTGAGTCCGTGTGTTGTTCTGGCACTCTTGACCCTGAAGAAGGATGACACGTGGAGGATGTTCATCGACTGTCACACTGTCAACGGGATTACTGTCAAGTACAGGTTTCCCATTCCTCGCCTGGAGGAGGATATGTTAGACCTTGTGTCCGGTCCGCTTGGTTCTCAAAGCTAGACCTTATAGGCGGTTACCATCAAGTCCACATCCGCAGCGGTGATGAGTGGAAGACCACGTTTAAGACTAAGGATGGCTTGTATGAGTTATTGTTACTAAACCAGTTCATCCTCCTATATGGAGGGTTTAGACCCGGTCCAGGGAACATTTCGGCCTAAGGGGAAGGGAACGAGTGAGCATTGTATTAGGGCAGGAGGAAGGGAGGTTAGAGTTATGTCGTTTTGTTACTTGTTTAGACGTCTGACACATTGTTCTTGGCAGATGGTCTCCGGTTGAGGTTGTTGCAAGATTTTGACTATTTCCATCTTTTAGCTATTTGCGTGGTGTTTCATTAGTTTCGTATCATTATCCTTATGAGCCAATCCCAAATATTTGACATTAACATTAACATGTATGACTATATAGAAAATAAATATATGACTACATAGAAAATAAATATCATGTGTTAAATTATATACATTTATTTTATTTTAAAGTTATAACATGTATTATTATTATCTATATGTTATGTAAAATATATAACTTATATATCATAAACTAGCATGCACTTCAATCATTTATTGTCCCACCTAACTTGATTTTTTCTTAGTCGTAAATTGATTGACTTGATTTTAATCCATAGACCATGAATATGTGTTGGTGCCCTACTAAAATCAATAATAACAAGTGAATAATAATGACTTTGACTCATGTGCCTATTTGCAAATTTAACATCCTATTTTATTTTTCGTTCCTAATAATTCAAAATCCAACATAAGAATTTCAGCTGGCAAAGTTTCTGCCTCAACTCATGATTGATTCTTGCCTGATAAGCTATCTCATAACCATGTTGAAAAAAATAAGCATAAAATAACTTACTTGGGGTGTTCTAATTCATGCGGATCATCATTCTGTATGGTCAATCTAAATTGTGCTTCTGCAAGTTGGCACTTGATACTTAATTCATACTTGGGGTTTTCTATCTTTGATTATTGATGAAATTTGAGATACAATTTAACAAAAGAAAGTTTTTCATGGTCTGAATATTCTACACAGGGTGCTGTAGGTTTGAGGATGAAAGTCTATGGTAGGGTAATATGTTTTGTGAACTGTCATTTTGCTGCACATCTGGATGCAGTTAGCAGACGAAATGCTGACTTTGATCATGTTTATCGAACAATGACTTTCAGCCGGCCAACAACTGGACCTCATGGAGGAGCAGGTATGATATTTTCCTAATCCCTAAGCGCATCGTAGAGATGTCGAACGCAATCATCTGCTCCCTTGTATAATCTGTGTAACTTCCATCTAATATCCATGTTTATCTGTAATGCAGCTGGTCCTACATCTGTCCAATTGCATCGTGGAGTAAATGTTAGTAGTAAATCTGATCATTTTAACACGTTTAAAGGTATATTATTCATATGTACAAAAATTTTAACCTATTTGAATTATGGGATTGGCAGGCAACAGCATTTCAACCCGACGATGGGAGACCTGACCTATCAGAAGTTGATATGCTGGTTTTTCTTGGTGATTTCAATTATCGCCTCCATAGTATCTCTTATGATGAAGCTAGGGATATGGTTTCTCAAAGATGCTTTGATTGGCTTAGAGAGAAGGATCAGCTCCGTGCAGAAATGAAAGCAGGCAAGGTTTTCCAGGGGATGCGCGAAGGACAAATTAAATTTCCTCCGACATACAAATTTGAGAGACACCAACCAGGTCTATCAGGTGTGTTTGTAATATAGACCTATGTTGCAAAAAATATTTCTAGTGTATAGAATCTGTAGTTTAATATTATTTGTTCATCCACAAAATTAATTCATAGAAAGGGATGGCAGGTTATAATTTGGTCGAAGTGTCTGTTGTTTCTTTTTATTAGTGACTGGTGTTCTATTTAGAGATTTAGTACGACTTCAATGGAGCTGAGGAATCATTTTGTCTTCTTAGGTTATGATTCAAGTGAGAAGAAGCGAATCCCTGCATGGTGCGACAGGATACTCTATCGTGATAGCCGTTCATTTTCAGTGGCTGAATGCTCATTAGAGTGTCCTGTAGTCTCATCAATCACACTGTAAGTTCTTTCTTGATGTTTACTTCTCAGAAAATAAATGCATGTGGGTGTGAGACTAAATTATATGGCTCCCTCTTTGGTAGTTACGAAGCATGTATGGATGTTACTGATAGTGATCACAAGCCTGTCAGGTGCGTATTCTCTGTTGAAATTGCACGTGTAGATGAGGTAATAAGGAGGCAACAGTATGGACAAATACTTCAATCAAATGAAAAATTAAGATGCTTGCTTGAAGAATATTGTGCTGTTCCAGAAACTATTGTTAGCACAAACAACATTATCCTTCAAAACCAAGACACCTCTGTTCTGCGAATTACAAATAAGAGTGAGAAGTACAAAGCTGTTTTCCAAATCCTTTGTGAAGGCCAGTCCACCAAGGAGGATGGAGAAGCGTCTAATCTTTCTGCTAGATGTTCCTTTGGGTTTCCTTTCTGGCTTGAGGTACGTTTTCTTGGCTTTGTCATTTAATTACGAGAATCAGAATTCTTTCACCATCTTCTCATTGCCAAAATTTGTTATTTTCTAGGTTCAACCAGCAGTTGGCATAATTAAACCTGGACAGACCATAGAAGTTTCTGTGCGTCATGATGATTTCTTTACTCAGGAAGAATTTGTCGATGGAGTCCCGCAGAATTGGTGGTGTGAAGATTCCAGGGATAAAGAAGTGGTGCTATTGGTTGATGTGACAGGCACTTGTTCAACTGAGAGCAAAAGCCACAGGATCTCTGTACGTCACTGCTGCTCTACCAAGTCGAAGTGTATTAATAAAAAAGAACCCAAAAGAAGTCAGGCTAGCCATTTGCACAGGTCAGACGTTGGAGACTTTGGCAGTTCATCCGATGCTGTTCCTGGCTTGTCTCACATGCGTTGTCCGTGAGGTTGTGTGAATAATACGATGAATATTGCCACTCTATCATGGTGTCAAAGAATACAAATCCTCCAATTCTTTTATTGTACATAACCCATCACCTGCGACCTGGAAGTCTAATCGGAAAGGAAATCCATAGTCTATCCAACAATTATTAGTCTATGCGGAAGTTTTTTTTAAAAGCAATCGATAGAGGAATTTCGTTTCGGTGTTTTGTAGTCATTGTAATAAGCATATAGAATTGCCTTTGTTTAAAGTTGTGAATAGGGATACAAGTGTAGTTTTGTATTGTTTTGTCATGCTAATTTGCTGACAATGTACCATATTAGATTGTAAGAAAGTGGTGAGGACATGTTGCATTGGAAACATAAGTGTGTATGTAGTACGAATGCTTCCCTACATCTATGAACTGCCAGGCGTCTTGTGCTCGTGATAAACCTTGGAGATCTAATAAACTTCATGCAGGTCTTAATCTGTGATGCATTTGGTGAGTTTAATCTGTTAGAATGATGGGAGGTGAATCAACTGCTGCTACTTGATTTCGATGCAGATTAAGGATTCAATCATTTTTAAATAATTGTAATAGCTAGGGTCAGAGATTTGAGGGTAAATGAGCATGGTGTTAAAGGGATAATAACACATGCATGTTGCTGGTTACATTTTTTATACATTTTTTGTTGCTCTTTGCCACTTGACTAAAATATCTAGGTCATATTGGAAATGGATTAACTCTTTTGCCACTGGACTATATAGATATGGATCAATTATTATTGTCCAAGTAGGACACAAAAGTTGATTTGTTGCTTAATTAGAATGGATCTACTATTTTCGTTAAATTAGTGTTATTTATTATTAATGGATGCTAAACACCACATCAGCTGTCCATTATTTGCTGCACTAAAGGCCTGTTTGGCCCATTGTTAATAATTTTATAACTGTGCTAAACTGTGATGTACTGTACTGTGCTACACTGTTAAAATTTATAAGATGTTTGATTAATAACTTTTTAACTACTATCAAAATTTAAAATAATAAATAAATATATTGTTTTAAATTATTTAAGATAATATAATATTTTATTTTCTTTTAATATGAAAATTTTAAATTATTTAAAATAATAATACCTAAAAGTTTAAATAAAATTATGTAAATTACTTTTTTAGAGAAGCAGAAGCTGTAAAAGCATCAAATTGTAGCTTTTATAATTTTTACTTTTTATTGCTTTTTACTACTTCTATTTTTTATTACCAAACAGTTTTTCTAATTGTTTTCTGATTAAAATCAGCTTCAAAACGGGGCCAAATAGGCCTTAAATGTAGTTAGAATAATCATGTAACTCTAATTATTTTCTTGTTTTAGATAATTCAATTACCCAGGATTCAAAATATATCAAATTTAGTGACTCACAGTTGTGAGTAAACTCAACACCATATTTTGAGTTCTCTATAACTACTTAATAATATTTATAATCATGTTAAAGATAATTGGATATCACATTATGTGCCGCCCTTTCTTTTAATGTATTGTAAATCTAGATTAGGATTAGTGATAGCATTAAAGACTTCAAGACAAGGAAAGTTTAGATACATTGGCGCATGACATGAAGAACATGCAAGGTGGTGCAATTCCTTCTTTGGCTGAACCATGGTGGCATCTAGGGTTTCCTAGATGGCATACCTTAGGGTTTGCAGGCCAAATAAGAGGATTTGGCACAACCTAGCATGTTGGCGGCACATCCAAGCAAGGTGGTGCACCTTGTGAGGATGGCGGTGCACTTTGAGTATGGTTTCACACATGGTTGGTGGAACCCTAGAAGGAATCTAGGATTTGCAAGCTAACCATGAGAAGAACTAGGGCTGACTGAACCTGGAGGGGCACTTAGGGTTTCCTAGGTGGCGTCTCTAAGGGTTTGGGAGCTAACCCTAGTTGATGAAGACCTAGGGGGCGCCCTGAGGACCTAGAGTAGTGGACCCTAGCGCACTCAGGGCTTAAATGACGGCTAGATGGCATGTGTTGGTGCATGGAGCCTTAGAGTTTCATAGGCGAGTTTAGGTCTAGGGCTTTGATACCCAAGGTCAATCGTTGGTTCATCATAGGGTTTATGATGAATCAATGTGTTAATGGGCTATAACTATATCATACATTTACTTTTTGCTCTTTTGATTAAGCATGCCTATTGTTTTATTTTATTTTCTCACTATAGTATTGCATGCCTATAATATTAGACATAAGATAAAATTAAATGGTGAAACCATAAAAATCCTCATAAATTATGTCAAGTCTAAAGCCTTTTGATGTGTAGCCCTCATTAAACTATCGATCAATGGTACTATGCACTATTTTTTGTCCTAGTGGGGCACACCCATCTATCTTTAGGAGGTGTGTGGTGACAATGATTTACCCAGTCTAGTTAAAAACTTAGATGCACATTTGCAAGGAAATCATTGGCCCTGGGCATAACGATCAAGTTAGACTTAACTGGATTTTTTATATGTGGTTGGATCACATAATGAAATATCTGGAAGCCTCAGGAGGCTAGGGCTTTGTGTTGTTCTGGCCCTAACTGGGCACAGAGAGCCTGAACTGTCTTGAGAAGGGAAATTGCTATGTTGCAATTGGTTGGTGTGCCTACCTCAGGAAGTATACATCACCTTGTGCAGTTCATCCCGTCCTAGCGGGACGCAAGACCGTATGTGAAATAAGGATCCCATCTCACTAAGAAAAATCTAATATTTTCTCGATTGACTTTTGAGGATTGTTGATTCGAGCAAAATAGTAAGAAACATCATTTATAAAAATCCAGAATAAATGATAGGAATGTGATACTAATCTGCATGTTTGTTGTTGTAGATCAAAATAACTATGAACAATGGTAAATAGTCACTGTAATCTATCATCGAAAAGGATAAGTTGGTTGGAACAAGCTTTGAGGACTGATATTGCTACTTGAGGGTTGTCCTCAGGCATGAGAAGAAGTTATATGTCCTTGGACATCCTCTTCCTAAACCCATCTCATCTACATTGTCACACCTATTTAATATAATTCAATTTCCTGAGGTTCAAAACATATCAAATTTAGAGACTCACAATTGTGAGTAACCTCAATAACATATGTGTATACTTCTAGGATTGCAACAATAATACTAATCACATGCAAACAATTATCAAACTAGTATCCAAAATATTCATATTGAACATTATACTTCAATATATACAATTACTAACTCAGACGGAGATATCAAAGACCAGCTTCATTGGATTTGTGCTTATGATTACTTTTCTTGTTGTTATTCGCTCGGATTAGGGGTTCAATTTGACATTGTAGTGGAGTTAGCTTATTTTATCTGTTGTTGGTCTATCGAGGTAACTTACGGAATAGAATATGTCAGATGTATATTTGCTATGGTTGCCGAATTTAGAATGTCTATGGTTCTTGATTTTCTTTTTTTTTATTTTTGGATTTGTGCATATGATTGCTTTTCATTTTCTCGTTTGCTCTGATTAGGGGTTAATTTGATGTCGTAGCAGAGTTGTTTATTTTATATGTTAATGATCTCTCATGGTAACTGTTGAACCATTAATTTTTACCCAAATATGCGCGCAAAAATGATAAAGTCAAAATTGATTTTGACCATAGACAAAATTAGAGATGTGCAAAAAAATTAATAAAAGGGAAAAAATAGCAATTGAATTTATTGTCTTGATTAGAAATTAAAGCAAGCTAAAAAAGGAAAGAATAAAATATGGCAAGAAGGAGGCACAGGAGGTGCCTGTATTTCAGTTTGGATTAGAAAAATAAGGAAAGCAAAAGATATTCATTCAAAAGCAGCGAACAAAAAATTGCCAAAGCTTGTATGCGAAGAGAGAAGATTGATCGGCTGAAATTGGAGAAGAAAATATGGCAAGGAGGTGGCAGCGTATGCGTTAATGGCAGATTCTTGTGAAGATTACATAAAAAAGAAGAAAAAATGAAGGCAGCATGATTCATTAAATCACTCTCTAAGAAAGAACATGAGTACATAAAAGGGAGAAAGAAAATCTTAGAACATGAGTACATAAAAGGGAGAAAGAAAATCTTTTCAGCGACAGAGATAAGCTACGTTTTAAAAAAAAGGAACTAAAATAAACAAAAAGCAAATTTTGCTACATACGCACGCAAAAAAATATATGGCAAGAAAGTAAAGAATGTTGGGGAAATTAAAAAAAGGAAGGCAGTAAGTAAGGCAAAAAAAAAAAAATCACACCAATCGTGAACATATGGAAGGTCTAGAGCAAATTCTTATAAAAAGAAGCCAAGACAGACAAAAAAAAAAAAGACTGAAATTGAGAGCAAGGAGGTGAAGCCAAAAAAAAAAAGAAAAAAAAAAAAGGAGAGGGGAATATTTCTCGGCGGCAACAACATGAGGCAAGATTAAGGGCCTATTTTATTGGGGAGAAAGTAGGGCAAGATTAAGGGCCTATTTTATTGGGGAGAAAGCAGGGAAGAAAGAAAAGAAATCCTACTTTTCTCCTCCTTTATTAAAGAGACTGATTCAGAGGGAAAGAAAAATAATAAAATTTTCTCATTTTTGGAAAGGAAACAAAAATCTTTCCTCACCCTGCTCACGTTGCCTCGCCTCCTTCCTCTTCTCGACGTCCATGCCTCTGCTCCCCTTCGTATTCGCTTGCTGCCATTCGCAAGCTTGCCTCCGCCGTTGTCGCTGTGCCCAAGAGCCCTCCGCCATTGCGCTCGTGAGCATGCCTTGCCTCGCCTCCGCCACACCCCGCAAGCTCGCAAGCCCTCCGTTGTAGCGCCTGCGAAGCCTCCCTGTGAGCTCGCGACCCCTCCCGCCCCAGTGAACCCTCCCCACAGCCCCTCGCCGCGAGCCCTCCGCCGCAGTGCCTCTCCGTGAGTCCTCCGCCGCTGCGCTCGCGAGCATGCCTCGCCTCGCCTCCGTCGCACCCCGTGAGCTCGCGAGCCATCCGCTGCAGCGCTGCGAACCCTCCATGCGAGCTCGCGAGCCCTCCCACCCCAGTGAACCCTCCCCACAGCGCCTCGCCGTGAGCCCTCCCGCCCCTGCGCTCATGAACTTGCCTTCGCCATTACAAGCTTGCCTCGCCTCTGCCACAGCGCCCGCGAGCCCTCCGCCGCAGCGCCCGTGAGCTTGCTTCCACTGCTGTGAGTCCTTTGCTGTAGCGCCTCGCCGCGAGCCCTCACGCCTTGCTCGTGAGCCTTCTTGCCCCAACGGCCATGAGCTTGCCTCCGCCATCGCAAGCTCGCCTCGCCTCTGCCGCTGCGCCCGCACGCCCTTCGCCGCTACACCTGTGAGCTCGCTTCCGCCGCCACGAGCCCTCCGCCACAGTGCCCTACTCACGCCTCGCTGCATTATCTTCTGCCGCTCACTGCGTCGCTGAAGGCAAGTGTTCTGATCTCACGTGATTAGTTTTTCTTCCCCTTAATTTTTTTCATTCTATTTACTTTTCTTTCCTCTAATAAAACAGACCCTAAAAGAGGAAGACGTGGAGAGTTCTCGGCGACACAAAAACAAAAAAAAAGGGGGAAAAGAGGTGTCTCTTGGTAATTAGAGGAGAAGGAGGAGAGAGACAAATTGAGAGTAGAATTAGGGAGGTATTTCTCGGCATCTAGACTAGAAAAAAAAAGGGGGCAAAGGTGAAGGAGGTCTCGGCAACAAAAGAATAGGAGGGCTCTTGAGGGTCCCGACAAGAGAGAAACAATATAAAAAAAGCAAAGGAGAGCTCTTGGCAAAGGTGAGGGAGAAGTACGAAGGGGATAAAAGCTTGGTAAAAAAAAAAAAAAAAAAGAGAAGGATAGCTCTCGGCAAGGAAGAGTGCTAACACAAAAAAAGAAAAGAAAGCTCTCTGCAAGGAAGAGAGCAACAAAGAAAGCTCTCTGCTTGGATTTTTATTGCAAACCCCTTATGATGAGATTTTATCTCAAAACTATCTATGTTTGGGATTTTTATTCCAAATCTATCTATGCTGAGATTTTTATCTTAAATCCCTTATGAGATTTTTATACCAAACTATCTATGCCTAGATTTTTATCCCAAACCCCTTTGCTAGGATTTTTATCCTAAACACATGCGAGGATTTTTATCCTAAAATCTCGCATTTTTATCATAAAAAAATTTTGCTGGGATCTTATACTATGCTTCATGATTTAAGGCATGAAATCAGGAGGAGGAGGTTCACGTAAACAAAAAAAGAGAAAAGATGAGGGGTAGAGACTTTGAGTCTTAAGAGAAGAAGAAGAGAGAGTAAATGTCGATTTCTGATCCATTGCCATTTCGCTACCAGTGAAAAGCACCAAGAATTTCTGCAAACGATAAGAAAGGAAGATAAATTTTCCCTCGTGAGTTCTTGAATGTTGATGGAATCTATGACAAAATTAAAAAAAAAAAGAAAAGAAAATGAGGCGTTATGCAAAGGGAGGAAAACAAAGCATAAGAAGATGATGGAATAAAATATGAGTGATGTCTTAAGCATATGAAAATTCTTTTCTCTCATTGATTTTATTTTCAAAGCATCTGAGAAGTTCTTATCACTGTCAAAGCGCTGCAAACAATCAGTAGAGTAAGACAATACGCACATAAAAAAGAAAGAAAGAAAGAAAGAAAAGATTCTACGGAGTGAAGATTAGTTACCTTAACCAAATCTTTCTTCGCTGTTGAGACGAAGAACGTAAATAAAGGTAGCAGCCAAAATCAAGCTACGACCATAAAATAGAGAGCAGAGCAAGTTTGAAATCGAAGAACGAATGAAAAGAAGTATATGAAAAAAAAAACCATTCTCTAGGTCAATCGATTACCCAAAATTGATCTAACCCAGTTTTCTTATCAGACTTTACACAAAATTGATTCTGGAAGTCACTGGACAAGTGAAGGCAAGAAATCGAATGAGGAGAAAGTACAAAATCAAATTTTTTATTCATATATTACCAGATTCAGCTTGACAAATTTGTATATTTGATAGTGATCATCTGCGCTACTCTCGTTAACATCTAGCTGGAGAATCGAAGACCTAATCCTCAACGCCTCACTTCCATTTCTTTCTGATGCAACAAGCTACGAAGAAGGCTCGTAGTGTCGCTTCTCAACGGCGCTCCCTGCATCCCAACTCGCCATCGACGGCGCCTCCACCAGAAATTCAGCAGCCGGAGTGGTCGAATCACCACATCCACTAGCCGCTAATGCCCTAATTTGATATTCCATCTCCACGGAGGAGCTCTCCCGCCGAAAGCAGCGTCGTCAGACGCACTCACAAGCTCTCGCTGACATCTCCACCGAAAGCAGCTCACGGTCATTCGCCAACGCCTTGACTGGAAGCTTGGCAGCACTGTGATTTCATAGATCTCGTTGCCTCCCGTTTCTGGTACAAGCCGACGCCTGCTCACTGTCGAGGACCCCATCAGCATCTTCGCTTCCCCCTTCGTCTCCTCCGGGAACTTGAACCAGCGAAATTAATTTGCAGAAGCCGCCTGAAGCCCGTCGCACCTCGGCGAGCAGCGGAAGCAGCTCCATTTAAAGCCTGGCGGTGCCGCCGCAAACCCAGCAGCCCTAAAATCGCAACACCGCCGAGCAGCACCAGCAACTCTATCAGAGGGGAGAAGACCTCCTCACCAGAGCTATCACCCTTTTCTCACCAACGCCTCTCGCCGGAGCCTCCCGCAGGAAGCTTGACAGCGTTGCAACCTCGTCGGTTCCTCGCTGAAGGCGGCTGGCATACGACGAAAGCGTGACTTTACTCTTTCACGTAAAACAAAATCTAATTCGACAAAAGTAAATAAGATAAAAAGTGTAATACAAAGAAAAATATAATAATAATATTTACGCGGCACTACAGGCGGTCACCTCTCTAAATGACTCGAACTTAACGCATTGTTGTGTTTAACTTAAGCATCAACTCTAAATTATCAAAACATTCTCGACTGAATATTTGATGATAATATCACTGAAAGCCATAATAAGTTGCAACAAAGTATTATTTGGGAAGTGCATACGTCGACATTTAATGTTGAGGCGTAACTCCTCAGTACGACGTTATACGTTTGTTAAGGTTGAAGTTTAATTTAAATATCCAATAAACCGTCAAGGCCGGATATTTTTTTTAGAATTAAATATCTAATAAGTCGTCAAGGTCGGATATTTTTCCACATTAAATATTTAATAAGCCATCAAGACCGGATATTTTTCAGATTTTTTTTCTAAATTGAATATCCAATAAGTTGTCAATGATATTCTCTAAAATTAAATACTCAATAAGCCGTTGAGGCCGAGTATTTTCTAAATTTAAGTATCCAATAAGCCATCAAGGCCAGATATTTTCCTAAATTAAATATCCAATAAGCCATTAAGGCCCAATATTTTTCAGAATTTAAATATTCAATAAGCCATCAAGGCCGGATATTTTTCAGAATTAAATATCCAATAAGCCATCAAGGCCGGATATTTTTCAGAATTTAAATATCCAATAAGCCATCAAGGCCGGATATTTTTCAGAATTTAAATATCCAATAAGCCGTCAAGGCCGGATATTTTTTAGAATTTAAATATCCAATAAGTCATCAAGTCCAGATATTTTCAAAATTTAAATATCTAATAAGCCATCAAAGCTGAATATTTTTCAGAATTAAATATCCAATAAGCCATCAAGACTGTATATTTTATAGAATTTAAATATCCAATAAGCCGTCAAGGCCGTATATTTTTCAGAATTAAATATCCAATAAGCCATCAAGGCCGAATATTTTTCAGAATTTAAATATCTAATAAGTCGTCAAGGCTGGATATTTTCCCAAATTAAATATCCAATAAGCCGTTAAAGCTGGATATTTTTCAGAATTTAAATATCCAATAAGCCGTCAAGGCTGGATATTTTTCAGAATTAAATATCCAATAATCCATCAAGGCCGAATATTTTTTAGAATTTAAATATCTAATAAACCATCAAGGCCAGATATTTTTTAGAATTTAAATATCCAATAAGCCGTCAAGACCGGATATTTTCAGAATTAAATATCCAATAAGCCGTCGAGGCCGGATATTTTCCCAAATTGAATATCCAATAAGCCATCAAGGCTGGATATTTTTCAGATATTATTTTTTAAAAAATTGAATATATGATAAACCGCCGAGATCGCATATTCCAAATTGAATATCCAATAAGCTATTATAAAGCCGAATATTTGACTCATATAAGTCATCCAAAGTGGCGGAATCTATTTTCCTTTCGTTAATTTTTTTATTGTATTCAATCATGTATTTTTCATAATGTTTATGAATGATATTTTTAGTCTTCTGTCTATTTATCGCATAACGTAAATCTCTTAATCAAAAGTTTTCTGATTTCAGGGATAATTAACAATGAGTGCTTGCGCTCATTAAAAGCTAGAACCCATTAAACAAAAAAGCTTTATTAATTTAAGGTGAATTTAAAAAGGTGAATCACATTTAAAAATTACCAAAAATGACTCCACAATAACTTACGAAATGGAATCTATCGTATATATAATTGCTATGGTTGTTGAATTTAAAATGTCTATGGCTCTTCATTTTCTTTATTACTTTTGGATTTGTGCCTACGATTGCTTTTCATTTTCTCGTTCGCTCAGATTAGGGGTTAAATTTGATGTTGTAGCGGAGTTAGCTTATTTTATTTGTTAATGATCTCTCTAGGTAACTTATGGAATGGAATCTATCGGATGTATATTAGCTATGGTTATTGAATTAGAATGTCTATAGTTCTTGATTTTCTTTTTTTACTTTTGGATTTGTGCTTATGACTCTGTTTCTTTTTCTCGTTCGCTCGGATTAGGGGTTAAATTTAACATCGTAGCGAATTTAGCATATTTTATCAGTTAATGATCTCTTGGGGTAACTTATGGAATGGAATCTGTCGAATGTATATTTTCTATGGTGTTGAATTTAGATAGTCTATGATTCTTGTTTTTCTTTTTGTACTTTTGGATTTGTGCTTGTGATTGCTTTTCTTTTTCTCGTTCGCTCGGATTCGGTGTTAAATTTGACATCGCAGCGAAGTTAGCTTATTTTACCTATTAATGATCTCTCGGGATAACTAACCGAATGGAATCTGTCGGATGTACATTTTCTATGGTTGTTGAATTTAGAATGTCGATGGTTCTTTGTTTTCTTTTTTTAAATTTGAATTTGTTCTTATGATTGCTTTTCTTTTTTTCTCGTTCGCTCGGATTTGGGGTTAAATTTGATGTCGTAGCGGAGTTAGCTTTATTTTATCTGTCAATGATCTCTCATCGTAACTTACGGAATGGAATCTGTTGGATGTATATTTGCTATGTTTGTTGAATTTAGAATGTCTGGTTATTGATTTTGTTTTTTACCATTTGGATTTTGTGCTTATGATTGATTTTCCCTTTCTTGTTCGCTCGGATTAGGGGTTAATTTTGACATCATAGTGGAGTTGCTTATTTTATCAGTTAATGATCTCGGTAACTTACGGAAATAAATATGTTGGATGTATAATTGCTATGGATGTTGAATTTAGAATGTCTTTGGTTCTTGATTTTTATTTTTTTACTTTTTGATTTGTACTTATGATTACTTTTCATTTTCCCATTCGCTAGGATGAGGGGTTAAATTTGACATTGTAGCGGAGTTGCTGCTTATTTTATCATTTAATCATCTCTCATGGTAACTTACCAAATGGAATATGTTGGATGTATATTTTATCTGTTATTGACCTTGTAGATGAGTTAGCTTATTTTATCCATTATTAATCTATCGGGGTAACTTATGGAATGGAATCTGTCTTATGTATATTTGCTATGGTTGTTGAATTTAGAATGTCTTTGGCTCTTGATTTTCATTTTTTACTTTTTGATTTGTGCTTATGATTACTTTTCTTTTTCCCATTCGCTTGGATGAGAGGATAAATTTGACATTGCAGCGGAGTTGCTTATTTTGTCATTTAATGATCTCTTGGGGTAACTTTTAAATGTGATATGTCGGATGTATATTTGCTATGGTTGTTGAATATAGAGTGTACATAATTCTTGATTTTCCTATTTTACTTTTGGATTTGTGCTTATGATTGCTTTTCTTTTTCTCGTTCGCTTGGATTAGAGGTCAAATTTGAAGTCGTAGTGGATTTAGCTTATTTTATATGTTAATGATCTCTCAAGGTAACTTACCAAATGGAATATGTCGAATGTGTATTATCTAAGGTTGTTGAATTTTGAATGTCTATTGTTTTTGATTTTCCTTTTTTACTTTTGGATTTGTGCGTATGGATGCTTTTCTTTTTCACTTTCACTCGGATTAGGGGTTAAATTTGAGGTGGTAGCTGAGTTAGCTTAATTTATATGTTAATGATCTCTTGGGATAACTTACGCAATGGAATCTGTCGGATGTATATTTTCTATTGTTGTTGAATTTAGAATGTCTATGGTGCTTGATTTTCTTTTTTTACTTTTGGATTTTTGCTTATGTTTGTTTTCTTGATTCTTGTTCACTCAGATTAGGGGTTAGATTTGACGCTATAGCGGAGTTATTTATTTTATTATTTAATGATCTCTCGAAGGTAACTTTCAGAACGTAATGTGTCAGATGTATATTTTCTATTGTTGTTGAATTTAGAGTATATATGGTTCTTGATTTTCCTTGTTTAATTTTGGATTTGTGCTTATGATGGCTTTTCTTTTTCTCATTCACTAGGATTTGGGGTCAAATTTGATGTCGTAGTGGACTTGCTAATTTTATTATCTCTTGTGGTAATTTACCGCAAGGAATATGTCAGATATATAATTGCAATGGTTGTTGAATTTAGATTGTCTTTGTTTCTTGATTTTCTTTTT
This sequence comes from Costus lasius, assembly GCA_027563935.2. Classification (NCBI taxonomy): domain Eukaryota; kingdom Viridiplantae; phylum Streptophyta; class Magnoliopsida; order Zingiberales; family Costaceae; genus Costus; species Costus lasius. The sequence goes on along the minus strand of CM050446.2, from coordinate 21,411,975 downwards.
TTACTTTTGGAGTTATGCTTATGATTGCTTTTCTTTTTCTCGTTCACTCGGATTAGGGGTTAAATTTGGCGTCGTAGGGGAGTTAGCTAATTTTATCTGTTATGATCTATCAGGTGCAACTTATGGAATGGAATCTTTCATATGTATATTAGCTATGGTTGTTGAATTTAGAATGTGTATGGTTCTTGATTTACTTTATTTTACTTTTGGATTTGTGCTTATGATTTTGTTTCTTTTTCTCGTTAGCTTGGATTAGGGGTTAAATTTGACATCGTAGTGAATTTAGCATATTTTATTAGTTAATGATCTCTGGGGGTAACTTATGGAATGGAATCTGTCGAATGTATATTTGCTATGGTTATTGAATTTAGAAAGTCTATGATTCTTGTTTTCCTTTTTTTTTTACTTTTGGATTTGCGCTTATGATTATTTTTCTTTTTTTCACTCGCTTGGATTAGTTGTTAAATTTGACATCGTAGCGGAGTTAGCTTATTTTAGATATTAATGTGCTCCCGAGATAACTGATAGAATGGAATCTGTCGGATGTATATTTTCTATGGTTATTGAATTTAGAATGTTGATGATTCTTTGTTTTCTTTTTTTATGTTTGGATTTGTTCTTATGATTGCTTTTCTTTTTCTCATTCACTCGGATTAGGGGTTAAATTTGATGTTGTAGCGGAGTTAGCTTTATTTTATCTGTCAATGATCTCTCAGCGTAACTCACTGAATGGAATCTATTGGATGTATATTTGCTATGTTTGTTGAATTTAGAATGTTTGGTTATTGATTTTCTTTTTTACCATTTGGATTTTTGTGCTTAAGATTGATTTTCCCTTTTGTCGTTCGCTCGGATTAGGGGTTAATTTTGACATCGTAGCGGAGTTGCTTATTTTATCAGTTAATGATCTCTCGGGGTAACTTACGAAAATGAATATGTCGGATGTATAATTGCTACGGAGGTTGAATTTAGAAAATCTTTGGTTCTGGATTTTCATTTTTTCACTTTTTGATTTGTGCTTATGATAACTTTTCTTTTTCCCATTCGCTCGGATGAGGGGATAAATTTGTAGCGGAGTTGCTTATTTTACATTTAATGATATCTCGTGGTAACTTACCAAATGGAATATGTTGGATGTATATTTTATCTGTCATTGACGTCGTAGATGAGTTAGCTTATTTTATCTATTATTAATCTATCGGGGTAACTTAGGGAATGGAATTGTCAGATGTATATTTGCAATGATTGTTGAATTTGAAATGTCTATAGTTCTTGATTTTTTTTTTTTTTTTTTTACTTTTGGATTTGTGCTTATTATTGTTTTTCTTTTTCTTGTTTGCTCGGATGCTGTGTTCTCTCGCTCTCGGCAAGCTCCAGGAACATTGCCGCCAGCCATCCTACTGTGTTTGGCCGAAGACTCCCTGGAACAAACATCGCTAGCTTCACGTTGCCGCCCGCCTTGCTGAACACCACGAACGCCACAAGCTTCACGTCTGGAGTCATGTCATCGGGTCTTGGCAGCGCTGAAGTCTTCCTTATCTGTGATTGGTGCTTGACCTTGTTGGGCATCGCATGCTACTGAACTCTCCACAGAATACAGCCATATCAGCCATCTCAAATTTTCTTTTTCACCGGCACTAATTCACCAGATCCCATCAAAACTCCAAAGTTAAAGGTGCGATCATACAAGACTTAGTATCAGAGCCACCACTTCACGCTTCCGCTTCCGGCAACTTCCCCTCCGTCACCTTCTCTCTCCGGCAGCCCCTTCTTTCCGTCCGATTACCTCCAACTTCTCCTCCACCTGAGAAATCACAATGGTCTCCTTGATCCTCTCAACATCTGCTTTTTTCATCCACCCCTTTTGCTGGATCATCTTTCTTGTACGCGCTTTTTGTACCATTGTGCTTGTAACAACCTCCTTAACAACCTCTGACTCCTTTGGTGAAATATATATGACATTTGCCACCTCGGAGATAGAGCCAAACAGAATGCTTGGCGCAATATTCGGCGTTCCCTCAATGACAATATTTATCTTAGTTGTCATCGTAGAAGTTCCTGCAAAAATAGAAGAGTATAAGCAATAAAGCAAAAATAACATAAATTGTAAGCAAATAACACTCAGATTTCAGTTTTAGGCAAATTGACAGCCATCAACAGACTTGATGTGCCTTGACCATCCGCTGTTTGTGACGGGCTAGGTAATGATTTTTCTTTCAAGTGAGTCATTACTCTCGCTCATCTGGCGATTTGCTAGTTTCTATAGATTGATGTACTTTGAAGATATTCTTTCAATCATAAAGTCCTCATTGCCAACATAAGAGCTACCATGATAAGCTCAAAATAGCGGCAAAGAAAGTTATATGTATATATCTCAAACATGAAAGGAGAAACTATGTCCCACCAGACATGCGAGAATTTGTGGGGTCATTTTTGGTTAAGTTTCAATTTCAATTGAAATATAGTGTGGCCATTTCAGATTCACTTTATAAATTACAAGGCTTTTTGTTTGAGTAGATTTAAGCTTTTAATGAATGCAAGTATTCATTTTTAATTACCCCTAAGTAGCTTAGGGTACCTTTGATTAAGAGATCTATAATCATATAACAGAGTGAAGACAAAATGGTTGCAAGAAGTACCCCATTGAAGAGAAAGAAATTGAGGAGAAAGATGAGAAAGAGGATTTTGTGCATATTATACCACCACCACCATATGAACTATCAAATTCTTTTCTCCAGAAAAATCCATTTGGAATTTGCATGATAGATGATAAAGAGGATAACGATGATGGGTAGTTGAAATATTATTTGATTCAAATCCAACCACAGGTACCCAAAAAATGTTAGCATATCAGATACTTAATCACATTGACATTGAGGTAAAAGAAAAACCAAATGTGAAATTTGAAAATTTCTTGAGCAATCCAAGGTATGAAATTTTTTATCTTAATTCTAATCTTTTTCCAATTGCTGATTAAATCTAAAGGAAGAACGCATGATAATACTCTTGGATAAACACAAAAAAACTATTGGTTATTCTTTGCATGACTTTAATTTTTATTTTTGTATGCATGTGCTGGCTACTGTGACATGGATCCACCTGTTTAACTAGATATATACTTTAATGGACACACTCTTGAGATGGAGGAAAAGTAGAAGATTGTATGCTCTCTACTATACCACTGATTCACCAACTCCACCATGACATGAAGCTATAGTCAAGCTAATGACCTTAAACAAGTGCTTTTTGGGAGGCAACCTAAATTTTTGACTTTTACTACTCTTAGTTTTAGTTTTTGATTTTCTTTAAATTTTTAAGAATTTTTGCAGCATGAATTGTTGAATTTTTATTGATGGAAAATCTTTTAATAAGTTGTTTTATGTGTAGGAAATTTTTGAAAATTTTTATATGAATAATAGGTGTCCGATGAGACATTCACGGGCATGGCCGTGAGTCATTCACGGGCCGTGAATGCTGCGTCTGAAGGAAACACGAGAAGGCCAAAGTTCATAGAAACTTTCACAGTCATGGTCGTGAATGACTCACGGGCAGTGAGTTTCATTTTGTAAAGAACTTAAGTCACAAAAACATTCACGGCCGCAGCCGTGAATGACGCACAGGCTGCAGCCGTGAATGACTCACGGGCCGTGAATACTACGTTTTTGAACTTAACAGGCGAAACTAGGGTTCACACCCATGCTCTTAAACTTCGATTTCTTGTTGATTCCTTCTACCCCAGGCGACAAATCATCTCCTCCAACCTTCCTCCACTTCCGGCGAATGTTTTCTGTCAATCTACCAACCGATTTTATCTGAATTTCCTCAGAAAATGCCGAATGATCGCCAGAATGAGGGTTTCACCGCTGAAGCTTGATTTCAGCTCGATTTTTGCTCATATTTGTGAGAGTCTGTTACCTAGCTATTACATTTGGTTTCTCTACTCGATTTACATGCTTTTGCACGAATTTGGAGTCAAGATTACTTGATTCTTAAGTGAGATTTATGCAAAATCATGGTTGAAGGTTGGATAGAGTTACTGTAGCTTCAAGAAATCTCTGAATTTTCATCTTTATTAAGAGGTTTCTACTAGATTTGTTGTTTTACCAAGAGGAACAATGAGAATTAGACCATATGGGGCAGTTAAAAAAATGGAAGACTAGGACCCTATCTTCTATGGTATCTGAGGTATATGATGATCCATGAGATTCCTCAGACTTCCGATATGCATATTTATTCGTGATGTGTCCGCAAGTGCACGGATACGTCGAAGTAATAAAAGATATCGACCCCACAGGGACCTACATGTTAAGTACCGAATAATCGCGTTCTCACTAGTTAAGCAGACGATAGGTAACAGAATAGGACAAAAGCAAATGATCGAAAACTATTGTAAATTTCAAAGAAAGAAAGTTGGGACTAAGGTTTCATCCTTCTTAATTTCTATGACTAGACATAAATATGTGTTTGTCAGTTATTCTTATCATGATAAAGATAAAATTCACTTATAAAGAAATTACCTCCTATCGGACGAACAATTTACACCGAACAAGTCTTCACTCTCGTGACTTATTACTCAGTGTTCAATAAAAGTAAATCAGACTAAGTCATTAAATCTACTCTCATAAATTTAATTTCTAAGTCAAATTCTCAAGCAAAAATTAAATACTCTCGTATCTGAATTTTACAGGTTTTACTTAAGGGTTTCCAACAATCAAAATGACCTCTCGGTCCATATTATTATATCTAAAATGATAAAATACCTAGGTTGAAATAATAACATGTAAATATGCTTCAAAAATTAAGATTTTAGAACAAATCTATTCTTATAGCCTAAGTTCTTAAAAACCATAATTTGAGGGATCCGAGTTCGTAAATCACCTCTCGGTCCATATTATGAACTCTATGACATGCTAATATTTCAAATCCAGAAATTTTATGTCAATAATCACAAAAGTAAAATTATCACATCAAAGAATAACTTGACAAAATAAGAGTTATCTAGTCATTACAGAATTGAAGTAGGATTACTCCCTTTGTCCCAAGAAGGTTTTTATGCTATCATGATGGAAGAGATACAATAAGCATTCATTTTAGAAAAATCAGAATTCGTAAAGGGGGAAAAATAATTTTACTGATATCACGGGGTGTGAAAATTTCAGTACAAAATTTCACGGCCTCGTGATATGATGAAGAACAGTAGTAATAGCTTGTCGATGAACAGTGTCATGACCACGATTTTGCTGATTTCTCCTCCAATCGAACTCCTTTTAATCCAAAACTTTTTGTGTATCTTCTCCTCCTTGAAGCGCTCCTTCCCTGAAAATTTGGATACTAGAGATAGTCTGGTTACTTCCTAGCGAGAAACCCTACTTTGGCGGCATCTCTATTAAAATTCGCAAGAAATCTTGGTCAAAAAAAGTTTTGATTTTTGCTCCAAAGCTTCCTTATATACTTCTCCATCCTTCCCATAGGTTTTCCCCAAAGTCCGAAGTGAAATAGAATCAAATCGAGGGAAAAACCGAGTCAAACTCAAAACTAGCGGATAAAATTACGGCCGTAATAATAATTACGGCCCTGCCGCAATGTGTTATGTGTAATTTTTTGGGATAATTATGGCCATGGAAATTATCACAGTTGCACCATAATTCTTTCTGTAAATTCCAATAAAACTACGGCCATGAAATTTATTACGGTAGTGTCGTAATTCTCTTTGTGAAAATTCTCCAGAAAATTACGGCCATGGAAATTATTACGGTAGTGCCGTAATTATTTCTGTAATCTTGAATAAAACCACGGCCGTGAAATTTATTACGGCAGTGCCGTAATTCTTTCTATGAAAATTCTCCAAGAAATTACGGCCGTGGAAATTATTACGGTAGTGCCATAATCTCGCCTTAAACTCTGATTTGCTTGAAAATTGACAGGTAATTTTCTCTTGATGATTGGACTTTGTTCATACATTCAGATCATTCAAAAATTCATCAAAATTTAGTCGTTTTTTCCTGAAATATGTCAAAACAAAATAAAGTGAAGATTCCGAACAAACACAAGGTTTAAGTCTAATTTAGTAAAAATATGCTCAAAACAGGAGAGATTATGCATAAAAATTATAGTAAAAACACTATGTAAATTTGATACATCAATTCGCAGCCTACAGAGGATATTCCAGAGGACACATTAGCATCACAGTCAGCTCAGATGCCAGTGATGTCTACTACCCCATCAGCTCAGATTGAGACTCATACTGATTTTTCGTCAGATATTTTACTAGATTTACTAGCTGTGAACCCCTAAATCTAAGGGGGGTCCCCTTCAAGGGGGAGCGCAATGGGTGAAACCCTAAGGGTGGCGCATAGAGACTTTGCAACGGAAACTAGGGTTTCAAGATCTACTTGCATGTTATATGATCAACTAGATAATTGATGTATAGATCGAACAAGATCATACCATAGCCATGAAGAAGATGCGGCTTGGAAGTAAAGATCGAAGGGATCTTCTCCAAAGAAGTCACACACAAGGGATGAAGGCTTCCTCCTTGCGCAACTCTTGTGCTAGCAAGATTGCCAAGTCTCCCAACCGTGTGAAGGAGATGAGATGAAAGGCTTGCTCCTCTTCGAGAGCTCTTCCTCCTTTGCGCAAAACGATACCTTACCCAAGAGCAAGCATCAAAAGCATAGAGGCGTTGAGTCAACATAGGCGTTTTGGCGTTTCAAGACTTCCATAAAAGGAAAGTCATCAAGACATGCGTTCATGTCTTTTGAAGCACTCCAAAACGCCAACTCAATTGAACCATGCGTTCACTTATGGGAACCGGTTCAATTGAATTCGGTCCAATTTCATTTGGTCCAAATGACAAATCGAACCAAGCCAAGCCATGGTCTAAATCTCATATGAACCATGAAGGTTCAAGATCTAACCGTACATCTCTTGATGCTCTTGATCTCACCGATCTAGCATCCACACTCTCGATCGAAGCTTACCGATCTCAAGTCCTAATCAATCAAACATGATCAGACCAGATCTCACTTACAATCAGAGTTTAAACTCCTTTAAACTGAACCAAAACAATTCAGTCCACACGATCTGACTTAAGTAAGCCATATCACCAAATTGTGCGACCCTGAGGGTTTCCTTTAAATGTCGGTAACGATAACTTACGTTATCACGATCAGTGAGGGGTATCTAGCAACACATCACTGTCTCCCGATATAGAGGAAAGAGTCTTCCAAGACTACACCCAAACCACAGCACAAGTGTGAATCAATTCACAAGGCATACATATTTCCTTTGCCACTGGATGTTCTTATTGGACAAGCGTGTCAAGCCTGTAACTCCAATATGATGAGCATGATTAGACCAGATGCACATAGTCACCTGGGTATGGCCATACACTTTCTCAATCATCTCATCTAGGGGGCCCCTATAGAACACCACACTCCTTTAACAAGGAGACGGCAATCCTCTATCTATCACTAGTGCCCTAACCTGACTCATGATCATTATCCAAGATAGTCTATAACCATTATATTTCAAATGATATTGAACTACCTCAAAACAATGACAATCATCATTTAGAAACACAAGTGATCTCAAGTCAGAGGAAATGTGCCACTTAGTGCAAACAAGGATTATTCACATTGTGACAAACAATTGAATATCCTAGTAGGGTCTGTCCAGTACATCCAATGTACCCATGATTCTACATCTTATTCCGTGCTCGAAGCATCCTATAAGATTAGAATACATATTAGTCTTAACCATATCAAGGCTGTCTCATGTTCACCAAGATACATCGACTAAGGACATATAGCATGTCAGCCTAGCTGATCAGCTTTGAGACATTATTCAGAAGTACACTTATTACAGCAGACAAGGTAACAAACTGAATAACAACCATGCCTTTATAAACATAAGAGTTTATACACATGATACTGTTACAATCCCAAGGCCTCAAACATTAGCCTTAAGGGCATACCCCAACAATCTCCCACTTGCACTTAATCTAATGGTTGAGAAATCTCAAACCCATATTATTACAGTGCTTCTCATGCTTCTGCTGCGCCAGAGGCTTGGTAAGCGGGTCAGCCAGATTGTCGTCTGTATGAACCTTGCAGATTTTGATCTCGCCACGATCAATGATCTCCCGGATCAAGTGAAACCGTCTCTGTATGTGCTTGGACTTCTGGTGCGACCGTGGTTCCTTTGCTTGTGCGATTGCTCCAGTGTTATCACAGAAGATAACCAAAGGATCTGCACTCGAAGGAACGACACCAAGTTCTCTCACGAACTTACGAATCCACACTGCCTCCTTGGATGCTTCCGAGGCCGCAACATACTCGGCTTCTGTTGTGGAATCAGCAACAGTAGACTGTTTGAAACTTTTCCACACCACTGCTCCTCCATTCAAGCTAAATACATAGCCTGATTGCGATCGGAAATCATCCTGGTCCGACTGGAACGAAGCGTCAGTATATCCTTCTATACTGAGTTCTTCCTGACCACCATACACCAAGAACATATCTTTGGTCCTCCGCAGATATTTCAAAATGTTCTTGACTGCAATCCAGTGTGCCACACCTGGATTACTTTGGAACCGACTGGTCACGCTTAACCCGTAAGCGACGTCTGGGCGAGTACACAACATCGCATACATAATGGATCCAATAGCCGAAGCATAAGGCGTATTGTCCATTTCCTCTTTCTCAGTCTGTGTTTGTGGACACTGACTCTTCGAAAGATTCAGACCATGTCTGACTGGAAGATATCCCCTTTTAGAATTCTCTAAATGGTATCTCTCCAGGACCTTATCGATGTAAGTACTCTGGCACAGCCCGAGAAGCCTCTTAGATCTATCCCTGTAGATCTTCACACCTAACACATAGGCTGCTTCTCCTAGATCTTTCATCTGAAAACATTTTCCTAACCATGCTTTAACAGCGTGCAGTTCAGGAATATCGTTTCCAATGATTAAGATATCATCGACGTAGAGGACTAGGAAAGTCATCACGCTCCCACTAAACCTCTTATATACACACGGGTCATCTTCGTTCTTGATGAAACCAAACTCAGAGATTGATTCATCAAAACGAATATTCCAGCTTCTAGATGCTTGTTTAAGTCCATAAATGGACTTCTTTAACTTGCATATTTTATGACGATCTGCTGGATTAGTGAAACCTTCAGGTTGTGTCATATACACATCCTCATCGAGTTTTCCATTAAGGAAAGCGGTCTTCACATCCATCTGCCAGATCTCATAATCGTAATATGCTGCTATCGCGAAAAGAATCCGAATAGACTTGAACATGGCTACAGGAGAGAAAGTTTCATCATAATCTATCCCGTAGATTTGTTTGAAACCTTTTGCAACTAGCCTGCCTTTATAGGTAACCACGTTACCATCCATGTCAATCTTCTTCTTGAAGATCCATTTACAGCCTATAGGGATTACTCCCGGAGGCGGATCAACCAAATCCCAGACTTGGTTATCTGACATGGAGTCCATCTCGGCTCGCATAGCTTCAAGCCATCTAGCTGAGTCCGGTCCACTGACCGCATCCGCATAAGTGAGGGGTTCATCATTATCAATGATGTAGACTCCGTCATAGCGTTCAGGCTGTCGACGGATCCTTCCCGATCTTCGCGGTTCCCGTGATATCTGAGCCTCAGGTTGTTCAATAACCTGCTCCATTGGCTCAGGGTCATCCAACTGTGCTTGACTACTTTGTCCTTCCTCTGGATTCTCATCCAGCTTTATTTCTCTCCCACTGGCTTCTTGCAGAAGAAACTCCTTCTCAAGAAATATTGCCGTCCGAGCAACAAATACCTTGTTCTCTTTGGGATCGTAGAAATAATAACCCTTAGTTTCCTTAGGGTATCCGACAAAAACACATTTCTCAGATCTGCTCTCTAGTTTCCCAGAGGCGAGCTTTTTGACATAAGCCTCGCAACCCCAGATCCTGATAAATGTCAAGCTCGGCTGTTTCCCATACCATAACTCATATGGCGTCTTAGAAACTGCCTTGGATGGCACTCGGTTTAGTACCTTTGCAACTGTCTCCAGTGCAAATCCCCAAAAGGAGTATGGAAGAGTAGCCTGACTCATCATAGAACGAACCATATCAAGTAACGTTCTATTTCTCCTCTCGGACACACCATTCCATTGTGGTGTTCCTGGTGGAGTGAGCTGTGAGATAATCCCACACTCCTTCAGATAGTCAGTAAACTCTCGACTTAGGTATTCTCCACCTCGATCAGAACGAAGTGCCTTGATATTTCGGCCTAGCTGATTCTGTACTTCATTCTTGAACTCTTTGAACTTGTCAAAAGATTCACTCTTATGTCTCATAAGATAGACATAACCATACCTACTGAAATCATCAGTAAAGGTAATGAAGTACGAATAGCCACCTCTGGCATGTTTACTAAACGGCCCACACACATCACTGTGTATAAGGTCAAGTAAACCTGAAGTCCTTAGACCTTTGTTAGGAAAAGGAGCCTTCGTCATTTTACCCATTAAACAAGCTTTGCATGTATCAATCTCCTCATAGGAGAATGATCCCAGCAGTCCATGATCATGCAACCGCTTAATGCGTTTCTTGTTAATATGGCCTAAACGACTATGCCATAACAAGGTGCTGTCATCAGCATACTTGGCTTTCTTATTATCAATGTTTTGTATAGAATATTCCATGTCCAACATGAATAACCCATTGTTAATTGAACCAGTAGCATAAACAATATTATCAAGAGTAAGATAACACTTTGAAGTCTTACATTCAAAGGAAAACCCTTTCCTGACAAGAGCAGGAATAGAGATAATATTTTTGGTAATACTGGGTACAAAATAACAATTGTTCAATTCTAATACAATGCCAGATGGTAAAGAAATGAAATAGTCTCCTACAGCAACAGCAGCAACCCGTGCCCCGTTTCCAACGCGTAGGTCTACCTCATGCTGTCCCACCTGCCTTCTTCTCTTGAGTTCCTGTACATTTGAACAAATGTGAACTCCACATGCAGTGTCCAACACCCATGAAATAGAAGAAGAAGATAACATGACCTCAGTCACATATATACCTGAGCCAGAAGCGACGCTTCCCCTCTTATCTCCTTGGAGCGCTTTACAGTCCTTTTTCCAGTGACCCAGCTGGCCACAGTGGAAACACCTGTTGTCCTTCGACCGCTTAACCTTCTGTTTCAGAGCCTTACTGTAACTCTTGACAGGGGCCTTGCCCTTCTTCCCCTTCTTCTTGTTCCTGGAAGGAACCATTAAGACAGAGGTTGAAGGCTTTCCCTTCAGAGTTTCCTCAGTAGTCAAGAGCATATTCAGCAGCTCTGCCGGAGTACAATCGATTTTGTTCATATTAAAGTTAATAATGAACGCATCGAAAGAAGGCGGAAGAGACTGCAGAATAATATCTACAGCAAGCTCCTGGTTGATGGTATGCCCCAGTTTCTCCAGAGCCTCCTTGTGCCCAATCATCTTGAGCACGTGAGCTCCCACTGGGCTCCCTTCAGCCAGTTTGCTCTGAAAGAAAAGCTTTGTCAGATTATAGCGTTCTGTCCTCGCCTGTGCAGCATACAGCATCTTGAGGTTCGCTATAATCTCTATAGCCGACATATCCTCATGCTGACGCTGCAGCGGTGGCGTCATAGACGCTAGCATCAGGCAAGCGACATCGATGCTATCATTGACGTGCTTTTCATAGGCATCGCGAACCGCCCTTGCAGCGTTCGCAGCGGGTTGAGGCGGCACAGCCGTCTCGAGGACATACAGTTTCCTCTCAGCCTTAAGAACGATCTTAAGGTGTCCAAACCAGTCTGAGAAGTTTGGCCCAGCAAACTTCTCCCTTTCCAGTAGGGATCGCACATTGAAATTCATGGTGTTCGTTGCTGCAGGTATCTACAACAATGCAAGAACAGCAAGGTCAGTATCAATGTTAAGAATCAATCAGGACTTAAGAATGATTCTTTTTCTCACTATTTTATCTGGCTGAAAAATCCAGCAAAACAGCCCGAAAGAGTAGAACTCTTTTAGTGAGATGGGATCCAGATTTCATACTTGGTCTCCGCGTCCCGCTCAGGCGAGATAAGATGCACAGAGAGTACAAGCACTAATCTCTGGTAGGTAGTCCCTGCCAATCGCCAACCCGTGCGATTCCCCTTCATCTGGGCAATCCAGCCGACTGTGCCAACTGAGTTGGTACAACACAGCCTCTGACCCCGCAGATGGCTGCCTCCACGCGCTACCATATGCGCCACATATGTAGCCTACATGGTCAAGCTGACCCGACCTACTCCCTGGACCACCACGTGCTATGCTGAGCAACGAGAAGCGATAAATCCCTTCTCTGTAACACGCAGGTGTAATCCCGCACCGTCTGAAGATAGATGGACGTGCCCACTGAGTGGGTACAACACGGCTCCAACTATAATCAGAACAGTGAGGTTTCGCGTCAGAAGGCATACGAGCTTGATATTTAAGCGTTGGATTTTAACGGTCTTTTTATCTTCTTCACTATCATGCAATTCCTATGGTGATAGCAGAAGATAAATAAATCATGCTGTTCTACTTATTTAAACAATAAAAGAAAGCATGGATCTTATGTGGTAAAAGCCCATAGCCTAAGTAAGACCTTAATCAACTTAAGTCTTCACTTGCTTTTCTTCATGGGACTTTTGCTGCTCTTTTGGCCCAACCCAGGGCCCTAGCGCTCACTGCAGCTCAAGTGCGCCACCAGGTAGATGCGCCAGTCCTAGGGTCGAACCCTAGACCTCCCACCTGGTTAAGCCTTTGCTGCATGCGCCTCTGCCAAGTGTGCCTTGTGCTCTTGTCTGATTAATTTACAAATTAATCTATCTAGACAAGATTGACTCGCAGGTCAATTACATTTTATAAATTAATTAAACTGTGATTCGCAGATCACAAAATAAGAATTAATTTACAATTTAAATCCAGGCTCGCAGGCCCCAGCACAGCACACATTTAACATGGGCAGCCCACATAAGAATAAATAAACAAGCATAGGCATCAAACAACATGTGATCCAATCATGAAATTAAATTTCGAAAACCCCATAGGCATCAATTTTAATTTCCTTATGTGCCCTACAACCTTACAACGGTCCATTACTAGGGATCCACTCATCCAACCCAGTCAGATCCACTGCCCTTGCATGCACCAAGTCCTAACTGACTTGAGTCGACCAAAAGGTCAACTATGCATGCGCCAGGGCTGAACAAGCCTCATGAGATCTGGCAAGCGGGTGTGACCCCGGGCCTAACTCATGTGTGTTCATTAGTTGTCTCAACCAGACATCGCTACACGCCTGTCTGCAGTCGACCTATAGCCACCAGGTGCTTGCGCACAGGTGCTATCTGGTCAACCCATCAAGGCTGTCAGATGATCTGAGCAGACTATCTGGATCTAACCTAGGGGATGATTTCAACCCTAATAACCCGTCTAAGGGTTTAATGTAAGGCTTTAGATCTATAATGAGTCGCGCAAGATAAAGTTTGTTTATAAAACAACATCAAGCGACATCTTAAACTCATGCATAAACATGTAACATGCACAAACATGAATAACTAGCATGTTAAGAAGCTTTAGATCTATGTAAGCGCAATCATGGATCACAAAATGCATCAAGCAACCATAATAACATACATCAACGAAGGCTCTGATACCAATTGTGAACCCCTAAATCTAAGGGGGGTCCCCTTCAAGGGGGAGCGCAATGGGTGAAACCCTAAGGGTGGCGCATAGAGACTTTGCAACGGAAACTAGGGTTTCAAGATCTACTTGCATGTTATATGATCAACTAGATAATTGATGTATAGATCGAACAAGATCATACCATAGCCATGAAGAAGATGCGGCTTGGAAGTAAAGATCGAAGGGATCTTCTCCAAAGAAGTCACACACAAGGGATGAAGGCTTCCTCCTTGCGCAACTCTTGTGCTAGCAAGATTGCCAAGTCTCCCAACCGTGTGAAGGAGATGAGATGAAAGGCTTGCTCCTCTTCGAGAGCTCTTCCTCCTTTGCGCAAAACGATACCTTACCCAAGAGCAAGCATCAAAAGCATAGAGGCGTTGAGTCAACATAGGCGTTTTGGCGTTTCAAGACTTCCATAAAAGGAAAGTCATCAAGACATGCGTTCATGTCTTTTGAAGCACTCCAAAACGCCAACTCAATTGAACCATGCGTTCACTTATGTGAACCGGTTCAATTGAATTCGGTCCAATTTCATTTGGTCCAAATGACAAATCGAACCAAGCCAAGCCATGGTCTAAATCTCATATGAACCATGAAGGTTCAAGATCTAACCGTACATCTCTTGATGCTCTTGATCTCACCGATCTAGCATCCACACTCTCGATCGAAGCTTACCGATCTCAAGTCCTAATCAATCAAACATGATCAGACCAGATCTCACTTACAATCAGAGTTTAAACTCCTTTAAACTGAACCAAAACAATTCAGTCCACACGATCTGACTTAAGTAAGCCATATCACCAAATTGTGTGACCCTGAGGGTTTCCTTTAAATGTCGGTAACGATAACTTACGTTATCACGATCAGTGAGGGGTATCTAGCAACACATCACTGTCTCCCGATATAGAGGAAAGAGTCTTCCAAGACTACACCCAAACCACAGCACAAGTGTGAATCAATTCACAAGGCATACATATTTCCTTTGCCACTGGATGTTCTTATTGGACAAGCGTGTCAAGCCTGTAACTCCAATATGATGAGCATGATTAGACCAGATGCACATAGTCACCTGGGTATGGCCATACACTTTCTCAATCATCTCATCTAGGGGGCCCCTATAGAACACCACACTCCTTTAACAAGGAGACGGCAATCCTCTATCTATCACTAGTGCCATAACCTGACTCATGATCATTATCCAAGATAGTCTATAACCATTATATTTCAAATGATATTGAACTACCTCAAAACAATGACAATCATCATTTAGAAACACAAGTGATCTCAAGTCAGAGGAAATGTGCCACTTAGTGCAAACAAGGATTATTCACATTGTGACAAACAATTGAATATCCTAGTAGGGTCTGTCCAGTACATCCAATGTACCCATGATTCTACATCTTATTCCGTGCTCGAAGCATCCTATAAGATTAGAACACATATTAGTCTTAACCATATCAAGGCTGTCTCATGTTCACCAAGATACATCGACTAAGGACATATAGCATGTCAGCCTAGCTGATCAGCTTTGAGACATTATTCAGAAGTACACTTATTACAGCAGACAAGGTAACAAACTGAATAACAACCATGCCTTTATAAACATAAGAGTTTATACACATGATACTGTTACAATCCCAAGGCCTCAAACATTAGCCTTAAGGGCATACCCCAACACTAGCTACTACACCAGAGCTTATAGAGGATACACTTTCACCACAGCTAGCTGAGGCTTTTGCAGATTTGCCATTAGATATTCTACCGAACTTACCCGCGGATATACAAGAGGACTCTGAGGACACTGAAATCGATTAATCTCTGTGAGTATGTTTTTCTGGTTTTATTTTGTATATACATCGAGGACGATGCATACTTTTCTTTATGGGATGATGCATGTTTTGTTTTCATTGATAATTGTGGATTGAATAATAAGTATATGTAACAATTTAAGTCTAGGGTGTCTTCATATACTTTGATTTTATTCAAGCTTTATAGATATGTATCATGAATGTTTATGATTTTTAATTAGAGAGCATTTTGAGTAATTGATATGATGACTTAGGAATTTTTGAAATTTTATGTAGACTTAAATTGTTGAGCAACTTTAATTCTGGTATGGATAAAATGCATGTATGAAATATTGTGCATCCTTGAGATACAAGCTGAGTAAAATTTACTCAAGCTTAATTTATCTATTTTTGCTTGATGGAGAACTTTTCATGAATAGAAAATTGGTGACATCAATATAAAGAGGCTTGCTCCAACTCCTCTGGTTGAAAGATCTGAAGTCATGAGTTATATTGTACTACGAGTTGGTGCACTTTAAATTTGTTTCGGTCACGTAACGTAGGGAAAATCTTAAAAGTAAATATTTATCGCTCATGTAGAAAGATCGATAACGATTTAAGTACCATACCCTTGACCGACTCTCTCTAGAAATAGAAAAAAGGGGAAATGAAAATTAAAAAAAAAGAACAAAAATGGAGAAAAAGAGAGAGAGTTGTAGGTCAAGTGGACAACTCCGCTGACTTTCATGATTGAGACTATGAGTTATATTATACTACTATGTGGTATACTTTAAATAATGTTATGATGCTAACAGGAAAGGGCATATAACCGTTTAAAGATCAAATTGCCTTAAAAGTTTCTTTACCTTAAATATCACCAAGATTCTAGAAATGGAAATTTCATTTATCAGGTAAGGTGTATTTATTAAAGTGAAAGTATTTGATGCTTAGTAAGTAAAGATTGGTTGAGACGACTTGAATCATGACTTTTATCCATCTTGGATTGTAAAGGCTTGAGAATTTATTTCTATTATGTTATTTCTTAAATTTCTTAAGTTCTGAAAGATTGATTGCTTAACCTATAGACTAAAGACATGATTGGGAATGAATAAGCAAGTGTTCCTTATCTTTACATTCTCTTTACATACTATGGTATTGCTTGAGGACAAGCAAAATTTTAAGTCTAGGGTATTCTGATGAGTTGCATTTACACCATATTTTTTCCTGTATTTTATATGATATTTTGGGCTTAATTGAATGATTTTATAAAATTTTTAGTATATTTATCTTCTTTTGTATAAAATTTTCACTTTTCTTAGTTTTTATAAAAATACAGGTAAAATCGCATAAAAATAATGGATTTTGAGAGTTTTGAAGCCATAGCACGGTTCCGGAGGAAAATACGAGGTCGCATATCAAATTTGGAGTGAAACGAAGGGCAAACGCAATATTCACGGTTGCATCCGTGAGTCCTTTATGGGCCGTGAATATCACTAAAAAATGATTGATTTGATGAGTTTTGATGCTATAGGGTGATTCATGATAAAAAGACGACATCGTATGTCAAATTTAGAGCAAAATAGAGGTAAAACGTAACTTTCAGGGCCGTGGCCGTGAGTGTATTCACGGTCTGTGAATACACTTCTGTGTAGAAACAGAAAAACTCAGGGCCGTGGCCATGAATAGTTCACCGCCCGTGAGTTTTTCCACCCCTTTGATTTTTCACTCGATTCGACCCCGAATTGAGTCGAAACTTAACCAATCTTTGCAGAAGCCTTCCTAGATGGGTTCTATAATGATTAAACTATAAAAAGAAGGATTTTAGAAGGGTTTAAGGAGGATTCTATGGACAAACACAAACAAAGGCGGTAGCTAGGGCAAAAATCAATTTCTAGGCAGAATTCCAGGGAGAGATCATGCAAAGGAGGAGGTTTGACGCTTCATCTTCATCACTAGATCAAGGGGAAGAGTTCTAATTACTTTCCTAGTGTCTCTTTGCAATTTATTTGAGATTACATGTTGAATTCATCACTAAACATGCTGTATTCGAAGAACATACACGCTTAAACTCTTTTTCGGGATTAGGGGTGTAGCCTATTAACGATTTATGGATTAAATCTATTGTTTTAAATCTTTGTCATGATTTTTATAGAGTTGATTTGATTAGAATTATGTTTATTCCATAATTTACTCTGATTAAGTATGTTTACGTATTAGACGTTGCGAGAAGGACTGAGAGGTGAATCGCAACGTCGGAACTATTCTTTTCAAACCTACGAATCCAATCATGAGAGTACTTTTGGATTCAATTGAAGGATTTTTTGGTTTTTCACAAAACTTAATGGGTCTATTTATGTTAATTGTCATGAGGGTAGGGAATTAATGTAAATACATACCGGATTGTGCTTCAGCAAGTCCTTAGGTCTAGTGTCCACTTAGTATCTATTTTGTATTTTGTGTCTTGTACTGTTGCCTCTATCAATAATATACCGGTGGGGTGTTCGGGTGAGTCATTTCATCGAGTATTTTACTCACCTCCTGTTCAAATCACTTGTGCCTCACTTTGTGCCTTTCGATTGCTTGCGTTGTCTTGGGTTTGTTCCTTCGGATCGGTTGAGCACTACATCTTAGCTGGAAGAGTAGTGTACCATGCGGACATCAGGCACTAAGTAATGTGCGTCCGTGATCTGTGTTGACACAAATCTATATAGCTTTTTTATGTGTGATTTTACTAATAGAATCGTCTTCATTTCATAGCTTAAGTCCCATAATTGCCTTTATTTCGATACATCTATGGAATCTGCACTTCTTTTGGTATTTTCATATTTTCAAGTCAAAACGACCACAAAGAGGATGTATTTTGGGACTTTTGGGATCAGAAGGGCTCCCCCCTAATCAAGATGATTCTAACTGGAAACTTTCGGATTTATTGGAGTCTCTATTGAAAATCACGATTGGGTCACGATCAGAATCATGCCCGTGACTCACCTTTGCGCTTGAAGCTGCAACTGACAAATCACGACTGGGTCACGACCATAATCACGTCACGCCCGTGATCACGAACCTGCCTGTTTCGAAACTGTAATTTTAACCCAGGTTTCTTCGACCTAACCCTAGAGGAAGTTAAAGGGCACTCTGACAAAAGGGCATGGAGCAGCCTTTTTGAGGCAGAATTTTCACCACAAAATGATGATTTCGTGTAGATAGCTGGTTGGCAGTGTTTGCAGGACATGGGAGGAGGCTGGCGAAGACTTTTCTTGCTGGAAAAATGGCAGCGGCTTCACAGAGTATGGGGAAGAGGAGAGAGTCCACTAGGAGGAGAAGAGATAAAAGACTTAAGAAAGAAGGAAGATGGGGGGTTTGAAGGGAGGTGAAGTGCTGAACCTTGGAGAAGAAAGCCATGGCTGGAAAGAGGGAGGTTGCGCATCTGCTACCATTGAAGATTTCCTTACGTAGAACACCTCAGGAACAAGCTGTAAGGAAGATCCTCAGACTATATTAGATTTGCCATGTTTATTGTATAACTTGTGCAAAGTATCACATGATCCTAGCTTCCTTTTGTAATTCTTGCACAAATCTGCTATTGTGTGTGATGTTTACACATTTGCTTATACTATCATCATGAGGATTGTAGGCTAAACTTCAAATTAGGATGTGGGATAACCCTTTGATGACTTACTAGTTGTAATAATCTAACTCCAAATGCCTTAGATCCTTACTTAACCGTATGTGTGCACCTTGCCTGCATCACCCGAAAGGGTATACTTGTGCCTTTAGTCGCCCAAGTGAGGTTCGTAAACCAGGAATTCTGGGGGGAGATCCCTTGACAAATTGTACTCACCTAGGGGGATTGTCAGGATCCTAGACGCGTCAGGAAGACCGAAAGGCCACCCGCGCGTTGGAACCATTCGGTTGAGGGTTTATCTAATCCGTTTGTACCCTTTGCTTACGTTGCATGTTGACATAGATTTATATAGCATTTCAAGTATGATTTTATAATCAGAATCACCTATATTTCTGAGTTTTCTACTTCATTATTGCCTTAATTTCCTTACATCTATGGAATCTATACCTCTCTTGGTATTTTCACGTTTTCAGGTCAAAACGACCATAAAGAGGGTAGATTCTGGGACTTTTGTGGTAGAAGAGCTCGTCCTAATTCAAGATGATCATAACCTGAAGTTTTCGGATTCACTGAAGCCTTTGTCGGAAATCACGACCGGGTCCCGACTAGAATCACGACCGGGTCACGACCAAATTCACGCCCGAGATCGTGGACCTGTCTGTTTCGAAACTACGATTTTAACTCAAATCTCTGCAAACTAACCCTAGGGGAAGCTTGAGGACAGCCAAGTCTTTTCTCCCCCGTTAACAAAGGAACCTGAAGTAGCCTTTAGATGGTGAAATCGGTTAGAACAATCATGATTTCGTGGAGAAAGAGGAATAGCAACGACTGCAGTATCATAGGGCATGGAGAAGGTTGGCGGAGACCTTCTTTCGGCTGAGCAAAGGCTTTTTGCAGAGGCTTTTGCAGAGCATGGGGAAGAGGAGAGAGACCATCAGAAGGGGAAGATAAAAGCCTTTCGATCAAAGAAAGAGAGGAGGTTCGCACGGGTGAAGGAACAAAGGAGAATCGCTGCGCCTGGAGAAGGAGGAGAAGGAGAGCCATGCTTCCGCTTCTATTGAAGATCCTATTGCGTGAGCACCTCAAAATGAGTTTGTAAGGAAGATCCACAAGTTTCACTCTACTTCTTGCGCTTATTGTATGAACCTAGCATGATATCGCATGATCCTATCTTTGCCTTGTAATTCCTGCACACATTTTCTTATGCATATGCTATCAAAGATTATTACTTGCATTATCATCATGAATATGATAGGCTAAACTTCCCAATCAGGATGTGGGAGTAGCTCTTTTGACGCCTTACTAGCTTGATAGTCTAGCTTTAATTGTTATGATCCTGCTCGATCCTATGCGCACAGCTTGCCTGCGTCGGGGAGACCACAAGTCCGACCGGGGAAGTTTAGGATCATAGAAGAAGGCTTGACTAAAACGTTAGCATTTGACTCTCACGTGCGTTGGACTCAACCAAGGGGTGGTTAGGATCTTAGACGCGTCGGGGAGACCACAAGTACGACCGCACGTCGGAAGCATTTGATCAGGGGTTTTATCAAATCTGTTTAAACTCTTTGTCTATGCTACCCGAAAGGGAATGTTTGAGCCTTTTAGTTTCTCGTGTGGGGTTTGTAAATCAGAGGCTACGGAAAATCCATTTGATGAACTGCACTCTCATTGTGTTAGTTTCTGGATCGTAGACGCATCTGGCAAACTTCTTGCACGCCAGTACGTTGGATTGTTCAAGGACGCTATGCTTGCGCTACCCGAAAGGGCGTGCTTGAGCCAGAAGTTACGCAGGGGAGGTTTGTAAGATAGGAATTCTGTGGAGGACCCCCCGTGTTAACCTGTACCCACCTTGAAAGTACTAGGAGCTTAGGCATGTTGGGGAGTAGCATTTCCGACCAAGCGCCAGAACCTCACAGGTTTGACCTATAACCGGGTTTGAGGAAACAAATCAGCTATAGGAGGGAGTGACCTACATGACAAGGAAACTGAGTCCCTTGAACTAGACATGACCTCATCAATAGGGTTAACTATTCAGCTGTAAGGAGTCATAGTGGTGAACCCACGTCCTGATGCTTCATATTATTAAGACTCTCTCTCTCGTGCGAGTACCTCCATTTACATTCTGGTGCACTTTACTTAAGTTTAACAATTAGACTTCATCAATTTCACATCGTCTAGCTAGCAATTTCGAGATCTGTCGGTACTTGCCCATCAGTCCCTGTGGGATCGATATTTTATTACTTCGATAGCCCCGTGCACTTGCGGGAAACACATACCTATATTTGTGGGCGCTATCAAGTTTTTGGCGCCGTTGCCGGGGACTGATTTTGGCAATATTGACTGGATTTTGAAGTTATTAGACTAGACACTTTTAGCTTATTAGTATACTTTCTTTTACTTAGTTGTATACCTTCCTTGATTTAACGAAACACTTGTTTATTAGATTTTAGTTTATGCATATAACTCCACGACTGGAACCTGTAATACCATTTGATTCAGAAATTGAAAGAACGTTCCGGCGTGGCAGAAATTTTTAGAAACTTAAATCCAAGAAGAATCCATAGACCGCAAGCATGGACGGTAACAAATCACTTAGAGACTTCGCTGCACCAAATATCCAAGGACTGCATTCCAGTATTGCACATCCACCAATAGAGGCGAATAACTTTGAGATAAAACCGTCACTTCTGTCAATGTTACAACAAAACCAGTTCGGTGGATCACCGACTAAGGATCCAAATATGCATTTATCTGTTTTTCTCGAATACTGTGACACTATTAAAATGAATGGTGTAACCACTGACACTCTGCGACTACGACTTTTCCCTTTTTCACCTAGAGACAGGGCGCAAGAATGGTTACATTCTTTGCCATCTAGATCCATCACTTCGTGGGAGCAACTCTCACATGCTTTTCTTGCAAAATACTTTCCTCCGAGCAAAACCGCGCAACTAAGAAACCAGCTTACCAATTTCTCTCAAAGAGAGGGCGAATTATTATACGAGACATGGGATCGCTTCAAGGAATTGCAGCGAATGTGTCCTCACCACGGCCTCGAGAAATAGGTACTAGTACATACTTTTTAGAATGACCTACTTGATAACACACGTCTAACTGTAGATGCAGCCACTAGAGGAGCTCTGATGAGCAAAGAAGTTGATGATGCATACAATCTGATTGAAGAGATGGCGTTGAACCACCACCAATGGTAAAGCGAAAGAGGTACTTCGTCACGACAAGCTGGTAAATATGAACTTGATGCCCTTACTTCTCTAGCTGCAAAAGTAGACTCTTTATCTTACAAGCTAGATTCCATGAACATGCGTCCTGTTATTTCTAACTCTGCTATGTGTGAAATTTGTGGAATAGAAGGTCATCTTTCTGAAACTTGCTAGTTAGGAATCTTGACATCTCAAGATCCTCCACCCGCTCTAGTGAATGTTGTAGGTGACTTTAATGCGAGAGTCCCAAACAACCCCTATTCAAACACCTACAACCTAGGATGGAGGAACCATCCTAATTTTTCCTGCAGAAATAACAACTCAGTTCAACCAGCAAAATATAGGCAACCTCCTGGATTTCACCCACCCAACACCGGGTATCATCCCAAATAATTTGACCAACACCCACAATCGAGTACCAACGCGGTACCACAAGAACAAACTTTGGAATCGCGCTTTAACAGCTTTGTGTCAATGCAAACCAAAGCCATGGACAGCATCTTAGAGGCAATCAAGAGCTTGACCACGCACCAAAAGATGCTAGAAAACCAAATAGCCTAATAGGCTAGTACATCCACTAGACCGCCGGGCAGATTGCCTAGACAACCTGAAACGAACCCCAGAGAACATTGTAACACCATTACCACGCGTAGTGGCAAATAGCTTGAGGAACTAGAGATGCCTAAGGATGACCATTGCGAGAATGAAGCCAAAACTCCTGAATCTGAGGAACCAGAGATGCCTGTTTATGTGCCTCCACCACCCTACAAACCACCCATTCCATTTCCCCAGAGATTGGCAAAAGCAAAACTTGATCATCAATTCGGTAAATTCTTGGAAGTTTTAAAGAAACTATATATCAACATTCCATTTACCGATGCTCCATCACAAATGCCATCTTATGCTAAGTTTTTGAAGGAGATCTTATCAAATAAAAGAAAGATGGAAGAGCACAACACAGTGGCGCTGATTGAGGAATGCAGCGCAATCATCCAAAATAAGTTACCGCCAAAGCTGAAAGATCCAGGGAGCTTTACCATTCAATGCCTGATCGGGAACACCCCCTTTGACCGAGCTTTATGCGATCTCGGCGCTAGTGTAAGTTTAATGCCGCTCTTCCTTTGCAGGAAACTGGATATCGGAGATTTGAAGCCGACAAATATTTCTTTGCAATTGGCCAACCGTTCTGTATGACATCCGGTAGGAATTTTAGAAGACGTGCCAATAAAGGTCGGTAAATTTTATATTCCAGCTGATTTCATTGTACTTGAGATGGAGGAAGACTCTAAGCTTCCCATAACATTGGGCAGACCATTTTTGGCAACTGCCGGAGCTATAATCGATGTTAAGAATGGGAAGTTGACACTACGCATAGGTGAGGAAACGGTAGAGTTTGATATAACAGGAAGCCTAAAGAAACCTTTTTTCGCAGATTCTTGCTTTAGCGTCGGAGTCGTCGACAACGTGTTCAACCCATCCTATTTCCCTCGGAAAGATATAGTCTCACTCGAGATGCATCTGATAAACAAATGTGATGATGAACAAGAGAATGAAGTTCGTGAATATGCCCAAATTCTTGACACAACCACCGAACTTGAGCTAGCCACAAAAGAACTTGAAGAATTACCAGAACTAGAACCCGAGGTTTGTGAACGAACGAATCTAGAACTCAAGCCCTTACCCAGTAATCTCAGGTACGAATTCTTAGGAGAAAATTCCGCTTACCCCGTTATTGTAGCTGCACATTTCAATCTAGAACAAACGAGCCTTCTCCTTGAGAAGCTTCAAAAGCACAAGAAGGTAATTGGCTACACTTTGGAAGATATAAAAGGTATTAACCCTTCTTTATGTATGCACAAGATACATCTCGAAGAAGGCAACGCCCCATCTATCGAATACCAAAGACGTTTGAACCCGAATTTAAAGGAGGTAGTGAAGAAAGAAATTCTGAAACTATTGGATGCAGGGGTTATCTACCCTATTTCGGACAGCCAATGGGTAAGTCCGGTACATGTGGAACCAAAGAAAGGGGGAGTAACGGTAGAGAAGAACGAAGATAACGAATTGATCCCGCAAAGAACCGTTACCGGGTGGCGCATGTGTATCGAGTATCGAAAACTGAAGTTGACAAACCGTTCTTGGCCATTTGATATCAGAGCGTGGTATCGAAGTTGACAAAGCGAAAATCGATCTAATCGAAAGGATGTCACCTCTAAACTCCGTCAAACGAATAAGAAGCTTCCTGGGACATGGGGCTTTTATAGGCATTTCATTAAAAATTTTTCTAAAATTGCTAGGCCTTTGACATCTTTACTTGCTAAGGATATACCATTTGATTTTGACCAGAATTGCATGGACGCTTTTCAGCAGCTGAAGAATGTGTTGATCTCTGCGCCGATAATGCAACCTCTGGATTGGTCGCTACCCTTCAAAGTTTTGTGCGATGCTTGATACCTTGCATTTTAGTATTGATTTTTACTATCATTCCATGATGAATTTAGGCCTATTTGAATGTTTTTACACTCCTTTAAGGCTTATTTAGTTAAAAACTTCAGAATCTTCACTTTTCGTTTGTCTTATTGAATTTCAGATAAAATCACCTAATTTTGAGGTCTTTTTGAAGAATCTAAGAGCATGAGGTGATTCCTTATGAGAAGACAAAGCTACCCGTAAAATTTGGGCTCAATCGAAGCCTTTTCTGGACTTCACAGCCAGGTGAACCCCATGGGGTTCACCCGTGATCTCACCGAAGGACGAAATTCAGCGCGCGCATCACTGCCTGGTGAACCCGGCGGGGTTCACCGATGATGTCAAGGTATTCGAGATTTGCCGCACACTTCACTGGCAGGTGAACCCCATGGGGTTCACACGTGATTCCGTCTGAAGATACCTGCACAGAAATACGCCGAGGACTTCACCGTAACGACCGAACCTCTTTGTGAATCTTGTGAAGGCTCGACACGAAAGTGCTTGTTCTTCGCTCGAGGGTTCATAATCTATCACGGAACCCATTGGGTTTGTTGAAAACGGTCCACTGCGAAAGTAGGAGACGTTCTAGGCAAATACCGGGGTGTACACTCGAAAGAGGGCACCTTGTACCATAGGGTAGATTCCTTACGCATATCTGTAAATCCAAATAACTGATATTTATTTCTTAACGCAAATAAAATCGTCGGAGTGGTGAAAACCCAAGCCCTGATATTCTCTCTCATATATTTTCCCTACCGTAGTTGTTTGAGTTCTTGTTTACTGTTCTGCTTAGTTTTAGTTTTCAAGTTCCAAAAACCACGATTTGATCAGCTTAGATTCCAAGAATTAGATTTTCTGGTACTCACCTTGTTCCCTGTGGGATCGATATCTTTTGTATTACTTCGACATTTCCGTGCACTTGCGGATAGTGTCAAGTTTTTGGCGCCGTTGCTGGGGAACAACGGTTGATATCAGTATACTTCTAAGGACTGGTAGACTAAGCTTTAGTTAATTTTTCTTTTCTTTCTTTATTCTGTTTCATACTGCTTTTTGCTTGTTTCGACTGCTTTGAACTTCATAATTGATTCTGACAAATTTGTATGCAAAGAAGTTCCAGGGTAGGACCACTCTTTGAAATCGACTTTGAGATAGAACAGACCTTCAGACAAAGAAGGAAGCTTAAACAAGATTTGAAAAAGGAGAATCAAGAACAGATGGAACACCTTCACATTGACATGGAAAATGAACCAGCGCATCAACCTGTGAACAACAACAATGCCAGAACACTGCGAGAATACGCAGCACCTTTTTCACATGGATTTCAATCTGGAATTGTTAGGCTGACTGTGGAGGCCAACAATTTCGAAATTAAACTTGCTCTACTTTCCATGATACAACAAAATCAATTTGGTGGTTCTCCTCTTGAGGACCCCAATATGCATTTGTCTATATTTTTGGAATATTACGATATGTTAAAGATTAATGGAGCTACTTCTGATGCTATCAGGTTACGCTTGTTCCCATTCTCTCTGTGGGATAGAGCAAGGGCATGGCTCCACACGATCCCCCCAGCTTCAATACGGACATGGGATGAACTGTCTCAAGCTTTCCTCTCGAAGTATTTCCCTCATTCGAAGACAATCCACCTCAGAAATCAGATAACGAGCTTCATGCAGAAGGATGGAGAGTCTTTGTACAAAGCTTGGGAGAGATTCAAAGAGCTTCAAAGACTGTGTCCCCACCATGGGATTGAGACTTGGGTTCTAGTACACACGTTCTACATGGGATTGCAATACAATACTAGACTCACAGTCGATGCAGCTGCTGGAGGATCGGGACTGATGAGCAAAGTACCTGAAGATGCTATAAGCCTCCTGGAGGACATGGCACTGAACTACCATCAATGGAATCCAGAGCGAGGTACACTTTCCAGGAAAGCAGGTAAATTCGATCTTGATTCATTAACTGCTCTCGCTGCGAAGGTAGACAATCTGACTCAGAAATTTGATTCATGTTCTGTTAATTCTTTGGACACTAATTCATTATCTTGTGAGTTGTGTGGCGTTGCAGGTCATGCAGGTGCTGAGTGCAGAGTGGGAGATGGGCAGGTAGTCCAAGGTCAGGCTGAACATCTAAATGCAGTTGGAAATGCAAACCCCATGAACAACCCTTATTCCAACTATTATAATCTTGGCTGGTGCAACCACCCGAACTTTTCCTACCGGACCACGCAGCCTATACAACCAGGGCAAGCGCCACCACAAGTTCAACCTCAGCAAGGGAACTTCAGGCCGCCACAACAAGAAAATTACAGGCAGCCACCTGGGTTCCAATAGAGAAACTACAATCCTCCACTTCAACAAGCGAATTACAATCCTCCTCCAAGACCGGCCCAGGACTCTCAACTGAGTAAGCAGATAGAAGGGCTGACTGACATGATGAAACTGATGATGAAGAGGATGGACTCCTTGGAAACGCATAATAAAATGCTGGAGAGCCAGCTTGCGCAACAGGCTAGCTCATCCTCTAGAGCGCCAGGGAAGCTTCCATCACCGCCAGAAGTTAACCCGAGGGAACATTGCAATGCAATCTCCACTCGGAGTGGAAAACAACTTGAAGACCCTAAGATGCCGACCGATGAAACAAGGGATGAAGTGACACCGAACCCTGAGGAGCCACACGCTGATTCAACACCGGCGGAACCTGAAAGAACAGAGGAAGAGCGACCCTATGTTGGGCCGCCAGCCTACAAGCCGCCGATACCTTTCCCTCAGAGGCTTGTCAAAGCCAAGCTAGACAAGCAATTTAGTAAGTTTCTGGAAATTTTGAAAAAATTATATATTAACATTCCCTTTGTTGATGCCCTTTCGCAGATGCCAACCTATGCGAAGTTCCTGAAGGACATCCTCTCAAATAAACGGAAGCTAGAAGATCAAGGCACTGTGGCACTCACTGAGGAGTGTAGTGCGATTTTGTAAAACAAGCTTCCACGAAAACTCTAGGATCCTGGCAGCTTTTCCATATCGTGCCAGATAGGAGAGATGACCTTCCATAGAGCACTGTGCGATTTAGGGGCGAGTGTCAGCATCATGCTTCTATCATTCTGTAAAAAGCTGGATTTGGGTGACTTAAAACCGACTAATATTTCCTTGCAGCTAGCTGATAGATCAGTTCGAAGTCCAGTGGGTATTTTAGAGGATGTACCCATTAAAGTAGGAGATTATTTTATTCCTGCCGACTTTGTTGTGTTTGACATTGCTGAAGATGACAGACTTCCTATTATCTTAGGAAGACCTTTTCTTGCTACAGCTGGTGTTGTCATCGATGTTAAAAATGAGAAACTGGATTTAAACATCGGTGGCAATGTTATTCAATTTGACATGTCTAATTCTCTTGAAAAACCTTCTTTTACAGGTACATGTTATAGCGTGGGTTTAATTGAATGCATTGGAAATCCTGTAGTGAATGGACATCACCTAGAACACCGTTTTGAAGATGAATTAGTCAAACAAGGGGAAGATTACGACCCTTTTGATCCTCCCTGATTTGATTACCTGATGACTCTATGGTCGAGCTATTGACCTAAAACAAGTGCTCTTGGGAGGCAACCCAAGTTTTCTCGTTGTTTTCATTTTCTTTCTGTTACATTAATTGTCGTTTAGTTTTTAGTTCGCCATCGTTGAAAACTCTACCCTCTTGCTATTCTAGTATTACTGTAGGATATTTTGATTTTGATATACACTGATAGAGCTTTATTTTTGGAATGCAGACATGCTAAGCGAACAGGAGATTTTTGCTGTCGTATTACTGAAGCCCAGCGCACTTCACAGTTAGGTGAACCCGGCAGGGTTCACCCGTGAAGTACACTTTACATCTCGACGAGCAATTTTTTGAAGGATATTTTTGTTAAATTAGGACGGGACCACTAACTTTGAGATGTGCATATTATTTCTGGGTTTTCTGCAACTTAACGTGCTCTTCACGGCTTGGTGAACCCGGTGGGGTTCACCCGTGAAGACATCCGATCAGAAAAGGGCACATTTCCGCCGTGTACTTCATGGTTAGGTGAACCCGCCCGGGTTCACCAGTGATTGTATCCGCTCATCGCCCGTGTTTGCCCTAAACCACAAGTCCGCGGGTAGGGTTCCACGATTTCCGCCGCCACCACTCTCCCCGCTCCGGATCTCTACTCGCCCGACGATTTCCTTCCTTCAGATCTTCAGAGCATCTTCTTACCTCACAATCTACATCTCCGGTGAGGTCCGCACAGATTCGATCCGTTATCCACTGCTAGTATTCCGGTTTTTCTTGATCGCTGATTCCTCTACCTCCGCCTCCTCACTCTGTTGCTGCTCCTGTGTTCCGGTAACTTCTCTCTGGTTTTCTGGTTTTCTTCACCACTTCCGGCATTCTTACCATATGGCACCAAGGCGCAAAGTTCTCGCCTTCTGTCGCTGTGACCCACAGCCTACATCGGAATTGTCCACAGACGACGATGACTTCGTCCCACACGGACACCCTCTGCCACCTCGTACTACTTCTGCAAGCTAGCCGGCACCACCTTCCTCCTCCAGAAACCCAGCACGCTTGTCTGCTCGGCAGTCGCAAGCCTATACATCTCCGCCAAACGAATTCGGCATCATTTTCAAAAATGCAGAACATCAACAAAACTTCGAGCAGCTCCACCATCGCCAGATAAGCAACACCCGTTACTTGGACAGGAACACTCTTATCATTCTAGGGCTTTTGGACGATGTTGAATGGATGTATTCCAATGTTGGATGGGAGCAGTTCCTATGGCTTGCCTCACCCATGTACATCGGTGTCACATTGGAATTCCTCGGTTCTTTGGATGTGAAAGCCGCCGCCGTAGTCGATGAAGACCCAGGGCAAATCTCCTTCCGGATGGGGAACATCGAGCACAGTTTATCTCTCTCTGACCCCCGCCATATTTACGGTTTCCTAGAACCATGCACGCGTAAAGTCCCGGGGGAGTTCAACGAGCAAGCTTTCTGGGCGTCGATTACAAACAAACATTTCTATTCAGCCAGAGTGGCCAGAGCTTCAAGCATCTGCAACCCGACCATCAGATACGTCCATCGCGTACTCGCCCATACCATCTTCAGACGTGGAGAGAGCGATGGCATGGTACGTCAGTCCGAGTTATTTTACTTATGGTGCATGCTTCACTCTTTCAGGGTCGACTCGGGATTCTATTTAGCAAAGCAGTTCAGCCGTATCGAGCACTGCCGCAAGGGCGCGATCGTCATCGGAGGCCTTATCACACCGCTCGCTGTCGCTCTAGGGGTCATCCCCTACGGTACACCCGAGGCTCATGGAAACAACTGGCTTGAGATTGAGTCGTGTGTTTCCATGAAACTTATCGTTCGTCGAGGTGATTCTTATTGTATGACGTTCAAGGACAGCCAGTTCTGTTTACCACTACCTAACCCAGAGCGCACCACTGTACGCGTTCGAGAGAACTAGCGCATCAAGCCAACCGAAGATCCTCAGCCCGACCATGTAGACACAGCACCTCCAGCCCCAGGCGCATTCTTCTTTGGTGGCTCTTCTTCTGATTCTATGATGGGTATTCTTCAGGAGATGAGAGAGGAGCAGCTTCAGCAGCACGAGCTTATTGATCAGATGGATTCCTCCATCTCCTATATTCGCCAGGAGCAAGCTTCCTGATGGGAAGCTAATGAGGCTGGGATGCAACGGCAGCACAAAATGTTGGGATCAATTTGGGAAAAACTTTCTGCTATGGATGCCAGGTTCGCCCTGCTCAACGAAGAAAACATAAGGAACATTCTGGTCTCTTCAGATGAGGAGGAAGCGCCTGGTTACACTTCACGCGGTAAGGGCAAGATCTCCAGAGCTTCTGGCTCTCACTCGCGCAGGAGGCGCTAGCTCCATCCTGACCCGACGCCGCCACCTTTTCCTCTCACATATACGACATTGCATAGAGGACTATGCAATATTTTAGAGCGGGTGAGCTGTCTTGACTCCAGCTTCTTCTTGGTTGTTTGGTTGTAGTTGCCGTGACTTTCTAGTTCTCTTTATGGATTTGTTATGCTACATTATGATGGATATTCTGATATTGGCATTGTATCATATATGCCACTATTCGTGGGCCTGGTCCACATCTTCAGGCCCCACACTCTGCAGTGTATGAGATATATTTTTGAACCACTTGCTTTCCACTTTGACATTATGCTTTTCATGTTAAATGATGTGTGAATTTATAAGCTTGCGTGTAGTTGTTTTGAAGAAATATATTGCTAATTTTTGTGATGGAGAATCTTATTGACTTGTCATGATAGTCTTGTCTGATGATAGCCTTGCAAAAATTCTTAAAGTTAAATTCATGTTTGGTTGGAATTTATCAAGATATGTTGAATGTAGTACCTGTTAGAAATTTACTCAATAGTCATGTCCATATGTTCCATGAATTAGAAATTTTCTAATTGGATTGTTTTTTTAGGCTGTTCATTTAGTGGGTCAAGCGTTTTTATGATTCTTCAATTGATTTTGGTTTGCAATTTACATTCGATTCATATTAGGATACATAATCTCTTTTCAAACTTTGAATTCCTTTCTAGTATTGGGGAAACACTGCATTTGTTAAAAGCCAGGATATGTTGATTCCTGTTATATGGAGCATAAAAAAAAATCACACTTAGATTCCTCTACTTGGCACTGCGAAAAATTGGCAGTGATACCGAAGGATATGAGTTGAAATCTAAGAAATGTGAATTGAAAGAAAAAGACTCCTCTACTTGGCATTGCGAAAAATTGGCAATGGTACCTAAGGATATGAGTTGAAGTCTAATGCAATGATCTGTGTTTTGTATCCTGAATAAAACATTTGAGTCAACCCCAACATTATGTTTAAAGAGAGGATCTTGAGCGCTTTAACGATGGTTGTAGCGTAAACCTATTTTCAGGGCTAGGTTGAATCCCTTTGACGATTTTTGTTTGCAACTCATGTATTAACTTTGCTATTTGGATCATATCTTAAGCGTATTTCACTTGATGTATTTATTTCTTGATTTGTACTCTGGCAAAGTATTACCATGTTATAGTTGTTACGGTTCATAACGAGAGTAGGACCGTAATGACCGAACCTCTTTGTGAATCTTGTGAAGGCTCGACACGAAAGTGCTTGTTCTTCGCTCGAGGGTTCATAATCTACCACGGAACCCATTGGGTTTGTCAAAAATGGTCCACCGCGAAAGTAGGAGACGTTCTAGGCAAATACCGGGGTGTACACTCGAAAGAGGGCACCTTGTACTATAGGCTAGATTCCTTACGCATATATGTAAATCCAAATAACTAATATTTATTTCTTAACGCAAATAAAATCGTCGGAGTGGTGAAAACCCATGCCCTGATATTCTCTCTCATATATTTTCCCTGACGTAGTTGTTTGATTTCTTGTTTACTGTTCTGCTTAGTTTTAGTTTTCAAGTTCCAAAAACCACGATTTGATCAGCTTAGATTCCAAGAATTAGATTTTCTAGTACTCACCTTGTTCCCTATGAGATCGATATCTTTTGTATTACTTCGACATTTTCGTGCACTTGCGGACAGTGTCAATGCTAGCGACTATGCGATAGGAGCTGTATTGGGATAGCAAAAAGACAACCGAACACATGCCATTTATTATGCTAGCCGAACGCTTGATGGAGCACAGAGCAATTATGCCACGACGGAAAAAGAACTCTTAGCTGTAGTTTTTGCGTTCGACAAGTTTCGATCATACCTAATTAACTCACGTGTTATTGTTTACATAGATCATGCGGCGATTCGGTATCTCATGATGAAGAAAGACACGAAATCGCGACTGATTAGATGGATACTATTGTTGCAAGAATTCGACATTCAGATTAAAGATAAGAAAGGAACTGACAATTTAGTAGTGGACCATCTGTCCCGCTTGACAGCCACTCCCGAGGGTGAATCGGAAGAAGAAATAGATGACGCGTTCCTAGATGAGAACCTAGTAGCTGCCACTTCTGTAAAAACACCCTGGTATGCCGACCAAGTGAATTTCTTGGCAGCCAGCATCATACCTCCAAACCTTACACACCAACAATGATAGAGATTTGTATCAAATGCAAAATACTATTATTGGGATGAACCGCTTTGGTTCGAGCATTGTGCCAACTGTATCATTCGAAGATGCTTACCAGAGGAGGAAATTTCAGATGTCCTGTTCCAATGCCATTCATCTTCTTATGGAGGGCATTGTAGTGGAAAGAAAACAGTATACAAGGTCCTCCAATGTGGATTCTTTTGGCTGACCCTGTTTAAGGACGCAAGAGACTATGTGCGGTCTTGTGATCGTTGCCAAAGGATGGGAGGAATATCACGAAGAGATGAGATGCCTCTCAATACCATTCTCGAGATCAAAATTTTTGATGTATGGGGTATCGACTTTATGGGACCATTCTCACCCTCCTGTGGTAACCGATTCAACTTAGTTGGAGTTGATTATGTTTCCAAATGGGTTGAGGCCTTGGCTTCCCCAACGAATGACTCCAAGGTAGTTCTTAGATTTTTCAAGAAGTTGATATTTTCACGATTTGGAACGCCTTGCGTGGTAATTAGTGACGACGGATCTCATTTTATTGAACGAAGATTTGAATTACTTCTCAGAAAATATGGAGTGATGCACAAGGTAGCCACTGCTTACCACCCTCAAACCAGCGGCCAGGTGGAGATATCAAATCGAGAGATAAAGCACATTCTTGAAAAAACCATATCGCACACACGCACAGATTGGTCACTCAAACTTGACGATGCTTTATGGGCATACCGTACAACATTTAAAACTCCTATAGGTATGTCTCCATTCCAGTTGATATATGGTAAATCATGTCACTTACCAGTTGAAATTGAACACAAAGCCTATTGGGCGATACGACAACTGAATTTTGATGGCAAACAAGCTAGAAAGGCTAGAAAGCTGCAACTCAATGAGCTCGATGAATTTTGACAAGAAGCCTATGAGAACACCAGGATTTATAAAGAACGCACCAAAAGATGGCACGATCAAAGGATTATAAGGAAAGAATTTCGCGAAGGCGATATGGTACTTTGTTTAATTTCAGAATCAAGCTTTTTCCTGGAAAGCTTCGAACTAGATGGACAGGACCATTCATAGTACAAAAAGTCTACCCTCACGATGCCGTGGACATTTTCCGAGAATCAACAGGCACCTTCAAAGTTAATGGACAAAGGCTTAAGCACTACGTCCCCCATGAACCAATACCAGAGGGAACTGCGTCGGTCCTCACGAACGCTCCTTTACCAGAATGACACTGACTATGGTCAAGCTGACGGACCTCTAAATCAGCGCTTCTTGGGAGGCAACCCAAGCACCTCATTCTAATTGAGTTTATTTTCA
Source organism: Costus lasius (assembly GCA_027563935.2). NCBI lineage: Eukaryota > Viridiplantae > Streptophyta > Magnoliopsida > Zingiberales > Costaceae > Costus > Costus lasius. Next base: position 21,377,741 of record CM050446.2, on the reverse strand, counting down.
GCATCTTTTTCTTCTCATTTTTATATTTTGTGCAAGATTAGTTTAGTCTGCATATTTTAAGGAGTTCACTTGATGATTGGTCTGAAATATTTAGCGATCACATATTCTTGTTACATATTAAATTGACACTAGGACGCTTCGACCAATCGTAGAATATCCTAGCTTCCTCTGTTATAAGTTTGAATCTCATCTCCTAGCTATGTCTATTTTTGTTCTAATGCATGGTTTTGATATCTAACACTGATGGCAAATCTTGCAGAAAATGCGCATGCACTATGTCGATGCCCACCAATCAAACTCTAAATACCGGCGCAGGATACCGATATTGAAGTAGGGTGAGAAGGTCCTCAACAAGAAACACTCACGAGAAGGATGCAAGCTACACTCGTACCAATTGATTTTAATCCATTCTATTTGAGAACTTATACGCATTTGTGAACTAATCTTATTTATCTTCAGCATTAGGAATTGATTCTTACAGAAGTTGAAAATGATATTTGGGTCTTGTTGTGCCCTCTCACCACTTGCATTATTTGTTATACTCCTGTTTATTTAGCTATGGGTATTGATGTTTTTACTTGACTTTGAATGACACAGGAGTATCGCAAACTGATGCAATAAGGAGAGGCATTTTTCTGCCAATTTTCCAAAATCACGGGCGGGTGCCGATGAAAATCTTGACCGTGATTCTCATGCAGTCCAACATCAAAAACTCGCCGAGAGAATTACGGCAAGAAGGAGACTGTAGTCACGGCCGTAATGAGTAACACAGCATTATACGAGGAAATTAGGACAGAGGAACGCTGAAAGTCGTGACCAAGATTTTTTTCGAAGAGGCAAAACAAAGAATTATCCACCGAGAATATTACGGGAATGTCGTGACTTTGGTAACGGCCGTAAAATCTGTGCGAATTCTTCCAGAAGAAATCACAGGCGGGTGGGGACAAAAATCACGAGTAGAACTTCTAAAAGACCGAATGAGTACACATTTGACGAAAGCATCACGGCTGCCCCGTGATCGAAGTCACCACTGTGAGAACTTACACCAAAAATCTGCGAGAAGATCACGATCGGGTACTGATGAAAATCTTGACCGTGATTTTCCCGCAGACACTTCGACAGGGATTTCATGACCGGGTCCTGATAGGAATCTCGGGCATGAACCTGGGCAGCTTAACGGGTCCGCCTGGCCTGCCCGATCCATTAACTTATACACTTAAGCTCGCACCCGATTTTTCCCAGTTAGGGTTCCTGATTTTTCTTCCGTACGGTGCGCCGACCCCGCTGCTCTGCCCCACCAGTCGCCGCCGTCTGCTTCACCGCCGACCACCGAATCTTCGGTGACTTTTCTGATCACCTCCGGCGAGCTCTCACTCCAGGTTTTTAATCTTTTTCTCGCCGCATACTCTGCTTTCACTCAACCTCTGTTCTTCGACCGGCAAATGACCGGCGGGCACCTCGAGCCCTCGACCCAAGACCGACAGCAATCCGCTCCGCCCGAAATCCAAATGGGGGATACTCACCAAGCTGCTAGGTATCAGGTGCTCTCCAACCGCCACATAATCAACACCCGATACATCGATCCTCCATCACTAGCCGCGTTGGGGATTTTTAATGAACTTCTCTGGATGTTTAGGCAGTTCGGATGGGGGCGCTTCTTGCAGTATGCGCAGCCTACTTGCATCCCCTTTATGCTCGAATTTCTCAGCTATGTGGAGGTTAAGGTTTCGGCGCTAGAAGCTGATCCAGGCCTGATCACCTTCAGGCTTTCTAACAACAAGTATTGCCTCACTGTCGCCGATCTGAATGATATCTTTGGATTTCCAGCTTACGCATCCAGGTTTGGTCCTCCGAATTTCAACGAAGACATCATCTAGCAGTGCATCTCCTCCATGACCGCCTACTCGCCAAGAAACGCCAGGGCTTCGACCATTTCAAACCCATGTATTCGCTATGCCCATCGTCTGCACGCACACTCGATCTTTGCATGTGATGGAGATGGGATCGTTCGCCTGCTGGAACTATTGTGCTTATGGGGACTTTTACATCAATTTAAGATTAATGCCGGGTATCACCTTGCTCGGCAGTTCCTCCGTGTCGCCCACGCACAAAAGGGGAATATTTGTATTGGTGGCATGATCACTACTATTGCTTTATCTCTAGGCCACAACCCTTATGGACAGCCGGAGGCAGTAGGCAGCAGACGATTGGACCTTGAGCACCTACTTTCGATGAAGATGATCATCAGGCGAGGGGACATTTACCATCTCACTTTCGCATATACCACTACCACCATGGCTTTACCAAATACCGCGCGGACCGATATCAGAGATAGCGCCAACTGGTGCCTTCATCCCGACTCTGCTGTACCGGAAGACCAAACTACGCCACTCGACATGGACCCTAGCTCATCTATCGGTGGACAGCCTCGGACCGCAGCCCACCCTTCTATGGACGATATGCTTCATCTTCTCCGGCAGGAGTAGCTGAACCAAGGGAAGCAGCTAACAACCTTGGTAGAGACGGTAAAGTCCATCGAAATCTTTCTCCATTGCAACATGGCACCACCACCACCACGAGATGACGATGAGGATGTTGACGATACTATCCACGTCTTCGATTCCTCCGAGGAGGTTGATGACGACGACGACCCAGCAGAGTACAGTGAGTAGGCCTGCACTTTAGTAAGTCTTCCCCTCCTATTTTGATATCTATCTATGCTGCTGCATCGAGGACGATGCACCATTTTTGCTTTGGGGAAGATTTGCGTATTTTGATGGGTCGTCGTAGCTTCAAATTTTTATGTTCTGATGATGTGGTATCTTATGTACTGATGTTTCAACTTTATGCTGCTGTATGTACTGTTATGGTAAACCTTACACTGTGATAAACAGGTGCTACTTATGTGCTGCTATACCAGACTTGCCGAAACTTTAATCCTCTTTACTGCTGAACATTAAAGCGCTCCACCTTCATGCTATTTTTACTACAAGTTACTTTAGTGATACTTCAACTTTGCAAGGGCATCTCTACTATTGTATTTCTATCATGTCCGCATCTTTCTGCTATGCCTTTATCATGACTTTGTTAATAAGCTTTGAACCTCGTTAACGATTACTTCCTGAACACGTGAAAGTCTAAGTCGTAGGTCCTAGCTGAAATTTCTTATTTTCATTGATTGATATTTTCCTCATTCATGATTGATTCTTGTTCATTTACCTGATTCAAGATTGATCTAGACTCCCACACTACATTAAGCGCATCATTCAGAATTGAACAACTAGTCATATTTGCATCTCAACATGAGTACTATTTGTTTGGATGACTATAGACCAAACCACTTGCACACTTACCACACTTGGTAACTCTTGGTGTTAGTTTTGGTTCGAGCTCCTCTAACTTGGCACCTCACAAGAAATAGAGAGAATGAAAAGAGAGAAAACAAAAGGCAGTGGTACCGAAGTTACAACTTGGCACTGCCCAACACATTGAGAAAAGCAGGAAAAGAGCAGTGGTACCAAAGTCTTGACTTGGCACTGCCACTAAAAGAAAAGTGAAAGAAGAGAAGGGCAGTGGTACCAAAGTTATGACTTGGCACTGCAAATCAAAACAAATGAAAAAAGAGAGACAGTGGTACCGAAGCTACGGCTTGGCACTGCACAAAAGAAAAAAAATGTGCGGTGGTACAAAAGTTATGAGCAAGGCCTTTACTACTACCTTAGAATTTACCATCTGGGTACTTTAAATGGATTAGTGTTTCATGTGGTAAGGAACTATCTTTATCCAATACGCCGTACAACTGTTGTTCATAGATCTGACCTAGATGCTTTGCTTTTCATCTTGACATCATTAAAGTCTACAGTGATTTGTGTATCATGTGACTAGCTGTAATCATTTCGCATTTACAGATCATTAAGGGAGTATCACTTCTATTGAACAATCCTCATGGAATTTCATTTTTTTCTATTTGCTTGAGGACAAGTAAAGATTTAAGTCGTAGGTATTCTGTTGACATAGATTTATATAGCATTTCAAGTATGATTTTATAATCAGAATCACCTATATTTCTGAGTTTTCTACCTCATTATTGCCTTAATTGCCTTACATCTATGGAATCTACACCTCTCTTAGTATTTTCACGTTTACAGGTCAAAACGACCATAAAGAGGGTGGATTCTGGGACTTTTGTGGTAGAAGAGCTCGTCCCAATTCAAGATGATCATAACTAGAAGTTTACGGATTCACTGAAGCCTTTGTCGGAAATCACGACCGGGTCCCGACTAGAATCATGCTCGTGATCGTCGTTATGCCTGAAGCTGAAACTAATAAATCACGACCGGGTCACGACCAAATTCACGTCCGAGATCGTGGACCCGCCTATTTCAAAACCGCGATTTTAACTCAAATCTCTGCAAACTAACCCTAGGGGAAGCTTGAGGACAGCCAAGTCTTTTCTCCTGCATAGACAAAGGAAGCTGGAGCAGCCTTTAGATGGTGAAGTCGGCTAGAACGATCATGATATCGTGGAGAAAGAGGAATAGCAGCGGCTGCAGTATCGCAGGGCATGGAGAAGGCTGGCGGAGACCTTCTTTCAGCTGAGCAGAGGATTTTTGCAAAGGCTTTTACAGAGCATGGGGAAGAGGAGAGAGACCATCAGAAGGGGAAGATAAAAGCCTTTCGATCAAAGAAAGAGAGGAGGTTCGCACAGGTGAAGGAACAAAGGGGAATCGCTGCGCCTGGAGGAGGAGGAGAAGGAAGAGCCACTCTTCCGCTTCTATTGAAGATCCTATTGCGTGAGCACCTCAAAATGAGTTTGTAAGGAGGATCCACAAGTTTCACTCTACTTCTTGCGCTTATTGTATGAACCTAGCATGATATCGCATGATCCTATCTTTGCCTTGTAATTCCTGCACACATTTTCTTATGCATATGCTATCAAAGATTATTACTTGCGTTATCATCATGAATATGATAGGCTAAACTTCCCAATCAGGATGTGGGAGTAGCCCTTTTGACGCCTTACTAGCTTGATAGTCTAGCTCTAATTGTTATGATCCTGCTCGATTCTATGCGCACACCTTGCCTGCATCATTCGAAAGAATGAGCTTGAGCCTATTCCCCTTAGCTTGAGGTTTGTAAATTAGATAATCACGAAGAACTCGCTGATTGTCTGTACTCAACCAAGGGGTGGTTAGGATCTTAGACGCGTCGGGGAGACCACAAGTCCGACCGCACGTCGGAAGCATTTGATCGGGGGTTTTATCAAATCTGTTTAAACTCTTTGCCTACGCTACCCGAAAGGGAACGTTTTAGCCTTTTAGTTTTTCGTGTGGGGTTTGTAAATCAGGGGCTAGGGAAATTCCATTTGACGAACTGCAATCTCCTTGTGTTAGTTTCTAGATCGTAGACGCATCTGGCAAACTTCTTGCGCGCTAGTACGTTGGATTGTTTAAGGACTCTATGCCTGCGCTACTCGAAAGGACGCGCTTGAGCTGGAAGTTACGCAAGGGAGGTTTGTAAGACAAGAATTCTGTGGAGGACCCCCCATGTTAACCTGTACCCACCTTGAAAGTATTAGGAGCTTAGGCGTGTTGGGGAGAAGCGTTTCCAACCAAGCGCCAGAACCTCACAGGTTTGACCTATAACTGGGTTTGAGGAAACAAACCGGCTATAGGAGGGAGCGACCTACGTGACAAGGAAGCTGAGTCCCTTGAACTAGACAGAACCTCATCAATAGGGTTGACTATTCAGGTGTAAGGAGTTATAGTGGTGAACCCACGTCCTGATGCTTCATATTATTAAGACTCTCTCTCTTGTGCGAGTACCTCCATTTACGTTCTGGTGCACTTTACTTAAGTTTAAAAATTTAGACTTCATCACTTTCACATCGTCTAGCTAGCAATTTCGAGATCTATCGGTACTTGCCCATCAGTCCCTGTGGGATCGATATTTTATTACTTCGATAGCCTCGTGCACTTGCAGGAAATGCTTACCTATATTTGTGGGCGCTATCATTGCCCGAAAGGGAACGTTTGAGCCTATATTCTCTTGAGCGAGGTTCATAGATCAGGGGCTAGGGGAAACCTCTTGATGAATTGTACTCCCCTGGCATGAGTATTAGGATCTTAGACGTGGCTAGTAAACCAAAAGTTTGCAAGCACGTTGGAACTATTTCAGTGCCCTTTGCTTGCGCCGCTCGAAAGGGCGCGCTTGAGCAGGTACTCCGTAGGTGGATGTTTGTTAACTAGGAATTCTTGGGGGAGGGACCCTTTTGGTAAACCTGTGATTGCCTAGAGAGAGTTAGGAGCTTAGACGTATTTAGAGAGACCGCAAGGCCGACCATACATCAGAACCTTACGTATTAGACCGGTAACTAGTCCATGGGAATGGATGAGGGAATCGGTGGGAGCAACCTGTGCGTCAGGTGGCTAAATTCCTTGAATTAGACAGGACGTTGGCAATGGAGTTTGATTATTCAACTATAAGGAGCCAAGGTGGTGAACCTATATCCTAATGCATCTTTCATCAACTTCCTCTCGTACGATTCCTTCGTTTACATTCTAGTTTATTAAGTCAATTCAATATTTAAACTTCACCAATTTCGACGTCGTCTAGCTAGTAAATTCGAGATCTGTAGGTACTTGCCCATTAGTCCCTGTGGGATCGATATTTGACTACTTCGATAGACCTGTGCGCTTACGGGACCCCTATCAATCTGTACATTAGGAAAAATCTCTTTCAATGCTGTAATTTTTTGTTCAAAGATTTTATTTTTATTAAATTTATAATTGTCAGTGTGGTGAAACCCTGAGTCTCGACTTTCTCTAATTTGATTATTACCCAAAATGCTACCTCTGCTTCTTTTTGTACTTTGAAGTTTCCAAATAAAAAAAATCACAATTTGAATCGTTTAGCTATAAATCAATCGTGTAATTGGTACTTGACTGCCAGATCCTCATTGGGAACGATCTTATTTTTATTACTTCGATAAAGCCGTGCACTTGCGGCAGTATCAATAGGCCATGGAGTAAAAATTTGAGTTGTATTGTAACAACGTTGAGGAACTATGCCCCGATATGAAGTATCGACATATGCACCTTCCAAACAACATCATCGACAACACGCGTCAAGTATTTATCGTCCATGACTATGTTTGAATTAACTGGACGAGTTGAGGGGTTTGGGTGAACGAGCCACTAGGCTAAGCATTCGAGTTTTGGGTGAACGGGCCGATGAGCCAAACATTCAGAATTTGAATAAATAGGCCGATGGACCAAACGTTTAAAATTTGGTGAATAAATTGAGTGAACGGGTCATGGGGCCAAACGTTTGAATTTGGTGAACAAGCCATGAGGCCAAATGTTTGGAATTTAAATAAACGAGCTGATGGGCCAAGTGTTTAAAATTTAGACGAACGAGTCATGGGGACCAAATGTTCAAAATTTGGATGAATAGGCCATTGGGCCAAAGATTTGAAATTTTAGTGAATGGGTCGTGGGACCAATAATTCAGAATTTAGTGAACGAGCCGTGTGGCCAAGCATTCAATGTTTGGGTGAATGGGTCGTTGGGCCAAACATTCGAAATTTAGGTGAACGAGCGGATGGGCTAAGCATTCAAAATTTGATGAATAGGCCGTTGGGCTAAACATTCGAAACTTGGGTGAATGACTGATGACATGCAAATATATGACATATCGTGACTTATTTATGTTATTATTTTGGAGTAAAATGCATGTTTTGTCTCATCTATCTACTTAATTGCTTCATATTCTTTAGAGTCTTCACTTTTCCCTTGTTTTATTGAAATATAGGGATTTAGCCCTAAAATCAAAGAAATTAGGAAGATCTGAGGATATAGGATAAATCCTCATGATGAGACAAAGCTACACGTCGAATTTCAGCTCAAACGGAGTTCTCTGTGCTCTTCACGGGCATGGCAGTGTATCCATGTACGGCCGTGTATGAACCTGCACTTTCAGATTTCATGACGAGACAATCACGAGCACACCCGTGAACCCATGCACGGCTGTGAAGAGCAATTTTTCCAAAGATTAAACGTCGCCGAGCCATACACGGGCATGGCTGTGCATCCATGCATGGCCGTACATCGTCCCACCCAGTTTGATAGGCGTCTGGTTTTTCGCCCATAACTTACTATTTTGGAAGCGACATTTGTTGAAAATTTGTGGAGACCTTCCTAACTTGAATACGCACGATTTGGGACTAAAATCATCAGATTTGATCAAGCAGTTGAGGAGAACGAGTGAGAGGGGCGACAACCTAGGGTTTGGGGTGATTTCTTGACGAAAACACTGTTCTGGCATGATTTCTTCTCCGTTCCGATGAAGATCATCATGCTGGACCCTCTTCCATCAAGGATCTACCTCTCCCTCTAGTTTGAATCAATTTGTATAAGAGATTTCATGTATTTCGTGATGAATCTTGTAACGTAAACTCTCTTTTCGGGGTTTGGGCGTAGCCCACTGTAAGAATGTTGATCTTTAATGTTTGATTTATATATTTCTCTTATTTATCTCTGTTCTTATTCATGTCTAGGAAGTTTTCATTCATGTTTATGTACTGACCATACATGTTCATGTTTTAGATGTTGTGGGAAGGACTGAGAGGTGAACCACAATCATCGGATCCCCTTAGACTGGACTGGTGATTTCGGCAACGAGAGTTGTCGAAATAACCCGAGGAACCCTAATTCTTCACAGAACTCATTGGGTCTGCTTAACCCGGTAAGCCACGAGAGTAGGAGACTTGGGTTAAGTTAGACACCAGACCGTGTCCTGAGAGGGAGCGCGTCTGTACCTTAGGAAGGATTACCTTGAGAACATAGATGAAACATAATCAAAATATCAAACTTTAATATTTCTTCATGCTTCAGTGTGGTGAAACCCGAACCCCGATCTTTCTTATATACTATAAACCCCGATTGCTTGTTTTCTGCTCTGCTTGTTTTTAATTTGCTTCAGTTTAATTACTTGCACTAGGACATTAGTCATTTCCTATTTAATCATTAACCTAGCTATTGATTAACTGATTAGTTAGTACTTGACCCCTAGTCCTCGTGAGATCGATACTTTTTATTACGCGATAGATCGTGCACTTGCAGTAGCAGCCTATCAAGTTAACGCCCCTATCAATGACCGTTGGGCCAAACATTCAAAATTTAGTAAACAAGCCGTGAGGCCAAGTGTTCAAAGTTCGGGTGAATGGGCCATTGGGCCAAATATTCAAAATTTAGGTGAATGAGTCGATAGGCTAAGCATTCAAAATTTGATGAATGAGCCATTGGGCCAAACATTCAAAACTTGGGTAAATTGGCCATTGGGTCAAATATTCGAAATTTGGGTAAATGGGTTGTGGGACCAATCATTCAGATTTGGGTGAACGGGCCGATGTGCCAAGCATTCAAAATTGGTGAAGGGCCATGGGGCCAAATATTCAAAATTGAGATGAACGAGCCGATGCGGCAAAACATTCAAAATTTAGGTGAACGAGCCGATGGGCTAAGCGTTCAAAATTTGATGAATTGGTTGTTGGGCCACACATTCAAAACTTGGGTGAACAGGCTTGTTGAGCCAAACATTGAAAATTTGGGTGAATGGGTCGTGGGACCAATCATTCGGATTTGGATGAACCGGTTGTGGGAGCAAACGTTCAAAATTTAAGAGTTGAAATTTGATTCATAGATCTGCTTAGATCCAGGTCTCTGATTGAAAATTTGAGATCAGATTTAGAAAGATCTGACTCAATCGAATAATGATTAATATTATGATCATTTTGGATACTGTCCGATTGGCTTAGATTCGTGTGAGTTAATTTTAGTCGTTGATATTTTAATTTATTGATCTGCTATGTTCTAGATCTCTGATCAAAAATCCGAGGGCAGATTTGGAAAGGTCTAACCATATTTGTAAGGATCGATATTCGGATGATTTCGGAAGCCATCCGATTGGCTGAGATTTGAGTGAATTAATTTCAACTATTGATAATTCAATTCATCGATCTGGTATGATCCAGATCTCTGATCGAAAATCCGAGGGCGGATTTGGAAAGATCTGACTCAATCGAGTATGGATCGATATTTGGATCATTTCGAAAGCCATCCGATTGGCTGAGATTTGAGTGAATTAATTTCAGCCATTGATTGCATTTGAATATGGTTTCTTTGGTTTTGGGTTAAATCCTCACCCTCGACTTTTGTAAAACTAAATCAGGACCATTGATTCTAGAACAAATCTAGGTCGGACCGAATTGAAATTAGAGGATCTGGATTGTTGTTCGTTTGATCAAATTCAAGCCGTTAGATCAAATTTGAAAAATATGGAGCATTAGGTCAACACTGGAAGATCTAGGGCATCTGATCAAGATGAAAAGATATGATTCATTAGATCTGGCCGTCAAATCTGAGTTGGACGATCTAGACCGCAGATCATTCGATTAAATCTGAATCGTCAAATTCGATATTTAAATAATTTTGAGCCATTGCTTGTGGATTTAATCTGAACCATTAGATCCTTAATGATCGAATCATTTGAACTATTATTTCTAGATCCATTCTGGTTTGTTAGATCAACTTTTAGATGAATCCTAGCCATTGGATTAGAGATAATATATTTCATTTTTTTTTGTTTCTCTGCAGCGAAGACGAACGAACGGAGCTTGCCGCCAACGAGGCCCGCCCGCCGCCTGCTATTCGTGTTTGGCTACTCGACCTACTCCTGACAAGGATTCGTTGCATGATGTCGGACTATTGGCCAAAGCCTAACGCTAGTCGTTGGTGATTCGACATCAAACGAAGTCACGCGAGCGATTCTCGTTCGAAACAGTGGCAAAAACAATGTCAGAAAAATCTTTCGATTTTAGTGATCCGATCATCTGATGGACGAATCCTCTCGTCTATCTATGCTCACATTTGAGGAGAAGGCATAGACAGGTTTTGACTTGATCTGATGGCTGGATGATGCATTCGTCGAGGAAATCTGAAGTGTTCGCGTCTGGAAGAGAAGAGTAATCGACCACTGGAAATTTGTTCGATTTTGGCATTCCGGTTGTCAGATTGCCGGATTCTCTTGCCTTGCCGATGCGCACACAAGAGGAGAAGGTGTGAGCAAAATTTCAATAGTTGAGCAACAATTAATTAATTGATTTTTGTGCCTTCAACAGACGGCGGCATGAGCAAACAGGTGATGGCAGAGTCGTGAGCAAGCTCTAGCAGCGTCGTGAGCGAGCTGGCAATGGCGTCATGAGCACAGGATGAAGGGGCGAGGAGACATCCCTATGCTTTTCCACTCGATTTGAGTAGATCAGATAGGGAGGAAAAAATTTATTTTTTTTATCTACTTTTCTTCCAAAGTTTTTTCGTCCACATAAGGAAATAGCGGAAACGTGGTAAATCTGTCAATTCTCTCCGTTTTTCCATCTTAGGCACACAGTGTTAATGCTCAAGTGCTTAACTATTATTAGTAAGTAGGGGTGGCCTATGTTGTATCACGAATAATGAGCTAATGCTTGGATCACCGATAATACCCTATTATTTTGTGCTTAGTTATCATAGTAAAAAGGGCTCGCTTATGTTTAGACCATTAATTATGCTCAAAAGTAGGGGTGAGCATTCGGTACTAGTACCGAAATTTTCGGTATTCAGTATTTCGGTATTTCAGTACTTCGATACCGGTATCGATTTTTAAATCGGGATTTCGGTACCGGTACTTGAAAAAAACTTCAGGATTTATTTATAGTTCCGAAGTACTAAAATATATATTAATAATTAATTATTATATTTATTTATATATTATTTACTAATTTATGAGACATATTTATGAGGTATATTTACAACTTATAAGGTATATTTATTAATTAATTATTTATTTTTATATTATTTATTAATTTAGACAATTAAATACTTAAAAAAATTAGAAATTTAAAATTTCAGAATTTTAAAAATTTTTTGAAATAATTTTCGAATGTTCGGTACCGGTAATAAGATTTAAAATTCAGTAGTTTAGAACTGAGAGCTCAATACTGGTACCAATCCCGAACTCCCATTTGCTCAAAAGCTTACGTGTGCAGTGAACATCAGTTATATGGGATAATCTAAGTTATGTCGTCAATGGTACTTGAAGGCTTAAAGTGATCAACTATTATTACAGGGAAGGACTGACCTTGGCTATATGGCCAATGATGACCAAAGTTTTAGGTACTTAACCTCGTCGTCAATGTTGCTCGAAAAAATAAGTATTTGTTGCTGTTGATTGAAAGAGGATTGATGATATGCCTAAAGACTCAAGTGCTTATAGGTTTGAGCATTTGGTAATCACTAATTACTAAATTTACCAAACTTCATTTACCAAATTTTATTGAACTAAAATTTTCATTATAATTATCAAATCGATTAGAAAATTACCCAACATTAGTGTACCGAATTTATTGATTTGGTAAATCAATAATATTGATAAATTACTATTATTTATAATGTTAATAATATATTTTTATATCACTGAAGCAAATCTTCTCAGCCACTTAAGTGACAATTCAATATAAATCTTCTTTGTCTTAGCTAGTGGTTTAACATACACACTTTCTTCATTAATTGATTAATTAATTACTCTTTCAGTCTTTAATATTTACAAGTATGTATAAACTTAGCTTGTGGTTGTCTAGCTATAGTTTAATGGGCCAGTGCCCTAGTGTCAGGCCCATGGACTATTGGCGGACAACAAGCGAATGGCGGCTACGGACTTCCTAAATCGGGACTGAGGACTCGGCCGAAGAGCAAGGATAATGGAAGCAGCGGACGCTCGTTTCCTCGTTAAAAGGGAGCGAAGGCAGAGCAAGCGAGGAAGCAACCGACACCACCGTGAAGAGCTAAGGGTAGCAAGTGAGTACCCGGCGTCTGGGGAGACGTCGGCGGTGAGATTGTGGCGTACGAGAGCGAGAGTTTGTAGTTGAGAGATTGTAACCGATGATCAGGGAATCACTGGTGAGGGAGGGAAAGAAGGCCAGCGACAGAGGTCGTCGGAGAGAGGTTTGTAGCTATCTTAAGGAATAAATCAAAACTTTCTCCTCTGATTCTTCCCCTGTTCTTGAACGCGGCGGTAGAATTTCTGCGTTTCCAGCAGGCGGCAATCCTTTCTGGTAGTGGCGTGGCTGAGGAAGGAGGTCGATGCTGTTCTCCTCCTTCCGGCACACTCTTCTCCGACGATCTCTGGCGAACGAGTTCAGGCGGCACTCGTACGAGGGCGGACGGATGGACGATGACAACGAACAAGCTGAGCAAGCTCGACGCAGTGAAGAGAATCAAATGAGCGACGTTCAATTCTAGGTGAGTCAACGGGTGAGCAATCAACGCAGGCAGAAATCGATTCGGCGAAATAGATTTGGCGCTGACGCGAGCACGACATTAGCAATTCGAGCTCGATTTCGATTTCGCACTGCGACGGGAAGGGCAGACGTCAGCAAGGGCAGATTCAGCAATTTTCGAGCGACGGCGGTGATTTTGACCCGCTGGTCAAAATTGGAGGTTGAAATTGATTTAGGGTTAGGGTTTTTCGATTAGGGGGTGATTTCACGCCCGGAAATCTAGGGTTTTAGCGCGGTACGAAGATCCGCCGGAGTACCCTAAGTCCGGTGTATGACACCTAGTGGGTCTCTTGGTCTGGTTTCGTACAGCAACAAAGCTAGCAGGCTAGTTGGGATAGCAGCCTAGCCTATTTATTCTTAATTATATATGTTATTTTGGCAATTTTGATAAATTACTAATCTGAACAAAAAATTGTTACAAAAAAATTGAATAACGAAAAAAAATTGTGCACTATTATAGTTTTGTAAATATAGACATATATTTACATATAGAGTTTTATATATATATATATATATATATATATATATATATATATATATATATATATATATATATATATATATATATATATATATATATATATATTTATATTTATATTTATATATATTTATATATATTTATACACGTATATATTTATATTTATGATTTTATTTTTATATATGTGTCAAATATAACTTAAATAATGACTGTGTTAAGTGACTAATCAATTTATCATAACAAATAATTATAATTTTTTATTTAATAGTTTTTTATCATGCTTAGCAATCTATTATGTTTCATTATAAACAATACTATTTTCGATCCTACAACATAATATTGTTTCAAGTGGGAGCACTTTTCATTATATGCTCTAAGCTCTGTATGCAGTGCCGTAAAAGAAAAAAAAAATCCAGCTATAGGCTTTAAAGAAGAGAAGAAAGACCCGACTTTATGTGAATAAGCTGCGAATCCAATTCTCCGAGGCTAATCCAATTCAGTCTTCAGAAGCTGCGAATAAGATCTTGCCAGCCTCTGCTGAATCGAAATCGAGTAAAATGTGCCACAAGTATATTAAGGATGAGATGAGGGCCGGAGGCACAGCGAAGGAGGAAAGAATGGCTCTATCCATAAACCAGCTTTGAGGAGAATTTCTGACCAGTTAACATGTCGTGCCGCACTTTTGCATTTTGCTTACGAACTATGTTCTTCGGTACGCCCTGAAAGTGTTGGGTGAGTTTCCCTCATATGTCGAGGATGACTCAGTTTTCTCATATGGAGGATAACTCAGATCTTGTCACATGGATGAAGCAGTTCAGTTTGTATACTGCAGAAGATCATGGACACAACCTGCAACATCGTGGACACACTGTCCATGATCTACAGAAGATGGAGGATTTTCTGCAAAGATCGTGGACACAAAGATCGTGGACACATTGTCCACGATCCTGAACATGGTGGATTTTCTGCAAAGATGGTGGACACAGTCCAGAACTTCATAGACACAGTCTAGAAGATGGTGGACACAGTCCAGAACTTCATGGACACAGTCCAGAACTTCATGGACACAGTCCAAAAGATGGTGGACACAGTCCAGAACTTCATGGACACAGTCAAGAAGATAGTGAACACACCCCAGATTATGGTGCACACACCATAGATTATCATGGACACAGCTGCAACTATCATGGACAAGCTGCAGCTATGGTGGATATGCACAGTATCTATCATGGACACACTGCAGTTATCATGGACACAGAAGATCGTGGATTTTCTGTGAAGATTGTGGACACAAAGATCGTGGATTTCCTGTCCACGAAGATCGTGGACACACTGTCCACGATGTCAGATTATGATGGACACACTTTTTTATGGATTAGTTAGTGTATGTTTGACACGAGTTGTTGTCATTAGATTTTATTTTATTAGATATATGTGTGCATGCTGCTGTACATATGTGTAGAGAGAGAACAGACATGAAAAGGTGTGAGAAGAAGCTTCGGCGACAAGCTGTGAACTTAGGGCAGTTCGTGTAAATCGGTCTCCGGTAAGACGTTCACCGTTGGATCCGGCTGAAATTTTAGGAGAAGGTTCGGGACTCAGTTCGCTTCAATCTGAACGGTCGGATCGTCGAACTGAGGTCTCAGTTTCTCGCAGCAAGCCCAGAACCGAGATCATCCTTTGGTGAAATCTGATTTCTTCTCCTCTCCTAATTTTTGTTTACCAACCTGGTGTTGATGCTTGTCTGAGATCCAAGACTAGTCTTGATGATGTGGTTATGCTCCTAGATGTTCTAGGAAGATTTGTAAGACTCATTAAACTGATTTAGTGGAAGGTTTAAGTGGACTTAGGTCCCGTGGTTTTTCCTCCTCAACTTGGGGAGGTTTTCCACGTAAAATCTTGGTGTCCCTTGTTCTCTTGTTTGTCAGGTTATCTGGTGATTTATTCCGCTGCTATTTTTCTGTGTTTTATTGCCGGTAGTCGTTTAGTGTTAAATCTAGCAACAGAGGTTTTTGCGTCGTCTCCTCCCAACAAGTGGTATCAGAGCTGAGGCTGATCCCAACAAGTGGTATCAGAGGCAAGTTCGTAGTAATATGTTGCATTCGAGATATAGACGTTAGCTCACGCTGTTTGGAGGGTGCGTACGTCAGTGCTTAGCGCCGGGCGTAGTCTCTCAGCATCTTTGCTAATCGCTCAGTTTCGAACCAGATTTAGCCCTAGCTTCCTCAGTGCACCCAGAGGACATAACTCTGAAGTTTTTGTTGCTAGTGGGAACCTGCTTGCATTTCACAATGGAGGTGAATACAAGCAGAATGATTTTATTAAACGGTTCAAATTACCATAAATGGAGGGGAAAGATGGAAGACCTCCTTTATGTAAAAGATTATTATCAGCCAGTATTCCTTAGTGAAAAGCCCGAGGGTAAGACCGAAGAGCAGTGGGCTATTGCTCATCGGCAAGTGTGTGGCTATATAAGACAATGGTTGGATGATAATGTTTTGAACCATGTTTGTGGAGAGACAAATGCAAAAACATTGTGGGCTAAACTCGAGAACATGTATGCTCGAAAGACTGCCAATAATAAATTGTACCTAATGAAGCTCATTATTTCCTTGAGACTAAGAGATAGTGGTTCTGTCAAAGACCACTTAAATACATTCCAAGGAATTCTAAATCAGCTGGCAGAAATGGGAATTAAGTTTGATGATGAGATACAAGGTCTGCTGCTTCTTTGCACATTACCGGACTCTTGGGAGACATTTAGGATGACTCTGTTTAATTCAGCTCCGGAAGGTGTTATGACTATGAACTTGGCCAAAAATGGTATCATGAATGAAGAAGAAAGAATGAGAGTACAAGGGTCTTCCTCCCATTCAGATATGGTGGCTGTCCAAAGACCTGGGAGAAGTATGAGCAGAGGTCCTAAAGGAAGAGACAAAAGCAAGCATAGTGAAAGAAGCAAGAGTAGAGGTAGCTCGAATAAATTTGCCAACATTGAATGCTATCATTATGGCAAAAAAGGGCACATTAAAAGATATTGCAGAGCATTCAAAAGGGACAACAAGAAAGGAAAGGGCATGGAAAAAGGTGCTGCTGAGAAGAGCACAAAGAAGCCCAAGGATGAGAATAGTAGTGATGATGACCGGGTTGGTGTCACTACTGATAGCTTCTTGCTTGTCCATGATAATGATGCAATAAATGTTGCCTCCTATAATATGAGCTGGGTGGTTGATAGTGGTGCCACTACCCATGCTACCTCCAACAAAGATTGTTTTGTCACCTACACACATGTCAAATATGGAACAGTGAAAATGGGTGACAATACCACCATTGAAGTTGCAGGATATGCTGATGTTTGTTTAGAAACCACTAATGGCACCATGTTGACTCTAAAATATGTGAAGCATGTTTCCAACATTTGCTTAAATCTGATTTCCGTGGGCAAGCTTGATGCTGAAGGTTACTGCAGCACTTTTAAGAATGATGATAGGAAGCTTAGTAAAGGTGTTATGGTTGTAGCAAAAGGGAAGAAAATGTCTTCTTTATATGTCCTGCAAACTAAGCTTTCCAAGGACATCATTAATGCTATGAAAAATGAAGAAATTGAATTGTGGCATAAGAGGCTATGCCATATGAGTGAGAAGGGTATGGCTAAGTTGGCCAAACAAAAGGTTATTTCCGAGATTCAAAATAACCAATTGAAAAGGTGCTCTCATTGCATGGCTGGAAAGCAAACGAAAGTTACTTTTAAAAGTCAACCTTCTTCAAGAAAGCCAAATGTACTTGATCTGGTACATTCTGATGTGTGTGGTTCAATGAAGAAAAGGACTTTGGGTGGTTCCCTCTACTTCATCACATTCATTGATGATCATTCAAAGAAGACATGGGTATATACCTTGAAGACAAAAAATCAAGCATTACAAGCCTTTAAGCAATTTCAAGCCTCAGTTGAGAGAGAAACTGGGAAGAAATTAAAATGTATTAGAAGTGATAAAGGAGGTGAATACATTGGGCCTTTTGATGAGTACTATAGAGAACATGATATTAGGCATCAGAAGACACCTCCAAAGACTCCTCAGCTGAATGGTGTGGCTGAGAGAATGAATAGGACTCTAATGGAGAGAGTCAGGTGCTTGCTGTCACATGCCGGATTGCCTGGATCTTTTTGGGGTGAGGCTTTAGACACAGTTGTACATGTTCTAAACCGCTCACCATGTATTCCTCTGCAACTTGAAGTTCTAGAGAAGGTTTGGCCAGGTAAAAATGTGTCTTATGCACATTTAAGAGTTTTTGGATGCAAAGCTTATATCTATATCCCAAAAGATGAGAGATCTAAGCTGGAAGTGAAGACCCGGCAGTGCGTATTCCTTGGTTATGGCCAAGATGAATTTGGATACAAGCTATATGATCCGGCTCAAAAGAAAATTATTAGGAGCAGAGATGTGGTATTTGTAGAAGACCAAACAATACAAGACATCAACATGAATGAGAATGAGTCTTCTCAGCATGATGATGAGTTGATTGAGTCAAATCTGGCTTCCCCTACACTTGAGCCTATCCAAGCTGATACACATGGTAACCACTATGATTTGGCTGAAACCAGTTCTCCTCCACATGCTGAGGTGCAGGAAGAAGATAATAATGATGGTACTCAGCCCATTGAACCTAATGCTTCAGAATCTGATATACATCTTAGGAGGTCCACTAGAGACAAACAGCCTTCCACCAGATACTCCCCAAGTGAGTACATGATGTTGACTAATGGGGGAGAACCTGAAGATTATGAAGAAGTTCTGGAAGATAAACACAAGAAAGAATGGCTGAAAGCTATGGTGGATGAGATGAAATCTCTTCAAGAGAACAATACCTTTGACTTGATAAAGCTACCTAAGGGTAAGAGAGCATTGAAAAATAGGTGGATCTATAAGCTGAAGCAAGATGAGAATGCACAAATCCCAAGATACAAAGCCAAGTTGGTTGTCAAAGGATTCTCACAGAAAAAGGGCATTGATTTTGATGAGATATTTGCTCCAGTTGTCAAAATGTCTTCTATTCGAGTTGTCCTAGCTTTAGCAGCTAGTCTCGACTTAGATGGGGAGCAAATGGATGTGAAGACTGCCTTCCTTCATGGTGATCTTGAGGAAGAGATATATATGGAACAACCTGAGGGATTTGTGGTGAATGACAAAGAGGATTATGTGTGTAAATTGAAGAAAAGTCTTTACGGCTTGAACCAGGCACCAAGGCAGTGGTATAAAAAGTTTGAATCAGTCATGGGAGAGCAAGGCTATAAGAAAACCACTTCTGACCACTGCGTTTTTGTGAAAAAAATTCAGCAGTGATGACTTTATTATTTTGCTGTTTTATGTTGATGATATGCTGATTGTTGGCAGGAATACTTCTAGAATCAATCAATTAAAGAAGCAGTTGAGCAAGTCCTTTGCCATGAAAGACTTGGGACAAGCAAAGCAAATCCTTGGTATAAGGATAAATCGAGACAGAGCCAACAAGAAGCTGACACTCTCTCAAGAAGCCTATATTGAGAAGGTGCTCCAAAGATTTAGCATGGACAAATCTAAAGCAGTTAGCACTCCACTTGCTGCTCATTTTTCATTGAGTGTTCAGCAATGTCCTTCCACAGAGGAAGAGAAGAAGTGTATGCTGAAGGTTCCATATGCTTCAACAGTTGGAAGCCTGATATATGCTATGGTCTGCACGAGGCCTGACATAGCACATGCTGTTGGAACTGTAAGCAGATTTCTCTCAAATCCTGGTAAAGAGCATAGGAATGCTGTGAAGTGGAATATGAGATATCTGCGAGGTACTTCCCATTTGAAACTTACTCTGGGAAATGAGAAACCCCTGCTTATTGGATACACGGATTCTGATATGGCTGGAGATGTTGACTCTCGCAAATCCACATCAGGATACCTGATCACATTTGGTGGAGGAGCTGTGGCTTGGCAATCCAGACTTCAAAAGTGTATTGCACTTTCTACTACTAAAGCTGAATTCATTGCAGCGACTGAAGCTTGTAAGGAATTACTTTGGATGAGAAAGTATATTGAGGAGCTTGGTTTTGAGCAGGAGTCTTATGTTTTATTTTGTGATAGCCAGAGTGCTATCCACCTTGCTAAAAACTCCACATTCCATGCAAAGTCAAAGCACATTGATGTGAGATATCACTGGATAAGAGATGTGCTGAATTCCAAGAAATTGTCTCTTGAGAAAATCCATACTGATCAGAATGGTTCAAATATGATGACTAAGGCATTGGCCAGAGAAAAGCTAGAAGTCTGCCGTTTGATTGCCGGGATGGTAAATCCCTCCACATAGTAGTGAAGGGGGAAATTGTTGGGTGAGTTTCCCTCCTATGTGGAGGATGGCTCAGATCTTGCCACATGGATAAAGCAGCTCAGTTTGTACACTGCAGAAGATCATGGACACAACCTGCAACATCATGGACACACTGTCCATGATCTGCAGAAGATGGTGGATTTTCTGCAAAGATCATGGACACAAAGATCGTGGACACATTGTCCACGATCCTGAACATGGTGGATTTTCTGCAAAGATGGTGGATGCAGTCCAGAAGATGGTGGACACAGTCCAGAACTTCATGGACATAGTCCAAAAGATGGTGGACACAGTCCAGAACTTCATGGACACAGTCCAGAACTTCATGGACACAGTTCAGAACTTCATGGACACAGTCCAAAAGATGGTGGACACAGTGCAGAACTTCATGGACACAGTCAATAAGATGGTGGACACACCCCAGATTATGGTGGACACACCATAGATTATCATGGACACAGCTGCAGCTATCATGGACAAGCTGCAGCTATGGTGGATATGCACAGTACCTATCATGGACACACTGCAGTTATTGTGGACACAGAAGATCGTGGATTTTCTGTGAAGATCGTGGACACACTGTCCACGATGTTAGATTATGATGGACACACCTTTTTATGGATTAATTAGTGTATGTTTGACACGTGTTGTTGTCATTAGGTTTTATTTTATTAGATATATGTGTGCATGCTGCTGTACATATGTGTAGACAGAGAACATACGTGAAAAGGTGTGAGAAGAAGCTTCGGCGACAAGCTGTGAACTTAGGGCATTCCGTGTAAATCGGCCGCCGGCAAGAAGTTCACCGTTGAATCGGGCTAAAAGTTTAGGAGAAGGTTCGGGACTCAGTTCTCTTCAATCTGAACGGTCGGATCATCGAACTGAGGTCTCCGTTTCTCGCAGCAAGCCCAGAACCGAGATCATCCTTTGGTGAAATCTGATTTCTTCTCCTCTCCTAATTTTTGTTTACCAACCTGGTGTTGATGCTTGTCTGAGATCCAAGACTAGTCTTGATGATGTGGTTATACTCCTAGATGTTCTAGGAAGATTTGTAAGACCCATTAAATTGATTTAGTGGAAGGTTTAAGCGGACTTAGGTCCCGTGGTTTTTCCTCCTCAACTTGGGGAGGTTTTCCATGTAAAATCTTGGTGTCCCTTGTTCTCTTGTTTGTCTGGTTGTCTGGCGATTTATTCTTCTGCTATTTTTGTGTTTTATTGCCGGTAGTCGTTTAGTGTTAAATCTAGCAACAGCGGTTTTTGTGCCGTCTCCTCCCAACAAGTGGTATCAGAGCTGAGGCTGATCCCAACAGGAAGCACTAAGGTGCTTCTCTAATCCACTGAAAGCTTCTCCCCGGCCAGTCTTTTACAAGAGTAAGCAAAACAAAAAAAAGAACTGGGTCTCACAACCAATAAATTGATAATCATTTCAATTTTGGGCCATTTGAACCCTCGAAGAGAAAATTGACCTAGGTCCATCCAATTTTGGTCCACTAAAACTCGATCGACTTAAGTAAAATAGCTAACGAGTGAAATCCATGAACCCTTCCTAGTTTTTTCTATCATGCGCAAGTTCAATGTCGCCCTATGCATCATTAAATGCTTACATTACGTCATCCTACGCACACAACTCGTGTCACCGCCCATGCACCCTTACAGATGAACAAAACATAACATATCACCCCTGACAGTGCACTATGTATTTTGCCCCTTACTTTAATCAACCAGTACCACCTAGGAGTATCACGCTGCGTATATCACCCCTAATAGTATGCTAGTCAATTAGTATTGCCTAAGTGTACTGCATGTCACCAATCTAAATTTGTGTCTCAAATCTTAGCCTAGCTTTTGGATTCACATATGTTGCTGCCCCACTTCCCCTCCTTACTCCAAAAAATAAATTGTTTAAATTATGATTAATTAATTTCGGTCTCCTATTTGAAAACATTGGTCAATTCAATATAAACAAATCAATCACATCATTAAGTTGAAGAGTAAATTACAACTAGCACTATGACTCTATAATTTGCATGTTTATTTTTAAATAATTAGCCTCTGCACACTTAACACTAACTTCTATTAATTTTTTAACTATCATACCAAAAGTATTTTTTTTACTATTTATATAACCCCTAGTGTTAGGCCCAAACCTAACTAAACTTAGCCTGGTCAATTAGGCCTTTGACCAAGTCAAAATCGGCCCATACCCTCAAGTAAAATTGGGAATCCGATTTAGGGGGAAAATCGAGTGCTGCCTCGATTGAAGCCATCGACAACAACGTCTCTAGCGGCCTAGGGTTTGGACGACATGGCAGGAGGTGACGCCGATCAAGGTCACGCTGCCAGGTGGAAATTCCTGACAGACGAGGCGACAGCGCGGGCTTTGTTAATGAAGTAGCAGGCGGCGATTAAACGTGATTGAATCGTAAGCCGCCGACTTGATCTGGTGTCAGGTGGCGAGATCCCACCTCTGGTGACTAGTCTCGTCGCCCTGGGCTCACGTCTGGGCGCGTGGAATCATTGTAGTAGAGCCAGCAGAGCAATGTGGCCACGTAGAGAAGGTGCAGCAAACATGAATGTCGGCTACACGCAAGATCAGCAGAGGCGAGGAGTCGGGGGCTGATCTCAAAAGCCTACGAGCGATGTTTCAGTGACGTTGGCACCTGCAATTGAGGCAAGGAACACCGCGTGGCATTGGTGAACTGGCGAGGAGCTCCCGAGGCAAATCTTCGTGAGAAGATCGCGATTAGAGGGAGATCTGGGAGGATCATGGGCTCAGGGGGACGACATTGTGTGCGCGCATGCGTCTAGCTAAGCTTGATTACTTAAAAATTTATAGTTTATTTTGTATTGATTTATTAGTCTTTTTGAGTTATATTCATGCTCTTTTGCTTCTTTTTATGCCTTATTTGTCAAATATTTTAGAATCTATACCTTTTCTGATTTTTTTTTATCAATTTCAAGTAAAAAGGCCTTAATTTTGATGGATTCTGAGTGATTTGAATGCATAGACGACATTTAATCATCAAAAGAGAATTACCAAAAAATTTTCAAGAAAATCTAAGCTCAAAGTGAAATTACGGTAGTGCCGTAATTATAATTACGGCCGTGGTTTTATTGGGACTCATAAAATAAACTATGGCACTGCTTTGATTATTTTTCTCTACCGTAATTTTTGGAGATTTTTCCACAGAGGAAATTACAGCACTACCGTAAAATTTATTACAGCCATAATTTTATCAAGACAGATTTGAAGCATGAAGGATAAATCACAGCAGTACCGTGGTTATTATTATGGCCCGTAATTGTTTCAAGATTTTGCATAGAAGAAATTACGGCACTGCCGTAATATTTTTCACGGGCCGTAATTCTAACTCAGTAAGCCACGATTTCCCTAGTCTTTCGCTATTACTGTTCACCGAAATTTTCAAAGCCGAGTTCACGAGATTTAAGCTATGATTTTCAAACCGGAAAGAAGGGGAGTGATCTATAAGAAGAGGAGAAGATTTCAGAACAGAAGGCCCTAATTTTGATCCATAATAGAGAGAGAAATCAAAGAGATCGCCGCGACTATGCTAGGGTTCATCACCGAGAAGCATACAGACCATCTCCGGCAGCCAAATTTGTTAGGAAGCTACGCCTGAGGAAGGAGAATACGTACAGAAAGTTTCAGAGTGAAAGGAATTCGATCAGAGGAGGAATCAACGAAAATGTGGGTGCCGCCACTATTCACAGCAAACACGCACAGAATTACGGGCTGTGATAATTTCTTAATGACTAGATCATTTTTATTTCATCAGAATATTCTTTGATATGATAATTTTACTTAAGTGATTATTGTCTTTAATCTTTTCTAGTTTCAAATATTAGCATGTTTTAGAGTTTTGTAATACGTACTGAGAAGTGACTTACAAAACTTGGAACTCTTAAATTATGTTTTAGGAACTCATGCTATGAGAATAGGTTTGTTCTTAATTCCTGATTTTTGATGCATAAATTCTTGTTGACAATCTGATCTAGAAAATTTTATTGAGTTAGACATGAAAATATATACTGAGAGGTGATTTGGATTGTTGGAAACCCTTAAGTAAAACTTGAGAAATTAAGATATGAGAATATTTAATATCGCTTTGAGATATTGACACTGAGAGTTAAGCCATGAGAGTGATTTTAACTTTCTTTGTCAGATTTACTTATTTTAAACACTGAATAGCAAGTCACGAGAGTGAATGTTGTTTAGTGTAAATTGTCGTTATGAGAGTGAGGCAATTTCTTTATAAGTAAATTTCATCTTTATCATAACAAGAATACACTTATTTCTGTGTAGTCATTGAAAATTAAGGAGGATGAAACCCTAGTCCTAATCTTCTCTCTCTGATAATCCGTAAGAATTTCCGATCGTTCGCTTACAACTTATTCAATTTGCTTAGCTAGTAAGAACACAATTACTTGGTACTTAACACGTAGGTCCCTGTGGTTCGATATCTTTTATTACTTCGAGTATACATGTACTTGGGAACACAACACAGCTCGGTGCTGCCAATAAGAAGAGGAGAAAATCGGTTGAAATAGGAGGGAGGAATTGAGGACGAAGGGCCGCAAGGCTGAACGGAGGACGAAGGTCAATGCATGGCATGAACCAGGTGATCAGAACTCACCAAAGACGACTCCTCCGCGTCTTCCTGCGTCTCCCTCCTCTAAACTCAACTTCAAACACTCCGACGAGGGCTTGTGAACCTCCTCTTGGTGCGCTCCGGTGGTGAGGTTCGGAACACCTTCAACGTCGAGTTCCCCCGGCGGACTCATCCCCTCTTCCCGTTGTCCCTTTCTTCTCCGGCGGCTTCAGCGAGCCCCAGGTCTTCGACCTTGGGTAAATGACAAGCTCGAGCGGGGGTGTCGCTCGTTCGTCAGGCGAAGGATGAGAGAGGCGACTCTTGTATGGGAAGAACGCCGCGCCTGTTGTTCCGACGTTGACTCGAGCGCTTCATCACGACTGCGGAAATAGCGTCAACTCGAGCTTTGAGTCTTGGACGCGTACGTAGCATTGGGCTTCAGACACAACAAAGGGATTTTCAAGTGCGGATTCGGGTGTGAATCTGAGATCCGACTAAGGTAAAAAAATCGCCCTACTTTCTATTCTATTTTAGATCTGACATGGCTTTTTCCACTTTTCTCTCTCTTGGGTTGGACAAGGCTGAGGGACGTGCGTGCAGGTGCGCCCCTAACGGTTGCACAGAACCGAAATAAAATGGCTAAATTCATCTCTTGCATGGGATTTTAATTAAATTTGGGCCCTGCATGACATTTAAAATTTTTGTAATAATTAACTTAGTTAATTTGTTGTATTTGTATAAAATAGGACATGAAAAACTGATATCAAAGCCGGTCCAAACACCAAAACTACTAAAAAAATTACAAAAAGAGAAAAAAAATGGTGCTATCAAATACTAACAGGATCTCGTAGCTTGAGTTAGCTGTTGGAGATCTGGTTGCTCTCCCCAAGAAGACCTTAGTGGAGATGTTGAAAAGCCTGATGACTTCCACCACTGAGCTGCAGACTCAAGTGAACAATATCCTAGGGGATATGGAAGTCAGCAAAATGGTGCTATCAAATACTAACATGATCTCGTAGCTTGAGTTAGCTGTTGGAGATCTGCTCTCCCCAAAGAGACCTTAGTGGAGATGCTGAAAAGCCTGATGACTTCTAGCACTGAGCTGCAGACTCAAGTGGACAATATCCTAGGGTATATGGAAGTCAGCAAAATGGAGCTGGCCGAACTGAAGCAAGAGGTTGCTTCATAGTGCCAGGCGGCCGAGGCAAACATGGGTGTTGTGCTGCGCCAGAAAGTCCCGGAGCTCGGGGTCCTTTGCGAGGATCCAGAGCACCAAGGAAGTGGAGAACTTCCTCTCGGACATAGAGATGTACTTCCAGTCGGCCTAGATTCCCGCTGAGGATCAAGCTCTGGTGTGCACGGCATACTTGTCTGGCGACACCAAGCTGTGGTGGCGAATGCAGGCTGCACCAACACTTCTAGGGAAATAGTAATCTCAATAACTATCGTGGGAAAAGTTTAAAGCAGAACTGAAGAAGCAGTTCATGCCAAGAAACTCATCGTGGGCGGTACAGAAGATCCTGTTCAAGCTCAAGCATACAGGGAGCATACGCGAGTATGTGAAGAAATACATGGCCCTAATGCTAGAGATTGACGACATGGCTGAGCAGGATAGACTTTACTACTTTCTGGCAGGATTGCAACACTAGGCGTAGACTGAGCTGCGCCGATAGAAGGTGATGACCCTGAAGGAGGCTACGCTAGCAGCGGATGGACTGGTAGACCTCTAGGCGCCGGATGATGTGGTCCCAGTAGCTTCGAGCTGTAACCGAGGGATGCCCTATCCGAGAGAAAAACTGCCTTTAGCAGCGAGGAAGCTGAACTTCAAAGCCCCAAAAGATAAAGAAATCAGGACCCCATGGTCGGCTGCACATTCATCAAGGCCAGTAGCTACACCAGCATGCTATATCTGCGTGGGTCCCAACTTTGTGTGGAATTGCCTAAAGCGCAGCCACCTTGCTGTCATTGTTGACGATGGGATAAGGGAGAAGAAGGGGCTGAATACACCAAAATTCATAGTGTATTTTGTATCATTTCATTGGTCTTTTTGTGTCATATTTATACTCTTTTGCTTGTTTTTAAGCCCTGTTTGTCAAATATTGCAGAATCTACACCATTTCTTATTTTTAATGATTTTTAGGTAAAAAAGTGTCTTATTTTGATGGATTTTGAAAGATTTGAACACATCAATGGATTCCAGACGTCGAGACAAAGTCGTCTGTCAATTTTCATGCAAATCGGAGCAAGTTTGAAAAATTACACCCCCGGGTGTAATAAATATTATGGTACCGTAATTGCTGCCCAAGAAAGCACAGAAGCAAAATTACGGCAGTGCCGTAATAAATATTACACTATTGTAATTTTTACCCAGAAATATACAGAAAGAAATTACGGCATTGCTGTAATGAAAATTATGGTACCGTAATATTACCGAAAAATATACACTACCTAGGTTGCCCGATTCTTCTACGGATTTCTTGCGAAGACAATTTCTCAAGCTATAGACCACCAAATTGAGATTTGAAAGAAGCTATAAACTCGTCTCAACGAGGAGAAGACGGGGGGAGTGATGACATGTAAAAATATGATATTTCGTGACTTAATTCCTTTATTATTTTCGAGCAAAATGCATGTTTCATCTAATTTATTTACTTGAATGCATCATATTCTTCAGAACCTTCACTTTTCCTCTATTTTATGAAAATGTAGGTAATTGACCTCAAAATCGATGAAATTTGGAGAATCTGAAGGTATGGGACGATTTCTCATGATGAGATGGAGCTACACACCAAATTTAAGCCAATCGGAACCTTCTACAGAGTGCACGGCCATGGATGTGCATCTATGCACGGCCGTGCATTGTAAGTCATCAGAATCTGCTTCACCGAGCCGTACACGGGCGTGCCCGTGCATCGATACACGGCCATGTACAGTTACGCGCCCAGCACGGCAGGCATCCGGTATTTCGCCCGTAACTTTCTATTCCTGGCTGGGAATATAACAAAATTTTAGGGAGACATTCCCAACTTAGAAATGAACGATTTGGGACTGAAATCATCGGTTTTGGTGAAGGAACGAGGGGGAACGAGGCTAAAGGGTGAGACCTTAGGGTTTTAGGCGATTTTTCTGGCGACAACATTATTCCGGCTGGATTTCTTCGTCGTTCCGATGTGGATCTTCGTGCTGGACCTTCTTCCATCAGAGATCTACCCTCCCCTTTGGTTTGATTTGATTTTCATGAGATATTCCATGTATTTAACGATGTATATCATAGCTTAAACTTATTTTCGGGGTTTGGGCCTAGCTCGCTGTAAGAATGCTTGATATAAATGTTTGATCTATATATTTCTCATACTTATCTTCGTGCTTATTCATGTTTAGGATGTTTTAATTCTTGTTTACATACTGGCCATATGTATGCATGCTTTAGATGTCGAGGGAAGGACTGAGAGGTGAACCTTGACATTCGGAACCCCTAGATTGGACTGGTGATTTCGTGCTGCGAGAGCACTCGAAATCACCCGAGGAACCCTAATCTTTCATAGAACCCATTGGATCCTCATTAACCCGAGTAAGCCACGAGAGTAGGAGGCTTGGGCGGATACCGGACCGTGTCCTGAGAGGGAATGCGTCTGTACCCTAGGAAAGATTACCTTGAGAACTTAGATAAAACTTTATTTAAAATATCAAACCCTAATATTTGTGTATGCTTCAGTGTGGTGAAACCTAAAACCCCGAATCTCTCTCATAGATTTAAATCTCGTTTGCTTTGCTCTCTACGTTGCTTGTTCTTAATTCACTTTAGTTTAATTGCTTACACTAGGATATTAGTCATTTTCTCCATTAATCATTAACCTAGCTATTGATTGACTGATTTGCTAGTACTTGACCCTAGTCCCTATGGGTTTGATCTTATTTATTACGCGATAGACCGTGCACTTGCGGTAGCAGCCTGTCCAGGCCCTATCAAGTTTTTGGCGCCGTTGCCGGGGACTAGGTTGCCAATATCAACACGATCAGAAGGTTGATAGACTAGGTTTAGTTAGGTTTACTTTTGTAGTTTTTCTTTTTTTTTATTTATACACCAGCTATTTTCTATTTCTTTTAGTTGCAGTTTTCATTTGGTGCGGTGCTACTAATCTTTTCTATCTAGGTACTTGTTTATGCCCAGGAATACTGCGAGAACAGGGAAACTTGTACCAGAAGACCCAGAGATAGAGCGCACTTTCCGTCAAGTCGGATGAAATTTGAAAAGACTTAAGCTTGAAGGAAACTTTTCTGACAGTCAAACGATGGAAGCCACTCGCTCCTTGAAGGATTATGCAGCGCCCACCATTTCTGGCGTGCACTCGAGCATCTCGCGACCGGCTATCAAAGCCAACAACTTCGAGATCAAGCCGTCACTTGTACAGATGGTGCAGCAGAACCAATTCAATGGAGCAGCCACTGACGATCCTAACCTTCATTTATCCATTTTCTTAGAATGCTGCGACACTTTAAAAATTAATGGTGCTCATCCTAATGCTATTAAACTGAGACTCTTCCCTTTTCTCTCAGGGATCGAGCTAGGGCATGGTTGCAGTCCTTACCACAGGCATCAATCACAATGTGGGAACAGCTATCATAAGCTTTTCTTTCAAAGTACTTCCCACCGAGCAAAACCGCCTAGCTCAGGAATTAGATAACTAACTTCGCCCAAAGAGAAGGAGAGTCCCTGTATGAAACATGGGATAGATTCAAGGAACTGTTGAGAATGTGCCCGCACCATGGTCTGCAGAAGTGGGTGATCATCCACACCTTCTACAGTGGATTGCTGTACCAGACTAGACTATCTGTAGACGCTGCTGCTAGTGGGGCACTAATGAACAAGAATTATGATGAGGCGATGGAGCTGATAGAAGACATGACTCTCAATCATTATCAGTGGTCAGGAGAGAGGAGCCAGCCAGTTCGAGGTTCAGAGAAGTTTGATATGCACTTAGTTAATTCCCTAGTAGCTAAAGTAGATTCACTTACTTCAAAAATTGATTCCATGAATGTCTCTACTTCTAACTCTGTGACTTGTGAAGTTCGTGGAGTAACAGGACACCTAGCTGATGATTGTTAAATCTTGAGTGCTCCATCCGAACAAGTCAATGCTATTGGGAACTTCAGGAACCCGAACGACCCGTACTCGACCACCTACAATCCAGGATGGAGAAATCATCCAAATTTCTCTTACAGGTTAAATCAAGGGCAAGGTCCTCCTGCTAATTTTTTTAATCAGAATTTCTCTTCTAATTTCAGGCCTCCAGGGATACAATATCCATCCGCCAACCAAAGATAACAAGATCCTCCACATAAGTCCAGATTAGAGTCAATGTTGGAAAACTTCATGGCGACTCAAATGAAGCACAATGACTCTATGAGTGAGCAGATTCGCCAGTTGAACATGAAAGTGGACTCTGTATCAACCCACCAGAAAATGATGGACAGCTGGACCAGCGAACCAGTGCATTGTCTAGACACCCAGGAATGCTCCCAGCTCAACCTGAAGCAAATCCGAGAGATCAGTGCAATGCCGTCATTGGAAGTGGCATTGAGCAATTGGAGGAATCTGAAGCTGAACACGTGGGAGATGAAGAGGAAGAATATGTAAGCCAGGAAGAGGGACCTCGTCATGAGACTCTCAACACACCTCACGCTGAAAAGGTAATGGTGGCTGCTGAGAATTCTAAAGATTCCATACACAAGCAGCTACCTCTCAAAGTTGAGGACCCTGGTAGTTTTGATATACCATGCAAGATTGGAAACACTGCATTCGATAGAGCACTTTTGGATCTAGGCTCTGGAGTCAGCATCATGTCGGTCATCACTTTTGAGAAGTTAAACTTGGGAACTCTCATTTCAACATCTCAAGTTCTGCAGTTTGGAAATGGCTCTAGACTTTAACCGCTAGGGATCGCTAAGAATGTACCGCTGCAATTTAAAGGAATATTTATCCCGGTAGACTTTGTGATCCTGGACATAGCTGAGAACCCACTCTTCCCTCTTATACTGGGCAGACCATTCCTTACCATGATCAGAGCTATAATTGATGTCTCACACAGAACGACGACCTTTCACATTGAAGGGAACAATATGTCGTTTGATTTTCCTGCTACTGATGACCGACTCTATTTTTCAGGTTCTAGGGAGAACAGAGAAGTGTTGAAGGAGAGTACTGCACAGTCGAGGAGCAAGATGGAGCTCTTCCCACAAGCTTTCCCTGAACACTTTGGAGACGAGGAGCAAGATGGAGCTCTTCCCACAACCTTTCCCTGAACACTTTGGAGACAGACCCAATGACCCGATTGGTCTAGAAGGAGACAAGATGGTGGCAATGATGACGCACATTGAAGATGCCATAGGGGCCGATCTACAGAAGGAGATATTGAGATTGTTTAATGATGAAATTCTAATTGATTTAGGGACAGCTTATGTGTTTTGCCACTTTGTTATTCCATGTTCCGTGAAGACAGTTGGAGAGAAACTTTTATATCTCATGATTATTTTAATAGGTACAACTCACGAGCGACAACGAAGGCAGAGGCTCCATGCCATCTACTTAGCCTCTCCACCTCTAGACCCACCATGAGCACCATTATGGTCAAGCTAGTGACCTTAAAGAAGCACTTGTTGGGAGGCAACCCAACCTCTTTTGCACTCTTTTATTTTCTTATTTATTTTCATCATTTAGACATTGTTATTTTTTCAGTTTTTCTTTCATATTCATGCTCTCTAGGCTGTACCATGCTGATAGGAATTTTTCTGGATTTTTTTCAGGTATCACCGAGCCATGCACGGTCGCACCCGTGCATCCATGCACGGCCGTGCACGGTTCGGTTAACTCTTCCCAACACGAAGCCGAGAGTTGCACGGGCGTGGGCGTGAAGAGACGCACGGCCGTGAACCTTTCAGACATTTTTGGCCGAGACGTGCATGGGCGTGCCCGTGCACCGATGCACGCCCGTGCATCATAAGTGAGTTCTGTTGCTGCAACCAGACTGAGAGCTGCACGGGTTGGGCTGTGTACTCGTACACACCCGTGCACGATAAGTTATAAATGAAGCCTTTTGCATAGACGCGTACACACCCGTGTACCAAACCCTAGGCGGCACCGCCGCCGTCCAAATCCGCCGCCTCCGGTGCCCGATCGACCGCCGGCGACCTTCCATCGTCTTCCCCATCTTCCGGCGACCATTTCCCCCAACTTTTTGACACCGATCCGTTCCTCTCACGCCGCCGTTCGCCGCTGCCCTAACCTCCGTCACCGCCTCCGCCTGCTATTTCGCCGCCGCCAAGCTTCCGCCTTCATCTCCGACGGCTTCGAAGCTTCCTCCTCAGCATCTACTACCTTCCCGTCACCTTCCTGCGCCTCCAGGATGTCCAGACACAAGCAACCCACCTCCAAGCATCGCACCTCCTCCTCTCACGCCACCAGCGAGCCTCAACCACCGCCTGCCTTGCTGCCTACACCTTATGGGATCATCTGCCGTGATCCTGAGCAGCTGGCTAGGCTCACTGCCCTCTCACGCCGCCCAGTGATCACCACGAGATTCCTTGATCACGGTACACTGAATACCTTGGGCTTCTACGTAGATGTACAATGGCTCTTTCAACGAGTGGAATGGGATGAATTCTTCACTATCAACTACCCCACCTACATCCCCATTGTACTGGAGTTCCTTTCCTCCATGGAGTTTCATGCTAGCATTCACACTGACGAGGACGACGGCAGTCTTTCCTTCCGGCTCAATAACACTGATTTTGTTCTTACATTGACAGAGCTGAATTCTATCTATGGCTTTCCTACTGATGGGACGCGCCACACACCGCCTGAGTTCAAACCGAGTGGCTTCCTAGCCGACCTGACTGGCTTTCGACCCTTTGACACCAGGACAGCCAGAGCCACCTGCCTGAGGAACCCTGTGGTAAAATATGTGCACCGTGTCTTGGCATATACTATTTTCGGTCGAGGGGAGTCTGATGGTCTTGTCCGAGCATCTGAGCTTCAGTTTCTTTGGGCTATGCTGCATGGGGTCCGCCTCAATACTGCTTTTTATTTTGCCCGACAACTCCAGAAGGTATCAAGGGCACCGAAGGGTGCAATAGCTCTCGGGGGAATTCTTACTCCACTTGCTTATGCAGTAGGGATTCATCCCTACCAGATGGAGCAAGCCCGGGGCAACTGCCGACTTGACCTTGATTCTTGCATCTCGATGCGGATGATAGTGAAGGAAGGTGAACTCTACAGCTTGATCTTCCCCGGAAGCGATGTGAAGTTACCGCTGCCAAACCCTGCACGCACCACAGTTCGTGAGCGGCAGAACTGGAGAGTAGAAGCAGTTGATGATGAGGACGTGCCTCTTGCAACTGAACCACCACAACCTTCTCAACAGCGCCCTTCTACCCAGCTCGACCGCATTGAGACTATGATCCGCTTTGTCCGAGATGCCCAGCAAGAGACTCACCTGTCCATCGATGAAGGAAATGATCGGATTCGCCATCTCGAGACTGAGGTTGAGCGCCAAGGACGAGTACAGTCCTCCATTTTAGAGTCTGTGCATGAGCTTCAGGCGAGGCTGCGTCGACGCTAGGGATGAGGTTCTCTGGTTTCACCCGTCACTTGGTCAGCTCTTTGTTTTTCCAGTAGTTTTCTTTATTCTAGTTGTTTGTTTTCTTTAGTCACTTCTAGGTAGTTTTAGGTTTGTTGCCTCTCCTTCTTGCATGCTTTGTTATTTTGTGGTATCAACATCTTTAATGTCTTGCCCAAACCCTACTTTTCTTTATGCTATTTGCTTTTTCTTCTAATATTGCATTGTTTTATGTCTACTTGATTACTTGGGATGGGATTCTTGTCTTTTATCTGCCAATGGTCTATAATGGTTATGGTTTGCAGATATGATTCTTTGTTTTACTGTAGTTGATTGATGTAATTAACCTGATTCATCATTGATAGAATCTTGAAGAGTTTGCTTATTACTTTACCTTAGCCTTGATATGCATCTCATGTGTCGAAAGTGATTGTATCTAATTTCTATCTTTACTTTATTTGTGCACTTTGTCATGGGGGTTAGAAATAATAATAGTGGTAGAGAAGTGTTCTTGTACATTGCACTTTGTACTTCCACTTGGCACTATTCATAGCATCTTAATAGAAAAAGGGTTAGTGGTACCTAAGTTTCTTGTTCATCATACTTGGCACTAACCCCATGGTTTTCAACAATGATAGTGGTACCGAAGCAAAGCTTGGCACTTGGCACTGTCATGATATTACCTAAAAAAAGGCACCACATAGGGACTATGTGGTACTGATGCTATTCTCCCATGACTTAGTACATAGTGTTATGTTTTTTTTTTTGAAAACTTGATCAATCATATCATGTGCGTGAGATGCATTGTAGAGGTATTTGGTTATGTAACTTTGCACATTCTATAGATTGTATTCATAATAATTGGTTTAATTTGCTTTTCATACTGCATTATAACCTGAAGAATTGTTGTGTTTAACCAATAACCTCATTAGACCTACTTAAGCTATTTGAGATTCCCTATTCCATGTCATCATTGTATTCTAGACAATTCAATTGCTTGAGGACAAGCAAAACTTTAAATCCGATGTATTTGATGACATGTAAAAATATGATATTTCGTGACTTAATTCCTTTATTATTTTAGAGCAAAATGCATGTTTCATCTCATTTATTTACTTGAATGCTTCATATTCTTCAGAACCTTCACTTATCCTCTGTTTTATGAAAATGTAGGTAATTGACCTCAAAATCGATGGAATTCAGAGAATTTGAAGGTATGAGACGATTTCTCATGATGAGATGGAGCTACACACTAAATTTCAGTCCAATCGGAACCTTCTACAGAGTGCACGGCCATGGATGTGCATCTATGCACGGCCATGCATCGTAAGTCATCAGAATTTGCTTCACCGAGCCGTACACGGGCGTGCCCGTGCACCGATACATGGCCATGTACAGTTACGCACCCAGCACGACAGGCGTCCGGTATTTCACTCATAACTTTCTATTCCTGGCTGGGAATTGTTTCTATTCCTGGCTGGGAATTGAACGATATTTTAGGGAGACCTTCCCAACTTAGAAACGAACGATTTGGGACCGAAATCATCAGTTTTGGTGAAGGAACGAGGGGGAACGAGGCGAAAGGGCGAGACCTTAGGGTTTTGGGCGATTTTTCTAGCGACAACATTATTCCGGCTGGATTTCTTCGTCGTTCCGGCGTGGATCTTCGTGCTGGGCCTTCTTCCATTAGAGATCTACCCTCCCCTTTGGTTTGATTTGATTTTCATGAGAGATTCCATGTATTTAACGATGTATATCATAGCTTAAACTTATTTTCGGGGTTTGGGCCTAGCCCGCTGTAAGAATGCTTGATATAAATGTTTGATCTATATATTTCTGATACTTATCTTCATGCTTATTCATGTTTAGGATGTTTTAATTCTTGTTTACATACTGGCCATATGTATGCATGCTTTAGATGTTGAGGGAAGGACTGAGAGATGAACCTTGACATTCGGAACCCCTAGATTGGATTGGTGATTTCGTGTTGCGAGAGCACTCGAAATCACCCGAGGAACCCTAATCTTTCATAGAACCCATTGGATCCGCATTAACCTGAGTAAGCCACGAGAGTAGGAGGCTTGGGTTAAGTCGGATACCGGACCGTGTCCTGAGAGGGAACGCGTCTGTACCCTAGGAAAGATTACCTTGAGAACTTAGATAAAACTTTATTTAAAATATCAAACCCTAATATTTGTGCATGCTTCAGTGTGGTGAAACCTAAAACCCTGAATCTCTCTCATAGATTTAAATCTCGTTTGCTTTGCTCTCTGCGTTGCTTGTTCTTAATTTACTTTAGTTTAATTGCTTGCACTAGGATATTAGTCATTTTCTCCATTAATCATTAACCTAGCTATTGATTGACTGATTTGCTGGTACTTGATCCTAGTCCCTGTGGGTTCGATCTTATTTATTACGCGATAGACCGTGCACTTGCGGTAGCAGCATGTCCAGGCCCTATTAGGGAGTGGAAGCCCTAATTTTTATCTACTGTCCAGAGAGAAATCAATAAAGGTGTCCTTAGGGTTCGACCTCGATTTTCACAAGGAAGCTTTGTCTGGAGGAGGAGAGAATACCCCAAAAGTTTCAAAGCGAAAGGAGATCGATCGGAGGAGAAATCAACGAAAGAAGGGTCGCCTGCACTGTTCATCGCAATTCTGGAGCAAAATTACGGGCTGTAATTTTCATTACAGCCCTGTGTAAAGTGTTTTTCCCCTTTCTCTTCGATTTCTTATCAATCTGAACTATGGTTTATTATAATCCTTCAAACATGCTAGCTTAAAATTTCTTTTAGGACAAAGGGTGTAATCCCCTTGATATTTCAATGACTAGATAATCTTTATTCCATCAAAATATTTTTGGTATGGTAATTTTACTTAAGAGATTTATGTCTTTAATCTTTTCTGGTTTTGATCATTAACATGTGTTAGAGTTTTGTGTTATGGACTGAGAAGATGATACATAAAACTTGGAACCCTAGAATTTATGGTAGGAGCTCATCTTAAGAGATTAGTTGTGTTCTTATCTTTAAATTTTAGAAGTTTAATTCTTGTTGATGTTTTGATTTAGAAATTATTATTATTTTAGACATGAAAATATGCTAGAGATAGATATTTGATTGTTTGAAAACCTTAAGTAAAACCTGTAAAACTAAATTATGAGAAACTTAGTTTTGCTTGAGATCTTGACATTGAGATGGAATGCATGTGAGTGATTCTTAATCTTTCTATTGAAGTTTACTTATATTAAACATTGAATAGATCTTGCACGAGAGTGAGGATCGTTCTTTGTAAATTGACTGCGCGAGAGCGAGTTAATTTCTTTATTAAGTAAGCTATATCTTTACCATAACGAAAATAGATTGATGAATATTTAATTATATCTAGTCATAGATATTAAGATGGATGAAATCCTAGTCCCAGTTTCTCTCTCAGATATTTCATGCAATTTCCTATCATTTATTTGTATCATATTCGATTTGCTTAGCTAGTGAGAAAACAACTATTCGGTACTTAACACGTAGGTCTCTGTGGTTCGATATCTTTTTATTACTTCGAAGTATTCGTGCAGTTGCGGACTATAATAAGTTTTTAGCGCCGTTGCCGGGACCTTAGTTTTGTTAATATCAAAATAGTTGATAGTATTGCTAGACTAAGTTTTATTTGTTTTAGATTTAACTTTATTTTTTTTTTGTTTTTACAGGTTTTGGATTTTCATAGTTGGGA
Source organism: Costus lasius (assembly GCA_027563935.2). Lineage (NCBI taxonomy): Eukaryota > Viridiplantae > Streptophyta > Magnoliopsida > Zingiberales > Costaceae > Costus > Costus lasius. The sequence goes on along the minus strand of CM050446.2, from coordinate 21,340,581 downwards.
CAAAACTATGATTTCTAAAATTTTTGAATTTGCTTGTGTTTTATAGTTTCTTTTTTTATATTCTGAAAAAAAAATAATTTGATTGATTAGTGTTGGATAATCTTTCTGTTCTTAATAGATTTAAAGATATGACTTTTAATCACAACTCGTGGGCAACTAAAGAGATGAGGTATACATGCCACAAGGTAAGTATGAAGATGATTCATAGTGCACTCTTGTAGAAAAGGTAAATTCTTTTGCTCATAAATTTGACACTTCTAATATGCACCCTGTTAGGACATCTTATTCTTCTATTAGATATGATATTTGTGGATGTTTTAATCATTATACTTCTGACTGCCAATTTTTAAATCCCAATTCATCATGACATCAAGAAGATCAATATAATTCTAGATGAGAAAATCATCAAACTTCTTTTTATGATGATTACTCAAATTATATTTCAAAATCACGCTTTGAGGACACTGAAAAATTTAGCTTATAGTTGATGTTTAAAAAATTTATGAAACAAAATACGAAATCATATAAAATCTTTAAATAAATAAATTCTATGATGAATAATATGAGTGTTCATAAATGCTAGAAACTCAAATAGTATAATAAAATTATTTATTTGAGTTTGATTTGACTAAAGTAAAATCACGAATCCGATTTAGGAGAAAAATCGAGTGTTGCCTCGATTGAAGCAGTCGACAACAATGTCTCTAGCGATCGGGGGTCTGGACGACATGACAGGAGGCGATGCCGGTCAAGGTCACACCGCCAGGTGGCGATTCCCAGCAGACGAGGTGATGGCCCTGGCTTTGTCGATGAAGCCGCAAGCGGTGACACAACGTGATCGAAACCTAAGCCACCCACTCGATCTGGTGTCAGGCGGCAAGATCCCGCCTCTGGCGACCAATCCCGTCGCCCTGAGCTCACGTCTGGACACGTGGAATCATTCTAGTGGAGCCAGCAGGGCAATGTGGCCGCGTAGAGAAGGTGTAGTGAACGCGAACGTCGGCTACACGCAAGATTAGCAGAGGCGAGGAGTCAGGGGCTGATCTCAAAAGCCTGCGAGCGATTTTTCGGTGATGTTGGCGCCTGCAATCGAGGCTAGAAACATCGCGTGGCATTGGCAAACTGGCGAGGAGCTCCCAAGGCAAATCTTCGAAAGAAGATCGCGATCGGAGGGAGATCTGGGAGGATCGCAGGGTCAAGCGGACGACGTCGCATGCACGCATGCATCTGGCTAGCAACTCGATGCTGCCTATAAGAAGAGGAGGAAACCGGCTGAAACGGGAGGGAGGAACTGAGGACGAAGGGCTGCAAGGCTGAATGGAGGACGAACGTCAGTGCACGGCTTGAACCAAGCGATCAGAACTCGCCGAAGACGACTCCTCCGCCTCTCCCCGCATCTCCCTCCTCTGAACTCGGCTTCGAACACTCCGGCGAGGGCTTGTGAATGCCCTCTCGGTGCGCTCCGGTGGTGAGGTTCGAAATGCCTTTGACATCGAGTTCCCCCGGCGACCTCGTGCCCTCTTTCCGTCGCCCCTTTCTTCTCTGGCAGCTTCAGCGAGCCCCAGGTCTCCGATCTTGGGTAAACGACGAGCTCGAGCGGGGGTGTCACTCGTTCGTCGGGCGAAGGACGAGAGAGGCGACTCTTGCCGGGGAAGAACGCCATGCCTGTGCTCGTCAAACTTCTCGTTCCGACGTTGACGTGAGCACTTTGTCACAACTGCGGAAACAACGTCGACTCGAGCTTTGAGTCTCGGACACGTACGTAGAATTGGGCTTCGGACTCAATGAAGGGATTTTCAGGTGCGGATTCGGGCGTGAATTTGAGATCCGGCTGAGGCAAAAAATTCTCCCTATTTTCTATTCTATTTTAGCTCTGATATAGCTGTGAGCATGGGTGCACCCTTGCCAGTCGTGTTAAACCTGAACAAAATGGCTAAATTCATCTTTGTGTGGGATTTGAATTAAATTTGGGCCCTGCATGGTATTTGAAACTTTTGTAATAATTAACTTAGCTAATTTATTGTATTTGTATAAAATAGAGGGTGACTGAGCAACTACCCATTAAAATTTACAAAGTATATATACCATATAAAAAGTGTCTAGTATAATATGTTATAAAAATCTAAATAAATGAGGTATATTTGCCTCTCATACGCATGCATATATATATATATATATATATATATATATATATATATATATATAATTTTGCTCCACATACTGTTAGATCCTGAATTGGCCACCGCATCTAGATTACATATAAGGATAAAGTTATAGTTATATAGTTATTATACCATAATTATTATTTTAAGCTATGTTCTCAATTAAATGATTTGCCTTGGGCTTGCAAGGAGAAGCCAAGGAATGTAAATCAACAAAACTAATGCTATTGTCATAATTCAGACATTACCTCAGAGATCTCAACAGATGCATCGAAACCAAATGTCAGATACCCTAAACTCAACAGGTTAAAGATCCACAGGATTATTGACATGCTCAATTTTTAGGACATGACGCATTTAATTTTACTGCATATTGAAATAAATTAATCTGATAATATGCTTTCAGGTGTTGATTTTGTTCTGCACATGCAGTGTCCCTGATGTCAACCATATCCGGTCCTGACAGTCAGATTACTTCGCTTATCCAACGCAGAAAAATAGCCCTTACCGGACGAATGTTTTGTGGTGCTTATTATCATCGACCAAAGTACTGCCAAAAGCGAGTTAACCGAATTAACTAACGAAAACAAACGGCTACTACGGTTTTTATGTTCACATAAAAGACAGTAAAAACAAAAAGCACAAGGTACCACATTAATCTTAGTTAAGAGTTTAACGGGTCACTTTAAGACCCGTGCACAAAAGGCACTATAAGATTCGCAGATGGTGTAACACTGGAGCTCCCTAGAAATTTTAGAGAGCCAATCGCCCTAAAAATTTGGGAATCCACCGAACACAATAGACAATCCGCAATCACACGCACTGAGGAAAAAAACTAATCTAAATTTTAGTTTAGCATTAAGGAGTTGATCTCATCTTTGTTTAAAAATAAAGTTTCCAAAAAAAATATTGATTAGACTTGATTGTAGACAAAAATCTTAATGCTAAGTTTCAAACAATATAAAACAAAGGCTTAACAAAAACTCGATGATGGCATCGAAATATTGACCAAATGCAGCATGTCGACGAGTTTAACGATTTGCCTTGGCAACACGTTCGATCTCATCCTTCTTCTTAATAGCATAGCTGTAAAAAAGGCATGGCCCAAAAGATCAATGATGAATAAGATTATTCGAAAAACAGATAACATAAAAGGGCACGAAGCATAAGAAAGATCTGGGGATTCACACCTGTTGGATGAACCCTTGGCTGCATTAATCAATTCGTCGGCAAGGCACTCGGCAATTGTCTTGATATTTCTGAAAGCACTCTCGCGAGCACCAGTTGTGAGAAGGTAAATTGCCTGGTTGACCCGCCTAAGGGGTGATATATCAACTGCCTGGCGACGAACAACACCAGCAGACCCAATTCGAGTTGCATCCTCTCTTGGGCCACTGACGTTAATAATAGCATGAGAAATATATTAATTTCCAAAGCATTAAAAAAAGAAGAGTAGACAAGGGTAGCAGCTTAAAGTGCAACTTAATATTGAGCGTTCACAATGACAGAAGCAACCATTCTTGAAAAAGCACAGTCGATGTACTAATTAACACACTAGTTGAAGCATTCAAAAACTAAAGAGACAAACTAGCAAACCAAGCTATGAGCAGACTGATCATAAAAATTGCTTCCTACTTTAGCCTGGACACTTCAAAATTTTCATGATTCCAAACATTATTCTTTCATGTACTACACTTCAAAATTTTCATGATTTCCAGCATTATTCTTTCATGTACTAAGGCATAGAAGAATAATTCTCAAGAATATTTCACCTTCAGATTTCCAAGGCAACTAAAAGAAGCCCTCACATTTCTATGAAGGTGTGTTAAATTTGCAAACAGATGCAGGGACAGTATAGTTGAATAGTTGAGAGGCATTTCCAATATTTCAATAAGAATCAACATAACCCGGGGGTAAAAGCCTCAGATCATGGCTGCGACTACTCTGTAGTTTCTTACATTAGTTACCGTTTGTTAAGAGGCAAACTATGTATTCATCTTTCAGTAGAACCACAGTAACTCTAAATTATTAAGAATTCCAAAATGACAACAATATCCTTCAGAGTTTAATGCAACTTAACTCAGTTGTATTTGAACTTTGCACAAGCAAATGAGAACTTAGATTTCAAAATCAATTACCTGTTAATGATGGCATCCACAATAACTTGGATGGGGTTTGCATCAGTAAGCAGATGGATAATCTCCATTGTATGGTTAATAATGCGAACAGCCATAAGTTTTTTTCCATTGTTGCGGCCATGCATCATCAAGGAATTGGTCAACCTTTCAATAATGGGACATTGTGCTTTGCGGAATCTTTTAGCTGAGTATCTTCCAGCAGTATGTGGAAGATAATTTGCATGCTTGGGAGCCGAAACAGAAATATAATCAGCAAGTGAGATGTCACTGACCTGCAAATGTATCAGATTACATCTAAGCACTTAGAACACGCATGTGCTACAAGCACAAAATGTAGAGAAATTACAACTTACCAACCGATAGAACATGGTTAGTCCACAGTACAATCAATAGAATAGAAGAAGAAAGGTACTAAAACTGTTTTAGTGATACTTATTCATCACTTCATTGTAGAGAAACGTACTTAACACTCTAAAGAACAGTTGTCGACCGCAACTTAAGTCCTATCCATTATACATTTTTTATCATCTTTAATTGCAACAAAGAACTGGAGTTTCTTATCAGTAAAGACCTTGGAATTTAAACATTAAAATGTAAGGATTTCAGAGTCAAATTCTTCCAAACATAGTTATCCGAACATCATAAAGTCCATATTATGCATAAATTTAATTAACAAATCAGTAAGATTAGAGGTATGTCAGAATCAACAAATATACCGGAAGCTAAGCTTCTCTATCCCATTCAAGTCACCGTAGACCTACATCTTTGCTTACCATTTCACGTGTTGAATCCCCAGGTGTTTTTTCTCTCATAAAATCCTTAATATCCATAAACCAATGCATTGCATATGACTAACCTTATGTCATATCTGTACTAACCAAGAAATGAGAATGATCAAATAAGAATCCTGACAAAATGGTAAATACAGACGAATCTCGTACAGATACAACTCGTTTAACACAAAACAGAAAATTGGGAGGAAAAGCAAATCGTGAGATTGGCTAGGTGCAGCGTTTACCCAAAGAAATGAAAGTGCATGCGCAAAAAAACGAAAAAAAAATAGCACAGAGAATAATTACAAGTCCTTTGAAATACAGCAAACAGATAACAAAAGCTAAATGATTTCAACATTTCGAACCAGAATCAATACAATTGCATCTTGCAGATAGATTCCGAAAAAAATCAACCAGATCAAGCAAAACACAAACAGAGACCGCAAGTCACAAGGGTAGTTTAGGGAGGGGGAAAGAGAGCAAACCTCAACATCCTCGAAGGACCAGCGGTTGAAGAGCTTAACTTCCTGGATCGCCATTAGAGCGGCTCTGTCAACAATGCGAACTTGCAAGAGGACGGGACAAGCAAGAGGTGGCCGCGAAACCCTAATGAGATCGAAGAGGCGCAGTTCGAAGAACGATACTTATAGCACGTAGGGTTTTCCATCCCAATTGCAGGATACCCACTATTACCAGAAACCCTTCGTACTTTTTAATATAGCAAGAAGGCTCTTGAAATCATGACAATTCTAATAATGCAAATTTTATTTAAATATTTACTGTATTTAAAAAATTAAAAATAAAAAATAAAAAATTGAACAGAAAATAATATTAGATTCAATGTGGTTTTTATTCTTTCCTTTTAATTTTTCATTCAAAAAAACACAACCTAATAGTTATCTAAATACGAGTACAAAATATTTTAAAATAATTCAGAATTATTTTTTAAATATTTTAAATTATTATTAAAATCATAATTAAATTATAAAATCTTAATTTGAATTCATAATTTAATCAATGATGGAAATTTATGACTTAACTACTCATGTCACATATTTAATCTTTTTAAATAAATGATTTTATTAACTAAAAGTTAGATAAAGACATAAACAATCAAATTTTGCGAGCTAATAATAAGCCAATTTTCAAAATAAAATAGTTCAAAAAATATTTAGATGTTTTCACATAATTTATAATAGACATTGATTTCAAAATAATGTATTATGAGAAAGTTAATTTTTATGAATGAAAATTAATTAAATGATATTTTTTTTTTAAAAAAAATGTTATTTACTTAATTGTGGAGTATTCTATAGTTAAGTTAGCTTAATTATTTTTAAATTCTCAGGACATGCATCATTGATGATTTTAAGATTTTAATGAATTATATAAATTTTAATTAGTTTTTAACAACTAATGTGACACAACCATCACAATAAATTAGAATGAAAAATTGAAAAAATCTTTTAAATAATTTTAGATATGCCATGTCCACATATCCACCATTAACATGTGTAGATATGCTCATCCTCATTAATTTGCATCATGACTCAACGTGTATAATTTTACATGCATCTCCTCAAGTTTGTAACTTTGATCACATCAACATGGATACTTAGGCTTACAATTGAGAGTTCCTGCGAAGCGAGTGAGTCGTCCAGCCATACTTCCAGGCTTAGCTTTGATCATGTAATATCTCGAGAAACGTGCTCCCTTTACTGGACGTCCAGATTGTAAAAATGTTGCACCATTCTTCAAAATGTCACCCTCAGATCTCCAGTTCCATTTTGTTTCGTCTTCAGTGTTTAGTGTTTCATTAGTAATTCTATGGGTCACCTATAACATTGATAAGTTAATTTTAGTAAAATTATTTAAATTAACTATGTAATAAGTATTCATTTAATTACGAAAACCTTGTTACCTCTTTACTGTCGTGATTTGGTGGAGCAATATATCGATTGCCTTGGCTAATGATGGTAGGATGTGCACTACCACCAATAGCATACATTAGCCAATGGGTATAGTCATTGTTCACCACATGGAAGAACCCCCTTCGACATCTATATGTAAATTAATCATTACTTTAACACTAACCAGTATATGCTTTTGAATCACTCACCTTGGCATCCTCTGCACGAGGCCTCGCCCGAAGTGGTTGTAGGCAATGGTGGCCTGCATCTTGGAATCAGCTCGTTGGAGATCATTGGCACCAAGCAATATCACCTGAATTCATACATCAACAAAGTTCAAATACTAAATAATTAAGCTTGATCATTTTCTAATAGAATATTATAGTAAAGTCAGCTTAATTGTGCAGTATACATACATGGTCATGGCGAGTCATGTGGCAATTGGAGATGGTGATAGCAGTGGAGCCTTCTATGGCATCAATGAGGCCATCAGCACAACTATACATAGAGAGGTGGTCAACCCAAACGTTGCTGGAGCCGAAGATGCTAACACCATCACCATCACTCTTTGTTCGGACCCCCCAATGGTGTTCTGAGTCACGAATATTGCCTCCAGACCCAGGCACAATGTTGTGAATGTGGAGGTTGTGCACAATCACTTGTTTCACAAATTGGATTGTGAGCCCTGCTCCATAGGCAATGTGCACATTGGCACCACGACCATCAATGGTCTTATAGCTGTTAATTAGGAGTTCTTGTTGTAATTTAATGACCATATCATGTGCAAAGATGATCCATAGTGGGGCATCACGAGTGACACCATATCGAAGGGTGCCTGGCCGAGGATCAAGGAGACTATTATCTGAGGGGTCAGTCACCACATAGAACTTTCCGCGCAAACCACCAATGGTATTACGACCAAATCCTTTAGCACATTGAGCAAGTCGCTTGCGATTATCTACCCAGTCACTCCTGCACCTCCAACATCGATCAATGGGGTTTGTCGCTACACATGGCTCATTGAACTTACGTTTATTTTTATTTCTAAGGTTGCGCCTTGTGCTATTTCCTTGGTAAGCATGAATGTTGTTGATGAAGAATTCCTTATCGCTTCTTCTACAAGGAGCATTGAAATGGTTGATGATGGATATAGGATTGGGCACATAGGCGATTAGAGTGTTGTTTTGTGCCTCAGCAGCTTTTTTTTGCCAATACTCATCAAAAAATGCAATGTGGGAACGAGTCAAGGAAGCAAGGGCAAGGAAGAGGATGGAGAACAATTGTTGGAGTGTGAAATTCATAATATTTATCACTCCTTTATTTTCCTCTGAATATTCCTCCTCTAGCCAAACAGAGCTAGAGGTAATAGGAATATTGATGTTGAATAGTGGGGGTGGAGGATAATTATATACTGTGTTGTTGTGGGCATTAAAAAAAGTGTTTGAGAGAAAAGAAAGAGGAACCACACAAATATAGAATGCTTGATTTAGTGGCTAAGTAGATGCATTCAAATTTTAGTTAAGGTATCTGGCATAACTAATAATAGCTTAAGTATAAATAATAGGTGATTATATATATAGTGTTATTATCTTATCTAAATATTATTTTTGTTAGGTTTTTTTTTTCACTTTTGGTTAATACAAGGTCCTAATAATGAGGATAATTTGTTTTACAATGTTATTTATGTTACTTTTTGGTATCAAAGTGACCTATACAAGGAAATGTAATTATTTGTCAAATAAAAAAGAAGAGTGCCCTAGATGTACTTACAATTTGTTTATATTGAGGTAAGGAAAAATAGGAAGAAAAAGAAGTAAAAGATAAAAAAACTAAGACGACAGAAAAAGAAATTTATGTGATCATGCTGCATATGGAAAGCAACTTATAGGGGGGCACATAGAGGTGGCCATGGGCCGGGCCCGGGCCGGGCCCGGGCCCGCCTCGGCCCGCTTCCGGTCGGGCCGGGCCAGGCACGGCCCGGTTCAAGTCGTGCCGTGCCGGGCACGGCACGGCCGGAAAATTCTTGGGCCCGGCACGGCCCGCGGCCCGATTAACCGTGCCGGCCCAGGCACGGTTCGGTTGAACCGTAAGCACGGATCCGGCACGCGGGCCGGATCCGGCACGCGGGCCGGATCCGGCCCGCGGGCCAGGCACGGCCCGCGGGCTAATTTCGGCACGCGGGCCGAATACGGCCCAACGGGCCAAATGAGGGGGTTTGGGCCGTGTTTGGCCCGGCCCGATTGTGGCCCATGGGCCAAAGTTGGCCCGCGGGCCGATTGTGGCCCATGGGCCAAAGTTGGCCCGCGGGCCGATTGTGGCCCATGGGCCAAAGTTGGCCCGCGGGCCAAATTTAAAAAAAAATTTAATAAGTAAATTATTACTTAATTAAAATATATAAAATATGAAAAAATAAAAAAAATTGAGAAATTGAGAATGTATATTGCACAAATTTTTGAACAAATGTTAAAATTTTATATATTTTAGACCGGACCCATTACAGGCTGCCTACGTACCTCACTCAAAGGAGGAATCAGGTCTACGTAGTTCTTTTTTTACAACTCTTTTTACAACTCTTTTTACAACTCTTTCTACAACTCTTTTACAACTTTTTTTATAATTATTTATTACAACGTTTATCCATTGTTGCTTCCGCTTGCACTTCCAAGACTTCGTTCATCATCATCCGATGAAGTTGAATGACCACCTTTATCTTGAAGACGATCTTCAGCATCTAGCCAATCTTTAAGACAAATACACATTTCCACGCTTTCTTCGTTCATTCGGCTTCGCTTCTCGTCCAGCACCCTGCCGCCTGCACTAAAACAAGACTCCGATGCTACAGTAGACACCGGAGGAGTGAGTAGATCACGTGCCATGGCAGAAACCACAGGATATGATTTTCCTTGTAATCTCCACCATGATAAAATATCAAAATTATCTATTTGTTCTTCTGTGAGTAAAGATGTATGATTATTTTCTAAAAAAAATGTTAATTCATTAAAATTACTAGATCGACTTGTTGATGTTCCTTTTCTATTTAAGATTGAGCGTATTCTTCCTGTAATATTTTTACTACTAGTAGATACATTAGTTTGAGAGGATGTTGGATTCATTGTATTTCCAAATTTTAAATTATAAACATTATACATTTCATCTAATAAGGTAGAAACTTCATTTTTTTTCTCATCTACTCCTTCAAGTTCCATATTTTTATAATATTCATCTAATAAAATATGAACACCTTCTAATTTTAATCTAGGATCCATAATTGAAGCTAAACAATATAAAGGAGATATATTTTTCCAATATTTTTTAAATTTTGTTTCCATTTTTAAAATTACTTGAAAAACATTTTCATCATGTCTATATTGAGAAAAAATTTCACTAATTAAAACTAAATGTTCTAAAATTAAACATGATGTAGGATAATAAACACCAGATAAATGAGTGCTAGCATTATAAAAAATTTCTAAAATATTTTGTAGTAACTTTGCTTTATCCCAATCATTTTCTTCGATATTTCCATCAGGCATTCTTTCATTATAAAATAATGTAAGAGGATCCTTAAATGGAAAACATGTTGTTAGCATATCATAAGTAGAATTCCATCGTGTTTTAATATCAAGTTTAAATTTTTTATATGACAAACCATAAGATTTACATATTTGTCTAAAATCTTGATTTCTAGAAGTAGAAGAAGTAACAAATCTAACAGCATTTCTTAATTTAGTTACATGTTCATCTACTTCTCTTATTCCATCTTGAACACATAAGTTTAGAATATGGCATGCACATCGTATATGAAAAAAAGCACCATTAAATATTGGATTTAACAATCTTTTTAATTTATCAATTGCACTATCATTATTACTTGCATTATCAAAACTAATTGAAAAAATTTTATTAATTATATTATATGAATGTAAAATGCTATGAAATTGTCTAACTATAGCATTTGCAGTATGAGGATATTCAAAAATTTTAAATGCAATAATTCTTTTTTGTAAAAAAAATTCACTATCTATCCAATGTGCCGTAATACATATGTATGACTGATCAGAATGATTACTGGTCCAAATATCAGATGTTAAAGAAATACAAGAAGTTAATGTAATTAAAGCTTGTAAAAGATTAGTTTTATATTCAGAAAAATTTTTTATAGCATCCCTACGCATGGTTTGTCTACTTACTTTTTTATATTTAGGTTGTAGTGATTTATGTATAAATTTTTCAAATTTATAATTTTCTGCTAAAGAAAATGGTTGTTCATCCCAAACAATAAATTTAGCTAATTCTTTTCTAAGAACTTCAGTAGAATAATTAAAAATTTCAAAAGAACTAGAGGAAAGATTTAGAGTAGCCTGTGCACGATCGATTTGAGTTTGATGGCTTCTGATGTGGCGAGTCAAATGACCAGTTCCACCCGATGATTTGCAAGTCAAGACTTTTTTGCATTTTTTGCAGCTGGCTCTTTCTTCGCCGTTAATCATCACCACATCGAAGCTCTTCCAAACGTCGCTCGTGCGTTTTCTTGAGCCTGACACAGTAGACTCGTGAGGGTTTGCACTGCATCCCTCCTCTCCCTGCATAGTGTTAGTAGGCTCAAATTCAACATGATCTTGCTGTTGTTGATTTGGGTCGTAAGGCGGAGGGTTGACATCTTGATCGGGTGGCATAACGGGGTTAGTTGTCCCCATTAGCTCTTGCTCTAATTCAATCTCCCATGGCAAAAGATCCCATGTATTGTTAAATCCCGCCATTAATTCTACATATAATATTAAAAGTTAGCAAAAAAAATTTATAAAATAAGATTAAATACTTACTAATAATAAATTATACATTAAAAAATTACCTTATCACGTGTTTGAAGATCGCTTAGTAAGAACTTAGAAGTTGAGGTTTCAGCCTTCAACAACCTTAATTAATCATAATTATGAAAAAAATTTATATTAGAATAATTTAAATTTAAGTACAATTACATTAAAAAAAGACTAAAAGTAAATTAATTTACTACTTACTTGATCTTCTCCACGTGACTAGACCGAGGGAGCTTTGAAATCTTGATGGCTAATTGAAACTCAAGACTTAGAAAAGAGATTAGGAAAGTATTAAGAGAGAATGAGAAAGTAATCCAAAGTTAATTGGAAACTTGTGTGAAGAAATGAGAGGGTTGGGGGGTCAATTTATAGGGATGAATTGGGTGTAAATTTACATATTTATCCCCTATTTTTAATTATTAAAAGGGGCTAAAATGGTAATTTTATAACATAAAGACAATTATATCCCTAACTTTTAAATTTTTTCAAACCGTTATAGGGGTATTTGGGTAAAAACACATGCCAAAATCAAATTTTCTACCGTTGGCGCCTAAACCACGCGTGCCGTGCTCGTGCCGGCCCGCGTGCCGTGCCTGGCACGGCCCGCGTGCCGTGCCGAGCACGGTCCCGTGCCGTGCCTGGCCCGGCCCGGCCCGCGGGCCGCGGACCTCCGGCCCAGCACGACCCGAACCGGGCCGCGGGCCGCCCGCGGCCCGTTGACTTGGTCAACGGGCCGTGCGGGCCGCGGGCCGGCCCGGCCCGTTGGCCACCTCTAGGGGCACACCCTGCTTTTTTTTTTTTCTTCTTTTCTCTTATTTTTCTTTATTTCTCTTTAAGAAAACAAAGGATTTGCATGTTTTTCTTCTTTTTACTTGGAGACAGCGCCTTAAGGTAGTATACCCAGATAGAGAAAAGAAAGTAAACACAAAGAAGATTTATTTTTTTCCTTCACTTTCTTGTTGGGAAAAAATTAGAGAAAGAGAAGTGGAGAAACAAAAATTCCTCTTTCCTTCCGGTTAGTTCCATCCAAATTGGGTGGAAGCCATGCATTTTTTTTCTTTTTTCTTTTTTATTATCTAATCATTTTTATTTTTATAATTTTTAAATTTTTAATTTTTTAATGTTATAATTTTTTAATTTTTTAATTTTAAAATTTTTTAATTTTAAAATTTTAAAATTTTAAAATTTTAAAATTTTTTAAATTTTTTAAAATTTTAAAATTTTCTAAATTTTTAATTTTTTAAACTTTTTTAAATTTTCTAAATTTTTAATTTTTTTTTT